>CAWUFW010006245.1:600000-1185592 GCA_963921515.1 Calotriton arnoldi | reverse complement strand
CCCTGTAGGAGAGTAGGATCTGCTTCACATGGGTACTCCCACTTTTTGCTGATGCTTCACTGTTTTTCGACATTAGTCTGGCTGGAGCCCTGCTAATCAGAACCCCAGCCTAGCTGCTTCCTCTCTAAAATGGTTTCCATGTGCCTTAGGCACATCACTGATTGGAATCTGGAGTGCCCATATAAGTCCCTAGTATATGGTATACTATGTACCAAGGGCATAGGTACCTCAGAGGCCTGCCAGGGGCTGCAGCATGTATTATGCCACCCCTGGAAGGCCATCCAAACTGACACCACAGGTCTGCTACTGCAGCCTGGGTAAGGTGGTGCATGCACCCTTTACTGTGATATAGGTTACCTATATCACGTAAATACATACACACATATAAACCTATAAGTCACTCCTAAGGCAGGCCTTATCAATCCTAAAGGCAGAGTGCATGGTTCCTATGTGAGAGGGTGCCCCTGCATGAGCAGGGCCCCTCTGCAGCGTTCAGAGACCATCTCTGATGCTGTTTGTAGTGCAGCCTGACCATATACTCTTAAGCGCATTATATCCTCGCGGTAAAATGCTAACTTTGGAATGGCTGCACCTAAACATGTCGTGTTAGGTGTCAAACATCTTGGAATACTACCTCCCCGCCAATCCTGGCGGCGGGGGTAGCATTCCACCCTTCTAGAGGGAAAGACATGTTAACTCTGACTAGTCCGGTAACTTCTTTCCAGAGCCCTGGCATCACAACATGGATGCTGCTGCCACAGACACGAGTCTGGCCTCCTGCTGCTGGACGAAACTCCGGCAGGGGAGGCCTGGACAATAGGTTTCCTGTCCCAGGGAGGTGTGACCACCTCCCCAGACAGGATAATGTGTATTGGGGCTGGGCGGGAGCACTTTCGGGTGCTTTGAAGTCCTGCACTGGGGGCACATTTGGTGTCCCTGTGCATACCCCAGTTCAAACCGGATCAGGGGCTTGCAGCCCCTGCTTTGGCATGAACTGGACAAAGGGAAAGGGTGTAGCCACCCCTCTGCCCTGACCCACCCATAGGTGGGGCCACAGAGTAGTCCAACCCCTATTTTTAGAATAAAGGTAGGAACCCAGTCCTTAGGACTTTAGATTATACCTGGACGAAACTCTGAAACTGAATCCTGGACCTTCGACGCTCTACGACAAGATTAGAGGACTGAAGAATCTCCCTTGGGGTCAAGGAGTGACTCCCTGCTTGGCAGGCACCAAAGAAGCATCTGTCCGGTTCGCATTTCTGAAGCTCCCGTCGGACGCCGAAGTCATCGCATCACCAGAGGTGGATTCTCAGACTTCCCCGAGGCTACCCTGAGTCCCCAGCAAAGCTGAGGCCCATGGCTATCGTGGGTGACTTGAGACCGTGACCCCTGGACACCGAGCACATTTGCAAGTGCATCATCTTCTGGATCTCCCAAGAAGTCGTGCTTTGGGCTCCAAGTAGCCCTAGCCTCCAGCACCACTTGCACCGAAGATCACTGGCCCCCACTCCACGAGTGTCCTGTAAGCCAGCTCCACGTGCAGCGTCACGAGGCTCCTTCGCGGTAGCTAGCCCGTTGGCTAGTAGCCCTTAACGAAGGCCAATCCTTTTCTTACTTGGCATCCTGGTTGCTCCAGGCCTGCCCTCACTTACCCTTGCTGGGTGAGTTCCACAGACCTTGCTGGTCTGCACCATCGACGATCTACATCTTAATCGAGACTTGCCGTTGCCAAGGCTTGTTGGGTCCAATCCGGTCGCCGATACCTCAGCACTCGACAGACGTTGTGTACCACCCTGAATCCTGCTCCTGGTTGCCAACAACGCCTCCCGGACCTCGTGGCTGAAGAGTCAAGACAACCGTCAACGCACCTGAAGCACTCGACATCGGTGGGCATCTGTCCATCGCCTTCCTGGTCACTGGCTAGTGACCCAGACTCTGTCCCCTCTGCTTTCAGGTTCACCAGAACTCCGATCCACTCTTGGATCCACCCGGACACTTTTCTCTTGGCCGCCAGCAGCACTTTGCAGCAGATCACCATTCGAATCGACGACGAAACCCGACCCCGAAAGGCACCTATGCACCCGGCTTCCCTGGGTGAGGTAACACGAGTACTCCAGTGCTCCCGTGGGTAGAGACTCTTCAAAGTCCTAGATCTCAAAGGGTTTTGTCCTAGTCCTCTTTAAGTGTCCCTTTCCTCTATTTTCCCGATCCCGACTTTCTCCATAGAAGTTAACGGCGTATCGCGGTTGTGTATTTACACTGCACGCGTCTCCCGTGGGTCCCCTGTGTCACTACCTTGGGTGGTTCCTTGTGGTCCAAGCACTTCTAGAGGCTCTAGGCCTAGTGTCTAGTTCAGTCGTGGTTCGCATACCACTTTATTGGTATATGGTTTGGTACGCCCCTAGGGCCCAAACGTGTATTTGTGCTATTACTGTGATTTAATATCTTATAACTTATGTATTTCGAACTCTAGCCTCATAAAGAGACCAGAGGGGTGTGTTTAGCAATAAATACATATATTTTGAATATATACCTGGTGTGGTGCTCTTTCATTTGGTCACTCAAGAGATTATAGACTGGTAAAACAAGCTGCTTTACATTCCTTCAAGACTTAGCCTGAAGGCTGCTCTCCATAGCTACCACTAGGATAGCTTTCAATAAGGTTGTCTTTAACCTATCTCCAATAAGGGGTTGTTTGGACTAGTGCAAGGTGCCCACTATAATTAGTGGACAGCATATGCCAGGCCAACTTCTCACATTGGTGTGCAGCGTGTGGGATTCCAGCTTGCTATTGTTTTACCAGATAATCTCAATTGAATTGATCAACTGAAAACCACTAAAGGTACCTAAGGTACATATCATTTAAGCTTAGAATAACAGTAAGTTCTACTGAACTTAGAGTTGTGTGTTAAGGGATAGCACAACCCTTTCTACAACTCAAGAGAGTTTAGTAGGCCACACTAGAGTAGGTAGTGCATAGACCACACCACACTAGTAATGTCTTTAAGGGCAGGATCCAAAGAATCCTTTCAGGAAGCCATTGAGCTTCCACCCTCCAAGTATGATACACTCCCATTCTTGGAATTGAGAGCTTTATGTAACTTGAGAAAAATAAGGACAGGCCAAAGCCCCACCACCCAATACCTCAAGGAGTTGTTGGTGGCTTATGACCTTAGTAAGACCTGTAGGGACTGAAGGGGTAGGAGCTGAGGGTGGGGCAGACGAAGAGGACGAGGCTAGGGGTACCAATACCCCCAGCCCCCCCTCTGAAACTGGCCAGGAGGGTGACAATGACCCTGACCTGGAAAACCCAATCCCTCCTGTGGATAATGATGAGGATGATCAAGATGATGCCCTCTTTGTCCCCCAGGAAGGATTAAGAGTGTGCCCAGAAGGTCTAGGTCTCCTTCTCAGGAGTCTAACCACTCTGGCACCTCAATAGGGAGCTCTGTCTCATCTCATAGGAGGGAATCCTCTCATGAGAGAAGAAAGAGGCTGGTCCAGTATGAGGAAACTCAGCTGGAAATCAGAAAAAAGCAATTGGCTTTAGATAGGGAATCCCTAGATCTCCTTAGAGAGAGAAGAAAGTTGGAACTAGAGTCCCATGGTGGCAGCCATGTCCCTAGAGACAGGGAAAGGTCCTATGACCATAGGAACCTGAGCAAGATTGTCCCTCCCTACCAGAGTGGGGATGATATCCACAAATGGATAACTGCTTTAGAGAGGGCCTGTGAAGTACAGAAGGTCCCTCAGGAGCAGTGGGCAGCAATCTTGTGGCTCTCCTTTGCTGACAAAGGTAGAGACAAGCTCCTCACTGTTAGAGAGGAGGATGCTGATAATTACAAGGTCTTGAAGAGTGCTCTTATTGATGGGTTTGGCCTAACCACTGAACAGTACAGGTTGAAGTTCAGAGACACCCAAAAAGCACAGACTCAAGACTGGGTAGACTATGTGGATTGTTCTGCCAAGGCTCTGGAAGGCTGGTTGATGGGCAGTAAGGTGTGTGACTTCTCAGGATTGTATAATCTGATAATGAGGGAGCAGATTCTTAATAACTGTCAAAATCAGCTGTTGCATCAATACCTGGTAGACTCTGATCTGACCTCTCCCCAAGAATTGGGAAAGAAGGCAGACAAATGGGTCAGAACCAGGGTGAAGCAGAAGGTACAGAACCAAGGTGGGGAAACCAAGAAGCAAGATGCTAAGAACTCTGACAAGGGTGGGGAGAAGGGTAAAGATCAAAAGTCTTCATCAGGCCCCCAAAATCTTCTTCTGGTGGGGATTCCCAGTCTACCAAGGGTAAAGGCCAAAGAAAACCATGGTGCAAGGTCTGTAAGCAAAAGACCCACTGGACCAGTGATTGCACCAAGTCCAAAGACTCCAGTCCAGCACCCACCAATGCCCCTAAGGCACCTGTTCCCCCTAGTACAGTTGGTGGAAGTGCTCCAGCAAAGGGTTTAGTAGGGTTCACCCTGGGAACTGAGTTGGGCTCTGACTTAGTCAGAGAACTGACTCAGGCTGTGTTAGTCTGTGATGGAGGCATGGATGTGACCTCCACTGTGAGTCCCAGTAATCTGGGCAAGTACAGACAACAGCCTTTAATCAATGGACGTGAGGCTTTGGCATTTAGGGACACAGGGGCAAGTGTCACAATGGTGACACAAGACCTTGTGCTGCCTGGGCAAGTTATGCTTGGTGAAATGTACCAAGTGACCAATGCTAGCAATGTCAGAACAGACCATACTCTGGCAGTTGTTAACTTCTCCTGGGGAGGGGTAACTGGCCTTAAGAAGGTTGTGGTAAGTGCAAACCTACCAGTCGAATGCTTGCTTGGCAATGACTTAGAGACTTCTGCTTGGGCAGAAGTGGAGCTCAGGACCCATGCAGAAATGCTGGGGATCCCTGCAGATGTGTTTGCTGTGACCAGGTCACAAGCCAAAATGTCTAGCACTGAACAGGCCTTGGATTCTGGAAGAATGGACCAAGTGCCTTCCAAGAGGAGGAGTAGTAGGGTTAAGGCAGTGCCTTCCCCTTGGCTCAGGAGGAAGATCAGTCCCTTGAGGGGGATGATCTCAGCCCTGAAGAAGGAACTGTCCCAGAGGAACTTGAACCTGACCAGGTTGAGTTCTTGGGGACAGGGGGACCTTCTAGGGCAGATCTGAGCCAGGAGCAGCAGAGCTGCCCCTCCCTTGAACCCCTCAGACAGCAAGCTGCTGCTGAGGCTGCTGGGAAAGCTAGTGGTCCCCATACAGTGTATTGGGATGATGGACTCCTGTACTCAGAGAGTAGAGACCCCAAGCCTGGTGCTACCAGGAGGTTGGTAATACCTTTGAAGTTCAGGGGCTTCCTATTGACCCTAGCCCATGATATTCCCTTAGCAGGTCACCTGGGCCAGAACAAGACTTGGGACAGAATTGTCCCTCACTTTCACTGGCCCCACATGTCTGAAGACAGTAAGGAGTTTTGTCGCTCCTGTGTAACCTGCCAAGCCAGTGGCAAAGCAGGTGGCACTACAAAGGCCCCCTGATACCACTACCTGTGGTGGGGGTGCCCTTTGAAAGGGTAGGGATTGACATTGTTGGTCCCATGGATCCCCAAACAGCCTCTGGGCACAGGTTTATCCTGGTGGTAGTGGATCATGCCACCAGGTACCCAGAAGCTATTCCCCTCAGGACCACTACAGCACCTGTGGTGGCAAGGGCCCTCCTGGGAATCTTCTCAAGAGTGGGCTTTCCTAAGGAGGTAGTATCAGACAGGGGTGCTAACTTCATGTCTGGATACTTGAAAGCAATGTGGAAGGAGTGTGGAGTGACTTATAAGTTCACCACACCCTATCACCCACAATGCAATGGTTTAGTTGAGAGATTCAACAAAACCTTGAAGGGCATGATTAAAGGGCTCCCAGAAAAGCTTAGGCGTAGATGGGACATACTCTTGCCCTGCCTTTTATTCGCATATAGGGAGGTGCCTCAGAAGGGGTTGGTTACAGCCCTTTTGAACTTCTGTTTGGCCACCCTGTGAGGGGTCCACTGTGCTTGGTGAAGGAAGGATGGGAGTTACCTCTCAAGCCCCCAAAGCAAGATATAGTGGACTATGTACTTGGTCTCCGCTCCAGGATGGCTGAGTACATGAAAAAGGCAACCAAAAACCTTGAGGCTAGCCAGGAACTTCAGAAGGCCTGGCATGACCAAAGGCTGTTCTGACTGTTTACCAGCCAGGACAGAAGGTGTGGGTGTTGGAGCCAGTGGCCCCAGCAGCTCTCCAGGATAAATGGAGTGGACCCCACACTATTGTTGAGAAGAAGGGTGAGGTCACTTATTTAGTGGACCTAGGAACACCCAGGAGTCCCCACAGGGTTCTCCATGTCAACAGGTTAAAACCATATGTGGACAGGGCAGACATGGGCTTGCTCATGGCTACTGATGAAGGGCAGGAGGAAGAGAGTGACCCACTCCCTGACCTGCTCTCACAGAACCCTGACGATGGGTCAGTTGATGGTGCAGCCTTGGCAGGCAGCCTCACTACTCAGCAACAAACTGATTGCAGGCAAGTCCTCAATCAGTTTCGACATATGTTTTCACTGACACCCAGTCAGACCACCTGGTGCACTCATGAAGTGGACACTGGGGACAGTCTGCCTATTAAAAACAAGATTTATAGGCAACCTGACCATGTCAGGGACTGTATCAGGACTGAAGTCCAGAAAATGTTGGAGTTGGGAGTAATTGAACCCTCAGATAGCCCTTGGGCTAGTCCAGTAGTCCTAGTACCGAAACCTCACACCAGTGGTGGAAAAAGAGAGATGAGGTTTTGTGTAGACTACAGGGGTCTCAATGCAGTCACTAGGACTGATGCCCATCCAATACCCAGGGCAGATGAGCTCATAGATACTTTGGCCTCTGCCAAATATCTCAGCACATTTGACCTAACAGCTGGCTACTGGCAGATCAGACTAGCTGATACTGCAAAGCCCAAAACAGCATTTTCAACCCCTAGTGGGCATTATCAATTTGTGGTAATGCCCTTTGGTCTGAAGAATGCACCTGCCACTTTCCAGAGGTTGGTGAATACAGTTCTCACAGGACTGGAAGCCTATAGTGCAGCTTATCTAGATGATATTGCTGTCTTTAGCTCCACCTGGGAGGATCACCTGGTCCACCTCAGGAATGTTTTACAGGCCCTGCAAAAGGCAGGCCTGACTATCAAGGCCACTAAGTGCCAGATAGGGCAGAGTCAGGTTGTGTACCTGGGCCACCTTGTGGGTGGAGGCCAGGTTCAACCTTTGCAGAGCAAGATCCAGACCATCATGGACTGGACTGCTCCCACTACCCAGACTCAGGTGAGAGCCTTCTTAGGCCTGACTGGGTACTATAGGAGATTTGTCAAGGGGTATGGATCAATAGTGACACCCTTGAATGACTTAACTTCTAAGAAAATGCCCAAAAAGGTTCAGTGGACAGTTAGCTGTCAAAAGGCATTTGATGACCTCGAGCAGGCCATGTGCACTGCTCCAATTCTGCAGAGTCCTGATTACTCCAAGAAGTTCATTGTTCAAACTGATGCATCTGAATTGGGGGTAGGGGCTGTACTGTCACAATTGAATGAAGAAGGTCAGGATCAGCCAGTAGCTTTTATTAGCAGAAGGCTGACCCCTAGAGAGAAACGTTGGTCAGCCATAGAGAGGGAGGCCTTTGCTGTGGTCTGGGCTCTGAAGAAGTTGAGGCCATACTTGTTTGGTACACACTTCCTGGTTCAGACAGACCATAAGCCCCTCTTATGGCTAAAACAAATGAAGGGTGAAAACCCCAAACTGCTTAGGTGGTCCATTTCCCTACAGGGGATGGACTTTACAGTGGAACATAGGCCTGGGAGTAACCATGCGAATGCAGATGGACTCTCTAGGTATTTCCACTTAGAACATGAAGACTTAACTGGGCAAGGTTAGTTTAATGTCCCTACGTTTGGGGGGTTGTGTAGGAGAGTAGGATCTGCTTCACATGGGTACCCCCACTTTTGCTGATGCTTCACTGTTTTTCGACATTAGTCTGGCTGGGGCCCTGCTAATCAGAACCCCAGCCTAGCTGCTTCCTCTCTAAAATGGTTTCCATGTGCCTTAGGCACATCACTGATTGGAATCTGGAGTGCCCTTATAAGTCCCTAGTATATGGTATACTATGTACCAAGGGCATAGGTACCTCAGAGGCCTGCCAGGGGCTGCAGCATGTATTATGCCACCCCTGGAAGGCCATCCAAACTGACACCACAGGTCTGCTACTGCAGCCTGGGTAAGGTGGTGCATGCACCCCTTACTGTGATATAGGTTACCTATATCACGAAATACATACACACATATAAACCTATAAGTCACTCCTAAGGCAGGCCTTATCAATCCTAAAGGCAGAGTGCATGGTTCCTATGTGAGAGGGTGCCCCTGCATGAGCAGGGCCCCTCTGCAGCGTTCGGAGACCATCTCTGATGCTGTTTGTAGTGCAGCCTGACCATATACTCTTAAGCGCATTATATCCTCGCGGTAAAATGCTAACTTTGGAATGGCTGCACCTAAACATGTCGTGTTTGGTGTCAAACATCTTGGAATACTACCCCCCGCCAATCCTGGCGGCGGGGGTAGCATTCCACCCTTCTAGAGGGAAAGACATGTTAACTCTGACTAGTCCGGTAACTTCTTTCCAGAGCCCTGGCATCACAAAATGGATGCTGCTGCCACAGACACGAGTCTGGCCTCCTGCTGCTGGACGAAACTCCGGCAGGGGAGGCCTGGACACTAGGTGTCCTGTCCCAGGGAGGTGTGACCACCTCCCCAGACAGGATAATGTGTATTGGGGCTGGGCGGGAGCACTTTCAGGTGCTTTGAAGTCCTGCACTGGGGGCACATTTGGTGTCCCTGTGCATACCCCAGTTCAAACCGGATCAGGGGCTTGCAGCCCCTGCTTTGGCACGAACTGGACAAAGGGAAAGGGGTGTAGCCACCCCTCTGCCCTGACCCACCCATAGGTGGGGCCACAGAGTAGTCCAACCCCTATTTTTAGAATAAAGGTAGGAACCCAGTCCTTAGGACTTTAGATTATACCTGGACGAAACTCTGAAACTGAATCCTGGACCTTCGACGCTCTACGACAAGATTAGATGACTGAAGAATCTCCCTTGGGGTCAAGGAGTGACTCCCCTGCTTGGCAGGCACCAAAGAAGCATCTGTCCGGTTCGCATTTCTGAAGTTCCCGTCGGACGCCGAAGTCATCGCATCACCAGAGGTGGATTCTCAGACTTCCCCGAGGCTCCCCTAAGTCCCCAGCAAAGCTGAGGCCCGTGGCTATCGTGGGTGACTTGAGACCGTGACCCCTGGACACCGAGCACATTTGCAAGTGCATCATCTTCTGGGTCTCCCAAGAAGTCGTGCTTTGGGCTCCAAGTAGCCCTAGCCTCCAGCACCACCTGCACTGAAGATCACTGGCCCCCACTCCACGAGTATCCTGTAAGCCAGCTCCACGTGCGACGTCACGAGGCTCCTTCGCGGTCGCTAGCCCGTTGGCTAGTAGCCCTTAACGAAGGCCAATCCTTTTCTTACTTGGCATCCTGGTTGCTCCAGGCCTGCCCTCACTTACCTTCGCTGGGTGAGTTCCACAGACCTTGCTGGTCTGCACCATCGACGATCTACATCTTAATCGAGACTTGCCGTTGCCAAGGCTTGTTGGGTCCGATCCGGTCGCCGACACCTCAGCACTCGACAGACATTGTGTACCAGCCCGAATCCTGCTCCTGGTCGCCGACAACGCCTCCCGGACCTCGTGGCTGAAGAGTCAAGATGACAGTCAACACACCTGAAGCACTCGACATCGGTGGGCATCTGTCCATCGCCTTCCTGGTCACTGGCTAGTGACCCAGACTCTGTCCCCTCTGCTTTCAGGTTCACCAGAACTCCGATCCACTCTTGGATCCACCCGGACACTTTTCTCTTGGCCGCCAGCAGCACTTTGCAGCAGATCGCCATTCGAATCGACGACAAAACCCGACCCCGAAAGGCACCTATGCACCCGGCTTCCCTGGGTGAGGTAACACGAGTACTCCGGTGCTCCCGTGGGTAGAGACTCTTCAAAGTCCTAGATCTCAAAGGGTTTTGTCCTAGTCCTCTTTTAAGTGTCCCTTTCCTCTATTTTCCCGATCCCGACTTTCTCCATAGAAGTTAACGGCGTATCGCGGTTGTGTATTTACACTGCACGCGTCTCCCGTGGGTCCCCTGTGTCACTACCTTGGGTGGTTCCTTGTGGTCCAAGCACTTCTAGAGGCTCTAGGCCTAGTGTCTAGTTCAGTCGTGGTTCGCATACCACTTTATTGGTATATGGTTTGGTACGCCCCTAGGGCCCAAACGTGTATTTGTGCTATTACTGTGATTTAATATCTTATAACTTATGTATTTCGAACTCTAGCCTCATAAAGAGACCAGAGGGGTGTGTTTAGCAATAAATACATATATTTTGAATATATACCTGGTGTGGTGCTCTTTCATTTGGTCACTCAAGAGATTATAGACTGGTAAAACAAGCTGCTTTACATTCCTTCAAGACTTAGCCTGAAGGCTGCTCTCCATAGCTACCACTAGGATAGCTTTCAATAAGGTTGTCTTTAACCTATCTCCAATAAGGGGTTGTTTGGACTGGTGCAAGGTGCCCACTATAATTAGTGGACAGCATATGCCAGGCCAACTTCTCACATACCCCTTAGAGCGTCTTGATGTTTCCTGAATCCTAACCTGTTGCACAGTGGGCGAATCCATTTCTTCCTTGCCCTGGCATATGCTGAGCAAAAGAAGAGGATATGCATGGTGCTTTCAGTGTGGCCTAAAGTGCATGAAGTGCAGGTTAACTCTCCCTGAGTTTCCCAGCTTGCAGTAGAGCTCCTTATTTAGAAAAGTTTTGTATTGAAATTTCAGGTCCAAAATTCTTGCCAGGTGTGGCTGGATAGTGTCAAGGATCTCTTCATAGCATGGGTTAGGTTTAACATTGATAAATTGTGTTGTTAATCTGTCCAAAGTAGGGTCCCGATGGAGTGCGTTTAAGACATATCCCCAATATATTTGCTTCAGGATATTTTTGGAGCTTTGGACCAGCTGCTGTGGCTCCATCCAATAGGAGAGAAGGCTGAGTTCTATAAGCCATCTCTTGACATATCTAGCCAAGGGAAGGTTAGGCATCTGTCAAGGACTAGAAGTTCTTTAATGTCCTCTCTGTATTCCACCAACTCCGGCGTTGTCCATATCCTAATCCAGTAGAGCAGTGGGCGTAATACTGCACTTTGCCCTATCCGTTTTATATTTAGGTCATGGGACATCGGGATAAGTGGTTTTGCCAGTGGTTGCCCCGGAATCTTTCTCACAAACTTACCCTCCCCAGATGTTAATTGCTTGATGTCGCCATTTCCCCACAATTCTATGTCAGGACCTGAGGCGAGGATTATGCCTTCTTTCTTCGCTTTATTTTTAATAGCAGCCATTTTTCAAAAGTCATCACTAACTACAATTTCCATGAACCCTTGGGAAAGAAGTAGAACAAATATCCAATGGGGAAACAGTCCCACAGTATCCAATCAGGAGGCACAGTCTCTACCATAGTCCCTCTTCAGTGACCCTTCTTCCTCTCTCTTCGCTGCTACGCAACCGAGATAAGTGTCTTTTATGGGTTTCTCTTTATAGCATTGTGTTTATGATGCATGGCTATTGCTCTTACAGTTAATGGCTAGCGCTGCTTGTGCGCAACCTTTCCCTTTCAGTGCGCCTTCACCACACTTTCTGTTTGTTGTTTTTACAGTTTTGCAGTTGTGTTTTGTTTCGGTCTCCCACCGCTAGAGGGCGCTGTGACGCTGCAGGATCACGGCGCACAAGTTTTAAACTTCCTCACAGAGGAGGAGAGACTGCATGCTGTTGGTCCGGAGCCTTTGCCGCCTGAGGAGAGACGCCCCAGCAGGGGTCAGTACTACCGATCGATCCACTTCAGAGTCAATTATGGCCGATCATATCAGTTTCTCTTGATGCCCTTCAGTACAGGGTCTGTAGCACGCTTTACTTTTATGCCCTCAGGGTTAGTATCCATATTTAGGCCTCAGAAGCCTATGGGGACACACTCCCAGGCTGGCCTCTAGTTATTACGCACCAGGGCGACGTGTCCCTGGTCTAGACCTACCTAAAAGCGAGGCTGGGCCTGCAAAACATGTTGTGGCTGTCACCCAGCCCCCATATTGAACCTTCCCTGGTTCTGAGCTACTTCCGGGCTTCTACCCCACATTAATTTCCTGTGTTGCACCCACACTACTTACCTGGTTAATGGAGTTTGAGGAGGATCCCCAGGAGGTAGAGGACCCACTGCCAGCCCTTTCATTGGACGATGATTTCTACGATGCAGTGGACGCATCTATTTATAGAGCAGTGTCAGAGGCTATGGACCCCTTAGAGGAAAGCCTTTCCTGCCAGTTAGCCAAGGCCTATGCTAAATTGTTGGAGTCCCTCCCAGCCCCTACCCCACCTCCTGATGCCCTAGGGGCTCCCCCCCTACAGACAAGGATCCAGTCCCTGCGAAGCGTCGCCGCAAAACTGGGGTGGATCTGGATGCCTTTGACAGGCTAAAACAAGCCTTCCTGGCCAGTAACCCCTCTTCCTTGCCCACTGGGGATGATGGGGGTCCAATTACTGATACCCCTGTGCCGGTTCACCCAGACAGGGATGCAGACACTGAGCCCGGCCCTTCTAGACCGTGGCTTTCCTCCCGCCACTCCCAGGCTATCCAGGGTGGACAGGGTACTCCCTCAGATAGGCTTGACCCCGACAAAATTGTTCACCCTCAGTGCTCCGAATGGGCCCCAGCTGAGAAAGTGGCAAGCTATGTGACGGGCGCATTCGGAGACCTCTGGAGAAGGAGTCCCGTAACTGCCTCCGGGCAGAGTGCCTGCACCCCTCGCTGGAGGAGAAAGTGGCCCTTACACCGGAAATTGACGCATGCATGGCCACCTTCCTCCAGAAGTTCATGAAAGATCCCAAAAAGGGGATTGATAGGTCCTGGCGGGCGTGCCAGGACAAGCTTCTGACACCCTGGGGCCCCTTACAAAAATTCTGGACATGGCCGAAGAGTCCGAACTCTCGGGTTCCCTGCTCTCTCCTGAAGCCTTTTGGGCTGGGCACAAAGGGCAAGCATTTTCCTCTGGGTAACGCAAATTGTGCGCTGTCCAACGAGCATTGCCGCTCCCTCCTAATTAAGGTGGACCCCAAGCAGGGGGATCTGGCGAACTCGGAAGCGGATGCCATTGCTCAGGGAGGGCTCTTTGGGGAGCCATTTGTGAAAGAATTAGGAACATTTGTCCACACATTTACCTCCCTTGATAAAGCCCAGGCGTCTTTTAGAAAAGTGTTCCCCTCTCTTGTTTTCCTTGTGGCCGGTCGAGTTAGGGGCCACTCGAACATCCGCCCTTCCAATGAATATCCTCCCAGATGGCAAGGCTCCTGGCAAGGCCAATTTCAAGATCAGTCCCGCTTCTGGAACTTCTATCCTACGAAAGGCCGACATGGCAGAGTCAGAGGATTCCGGGGAGCCGCAGCTTCCTCCAGACCCGGTGAGTGTTCTCCCGTCTTCCTGGTTAAGGGTAGGGGGGACGACTGGCAAATTTTTTCCAGACCTGGACTTCCATCACAGGGGATGCCTGGGTACTCCACTGCCCGCCAGAAAAGTGTCAAAGATTTGACACAAGTTGAGATGTACTCTCGCCAAATGGCAGGTTTCTCTCAGATAGCTGGCTCGGATAGTGGGCCTCCTCTCGTCATCAATTTAGGCCATCTTCCCGGGTCCCCTTTATTATCAGGCGCTGCAACGCCTAAAAGCCACATATCTGCGCAGAGGCCTCCCCTACTCTCACAGAGTAACACTATCCAAGGGGGCTCAAGAAGAGATCCAATGGTGGCTCACCCACATGGATGCCTGGAATGGCCGAGCAATCTTCGGCTCCGCCCCAGACATTGTTATAGAGTCCGATGCCAGCAGGGCAGGCTGGGGCGCCAGATGCAGCGATTTTTCCAAGGGAGGATTGTGGTCTCCACAAGTACAGAGGTTGCATATCAACTGTTTGGAGCTTCTGGCAGGTTCCTTTGCGGTCTTTCACTGGACGAAGGATTCCATCCTGTGTCCTCCTCAAGATGGACATCATCTCGGCGGTCCGGTATATCAACCATCTAGGGGCCCTCGCTCCAAAGCCCTCTTAGATCTTGCCATCAGCTTTTGGCAGTATTGCCTAGAACTGCAGATATCGGTCACAGCGGAGTACTTACTAGGTTGGGAGAACCAGGTGGCCGACTTCCAGTCCGACAATTTCCGAGACTCCAATCTTTGGAAACTCCACTCAGAAGTCTTTACGTCCCTGCAGATTCAATGGGGGCCTTTCTCGGTGGACCTTTTTGTCTCAAAGTTAGACCATCAACTTCCCTGTTTTTTCAGCTGGAGACTGGACCTCTGGCAGCGGCCACAGATGCTTTTCTCCAGGACTGGAGCTGGGAGAGGGGCTATGCCTTCCCTCCCTTTGCAATGATCACAAGGACCTCCACGCAGGTCAGGCGACAGGGGGCGGAAGTGGTCCTGATCACTCCCATTTGGAGATCACAAGTTTGGTTTCTAGTTGTACTGGAACTTTCCTGGGATTCTCCAATCCCACTCCCCTGATTTCCAACACTCCTTCTGAATTCTGACCAAGTTCCGCATCCGTTGATTCAGGAAGGCCCGTTGACCCGGATGGCGTGGCAGATTACACGGGACGATGGGCGGTCCCGGGCCTTTTGGAAAAGGCTGAAGGCTTCATGCCAAAGGCCTGATCTGACAGCACGGTCAAGACATACCGGTCCGCATGGGTTAGATGGACCCGTTGGTATATGCGACGGAGTCTCAATCCCATGGCTGCAGATGTAGTACACATCCTTAATTTTTTAGCCCATTTGGCTTTCAGTGGCTTAGCCTATAGATCGGTGAATACCTTTCGTTTGGCTATCTCAGCCGGCTATGTTCCACTCAATGGCATGGCAGTAGGGGAACTCCCCCTCGTGTGCCGCCTGTTGTGGGGAATCAGACTATCTCTTCCACCAGAACCCCACAATTTAGCTCTTTGAGGTTGTAAATCAAGTGCTTAACTTATTCCTCTCCTGGCAACCTAACCGTTTCCTCTTGAGGAAGGAGCTTTTTGCAAAGCTAGCTGTGCTGCTCTGCCTCATTTCCAGTCAATGTGTCTCTGATGTGAGAGCATTGGATATTACAGGCAGGATCTTCCCCCCCAACAGAGTAACTTTCATGCTCCACAGAAGAACAAAGTGCCATACCAGAGTCATAATATACCCAGAATTTCCAGAGTCCCCGAAGTTGTGTGTTGTCCAGTGCCTGAAGGCAAATGAAGAACTTAGCGAAGAGTTTCTTCCCCGGGGAGCGCCCGCTCCTCATTGCCCTGCGTAAGCCATTTAAGGCTGTTTCCTCCCCGACCAACACTAGATGGTGAAGGAAGTGACCCAATTAGGGCCACCCGGGTCACTCGCGACCACCTCTCAGCCTTCCTTATAAACGAAGAGTCAGTCAGACAGTAGAGAATACAAACCAAAGGTATTTATTAGAAATACACTCGAGTGGAGTCCAGTCTGACCAGCCTCTTTAGATTGCTGCAGAAGGACTGACCTCTACCAACAGGGCAAGGTATAATGTACATTTTCAGAATCAATAAAGACACGCCCAGACTGGAATTTTCCAGTTGGTAGTTGGTGAACAAAAAAGATACACAAGGATGAGTTGCAATTCCAGGACGGGTACATGCTATCTCAGCGTCAAGGTTATTCTGCCTGTACCCACCGCTCTAAGAGTGAGAGGAGGCCTATCAAGTGGCAAAGGTATTTAATGGAAAAAAAGTCTATTCATTAGCACAGCGAGGATCAACCTTGGAGGAATACAAAAAAAAAAATTGCAGCTGCTTTATGCTGAGGCAGACAAGTTCAGACAGAAGTTAGCTTCGATCATAGCTCAAAATGGCAGCTGAATACAAGATGGTGCAGAGAATGCTAACTTACATAGAGTAATACACTAGCGAAATGAATGCACACATTTATATTTCAACAATGGGTCAGGTGGGTGATACAAGTGGCAGGGATTGACATTTGAATTTTGGGGCCTATTTAGCATAGGGTGCAATGGCCCCAATGGCATTCGACTTGGGTGCCCGTTTAGAGGATATCCTCAGCGCGGCAGACTGGCCTTCGGACTCTACCTTCAAAAGGTTTCATTTCAACCCGCTGCTGGATTTGGCTCACCTCATGGTGAGCAAGCTTTAAACAAGCATAATCCTCACCTCCGGTCCTGACATAGAATGAAATATGTCCTAGCTATCGTAATGGAAAGTTTCAATTCTATTAAGGACTCAGAGGTGAGGATTATCCCACCCTTGGCAGTTCTGCTGAGATTTCGCCCTCTCCGAACAGAGTAAGTACTACAACTTTATTTGATTTGAGATTGCCTTGATGTATGTAACTGAATGTCCTGCTCTCTGACTGCTTCCACTGCTGTTTCCTCTGTAGGTGGTAGTACGTGAACATTTGCTTGGTTACAACTTTCCTTTGTCATTGTAGGGACAGATGCGAATAACCAGGACTCATGAAGGTGGTCCACCGGCTGAATTTGTGCGACAAAAGAGGGAGAAGGGTCACTGAGCAGGGACTATGTTAGAGACTGTGCCTCATGATTGGATACTGTGGGACTGTTTCCCCATTGGATATTTTTTCTACTTCTTTCCCAAGGGTTCATGGAATTGTAGTTAATGTTGACTTTTGAATAATGGCTGCTATTAAAAATAAAGTGAAGAAAGAAGGCATAATCCTCACCTCCAAGTCCTTAATAGAATTGAAGCTTTCTGTTACGATAGCTAGGAAATGTTTAATTCTGATCCATACAGGGCAGCTGCCTCTGCTTTGTATTTATAAATCGCTAACACTGGTGTATATGGTTTGCTTGAGGATAGGTTATACTTTTTGAGGATGACCCAAGTATAATTTTCTTCTTGGGCCACATAAGATTGATCAATCAGTTATCAAAACCTTCTATCTTCACATACAATACCCTTCTCCTGCTTTTCCCCGTCATATGCTACGGCCTTCTGAGTCAACGTCTAAATTCTCCCTTTCCGGGCCTCTTTCTCTGCTTTCATTTGCCTCTGTTTAGCTGCTTTTTGCCACGTTCTAAGGAATATCAAACATATACTGTCTATTTCTTTTTCTAAACAACTGTTCTTGTAAATACTCAATCTTTTGCTCATCAAAAGTGCCCGACAAATGCCACTGCAATTCCCAATTGTCCCTCGTATATTTGTGCCATAGCGTACTAAACATAATAGGGCCAAGGCCATGCTTCACATACATGTCAAAATTTGGAGTGCCTTCTGGATGCGCTGGACGACTTTCCTCTAGTCGAGCATCAGTAGAACAACATCGACAGCCCAAGCAAAACACTTTACTAAGACACAGCATTTTCAAAAGAAAACAAGTTCACTATTAATGCCGAGCAGATATTTGAAAGTATCTTTACCAAAACTTGGTCCTCAGGCCTCATCAAATACAAATCAAAGTGGTACCATGTTCACAAAGAACTCAAACAAATTCAAGCGCTTGTCCAAATACGGTCTTCAGACCGCGTCAAATACAAATCAAAATGGCGCAAATATCCACAAAGAACCAAAGCAAACTCACCTGGTGCACACAGGTCAAACAAAGTGATTCTCCACTGCCGACTCTTCGGAGCAAACGGTCAGATCCAAGGGTTTTGCTGTTCAGGACCCCAGTTGGGATGACCGCTGGATGAGGCACCGCCCGGTCAGACAGACGGGGCAACTGCAAGTATAAGACTCTCTCGTGCAGGGATCCCTGGTCCACCCGTCCGACCCGACGTGGCCCCGGCCTCCTCACTCAAGGATGGGCCACCCGATGGAGTCCCTGTTCGGGCGCCAACTGAAGGAAGTGACCCAATTAGGGCCACCCAGGTCTCTCGTGCCCACCTCTCAGCCTACCTTACAAATCAAGAGTCAGTCAGACAGTAGAGAATACAAACCAAAGGTATTTATTAGAAATACACTTGAATGGAGTCCAGTCTGACCAGTGTCCTCTACCAACAGGGCAACGTATAATGTACATTTTCAGAATCACTAAAGACACGCCCAGAGTGGAATTTTCCAGTTGGTAGCTGGTGAACAAAAAAGATACACAAGGATGAGTTGCAATTCCAGGACCGGGTACATGCTATCTCAGCGTCAAGGTTACTCTACCCGTACCCACCGCTATAAGAGTGGGAGGAGGCCTATCAAGTGGTAAAGGTATTTGATGGAAAAAAAGTCTATTCATTAGCACAACGAGGCTCATACTTGGAGGAATACAAAAAAAAAATATTGCAGCTGCTTTCTGCTGAGGCAGAGAAGTTGAGACAGAAGTTAGCTTCGATCATTGCTCAAAATGGCAGCTGAATACAAGATGGTGCAGAGAATGCTAACTTACATAGAGTAATACACTAGCGGAATGAATGCACACATTTATATTTCAACAATGGGTCAGGTGGGTGATATAAGAGGCAGGGCTTGACCTTTGAATTTTGGGGCCTATTTAGCACAAGGTGCAATGGTCCCAATGGGATTCGGCTTGGGTGCCCGTTTAGAGGATATCCTCAACGCGGCAGACTGGTCTTCGGACTCTACCTTCAAAAGGTTTCATTTCAACCCGGTGCTGGATTTGGCTCACCTCATGGTGAGCAAGCTTTAAACAAGCATAATCCTCACCTCCGGTCCTGACATAGAATGAAAAATGTCCTAGCTATCGTAATGGAATGTTTCAATACTATTAAGGACTCAGAGGTGAGGATTATCCCACCCTGGGCAGTTCTGCGGGTATTCCGCCCTCTCCAAATAGAGTAAGTAGTACAACTTTATTGGATTTGAGATTGCCTTGATGTATGTGACTGAATGTCTTGCTCTCTGACTCCTTACACTGCTGTTTCCTCTGTAGGTGGCAGTAAGTGACCGTTTGCTGTGGTTACAACTTTCCTTTGTCATTGTAGGGACAGATGCAAATAAACAGGACTCATGAAGGTAGTCCACCGGCTGACTTTGTGCGACAAAAGAGGGAGAAGGGTCACTGAAGAGGGACTATGTTAGAGAGTGTGCCTCATGATTGGATACTGTGGGACTGTTTCCCCATTGGATATTTTTTCTACTTCTTTCCTAAGGGTTCATGGGAATTGTAGTTAATGTTGACTTTTGAATAATGGCTGCTATTAAAAATAAAGTGAAGAAAGAAGGCATAATCCTCACCTCCAAGTCCTTAATAGAATTGAAGCTTTCTGTTACGATAGCTAGGAAATGTTTCATTCTGATCCATACAGGGCAGCTGCCTCTGCTTTGTATTTATAAATCTCTAACACTGGTTTAATAGGTTTGCTTGAGGATAGGTTACACTTTTTGAGGATGACCCAAGTATCATTTTCTTCTTGGGCCACATAAGATTTATCAATCAGTTATCTAAACCTTCTATCTTCACATTCAATGCCCCTCTCCTGCTTTTCCCCGTCATATGCTACGGCCTTCTGAGTCAACGTCTAAATTCTCCCTTTCCGGGCCTCTTTCTCTGCTTTCATTTGCCTCTGTTTAGCTGCTTTTTGCCACGTTCTAAGGGAATCAAACATAGACTGTCTACTTCTTTTTCTAAACAACTGTTCTTGTAAATACTCAATATTTTGCTCATCAAAAGTGCCTGTCAAAGGCCACTGCAATTCGGCATTGTTCCTCTTTTATATATGTGCCATAGCGTACTAAACATAATAGGGCCAAGGCCATGCTTCACATACATATCAAAATTTGGAGTGCCTTCTGGAGGCGCTGGCTGACTTTCCTCCAGTCCAGCATCAGTAGAACAACATCGACAGCCCAAGCAAAACACTTTACTAAGACACAGCATTTTCAAAAGAAAACAAGTTCACTATGTATGCCGAGCAGATATTTGCAAATATCTTTACCAAAACTCGGTCCCCGGACCTCATCAAATACAAATCAAAGTGGTACCATGTTCACAAAGAACTCAAACAAATTCAAGCGCTTCTCCAGAGACGGTCCTCAGACCGCGTCAAATACAAATCAAACTGGCGCCATATCCACAAATAACCAAAGCAAACTCACCTGGTGCACACAGATCAAGCAAAGTGATTCTCCACTTCCGACTCTTTGAACCAAACGGTCAGATCAAAAGGTTTTGCCGTTCAGGACCCCAGTCGGGCTGACCACTGGATGAGGCACCGCCCGGTCAGACAGACGGGACAACTGCGAGTATAAGACTAGCTCGTGCAGGGATCCCTGGTCCGCCCGTCTGACCCGACATGGCCCCAACCTCCTCACCCAAGGATGGTCCACCCGATGGAGTCCCTGTTCGGGCGCCAACTGAAGGAAGTGACCCAATTAGGGCCACCCGAGTCACTCGCGACCACCTCTCAGCCTTCCTTACAAATGAAGAGTCAGTCAGAGAGTAGAGAATACAAACCAAAGGTATTTATTAGAAATACACTTGAGTGGAGTCCAGTCTGACCAGCCTCCTTAGATTGTTGCTGAGGGACTGACCTCTACCAACAGGGCAATGTATAATGTACATTTTCAGAATCACTAAAGACACGCCCAGGCTGGAATTTTCCAGTTGGTAGCTGGTGAACAAAAAAGATACACAAAGATGAGTTGCAATTCCAGGACCGGGTACATGCTATCTCAGCGTCAAGGTTACTCTGCCCGTACCCACCGCTCTAAGAGTGGGAGGAGGCCTATCAAGTGGTAAAGGTATTTAATGGAAAAAAAGTCTATTCATTAGCACAGCGAATATCAACCTTGGAGGAATACAAAAAAAATATATATTTCAACTGCTTTCTGCTGAGTCAGACAAGTTGGGACAGAAGTTAGCTGCGATCATAGCTCAAAATGGCAGCTGAATACAAGATGGTGCAGAGAATGCTAACTTACATAGAGTAATATACTAGCGAAATGAATGCACACATTTATATTTCAACAATGGGTCAGGTGGGTGATACAAGAGGCAGGGCTTGACCTTTGAATTTTGGGGCCTATTTAGCACGGGGTGCAATGGCCCCAATGGCATTCGGCTTGGGTGCCCGTTTAGAGGATATCCTCAACGCGGCAGACTGGTCTTCGGACTCTACCTAAAAAAGGTTTCATTTCAACCCGCTGCTGGATTTGGCTCACCTCATGGTGAGCAAGCTTTAAACAAGCATAATCCTCACCTCCGGTCCTGACATAGAATGAAAAATGTCCTAGCTATCGTAATGGAAAGTTTCAATTCTATTAAGGACTCAGAGGTGAGGATTATCCCACCCTGGGCAGTTCTGCGGAGATTTCGCCCTCTCCGAACAGAGTAAGTACTACAACTTTATTGGATTTGAGATTGCCTTGATGTATGTGACTGAATGTCCTGCTCTCTGACTGCTTCCACTGCTGTTTCCTCTGTAGGTGGTAGTGCATGACCGTTTGCTTTTTTACAACTTTCCTTTGTCATTGTAGGGACAGATGCGAATAACCAGGACTCATGAAGGTGGTCCACCGGCTGACTTTGTGCGACAAAAGAGGGAGAAGGGTCACTGAAGAGGGACTATGTTAGAGACTGTGCCTCATGATTGGATACTGTGGGACTGTTTCCCCATTGGATATTTTTTGTACTTCTTTGCCAAGGGTTCATGGGAATTGTAGTTAATGTTGACTTTTAAATAATGGCTGCTATTAAAAATAAAGTGAAGAAAGAAGGCATAATCCTCACCTCCAAGTCCTTAATAGAATTGAAGCTTTCTGTTACGATAGCTAGGAAATGTTGCATTCTGATCCAAACAGGGCAGCTGCCTCTGCTTTGTATTTATAAATCACTAACACTGGTGTAATTGGTTTGCTTGAGGATAGGTTATACTTTTTGAGGATGACCCAAGTATCATTTTCTTCTTGGGCCACATAAGATTGATCAATCAGTTATCAAAACCTTCTATCTTCACATTCAATACCCTTCTCCTGCTTCTCCCCATCATATGCTACGGCCTTCTGAGTCAACGTCTAAATTCTCCCTTTCCGGGCCTCTTTCTCTGCTTTCATTTGCCTCTGTTTAGCTGCTTTTTGCAACGTTCTAAGGAAATCAAACATAGACTGTCTATTTCTTTTTCTAAACAACTGTTCTTGTAAATACTCAATCTTTTGCTCATCAAAAGTGCCCGACAAAGGCCACTGCAATTCGGCATTGTCCCTCGTATATTTGTGGTATAGCGTACTAAACATAATAGGGCCAAGGCCATGCTTTACTTACATATCAAAATTTGGAGTGCCTTCTGGAGGCTCTGGCTGACTTTCCTACAGTCGAGCATCAGTAGAACAACATCGACATCCCAAGCAAAACACTAAACTAAGTCACAGCATTTTCAAAAGAAAACAAGTTCACTATTTATGCCGAGCAGATATTTGCAAATATATTTACCAAAACTTGGTCCTCAGACCTCATCAAATACAAATCAAAGTGGTACCATATTCACAAAGAACTAAAACAAATTAAGCGCTTGTCCAAAGACGGTCCTCAGACTGCGTCAAATACAAATCAAAATGGCGCCATATCCACAAAGAACCAAAGCAAACTCACCTGGTGCACACAGGTCAAACAAAGTGATTCTCCACTGCCAACTCTTCGGACCAAACAGTCAGATCCAAGGGTTTCGCCGTTCAGGACCCCAGTCGGTATGACCACTGGATGAGGCACCACCCGGTCAGACAGACGGGGCAACTGCGAGTATAAGACTCTCTCGTGCAGGGATCCCTGGTCCACCCGTCCGACCCGACGTGGCCCGACCTCCTCACCCAAGGATGGGCCAACCGATGGAGTCCCTGTTCGAGTGCCAACTGAAGGAATTGACCCAATTAGGGCCCCCCGGGTCACTCGCGACCTCCTCTCAACCTTCCTTACAAATGAAGAGTCAGTCAGACAGCAGAGAATACAAACCAAAGGTATTTATTAGAAATACACTTGAGTGGAATCCAGTCTGACCAGCCTCCTTAGATTGCTGCAGAGGGACTGACCACTACCAACAGGGCATCGTATAATGTACACTTTCAGAATCACTAAAGACACGCCCAGACTGGAATTTTCCAGTTGGTAGCTGGTGAACAAAAAAGATACACAATGATGAGTTGCAGTTCCAGGACCGGGTACATGCTATCTCAGCGTCAAGGTTACTCTGCCCATACCCACCGCTCTAAGGGGGATATTCTCAAGAACGTGTGATAATTATCGCAAAATTAGCTTAACGCAACTTTGCACCTCGCAGTCTATCGCGGGAAAATAACACTGTGTTAACGTTGTATTCTCAACCCGTCGACACCATGCGATAGTCTCACGACAACGTGCCAAATGACCGCGTTAAAATTAACGCAATGCCGAAAAAACGCGAAACACGAACGCGAAAAAAGTTGCGATATGGCCAACCGCGATAAAAAAATCAGCGATAACCAGCGACAGGCCTGCAATTCCCACGCGTCATGTGGGAAAATGCACTATAAAAGCACCGAAAAACACAAACAAAATAATTAAAACTGCGTAGCACCATGGAGCAATCCGGAGCAAGTACAGAGGACGACCAGAACCCCACAAGCCCCCAGGAGGACCAGCCTGGTACCTCGGGGTCACTGAAGGGCAAGGAGAAGAAGACGAGGAAGACGAGGTTCAGTCCGCAGGAAAACAGGATCATCATCACGGAGGTGATAGAACACCACCAACAACTGTTCGTCACCTCCAACGTGTCGTTGGCAAATAAAAATGCAATATGGCAGTCCATCCTGGACAAGGTGAATGCAGTCGGAGTGAGGAGGAGGACAATTGGAGAGGTCAAGAGGCGCTGGAATGATGCGAAGCGCAAAACCAAGAAGAAACTCGCTGACAACCATCAGGCAGCAATGCAGACTGGAGGTGGCAGTCCAGCGGAACACCAGGAGCTGGCTGAGATGGAGGAAATGGTGGCCACAGTCATCAGTGGGGAGACAGTGGCAGGAGTTGGGGGTCCGGACACTGCTCGACATGACCTGACACAACAGCACCAGGGTGAGTACCGAACAGGGACTGGGGGGACGGGGGGAGATGGGCACAATCGCACACATGCACAATTAAGTAGAGCACACTGCACACCCAAAATGACTCTGGATCATGTCCCTGATCCCCTTGGCATACTGCAGCACACATACAAACAGCAAGTAGGCCCCCATCCACTATGGGCACAAAGGGGTCCCTCCCCACACAGCACCAATCTCACAACCAACCCATGCACACATGTCAAAACCAGCAAAGATGCGTGTCTGTGAGCCACACTGACAATGCAAGTGACACTGCATGACGAACAGCATGGCTGCAGTCCAATTATCATGACATGGTGCATGCCACGACTCTGAGGTGGCTGAGTGTGGAACACATCTGGAAAGGAGCAGGTCACACTCTGACACATCCACGTGCACAAACAACCCCTGACGCCAACAACACATCTGCGGATAAACCATGCCCAAGAGTCCAAAATCCGACCTAGAGCCAAAATTAGCCAAGTCTGCAACATCTCAGCACTGTAGAAGCACAGAAGTCAAAGGCACACCGCCTCAAAGGGATAAGGGGCAGCAAAATCACAGCTGCAGGGGCGACTCTCCCACAATGCAGCACACACACATAGCAATAACAGCACATCATCATTGACGACAATGTGGTACAAAGTGCAACACTCTCACTACAGAACAGAGGACAAAACTGGTTCCGCTTGTGCGTAGAAACTGGCCAATCACATCTGGCATAGCAGGAAACTGTGAGATGATAATGTACGTGTACAACCTCACATCCGTGATGTAGATCAAATGTCCATTGTCCCGCATCAAATAGTGAGCTCCTCCCAAACAGTCACAATGTACATTGTCATGCAGTCTGTATGTAAACTTGAACAATGTGTCAACATACATGTCAACACAATGTCAAAATGCATCTCCCCTTCATATTGCAGTGGGACAATCAACACCTCCTGCAGAGCAGACCAGACAACTTATCAGTGATGATGAAGAGGACCTCCACACCTTCAACACCGACGCCCTACAACAGCTCATGGACAGCTACGGCAACCCACCTCCAGGTGCAGGGCAGCCCAGCTGCATCGAGGAGACCCCACCCCCTGCACAGACCACACAGCAGGAAGCACCCACCACCACGCCTGGCTCCCAGCACCTCACCGAAGAACACATCGCATTCCAAGGCCATGTGTTAGACTGCCAGAAGGAGGTGGCTGAACAGGTGCGGGTGGGGTTCGACCTCAGGGCAGCCAAACTAGATGCCATACGTGGGTGTCTAAGTCCCATCAGGGACCACTTACACTCCCTAACGGACACCCACAGTTCGCTCCATGATGTCCAACAATCCATGCCCGACATCGCTAGAGTCATGACTCTGAGAGGAGAACAACTGTCTAGTCAGAGTGGCCTCAGCGATGTCAGCCGAGAGTTGGCACAGATGCTGAGGATAATGGAGAACATGGAGCGGATGCATGCGGAAAGAATGGCTGCCACGGATGCACACCAGCGAAAAGTTGTTGGGATCTTCCATGCCCTGCAGATCCTCATCATCGCACTGCTGCCACTAAGGCAGTCGCTGATGAATGCTGCTGGTACTTCTACACACACATCTCCGGCCCCTGATGTGTCAGTGGCACACAGTGCTGCAGACCAAACATCAGCACCCATATGTCAGACAGATGACATAGAGGACGAAGATGCGGGTGATACCACCTTTGTAGTAAGGAGGAGCCAGTAGCATTCTTCTCCGCCATATGCCCTGTTTCAGCTTGGTTCTGCCCTCTGCATCATGCCTTGTAACAACACCTCCCACTGTCCCCCGAAACACTCTGAGACACTCACCTTGAACCTCGACATGGACTGCCATATTTTGTTTGCTTACCAATGACACCGCAATCAGACTGCGGACTGTACTCTTCCTCTTCAGATGTACTTGTCAATCCCTAAATTACTCTGGCTGGCCCTCCACTGGGCTACAATGTAATGCGGGGTTGGCATGGCCATGTACTGCTCCAGCTCCGACACTCCACCGAATGTGAATAAATCATTCAAATTCACACAGATGTGTCATGTCCATAATCGATCAAGTATGAAAGTATGGATGAATGTAAGGACATTGATTGCCCAAAAAGGTACACCCTGGGAAATGAAAGCAATGCGCATGTTTGACCGTGACACACATTGGAAGTGAGATGACTGGGAATGTGTGCACTAGCTGTGGCCTCATTGCTCTGAAACAACAATCGCGCAATTTCTCAACCTTGCCCCACGCAATGTTTGAAATAGGGCTGGGTATGAAATGTCAAAGTTGTTGGCAGGCCTAAAGTGGTGAACACCATCACATTTGACAACAGAACATCTCTTCGCATACCTACTCATACTAAACTGGGTGGACACAGCCTGTAGTGATGGATCACATTGATCCACATGGCAAGAATATGGACACCATACTCACATTGCTGAAGACACGTAAGAGCACAGGTCTATCAGCAACTATCCCAACCACTATGTCTGGCTCACAGATGTGGAGCTGGCAATAGGGACTCACCCCTAAGTGAAATGCGTCAGTCAGTCCCTCCCTGTGTACGGACAATGTTCACTGAGGCACACGATTTGTCATTCTAATCAACACTCATCACAGTTGAACACTAGTGGAGTTGCGTAGAGTTTATTAGCATGTGCATGTCAGTACGGGCAAGACAAGGGCCACAACATGCAGACCAATGCATCAGACACTAACAGGCAGCATTCAGTCACGGTACACTTCCACGTGACAGGCGTTGTGCATGCGCCCGGGAAGTTCTGCCATTACGTTGTTGTCTCTCATAGAACCGGCACTCTTCTGACCTGCGGCAGTTATGTGGCTGATATGCCACAGCTCGGAGCAATGAGTCATATGTGTGTGCAACGTTTGGACGTATGGGTTGTTGTGTACGTAAGTGTCAAGGGCATTCCATGCAAGAGTACCTCGAGAAAGAACTTCTGTGTGTGGGTTGTGGATACGTTGGTCTTTCATTAGCGCTGTGCGTAGTGTGGGAGTCATCATCATCTGCTATGGTATCTCTCTCAGGGGGGTGCCTGCCGCATGCAAGAACAAGGTCGGAGGTGCAGATGTCCTTCTGCCTTATGTATTGAGACAAAGGAGCTTTCATCCCTAATGTTAGTCTTACTACTGCTTGCATTCTGGGAATGTGATGTGGCTTTCGCGCTGCAATTGAGGCTAGGCCTTAGGTTTATGGTGCACCAATAGCGATACACACACAACAGTTGGCATGCATGAGCCAAGAGCCCGAGCGGCCTTGCGCTCCTTGTACAATCCCTTCGTGCGCGGCCGCCCTCCGGGTGCATGCAACATTGCAACTTTGTCGATTGCGGGCCGTGTGGCGCAGACACTGCAACAGAGACACACGCATCAGTTGGTTTCCTGTCCAGCCCAGAAATGAACTACGCCCAGAGCCCAGGGATAATTATTCACACCCCTACGCTGGCCTGGCTTATGCCGACCCAGCCCACTCGGCTTACGTATAAAGGGGGGGATGACGACGCTACGTGTCCCAGTTCTTCCCCACTGCTGGAGGTGACATGGCTGCGTCCGCCTGGCATATCACGAGACTCAATCATAAAGGGTCCATGACTTGCGTTGCACAGAGTTGGTGGCACCGGATACACTGCGGCCGGCACGGGCCTACCGCCACGGGACGGTGACTTTCGGTGCACTGAGGTAGGGGCACCTTAAGTGCTGACCGGGTGTGCAGCCTGCGATGATGCGCCGTCCTGGCAGTCCGGACTGGTAAGGATTTGTGTGAACCCTGCTGGACCGCAGTGTAGGCCTGAGCCAGCGGGCAGCGCGGGCCTACCACCACGTGGCATTGCCTCGCGGTTCACAGAGTTAGTGGCACCTACAGAGCTGAGTGGGTGTGCAGCCTGTGATGATGCTGTGTGCACTGATATGCCCAGACGTGGGTCCCGTGCTCTCCATGCCGCTGGAGTCAAGCTATCCTGGCTGATGAGGGCTGAAAGCCCGAAACCAGTCCTAGGATGCTTGTTTCCAGTCCAGGGAGGACCTGGCCTGGCAGTTCGGGCTGGACTGTTCCCATTGGGCGCAGGGTCAAGACTGATTTGCATATGGCTGGGTCCAAACTGGAATGGCATGGTGAGCAAAAAAACGTGGATTTAGGCCCAGATCTCTGTACTGGGGTGAATGTACGACATTGTTCTGCATTCTGTCCATCAATTGTTGTTTTTGCATTTGTCACCCCGAGTGGGACGGGTATGCCCAGACGTGGGTCCCATGCTCTCCATGCCGCTGGAGTCAAGCTATCCTGGCTGATGAGGGCTGAAATCCCGAAAGCGGTCCTAGGATGCTTGTTTCCAGTCCAGGGAGGACCTGGCCTGGCAGTTCGGGCTGGACTGTTCCCATTGGGCGCAGGGTCAAGACTGATTTGCATATGGCTGGGTCCAAACTGGAATGGCATGGTGAGCAAAAACGATGGATTTAGGCCCAGATCTCTGTACTGGGGTGAATGTACGACATTGTTCTGCATTCTGTCCATCAATTGTTGTTTTTGCATTTGATATGATCTCTGCCATTGCGAAATCAAGACCCAGAATCACGTGTGTGACCTGGTGGCCCGCTGGGCGGGGCTGCATGATGTGGAGGCTGCCAAGCTCGCGGGCCCCGGGCTTGGAGCTTGCACCGGCACGTGGTGGGCCCTCGTGGAGACACGCTGGTGGCGTAAGGTGAGCAGTGAGGCCTGGGTGCGCAGGGGCGGGCAAACACCGCTGGGCGACGGGAGGGGCTGGGGTGCAGCAGCCTGTGTGCGCAGGGGTGGCCAAGCGATGATGGCGTGTGCAATGATATGACCTCTGCCATTCATAAATCTGGACTCTGTTTCAGATAAGGGACCTGGTGGACTGCAGTGTATACCGGCACGTGGTTGGAGATACACCGGTGGCAGCAGGTGAACAGTGAGGCCTGGGTCGGCAGTGTCGGCACTCTCTCTCCCTCTCCCTCTCTTCCTTTCACTGTCTCTCTCTCTTCCTCTGTTACTCTCTCTCTCCTTCTCCCTCTCTTCCTTTCACTGTCTCTCTCTCTCTTCCTCTGTTACTCTCTCTCTCCTTCTCCCTCTTTTCCTTTCACTGTCTCTCTCTCTCTTCCTCTGTTTCTCTCTCTCTCTCCTTCTCCCTCTCTCCCCCTTTCTCTCTCTTTCTCTCTCTCCCTCTCTTTCACTCTCTCTCTCTCTCCCTTTCTTTCTCTCTCTCTTTCTCTCTCTCTCTGTCCTTTGATGAGCGCATGACACACCTTCTTATCTTGAATTTTGTCTTGCAGGCTGTCTTACAGATTGTCCAGAGAAGACCCGCCATGGCTCTTCCGAATAGTTGTTCTGAGTTAAATTTGAATAAAACAATTTGTTTGGAAATTCAAAGATGAATGGATGATTCTCCTTTTTCTGACCACACACAAATGTTAATTGTTGTACTTGTGCGACATCAGGTGAATTGTTTTGTTCATGATTTCGTAAAGTTGATGTTACATATCTTTGTCCGGGGTAGGGCCCCGGGGGGGGTCCTGGGGGGGGTGGCGGTGGGTGTTGTGGCCCTCTTGGGGCTCTGAGGAGCATTATCAGTAGCTCCATGGCATCTGTTGTTCTTCAGGTGTGGCTCTGGTCTGGGCTCCCTTTTGTGGTGCAGGTTGTCGTCCGACTTAACACCAGGTAAGAGCAGGTGTTAAATCCCTGCTGCTAACACGCCTTATCGCCTGTTTTGGGAACTTATCGCCGATCTGGCTGGTCGTAGAGAATATTGCGAAGTGGTGTTATCGCGGCTTTTTGCACAGGAACGCCTACTCTGCATCTCATTAGCGTTAGTTGCCGGTGTCATCCGTGGCGATGTTTTTTGCGGCTGCTATCGCAGGAAAACTGGCGATATCGGCTGTTAGCACCTGCTTGTGAATAGGGCGATAAATCTATCGCCACTTTGGCTGCGATAAAGTGACGCTAACTCGGCGATAAGTCCTTGAGAATATGCCCCAAAGAGTGGGAGCAGGCCTATCAAGTGGGAAAGGTATGTGATGGAAAAAAGTCTATTCATTAGCACAGCGAGGCTGTTGAGCCTTGGAGGAATACAAAAAAAAATATTGCAGCTGCTTTCTGCTGAGGCAGACAAGTTGAGACAGAAGTTTGCTTCGATCATAGCTCAAAATGGCAGCTGAATACAAGATGGTGCAGCGAATGCTAACTTACATAGAGTAATACACTAGCGAAATGAATGCACACATTTATATTTCAACAATGGGTCAGGTGGGTGATACAAGAGGCAGGGCTTGACCTTTGAATTTTTGGGGCCATTTAGCACGGGGTGCAATGGCCCCAAAGGCATTCGGCTTGGGTGCCCTTTTAGAGGATATCCTCAACGCGGCAGACTGGTCTTCGGACTCTACCTTCAAAAGGTTTCATTTCAACCCAGTGCTGGATATGGCTCACCTCGTGGTGAGCAAGCTTTAAACAAGCATAATCCTCACCTCCGGTCCTGACATAGAATGAAAAATGTCCTAGCTATCGTAATGGAAAGTTTCAATTCTATTAAGGACTCCGAGGTGAGGGTTATCCCACCCTGGGCAGTTTTGCGGAGATTTCGCCCTCTCCAAATAGAGTAAGTACTACAACTTTATTGGATTTGAAATTGCCTTGATGTATGTGACTGAATGTCCTGCTCTCTGACTGCTTACACTGTTGTTTCCTCTGTAGGTGGTAGTACTTGACCGTTTGCTGTGGTTACAACTTTCCTTTGTCATTGTAGGGACAGATGCGAATAAACAGGACTCTTGAAGGTGGTCCACCTGCTGACTTTGTGCGACAAAAGAGGGAGATGCGTCACTGAAGAGGGACTATGTTAGAGACTGTGCCTCCTGATTGGATACTGTGGGACTGTTTCCCCATTGGATATTTTTTCTACTTCTTTCCCAAGGGTTCATGGGATTGTAGTTAATGTTGAATTTTGAATAATGGCTGCTATTAAAAATAAAGTGAAGAAAGAAGGAATAATCCTCACCTCCACGTCCTTAATAGAATTGAAGCTTTCTGTTACGATAGCTAGAAAATGTTTCATTCTGATCCATACAGGGCAGCTGCCTCTGCTTTGTATTTATAAATCTCTAGCACTGGTGTAATTGGTTTGCTTGAGGATAGGTTATACTTTTTGAGGATGACCCAAGTATCATTTTATTCTTGGGCCACATAAGATTTATCAATCTGTTATCAAAACCTTCTATCTTCATATTCAATACCCTTCTCCTGCTTTTCCCTGTCATATACTACGGCCTTCTGAGTCAACGTCTGCATTCTCCCTTTCCAGGCCTGTTTCTCTGCTTTCATTCGCCTCTGTTTAGCTGCTTTTTGCCACGTTCTAAGGGAATCAAACATAGACTGTCTACTTCTTTTTCTAAACAACTGTTATTGTAAATACTCAATCTCTTGCTCATCAAAAGTGCCCGTCAAAGGCCACTGCAATTCGACATTGTCCCTCGTATATTTGTGCCATAGCGTACTAAACATAATAGGGCCAAGGCCATGCTTCACATACATATCAAAATTTGGAGTGCCTTCTGGAGGCGCTGGCTGACTTTCCTCCAGTCGAGCATCAACAGAACAACAACAGCACAAAGAAACCAGTTTACTTATTCCAGGCATTCTCAAAAGAAAACAAATTTACTACTTATGCCTGGCAAAGTTTTTGCAAATACTTTTCACTCAAAATCGGTCCTCAGACTGTACCAAATACAAACCAAAATGGTACCATATCCCTAAAGAACCAAAACAAACTCACCTGATGCATGGGGGTCAAACAAATGTATTCTTCACTGCCGACTCTTCGGACCAAAAGGTCAGATCCAAGGGTTTCACCGTTCAGGACTCCAGTCGGGATGACCACTGAGCGAGACACTGTCCGGCAGGACAGAAGGGGCAGCTGCGAGTAAAGGAACTCTCTTGTGCAGGGATCCCTGATCCGTCCGTCTGACCCGACGATAGCCTCTATCCTCCCCACCCGTCTTTAGGAGGGGATGGGCCACTCACCTGATGGGGTCCCTGTTCGGGCGCCAACTGAAGGAAGTGACACAATTAGGGTCACCCGGGTCACTCACGACCACCTCACAGCCTTCCATACAAATGAAGAGTTGGTCAGACAGTAGAGAATACAAACCAATATATTTATTCAGATACACTCGAGTGGAGCCCAGTCTGCCCAGTCTCTTAGCATTGCTGCAGAGGGACTGACATCAGCAAACATGGTAACACATTATGTACAATTCAGAACCAATAAAGGCACGCCCTCAATGAATTTTCCAAGCAGATGCAGCTATACAAAGAAGTACAGAAGGATAAGTTTCAATACTGAGGCCGGGCACACACTATCTCTTAATCAAGGTCGTTCCTTCCGTGCCCACCGCTAGACTAGTGGGAGAAGGTCTCTATCTAGTGGGAAAGATATGCGCTAATAAGAAGAGTGTATTCATTAGGAAAAGCAAGGCCCAACCCTGTAGAAATTAGAGTTACCAAAAGCTGTGTTTTCAGAAAAGGGAAAGATTAGTGTCGATCATGGTTCAAAATGGCGGCCAAACATAAAATGGTGCCGAAAATGCTAACTTACATAGAACAATGCATAATCAATACAGCAAAAATATTTTCATTCTAACACAGGTCCCTGTGCAAGGTCCATTATATAATTGTTTATCTGTATTTTCCAAAATAACTTTGAATCGAGTATTATGCCTACATAGTAAAATTTGATATGTGTTTTTGTTTCTGGTCACTCTCCCTGATGTTCCTTTTAAAGTTCTTATAAGAGTTTATGGCCATGTATTTGGTTTTCCTGATATTTATTTCTAGGCATTTTTCCTTACAATACATGTTAAAATCATCCAGTTGGTTTTGGACACCCTTCGGCTTCTGCAAGATCAAGATGGTGTCATCTGCGAATAGTAGCACTGGAACCAAGTTCCCACTGAGCTTGGGGGGGTCACTTTTGTGTTTTTTGAGCTAATCGACTACATCATGGATATAAAGTGAGTACAGGGTGGGCGCGAGCACACATCCCTCTCTCACTCCTCTGTCTATGGTAATTGGTTCAGTGAGCTCACCATTCATACCCCAGTGGACTCTTGCATAGTTATCCTGGTGCAGACTTGCCATCTGATCTAGGATATCTACAGGTACTCTTTGTTTTTCCAGCGAGGCCCACAGTAATCCTCTAGGTACAATATTGAATGCTGCCCTTAGATCTACAAATGCTATGTGGATATGCCTCCCCTTTATCTTAGTGTATTTCCAAAGGATACACAGGAGTCTACAAATATGGTCTACCGTGCTTGTACGAGCTCTAAATCCAGCCTGGTATGGGGACAGTATATTATTATTGTCTATCCTTTGGTTTAGCCTATTTAGGAGCTGTCTGGCATAAACCTTTTGTAGTACACCTATTAGGCTAATCGGCCTATAATTCTCTGGCTTTTGCTTGCTCCCATTTTTATGGATGAGGACTATTTCGGCCCCCCTCCATGAAGTGGTATTGGTGCTCCTGAGGCTATAGCATTACTAACCAAGTTGACATATGGGACCCACGCCTATTTATAATGTTTAAACAAGTCCCCAGGAAGTTTATCTAATATTGGGGATTTTCCCAGCTTGATGGTGTCAATTGCTTGTGTTGTTTTTTCTAGGCTGCAGTGGATCGCATGTCCCACACTATTTACAAGTCCACGGTATTCGTAGATAGGGAGTTTGGGATCTGAGTACAAGTTGGTGAAGTGTTCAATCCAGGTTGCAGGATCCAGGCGGTGCTCAGTATGGGCAACCTTATCCTTGTCACCAGAATCTACTATTCTCCAAAATACTGCTGCCTTATTGGATTTTGCTGCCCGGAGGAGGCCCATCCAACTAGTTTCCTCCCAATTATTTTTTGCAGTAGCCAATGTTTTTCTATAGCTATCCCTTGCTCCCCTTTTTAATTGGGCGCTTCCATGTTTTAAGTTCTCCAATAAAACTTTTTGGCCTTCCTACAGTCCAAAGTGTACCAGGGATTGCTTTTAGATTCCATTTTGCACTTATACTTAGGTTTACCTCTGGCGGCTCTGGTTAAGAGGGGTTATAATTTTGTCACCAGCAATTGGTGCATTGCCATTACTGAGGCTCCGCTTTGTTTTACATAGGGGCCTACTACCTAAGAAAATGCCTTATAAATGTTGGTCATGGCCTCTATGTTGTCAATCATGCAAGGCCATTTGACCACTCTGTGGTTATTCCCTATTAGAGGCTGAATTGTTGATGGACCTATTTTGGGTAGCTATTTTCCAGTGTTATACCCTGTTATTTCTAAGCAAAGAGGAAGGTGGTCACTATCGTCTCTTGCGTCTATCTTGAAACTTAGAATCTTGCTTCAGCTATGCGTGCTATGCATGATGTAATCTATCTTCAATTGAGATTGACCCTGTTTTAATGTGTATGGGGGAATGTCGTTCCCTAAGATCATGTTCTAAGCTGATCTGCATAGCTGTATCGCAAAGACAGTGCATGGTACCGATGATCCTGCATCTAGCTGTGGCAGGTTCGTGACCGTATCCTCTTCCTCTGTTAGCATTTCTAGGCCATTTAGTGATTCATATGTACATTCAAAATCCCTACATACAATTACTGTATCGAATGGGGCTTCTGAGCTTCTGAGCTTTCCAAGGCTCCAGGAACCAGGCTCTTGGGACCAGGCACCAAGGGAGGATCAATGGGCCGTCCAAGGCCCCAGTCATTGCCATTTGTTGCTCCCCACTGGGGTGGGACTCGGTCCCCCAGCAAGACTTGGGGGGCACAGGAAGTGACGTCACCCTCCCGACGCCATTTCCTCAGCCGCTCTCTCCCGCAGCGCGGGTCTCCTCAACGGGCTTCTGAGCCCCAACGTCACCTGCTTTCCAACAGGCTCCAGGCACCAGGCTCTTGGGACCAGGCACCGAGGGGGGATCAATGGGCCATCCGAGGCCCCAGTCATTGCCATTTGTTGCTCACCACTGGGGTGGGACTCGGTCCCCCAGCAAGACTTGCAGCTGCGCGGGAGGTGACGTCACCCTCCTGACGCCTTTTCCTCAGCCGCTCACTCCCTCAGCGTGGGACTCGCATGGGCATGCCCGGTCCACACCCTGGTAAAGCCTGGGCCAAGGGCGAGCCCATCCGTGCCCGTCAGAGCCCAGAGGAGGCTGAGCTGGGCCACCCCCCTGAAATCTGCATCCCAAGGACTTGGACGGCTCCTCAAACCAAGGTACTGCGCTCAACTTGACATTTATATTAAGGCACATTCAGGCCTTTTACTAGCCAAACTGCAACTGCCTCTTATAACACTGGAAACATGGGGGAAAGGAAAGTGACTGAGGGTGGGCTGGGAGGCGCTGTGAAGAAAAAAACTAAGATACAAATTTGGTACCTGTTGGACTTGGCCCTTTTGGCAAGTTCACCCCTAAACTTTTTGCCTTTTCTGTGACCTGGTGTTGGTGGTTTTAGGCCTCTGGGCACTTTCGCACTGTGGTCCAGTGGAAAGTGAGTGCGCTCTCTGTGTACATTGGTGAGATTTTGCCTGCCCTCCCATAGGAATGCATTGGGGATTCCCTGAACAGTGTGTGTCAGTGGTAATTCATGGTGTGGGAGGAGCAGAGTGGTCGAGTTTGGTATGTATGAAATTGTGAGAATAAATGCTGCGCAATGGTGTGCGCAGATTTATTATGACTATGGGAGAAATGCCACTTTTAGAAGTTGGCATTTCTGTGTGCTATGTGTCTGCCTGCCTGATGTGAATGGCATGTCTGGCTTGTGAGTGACAGGGGCTGGGAGGTGTGTGTGGATCCAGGAGGGGCAGGGTGAGTCAGCGCTGGGCTGAATAGGACATCTGTGCTGGGAGTAGTGGGAGGAGTAATCCCCTGACTCTGAATAGGAGTGTGCCTGCCCTGTACAATGCTGGCTCCGCCCCCTGTGGTGTGTCTGATCACCTAGCCCCCACCTGACAAAGGGGAAGAGGAGCTTGGAAAACAAAGTGCTCCAAATCCCCCCTGAACCAGTTGCATCTGGTTCCCCCATGCCCTGCACTACAGACAAAAGGAAATGTTGGTATAAATATAGGGGCTGTGACCCCATGAAATTGTTCATTTCTTTCCTTTTGTAATGTGCCTAGTGTGTTGCTAGTGTGTGTGTGTGTTGTGCAAACGCTTTACACATTGCCTCCGGGATAGGCCTGACTGCTCTTGCCAAGCTACCAAGGGGGTGAGCAGGGATTATCTTCGGCATGTAACTCCCTCGCCCTGACTAGAGTGGTGGTCTCTGCCTGGCTTTGGTGCAAGCCTTAGCCAACCAGAGATCCCATTTCTAACAGTACCCAAGTCCTGAGATAGGGAAGGATGGGGAGCGTGGGGAGAGTGTGTTGGATCGAATAGATGATATATGATCAGATTGCGAGGGCCTGCTTATGATACCGCACTATCTGCTGACACTCCTGCCCTGACCCCCAAATTCCCCCAATCACACACTCCTGCTGGGTCTACTAATATAGGGTATGGGAACATACCAAGCCTATTTAAAAAGGCAGCTAGCAAGACCCAGCCATTGAAGGTCCCTGAAGTACTCAAAGAGCCCTCCATTAGTCCATCTAGTGATCCCTGTGAGACCCAATGTGCGATGCCAGCAGACCTCCCACTGAGCAATAGATTTGCACTCCTCACAGAACAACAAGCTACAACTGATACACTTATTTGTAAAGAGGGCTCAGGAGCCACGAGCATAGCAACCAACAGGATACATATGAGCCCACATCTTGGTGGCAGGGCGGTAGATAACGAAACACCACCCTCTGATTTAGATCTCCAGAGGGGAATATATTAGCCCAAAAAGAAACTATAGGGGCCCTGACTGCCATTATTTCAAAACTGTACCTTAGAATAGAAGATCGAAGTAGCCTCGAAATCCTTCCACCCATGTGTCTCCCAACTACTGCTACAAACTCGAACACAAATCTTCCCACCCCCATAGCACGCAAACAACACACAACTCTCCAAACACTAATCCTGCACCCTTGATTGGTACTCTAGGCCACCATGACAGGCTCCTTTGCAACTAAAAAATCAAGCATGGCAAGAACCTAGAGGGTTCTTGGGGGGAATCCAGGGGAACAACTAGGGGAACAATAGGACCGATGATGGCCAAAGAACAAGAACCACCATGTTTGAGTATAGGTCGTAGCGAGGTGCCTTCACTCCTTAGGCCTCACCTAATTTCTCATATTGCTTGCCAGTGTACCATCTATATGGTCAATGTACCAAAGGCCGACCGTAATATTAAACACAAGAATGGTGAGACCTTAAAAAATAAAGCTAACACTGGATTAGGCACATAAGGAGATTTACATCCTTGATAAGGGATGACATCTTGAGGGCAAGAAGATGTGTCTTAACCAACAGCACTACCGATGCAGTAGAACTTACCCTAGCAAGCAAAAGCCTAGTACACAATCTAGTTACCCTAGAAGCTAGAACTTGTCCACCACCCACTAAAAACATTCAACTGAAGTTGAACATCCCTAGTTTGGCGGCATCAGCCAAAACCGCTATGATGCATCTAAGGGATCTACCTCTCTCGTCCTTATCCCAGAACGATTGACTACTTTCAGAGTTTTCTCAGGAACTTGTGCACCCTTCTAACATTGATTTTGACCCCATTTCTTTTACTCTTTTATTTTTCTTTTTTCTTTTAGAAACTGCTCCCCAAATGGGAGATGATCTCCAGGCCGGATACACAATTACATGTCCCCATCCGACTACCCATGCGACCGAAACTGCTGTTTCATTCCCCCTTCAAACCCTCCCACAGACCGCAGATATAAGGAAGCTCAAAATAGAGTCGTGGAACGTGGCGGGCATAAGAGGGAAACTAGGTCTCCCCCCAGGGTTTGTGACATTCTACAAACTGGCAATTTCCTCTAAACATGGCCGCCTATCTTGAGGGCTGCTTATTTTGATTAACATCTCACTCAATTGCGACACCAAGGAGCTGCCCACCAATAACCCAGATATTCTTGGGGTTAGGCTAATGGGTGTAACGGGTAAGGGCATTGATATTTTCAACATTTATGCCAGGAGCTCTAGAGGAGGCAGATCACCAACTCTTCAAGCTTTGGATGAGATATTGGATGCAAAGCAAGTCATCCACCCCCTAATTGTGGGTGGCGACTTCAATGTCACTTTTGAGCCTCTCGATTGGGAAGATATACAGGAGGCCAATGAGGAGGATAAAATGTGGTCGGTCTCATCGTTGGAGCTTCCTCCAATAAAGAAGTGGTCTCAAACAGCCCTACAGTTGAATGCCATAACCCCGGAATATAGGCTACGGGCTGCTAATGGAAGAACCTGCTCTGACAAAGGTGGGGGATGACCTATACTTGGCCAAATGGGACTAGCTGGATAGACTACATACTCGTGGACCTTACATTATGGCCACTAGTACCAGACATGTCCATAATCCAGACATGTGAAAGCGCTCACAAACTCCTTAGCCTGATTATTAAGCACCCATGGGGCTGTCCTGTTATACTCGCCACCAAGTAGGTGACTCCTTCAAGCGACAAACGCCGACTCAAATGGTCCATGATAATGGCGGATGAACTCAAGCTCAAAACTTTAAAAAGTGACCTTGAATTCCATTTGGGGGTATTGCTATCCGCGCCTGACGAGCCGACTACAGTGGCAAGCTACATTGCCCTACATTCGAAGTTCTTTGAACATCTGGCCAGAAATTGTATTGTCCACTCACGTAGGGACAGGTCAAACCAGGAGAGACCAGCAAAAATTAACCAGTGGTTCACAAAGGAGTGCAGATACCTAAGAAGGCAGCTGTCCATAGCTTTAAGACAAAAGGACATCTTTTTGACACATGACCTAAGGAGGCAATACAAACTGGCACAAACAAAGGCAAAGAAAGAATGGGACGAAAGGAGATGGGAAGAGCTTGGGGAGTGCATTTCACACCCAGATTCTAGGATGTTTTGGGCACTTGTGAGCAAGGGAAATTTTGAAATGTCACCTCCTCTGGCTATTGATATTCCATGCTAATGCGTGGCAAGAACATTTTGGCGCCCTGTATTCCATCTTTTGCAGTCAAGATAGGGATTCGATGCTGCTTGATTTACACCAACCAACATATGGCCTCTCGTTCAACAGAGAGGAAATCCTGGCCTTTCTGGAGGCAATTGTACCTGCTAAAGCCCCGGGTCCGGATGGCATCTCAGGAGACCTTTTTCGCTCTGATAGGGAGAACTGGGCAACTTACATAATGCCACTATCGAATGACAGTGCTGGCGGGGGGAGGATTCCAGAATCATGGAAAGGGGCTAAAGTGATCCCCATCTTCAAAAAGGATGATAGGACCAACCCCTCCAACTATCGGCCAATTAGCCTGATCGATTGTGTCCAAAAGGTCTTCTGCCGCTCGCTTTTAGTTAAGATCCAAGACTGGATGGATGAGAATCATATCCTCTCTCCGTTCCAAGCGGGTTTTCGACTGAAGACTGGCACAATCAATCAAGTCTTCCACCTCTTCATTGGAAGGTGGTTTTGCTGGGCAAGGGGAGTCTATACATAGCTTTTATAGACTTAAAATCAGATTTTGACCTCGTCCCCAGGGACAAACTATGGAGGGTGCTCAGGGATATGGGTATGCCCCTTGGAATTCTGGAACTTTTTATTAGGCTACATGAAGAGAATTCTGCCAGGGTAAGTTGGGGTAGTCAGGGACAAGCCACCGATCCCATTAAAATAGAGCGGGGGTTCGACAGGGTTGCGTCCTGGCTCCAACCTTCTTCTCACTTTACATCAACCAAGTGGCTGAGGTTCTATCTACCATCTCAGCAGCCACTCCCTCTTTAGCAAACCAAAAAATCACCACTCTCCTATTCGCAGACGACACTCTTCTCGTTTCAAAAACCCCTATGGGCTTACAAAAATTATTAAACCAATTCAAGCTCTTCTGCGATGGGAGGGGCCTGGAAACAAACACCTCCAAAACTAAGCTAATGCTGCAGAACCCCCATAAGTCTTTCAAAGGAAATATGCTCTCAGACAATACTCCCCTAGAGAGAGTGAGCTCCTTCGATTACCTGGGAATCAAACTATCAAAGGGTATGGCCTGGAAATACCATCTCAACAAGGCCTACCTCAAATTCTCCCAGGTAACCGGGGCTCTGAGGAAGGAGCATTGTCTCCATTATAACAAGCCAATGGCACCTGCGCTGAAACTATATAGCTGCAAAGGCTGTGAGCAGTGCCCTTTATGGGGCACAGCTGTGGGGCATGGTAAGCGCAAGTGACCTCACAGCTAAGGAGAACAAGTTCCTCAGAAATCTGGTATCTCTCCCGCAAAGCACTCCTCTCTGTCCATTAAAGCTTGACATGGGCATTAAGCCTATTAGTGACCTAGCGAAGCTTCACCCGTTGCTATTTTGGCAGAGAATGTTCACCACTCTCGAATTGACACCCTATGCTTCAGCTTTTAATGAGGTCTGTGCCCTGGATACTATGAACAAAATTAGCTGGATCAAACATGTTAAAAGCCTTTTGTCCAGCATTGGCCTATCAGGACATAGTATTGGCTGCACACCAACCCATTCCCGAAGTCAGATCAAACTATTATACTGGGTATGGGTTGAGCAAAATGCATACACCAATAGCAACCAGGGCAGACTAACAGAAGAATTTAGGGGCATATTATCAAGAACGGCGTTAAAATTATCGCCGCTTTAGCGGCAGAAAACTGCCGCTAAAGCGGCGATAATGGGCTTGATAATATGCCCTAGAGAATTCCAATAGAAGCCCATGTTGACACCAGAACATGGGCTTCTATTCGAATTCTCAAGGGCATATTATCAAGCCCATTATCGCCGCTTTAGCAGCAGTTTTCTGCCGCTAAAGCGGCGATAATTTTACGCCGTTTCTTGATAATATGCCCCTTAGAGACTTGAAAGCCTGCCGCTCCCTAGAAAGCTATCTTGATATTATCAAGGTGCCAGCTGATAGGAAACTCTACATTCAATTCAGGCATGATAGTCTGCCAATTAATGCATTTATAAACTCCAGGCTGATTAACAAAGCCCAGCCAAAGGGCAGCCCCTGCTACCCCTGCCCGCACAAATCAATAGGTCATGGTCTCTTTGCTTGTATAGCATATGCAAAACCTAGGGGTAAATGGTTAGCCCCACTCTGTAGACAACTTGGGACTCAAGACTCTGGACTGGGCCTGCACATATTGAAATCAGATGCAAGGCCTCTATTCACATGCGCAACTGCAAAAGTTTTGGGCCACTCTTGGACGATCAGAAGGAGGGCACTGTTAATCCCCTTACCCACCCCTGATGGCCACAGATGTGATGACCCGCTCTATCAAGATTAATTGCCATAATGGTTACTAATTTTAAAATGTAAATAGTCTTTTTATCTTTAAACACCTACACATTTTAATTCTTCCTTTTCTGTTTTATGGTGAATACTGGCATTTTTAAACAATTATATGAATTTTGTTGTGTAATGTCTTTGAATGTCCATTTAGAGTCTGACTACCGCACAAATTTCAATGAATGCATTTGCAGTTTAGACAAGGGACCCTGTCTCTCCGCACAGTAACCTTTGGCTCGTTTGTGGCCTGAAAGCTATGAATTACATGACAATCGCTGTTATCTGTTAACTGTATTTCTTTTCTAATATTTACCCGCATGTTGATTTTAAACCAGAGTGTATGATGTCTGTCCTGAATGTTTGTATCTTTTATGGTATTTTACCGAAATAAAGAGTTTAATGATATATCGAAAATTATAAGCTACATATCGAATGGGTTTATGCAGTCAATGGCACTGCTTAATAGATCGATAGTCTGAGAGCTTTGTTCTGTCTGTCTGGTCTATTATAGACATTAAATAAATACAAGTGGGACTTGGTTTCAGCATGTTATGTTATGTTATTTGAGTTTATATAGCGCACGGTTACCCAAGGGTGTCCTGGCGCTGAGCATACCTGCTGGTCGTCAGTGATAGAGATTTTACTGTGAGAAAAGCCAGGTTTTCAGCCCCCTTCTAAAGGAAAGGAGATCTGCTGAGTTCCTCAAATAGGGTGGAAGCTCATTCCATGCCTTAGAGGCACAGGTGATGAAACTTCTGCCCCCCCAGCTGGCCTTTTTAATCGGAGGAACTAGGACTAGTTTCGCCCCTGTGGACCGAAGGTTCCTTGCGGGGACATACCATTAAAATTTTTGCCTCAAATGGTTGGGGCCAATTCCATTGAGGGCTTTAAAGGCAGTGCAAAGCGCTTTAAAGCGTACCCTTAGCTTCACAGGGAGTCAGTGTAACTGTTTTAGCTCCTTCTTTACAGAGACGAATTTGGGAATACCTGTTAGCATTCTGGCTGCAGCATTCTGTGCAATTTGAAGCCTGTTAACATGCTGTTTTTGGGCATTTAAATATAGACTGTTACAGTAGTCAATCCGTGCCATAATTAGGGCCGTGATCACTGTCCTGAGACTGCTCTCCGGAAGAAAGAACTTTATTTTCCTAATGATTCTCAGGATTAAAAAACATGTCGAGACCACCGAGCTTATGTGATCGCCAAAAGAGAGCTTATTGTCCATAATCACCCCCAGGTTTTTGCTTTCCTGGTGGGAGAAGGGCAGAGGCCCAGCTCTGCAGGCCACCAATCTGGCGTCCATAGGTTAGGGTTGTTTCCAAACATAATAACCTCTGTTTTGCCTGAATTTAGTTTCAGGCAGTTGGACGACATCCATCCTGAGATGGCCCTCATGCAATCATGAAAGCGAGCTCCTGTTTCCTTCTCTTCCCCATCTCTAATTGACAACACTATTTGCGTGTCGTCTGCATAGGAGGTGGTTTGGAAGCCGTAGGATTTAATTAGGCCCGCCAAAGAGATCACATACACATTAAAAAGTGTCGGGCTTATCGATGAGCCCTGTGGCACCCCACACGGAAGGGAGAAAGGCTTTGACCTATGATTGTCCAGGTCCACTGTTTGCGTTCTTCCAGAGAGGAAGGACTGTAGAAGGTTCCAAGCTACACCGTGTACTCCTACTTCAGACAACCGGTCCATAAGAACTTCATGATGGACGGTGTCGAAGGCTGCTGACAGATCTAACATAATCAGAATCGCCTTTCCTCTTCTGTCCAACGCCTCTCGCACCTCCTCTGTGGATTTGATTAGGGCCAGTTCAGTACTGTGTTCTGCTCTAAACCCGTATTGCGATGAATCGAGTAGATTGTTAGATAGCAGAAATGTGCTGAGCTGAATGTTCATGGCCTTTTCAATAATCTTGGCGGGAAGCGGGAGTCTTGAGATTGGCCTATAATTGTTTGGATCGGTAGGGTCCAGGGTGTGTTTTTTAATAAGGGAAGGATAGAAGCCTTCTTCCAATTACTGGGGAATTTACCCGTTGTAATTATGTTATTCAACAATGGTGTAAGAGTCGATCCTATAACTTCTGGGATTTGCTTTAATACCAATGCCGGACATGGATCCATCGGGGATCCAGACCGAATGGAACTCAGAAGTTTGATTGTGTCTGGTGTCTCTAACAGAGAGAAATTGACTAATCCTGGTTTGTTTTGTTCTATATTCGGAGGCATCGTCCTCAACCCCCTTTGAGCTAGGCTAAATGAAGAGAAAATAGATTCCACTTTTTGTTGGAAAAATTTAGCCAATTTTTCACAGAGCTCTGGGCTGCTTTGGCTCTTGGGGGCCTTTGGGGATGCTAGTTTGGTAATGGTTTTGAAGAGCTCTTTGGCATTGGATTCAGCCTGGGAGATTTGTTCAACAAAGAACTTTTTTTTGGTTTCCCATAGTTTATCCTTGTATTGTCTAAGGCTTAGCTTATAGCTTTCTTTGTCCAAGTTATTGTAGCCTTTCCTCCACACCCTTTCTAAACGTTTACAGGCCTGTTTTTGGTATTTTAGTTCATCCGAAAACCAGGGGGCAGATGGATGAGCCCTTTTAGGAGTCCAGACTTTAACGGGGGCGAGTTTGTCACATGCTACTTCAAGCCACTCCGTAAATGCAGAGGTCGCTTCGTCTACCTCTACAGGGAGAGGAGACTTGGTATTTTCCAGTGCCTCTCCTAACTCTACGCAGTCTACGTTTTTCCATACTCTTTTTCAATGGTCCCTGAAGGTTCTGATCTAAGTTTGTGGTCCTTAGACTCTTTCACCTTAAAGAGGATGGCGCAATGATCGGACCATACCAAAGGGAATACTGACGAAACTGTCAGTGTAGGATTATTAGAATAGATCCCATCCAGCGTGTGCCCCTTGTTGTGAGTTGGAACTCCGATCAACTGCTTCAATTCCCCTGCCTCCATCACTTGCCCCACTGTAATAGTATCTACGTTGGATTGATCCTCCAGATAGAAGTTAAAGTACCGTAAAGGAATCTGCACATAGCCCTTCTTCGAGCAATGTCCCCAGTGAATCTAAAAATCCACCCCTGGGGCCTGGAGGGCGATAGAGGAGTATCCCCTTGAAGGTACTATGGTGTGAGGTGCAAAAGCTAAATGAGAGAGCCTCACACGTGGCATTTGAAGCAGTGTGAAAGGCGGGCTTCAGTGACTCATGGTAGATGACTGCTAGTCCCCCTCCTCTCCCATGGAGTCTGTCCAAAGTATGACAGTGGAATCCCGGAGGGGTCACGTTGGCTAAATCAGGGCCAGACGCCTGATCAGACCAGGATTCAGTAATGAAGGCCAATTTAATATTTTGTTCCTCAATAAGCAACGCACACTCCATGCTATGCTTAATGAGAGATCTGGCATTCAACAGCATACAACTAAGAGGAGGTTGGTCTACTATATTATCTCTCCTTCCTATTCTGTCATTAGGGCCGGAGACCGGAAAATCCAGAATATGTGGCAGAAGTATGTTACAGTTAGAGCAAATACTTCTGAGGCGATCAGGCAAAATCTCGAAGGGAATACAGGGGCACCCATCAATTCCTCCACGTGGGTTTAGTCTAACGAGGTCCTCCCTAGAGTAAGCTGTCGTATTAGAAATGAAGCGGCCATGGGGACGGGCCCTGAGCCCGGTCCAAACGCGGACGGGCGCAGACGGGCTTGCCTTAGGCGCGCCTTTGGCACGCCAGTGGCGCGCCCGCTGCGCGTCCGCATCAGCGTGCCTTTTAGCCCCCCTGCGTCAAAAAAGCTGGAGTGCTAACCCCCAAGATGGCGACCCCGTTATTTCCTTCTAAAAACACTCCGGTCAGTGCAACGATACAATACAGGTAAAAGACATCATATTCCAACAGTATTACACAGTAAAATCGATTATGCTTTAAAACCAATTTAAAAGAAGCCTAAAAAATGAGGTAGGAGACCCAGCAAAGCAGCGCTAGTTCTGGCGAGCGTTAAACACAGCTCTGACCCAGTCAATTTGCATAATAAATATTAGTTTGCATTCCCAGGGTTATTTTGATCCAAATTACTAACCCCCTGAGGGCCTATCTCCCGGATTGGGATGTCATTTTTGTAGTACGTTTTGTATCCTAACTTGTCTGGTGGGATTGTCAGCCAAGTCTCCTGGAAGAGGCAGAGATTGAATTGCTCCATATAACTATGCCAGTCTGGATCCACAAGTTTATATTTTAGTCTTGCGACATTCCATGAGACTATAGCTAAGGATGTGTCCTTCAGCCACTACCTTGTGGATGTTAGGTTGTCCTTCTGAGTTTAACATAAAGTTCCTATGCACACGCAATCAGTAAAACAGATATATAACTCTGTTCTTAAATTTCATAGAAGAGAAACAAATCTTGGCAACGTTGTAGTTCATTTAATGTGGATTTTCTTGCATGACCAGCCAACGCGCGTTTCGTCAGTGGGTGAAAACCCCTTGACTTCTTCAGGGCTTTTCTGCATTCATATCAAAACTCCCAATCTCTCCACCGGTGATAATTCCAACCCGGTTGGGTATATAGCTGTCTTCTAATCACATACAAAAATTAATTCTCCAATCTCCGGCTCTAAATATTCTCCTGGTCTGTATTTCTTTGATCAAAACTTCAAATCGTCAAGAAAAGGTGCTCATAGTCCGAGTGCCGACTAAGACAGATAAAGTAGCGAGATAAGCCGTCTGGTGTGCAGTATTGTCACAAGGCGAGTACGCCAGTGCGTCCCAAAGTGTTCTCGAGTAAGGGTGAACCGGTTCACCCTTTTCTTGACGATTTGAAGTTTTGATCAAAGAAATACAGACCAGATTATTTTTAGAGCCGGAGATTGGAGAATTAATTTTTGTATATGATTAGAAGACAGCTATATACCCAACCGGGTTGGAATTATCACCGGTGGAGAGATTGGGAGTTTTGATATGAATGCAGAAAAGCACTGAAGAAGTCAAGGGGTTTTCACCCACTGACGAAACACGCGTTGGCTGGTCATGCAAGAAAATCCACATTAAATGAACTACAACGTTGCCAAGATTTGTTTCTCTTCTATGAAATTTAAGAACAGAGTTATATATCTGTTTTACTGATTGCGTGTGCATAGGAACTTTATGTTTAACATTGTTTAGGATGTTTGGGTCCTTGGCTTATGGGGGTTTAAGGGATATTTTCCCCCACCTGTAGCACCGCTGATATTTGTGAAAATTGCATACTGTTCACGCTATTTGGTTCAGCGCCGATATCCTTTGCGCCTGTGAGAATTAATATTCCCTCCTCCTTTTCAGCCACTGTCCTTCTGAGTTTGTTTCTGCATCTCTAATCTTGTTCTGTTTGTCACTTCCTTGGTTCCTTATCAAGTGTCCCCATACATCTTCCACAGTCATAAACATGCTACCCACGTGGTTCCCTCCCTGGCTTTGTTGCAGGACTGTAATCAAATTTGACTGTTCTGTTGTACTCAGTCAATCTACAATTTTGAGATCTGGTGTGGCTTGGCTCTGTAGTTCTTTATTAGCTGAGGGATGCCTATGTCTTGTTCGTGATGTTAGGATATTAGGTGGCCTATGTAGTTTAATGCACATGGTTACCCCACTTGCCGCTCTTGTTCTCAGATCCATTCCAATTAGTCCCTGTACTATTTCTTTGTTGGCAATGGACAACTGGATTATATCTAATCTCTCAGTTCTCCCCTTCAGGCACTCAGCCGTTACTATGTCTGAGCGCACGATTAACAAACAGTGTCGCTTGTGTCTAATCCAGTAGATAACTTTTTTTTTTAGTGCCTCTTCGTCCTCCTAACCTCCCTTGGCAGCCTTAGGTACGTTAATTAGATATATTTTCTGGCCTCTATCCCTCCCTTGTGATTCGACATTGTGCACTCTTTTGGGCATGTAGTCACCTTCCCGTTGTGTCCTTGATAGTGTAATGTGCGTGTGGCTTTCCCAATACATGCTGGGGATGCTTCGCTGGGTTGTGTGTGGTTAATAGTGGGGCTGTATTAGTGGGATTTCACCTCCTTCTGGGTGCCTTGGCTTATTTGCTCTATCACCTGGGGAGTCTAGCCTACACTCCTTCCTCCTGTGCCCCGGTGGTAATTGCCTTCCTCCAAGTTTCTTAACTAGCTCGTTTTGTGGGAGTTTATCATGTGCCCTATTGGGTACTGGATTGGTTGTTAATTTGCTTTCAAGTAATGGTACGATCAATTGTGTTAGCAATTCTGTGTTCCCTGGATGTGGGTTAATGGGGGCACTGTAGCAGTGGTGTTCGATTGCAGCTTCAGAGAATTTACTAGGGGTTTTACATTCTGTACTCCTTTTACTAAAGCCCGAACATTTTCTACTAGTTCCTGTATTTCCCCAGTGTTGTATCTACAGTTGCATCATTGTATTAGCTGCAAGGAATCTTTATCTGTTGGTAGCTCTTTTTGCATACAACTAGAGGGGCTCAATGTTCCATCTAAAGCTAAAGTGTCTGGGTTTTCTTCTGCTAAGGGCTCAGATATGTTTGCATGCACAAATCCCATGGTTCCCCCTCCTCCCACGGTCTCCCAAGTGAGGGCAGTGGGTTTTCCACATGGCCTCTGTTCTGCCTCCAGTCCCTGTGAGGGACCGTTGGGTGGTTTTTGTGCTTCTGGCACTGTTAATGATTGTGTCAAGGGTCCCTGGTGGCCTACTACCTGTGCTACATGTTCCACAGCATCTCCACAGCGCTCTTTTTCCTGCTGTTGGTGCGCACACTGCCTTGCGTAGAGGTAATTTTTTTAAGATGGCATTTTCTGTTTTTGGCAGCTCTCCCTAGTATTGTCTCGACTAAGCCTCGGCTGTAAACTCTGCTCCACTCTCGAAGTTTGCGGAATTCGGGCACTCCGCGCTCCGCGGAGGAACACAGAATTCCTCAATTCTGCCATTTGGGTGCGAAGCAGAGTTTTTTTTCCGTGTGTGCGCTCAAGTTTTCTTTTGGCGCTTAAACACGCGCGCCAAGACTCTCAGGTCCCTTGCAAGCATGAGCTAGACTTTGCACATAGCTAAATGGCTTCCAAGAGACTTCGCGCTCACTGGCACGGTTTCCGGCTGCGACCACATCAATCTAGCATTCTTAGAGCTGATCGCAAATGGAGCGATCAAGCAGCTTTTCTGCTTGAGAATGCAGCTGAGAGGCATTTGGAGTGGATTTTCTTCTCAAACTGGCTGTTGGGGTTTTTTTGTGCAATAAGCCATTTTTTTAAAACTTTCTTTTTTAAACCAGAAGGAAATGCCTCAGAGACTCCAACTTCCTGTTCCTGTCCAGCAGGCTTGTCCCGGTGCTTTGTCCCTCTCCTGGTTACTTTTTATTGGGATTTGTAGCTGGAAGGATCACTCTCCTTGTCTGAAGCATATATACCTTTGGATTTAAGGACTTTGTTTATGAGATATCACAAGTAAGTTGAAAAACTGGTGTATAAGCGTGTTGTTTGTTTCACTGGAGGCATGCACCTGGATTCATTTGAACTTTTATTCGATTTTTAAAATTTATTGTGGTGGGTGCCTGAAGTTTTAGTAGGGGCCTAGTTTTTTGTGCATGAAATTTATCTTCCTTTGTAAAAGAAAAATGTTGCACAGTTCAGTAAATGTTCTTTTTTCTTCTCCATATTTTTTAATAAGTTTGCAATATTGATTGATTTAATGAATTCACTATGTGGCCTAGTTTGCCAATGAGCCTTCCAGCTAGTAGGCCCTCTACTATTAATAGGTGCATGAAACAAATGTGTCTGTGGTGTCTGTTGAATTAAAACATCATTTAGGCCATGGATGGCATTGGATTAAAATACAAAATGTGTTTTTTGAGTGGTATGTCACGTTTTTCCTGCAAACAGTGTATAGGTGGGGTAATGGATTTGGAGGATGATTGTTGTTGTAAACATTTTTAGCACTGTTAATTTTCTTTTTTGGCATTGTTGAATTCATGTTGTGCTCTCTGTCTTACCATGCCTCTTTTGTCTGGCCACTGTGTGTGTGTATGTGTGTTTGGCATAGGCCTCCATTTGCCTTTGTTGTTCAAGAATCAGTATGCCATGTGGCCAAAGGCCATTTTGTATAGTTCACCCTAGGCCTGCATATGTTCTTTGTTTTCCAGGCCTCCTGCTTGTTGTTGTTGTTGTGTCCATTTGGCTGGCGGACATTTTCTGTAGCCAGCCAGTGTGCTTTCCCCATAGGCCTGTATGTCTTCTTTGTTTGTGGCCATGCCTTTTTGCTGGTTGTTGTTGTCTGACCATGTGGCTGGCGGCCATTTTGTGTAGCCAGCCAGTGTGCTTTTCCCATAGGCCTGCATTTCTTCTTTGTTTGTGGCCATGCCCCCTTGCTGGTTGTTGTTGTTGTGACCACGTGGCTGACTGCGATTTTGTGTTGCCATCCAGTGTACTTTCCCCATAGGCCTGCATGTCTTCTTTGTTTGTGACCATGCCTTATTGTTGGTTGTTGTTGTTGTTAGACCATGTGGCCGGCCGCCATTTTGTGTATCCAGCAAGTGTACTTTCCCCAAAGGCTTGCATGTCTTCTTTGTTTGTGGCCATGCCTTTTTTTCTGGTTGTTGTCCGACCATGTGGCTGGCGGCCATTTTGTGTAGCCGGCCAGTGGGCTTTCCCCATAGGCCTGCATTTCTTCTTTGTTTGTGGCCATGCCCCCTTGCTGGTTGTTGTTGTGACCAAGTGGCTGGCGGCCATTTTGTGTGGAGCCAGCCAGTGTGATTTCCCCGTAGGCCTGCATGTCTTCTCTTTGTTCCCCATGCCTCCTTGTTTGCTGTTTGACCATGTGGCTGGTGGCCATTTTGCATAGACATCCAGTGTGCTTTTGCCATAGGCTTGCATGTGTTGTTCTTCTATCATTATGTTGCGGCCATGCCTCCTTCCTTGCAGGTTCACCATGTGGTTGGTCAGTGGCCATGTTGTGTATTTAGCCAGCGTGATTTTGCCATAGACCTGCATGTCTTCTCTTTGTTCCCCATGCCTATTTGCTCTGTGTTGTTGTTGATGACCATGTGGCAATGGCAGGCAGCCATTTTGTATGTACAGCCAATGTGGCCCTTTGCCATATGCTTGCATGGATGGTTGAGCAATGAGATAGAAGTTTAATAAATACAAATGAATTATATGCTTGGAGGTAATGTCACTTATTCATAGTTTTCTTAATTTAAAATATTTTTAATTTTAGATGTATTTTTTAATTTTTTTAATTATTTTTTCATTTTGATATTTTTTTAAAGATTTTTTTTTTTACATTTTCATAGCATCTGGCATTAATGAATTAACCCCATGTCTGCTATAGTTGCCCAACAGCAATCTTTGTGTAAGGATTATTCAATTGTCAATGCATTTGTCAGCTGCACCTCCCTGTGTGCCACATCCCATGTGATCCATTGCACATAAAGAAAACAGTTACAACTGTATTGTTTTGTTGTTGTTGCTCTTTATAATCCTTCCTGAGTGTTCAGTCACCAGGAAAGTTTATGTTGGTGTAGTTTTTCGTTTTAGGAATGAACACTGTTTACTATTGTTAATTATTTATACAACCTTAAGTAACCACACTGAATGATATTGTTTGTTTGTATTACTACTTGAACTGCAACAAAGCCACATTTTACTGATGTTTTTCTTGCTTGTTTGCTTTTAGGTTCACAAGAGACGATGCATCACCCACAGTACTGCCAGACAGAAGGCCTCTGCACGTTGTGATGCGTGACTGACTATGCAACACGGTCATCTCTTCAGCTTGTTGTGAAGCTAAGTGCCACTGCCAACTGACAGCTTCAAGATGGTCCCAAAGAAAAGTGCTGTCAAGAAAGTGGCTAGTGGGGAGCAGAAAAAGCAGATTTCCACCACTGGCGTGTCGACTGCAACCTTTTTCAGGAAAGTAGTACCTGCCGCACCGACCTCTGGCGAGCAAGCTGAGAGCAGCACTCCTCCATCAACAGCACCACGCCCCCAACCTAAGCCCAGGACCATGTCTATCAGTGAGGCAGCCAGTGCAATCATGTTGACACAGACGAGTAGTGTTGTTGAATTGGATTTGTCCCTTTCGCAGAGTAGTACACAATCTTTTCAGGAAACACAGCAAAGTGGAAAGCAGCCGCAGCCAGCAACGGATTTGTCTGATGTTGGAGCAGAACAGGAGGTTGAGCTTCCTTCAGAGCAAGACATTGAACCTCCTCTTTTAGAATCATTGGCTCCCACATCTCCAGCAAGGAAACGGAAGGGTTCTACAGCACCATCTTCCCCAAGCACCACTTCTGATGATGATGATGATAGGGACATGGAGTGGATTCTGAGAGAGACCAGGAGACAACAGGAGCGGCAATGGAAAAGAAAACTTCGAGAAAGACTTATGGAAGGGGATGGAGAGGAGGTTGACGATGACAAGGTAGTCATGGTGGAGGGTGACACAGAGGAATCTGACATTGCTATTCAACCAGCTCTGAGGGATGTGGCACAGGTAGCACTGCCACCAGCTCCCATATTTGCAAACCCCCAGCTGAGACCTGCACCAACCCTTGCCTCAGGAGAAGCAGAGAGGCAATCGACGACATGCCCACCTACCTCCAGTTCGTCTTCAGGCATTGGCAGTGGGCCGGTAAAAAAATGCTCCTCCCCAGTTTGGGACTTTTTTACAGTTAGCACCATTTGCCACACAAATATTTGTTGAGGTAAGCCTGGTACATATTATGGTACTGGAGGCCAGACGACCCATATGAAAAAACAGCACATCATCAAGTGGTAAGAGCACCTTAAAAAATTGCTGGATGTGGTTGTGGTGGTTTGATGAGCCGGGGAGCATCAGCTACAAGTCCAATCACGGCAGAAGGTGATGACAAGGAAGAAGAGGGTGACATCTTCATGCAAAGCAGCCCTGTCCTCAGCAGTGCAGTAGCAGAATCACCCACCTCAGTGACTTCACAATGGCACACGAAGGCTCAGAGTGAGATGATGGAGACACCGCAGCACACAGTGACTGCCCAACCACCACCATGCACATTGAGTCTACAACTAGCAAGTACTTCTCAAAACATGCCTTTTCAAGAAAAGAAGAAAATCCAGGCTACTATTACGGGTATGCTTAGGCAGTAGGGGCCCTGCGAGCGAAACCACCCAGCCGCACATTTGTACAGTGAGAAGCTGGCATAAATGTTAGTGCTGGACCTCCTCCCTTTTTTGTGGAAAGAGTGGGATTTTTAGAATTAGTGGCAATCATCTGCCCAAAATGGAAGGTACCAAGTAGGACCTATTTTGCCAGAGTGGCTATTCCAGTGCTGCATCACAATGTGCTGCAGTTGGTTGGACAATCTTTGCAGCAAAGTGTTGTTCACACCATCCACCTGATGGCAGACATGCGGACCAGTTGTCAGGCGACTGATTACATGTGCATCACTGCACACTGGATCTCTTTTGCAGGGGTAAAGCCAAAGATATCTTCAGGTCTTGGCCATGAAGAAAGTTTTAAGAGCATTCGGCGGCATGCAACAGTGGCCATGTTCACGATGGAGAAATCACATACAGCTGTAAACATCTTGGAGGAATTTAACAGCAAGGTGTATCAATAGCTGTGACCCTGAGGTCTTAGAATTGGATTTGTTGCCACGGACAATGGCAGTAACATAGTCAAGGCCATGTCAGACAGAGGCAATTTCAGGGTCCTGTGTTTGGCCCATTGCATCAACCTAGTGGTGCAAGACTTCCTTAAAAAGGAAGACATAGTCAGCAACATACTGACTACCTGCAGAAGAACCTGCACCCATTTCAGCCATTCTTTTAAAGCCCAGAAGCAGCTGCAGATTATTCAGCATAATAATAGAGTACCAGTTGAAGACCTGATACAGGAGGTGCCAACACGTTGGAACTCCACCTTTTACATGCTGCAATGTCTGTTTGAGCAGTACAAACAGATCAATGACTATGTCATTCAAAGAGGAGGGGATGCATGTGGGAAAGCAATGACCATGGATGCAGACAAATGGGGCCTAGTCAAATGCCTGACACTGATGCTACTCCCTTTTGAGGTTTTCACTAGGGAAGTTAGCAAGGAGGACAGTACGATGGGCCAAGCTATCCCATTGCTGCATCTCCTACAAGACTAGGTAAAGAAGGAGTGAATGAATGCCTTGTTTGAGAGCTTAGTCCTGCGCTTGGTTTTAATATAAGGCTGCAACATGACATCATCTAGTCCAAACAGTACATATGTGCCCCACTACTTGATCCAAAGTACAAACAAATTCTGCCCACTTTCATCCCATTTTCTGAAAGGGATGTTTTAAAATACAAGAGGTGGATTGTAAAGCAAGCCATAGACTTGGAATAATGGCTGGAATTTTGAGACCCCACCCCACAGTTCTGGGGTGCCGCCTTCAACTTCCAAAGAAGGCAGTCTTGTCTCACAGCAGCCAACAACACCTTCAACCAGAACACCAGCAGCAACAGCAAAAGAAGAACCCAACCTCTGCATTGTCTTGGTTTAAATTGGCAGGGCTCAAGTCCAGTGCAGAGGCGATTACAAAACAGGTAGAGCTAGTGGCAGCACCAATGACCATCCACAGGATGTTCCAGGAGTATCTGGATGATCCAAAAGAGGTCTATGTAGATCAAAATCCATTGATGTATTGGGATGGGAAGATGTGCCAATGACCAGAGCTCAGCAGGCTGGCAATAAAGTATCTGGCTTGTTATGTCGCCAGTGTGGCTGCTGAATGTGTGTTCAGTGCAGCTGGTGCGGTCGTCACAGTGAGAAGGACCAGTATCTTGCCTAAAAATGTGGAGAGATTGCCTATGATCAAAATGAACAAACATTTTATACCACACAATTACACCGTTCCTGAAACAGCATCACAGGAGGAGGAAGAGGGTAATTGGTCTGAAATTGAATCAAATGTGTTAGCTCACCAATTTCTGGGTGAACCACCTGAGTTTGAGGATGAACTCTACTTCCCAACTAAGTATGCCAGTGCCCCCATAGATCATTTAAAATTTTCTCGTTGAACTTAGTTTTTTCTTTGCAAATTTTTTAAAATAAATTAGCTAGAGGAACAATATTGTTTTTGTGTCAGATTTATGCTGTCCCACATTTTTTTATGAGTCACATATAATGCCAGATTGCAGTTGGACCAGTGTGCATTGAGGAAGCCGCCTCAGTTCCTTCATGACATTGGGGATAAAGCTACCCCCCTTGCATGCCTATTGCCTAATGCCTGTCCCTTTTTGCGTCACTTAGTACTAGAACGGCTTACCCATAAAATTGTCTATTATGTACAGGACTGCCTGCCAATACCAAATTCCAATGTTTTGTCTGGATCAAAGATGATTGAATACCCAATACCTGAACTACCTGTTCTTGCCTTGGATGGGATGAGGTAACTTCAACTATTGCAACAGTGAGTGACTGATTGTGTGAGTGATGATTTAAGTGCATTGATGATTCATGTGGTGGCAGACACTCAGGGAGGGTGTGTGTTGAACTGTGATATGGGAAATTTCTTGAGATGATTATTGATTTGCATTGTTTGGGGCTTGAGTGATGTGTGCCTATTTTATGTTCCCTGTAGGGGATGATCAGCCATTTCACACTTAGCCAGATTTAAATAGTTGCAGGGGTTTTCTCCTTTTTTCTAGATCTTCAGACACCAGAACAGTCCACTTTAGTTATCGAACAAAAACCTATGCAAAATACTGCAATTCTGTTTCATTCTCGACTTGTTCTTGAAATGAAATGAAAATGAAATTTGTACTTGTAAAGCGCACTTATACCCCCAAAGGGGTGTCCCGGCGCTGTACGCATACCGCTGTGGAACCCTTCCTGGCTTTTCCCTGTGAAATGTCCACTCCTGGGCACCCCCAAGGTGAAGCCAGGCATCCCAGCGCTGTTGGGGCCGTTGTGGAGATTAAGCAAGCTATTGCCCAGAGTTGCAGAGTGGGACCCATGATTAGAATAGGCACCGAGGCGAGAATTATCAGGTCCGAGGAAATTGAGCCCAAGACCCGCCGAGGCGGGAATTGAACCCTGGTCCCGGGCCAGATCTCTGCATCAGGGTCTGCCGCTCTAACCATTGAGCCACACTTCTCCACTTCTTCAACAGCAGTACACTGCACCCCACGTCTATCTTGCTCAGGTCCTCGCGATTCATGATGATGATGATGACTGGTCCAGTACGGGGTGACTCGGAGGCACTCAGGACTAGAGGAGTAGCATGGAAAAACTCAGGGCAGGACTGGGAGCTGTAGGACTACCTCATCAACAGCAAGAAGCAAGAAGTTATCGAGTATCAGCTTCAGTTCAAAGGTAAACCAAGAGCCTGAGGCCTACTACTCAGCTATTTGGAATAGAGAGAGGTGTGTTTGTGAAATGCTGCTGTGTGTGTGTGTGTGTTGGACTTGTGGAAAAAGTGAAACTCTGAGACACCCTCTTGTTTTTTTTTGCTTTGCCTCTGAGTCTTCTTATCTTGATACACTCATCATGAAGCTTACTTTCCTTCTGTCCTTCTCCTCGACTTTAAAATACTGTTTCTCTTTTGCAATCCTCAGGCCTTCTTCTAGTCTCCTCTCCTTGACGAATGAAATGCGAAAGCTAGCTGAGCTCAACAATACTCCTGCTTACCTACCGGACCAGTGCAGAGAGGCCACAAAGAGTGGACATTCCCATGGAGAATGCAGACGCACCACCCAATTTTGCAATACAGTATTATTTTTCTTTTAGCAGTCATATTAGAAAAGAGAAGTGGGTGGGTTAACTCCCTAACCTAGAAGACAGAACCTTTGGATATATGGTAAATTGGGTCTCGGGGGCAGAAGAACTGTTTGCAATGCATGTATCTGTACTCTGTCATACTCATTCCTTTGTTTCCTTCTAACAACAGATTGATGGCGAATGATGTGCTGCTGCTTATTGCCCAGATGAATGTTGGCCTTGTGTTGAGGTGTTTGTCTTTGTCAAATCTTTCCCCAAATCCCATTACTCATCGATTCATCAAACCCCTAACCCTCTTCCCCTGAGCTGTGTGATTTATTGAGCTGTGGCTTAAATGACACCATCAATGGGGGGGCGTGGCTTGCGAGCAGCCAAGATGGCCGCATTCTCTTGAGCTCCGGCTCGTCGCCGGGAGGTCACACGAATAATTATGTGACCGAGACCTTCATTGCCTACAGAAAATACAGATTCTGGTAGCGGAACGCGGAAGGAGTGATGGTGGTGGATTTTTAGCGGCTGCTGTGCACTCCTGACAGCACAATCACCGTGCTTGCTGTTACCTCAGGAGCAACCCTCAAAATGGCGGCGCGAGCGACACGAGTGAAACGGCGGCGCTCTAGCGATAAGTACTGACTATCGTCAGGTGCTGGATTTCTGAATTGCATTTCAGTCACCTTTTGATTGATGATATTGCTTTTGCACATGGAAATGCAGCTTTATGAGCGGAATATCCATTTTCACATCTTTGTGCTTGACGCGCTATTGATATATTTAATGCCCTGGTCACAGATATCTTCTGCAGTCGGTGCCAGTTTCGTCATGCATTTTCTTCATTATGTTTGCCTATTCGAAATGCTTGTTCCTTCTCTGGCATTATTTCAGTAACTTTACCAGGCATTGAAACGCACCATTCTGTTCTATGTGGTCTGCCATGGGAAATTGGATTTTCTGCTGCTCTTTTAGGCTACTATAATCTGAGGTACTACCGTTCTCTATCAGCCATCGCTGCTTTGCTGTGTGCACTGCACTTTGAAGTTTGATTGTGTGTTTTCTCTCAGTAAAGGTGTGTGCGCTGCATTCAGCCTGTCGGTGCGGAGCAGTTAGAGAGTTATATGTTACGGCCCAGGTTTGCCCATACCGCCGGTCTCCAAGAGGCTGCCCTCTGCCAGTGAGGAATCTGGTGCTACTTTAGTGAAAAGCAGATACACGCTGAGTGCTTACCCATCTGTCTCTATTGTCTTTTTTCTAATGGCAGACAATATGGGTCTTTCTCCCAAAGACAAGGACTCTAAAGGAAATCTTAAGAGATCTAAGCAAACTTCTCCTACTCCGGAACTTGTACCGAAGGATTCTGGTACTACGTTAGATGCTATTCTCTCTCGTCTGAATGCTGTTCATGATATTGCGCAGAGCACTAAAACAAATACTGATTTACTTCAGGTTGAAGTAGCGGCAATCAGGAATGACTTCAAGAACTTGACGCTTCGTGTTTCAAACGCAGAATCTCGGATAAGTGTAGTGGAGGACTCCACACACCAACAGTCTAAATCTATGCAGAATATGGAGCGCTCCCTGATTGCTTTACGGAGAGATCTTACGGAGCAGGAAGACAGGAACCGTAGAAGTAATCTACGTATATTTGGTTTACCAGAGGACTCGGAGAAAACCGCGTCATCAATGTTAGACTTTTTGCTCAATTGGATTCTCCTACTGTGCTGAATATTTCTTTTCAGAGAGAGTTTGAAATAGAGCGTGCACACAGGGTTCCCACATTTAGACCAAAGTCTTCACCACATCCTAGACCGGTGGTCTTCAAACCGTTGAGACATCAACATACTGAGCAAATTTTGGTGCAGATGAGGAAAATCAAAGCGATTAATTGGGAAGGCCACAGAATCGCTATATCCCAGGACTTTGCTAGAGATACTGTCATCAGGCGGAAAGGATTTCTCAACCTTCGAAGACGACTTCTGGAGATGAACATTCCGTTTTCTTTTGCTGGTCCCTCACATTTTAGAATAACTTTCAGAGGTCGTACTCAGATATTCTATGAACCTTCTGAGCTTTCCACCTTTTTGGATAACCAGTCCGAGTCTCAGATGGAATCTAGTTCTTCTCCTGGTCCAGCTAGGTCTTAAGTAATTCTTGTTTGATGTCTCGAGTATTGCTTTTATGGTTCTTTTTCTCATATTTTTATTGCTAGTATTCCTGCGATAAGCTAGGGTAATTGTTGTCACTTTAGGAGATCTATCTGTTGCTATTCGCAGATCTATGAATGTCCTAACTTTTCCTTTGCAGGTCTTGCTTCCATGGTACAGGATGATATTGTATCTATAGCATTTCTATCTGTTTATCTGTCTATAGCTCCAGCAACTGATCTCTTTCTTATTGTTCTCTTTGGTCTGATTTTCTTCTCTCCTCTTCTATATTTTCTTATAATATTTTATCTCATTCTTTTTCTGTTATGCTTTGCTTGGGGGCTATTGTCATTTTATGCTCTAGATTACAGTTCCTCGGTACGTCTTAGTCTAATGAGATATATATGTAAGGCAATTTTCTTTCTCTCTTTCTTAATTGGATAGCTTAGTGTATATATATGTTGTGTTGGTGTTTTGTTCGTGGTCTATATCAATTTATCCTCTCTCGTTCCTTCCTTGGTGGTGTGTCTGAGTTTTTATTGTTCGTTATGTATTATCCAAGCTTGTCATTATGAACGTGTATTATGCAGTAATTTACTATTTATTCACGGGTCTTCAAGACTAATATTATACATTTAGTACTTGAGTATGTTGTTCCATTATTTTTATGTTTTGTACGACATTCCAATGGTTTCCACATTCTCTTTTCTCCACAGTTATTAGGTAGGCTGATAGTATATGAACTTTCTTTCTTACTGTATCAATTGAATATTCTTTTCAATTATTAACTGCTTATTCATTTCTAGTTGCTACTCACTAGATAAGATATATGAATTAGTGCATATGAATTCTACTTTGGCTTATGCGATTTTATATCTATTTATATATGTTAATTCTTTCATACTCTGTACAATAGTAATATATATATTTCGGTTTTGCCATGTATTGAACAGGAAGGCTACTACATAAGTTTTTCCTCTTAAGCTTAAGGTTGCCTATATAGATTGATAGCTCCTGTGTTATATTAACTGTTTTAATCAATTAATAGAATGTATTTATATATTTATTTTACTTTGCCTCTCTCCGCTACCTACACTTTATATTTTCTATTGCTTTCTTTCTAATAGGCGGTTGGTGTTTTGCTGGCCTCTTTGGTTGCTCCTTCATGTTTTTCCCTCGTATGCATTTTGTCTATTATAGACTTCCCCTGGTGGGGTTTCTTTTCTTTTCTCTTCTGTGCTGTGTTTTGTTTTATTTTTTCTATTCGCTTCTCTTTTTCTTCCAATCTTCACTTATTCCTTCTTTTCTAGAGCCTCCTGCTACAATCCATTTTTTGTGCCTCCACTGTATCCGTTTTATCTTTATTTTTCAGATCCTGGTACTATGTGTTCCCTTTTTCTTGCACCAAGTGTTATTTGGTATATTGGTCCCTCGCTAATATGCCGGGCCTGAATGTTCTATCACCAAATGTGCGTGGTTTGAATCATCCTGTGAAGAGGGCAAAAATTTTGGATTATTGTAAAAGCCTTTCTAGTGATTTAGTCTTGCTACAAGAAACCAAAATAGCGTATAAAGAAGCTTTATTGTTGCGGAGGGAGTGGGTTCTTGATGTCGCTTGTTCTGAGGCCTCTGGTAAGAGGAATGGAGTGGTGACTATGATTTCCAAGAATTCTGGTCTGACTATTGTTACTGCGGAGCATGACTCAGAGGGTAGGTGGTTGCTTACTCGCTTATCCAATGGCTCTCTGGATATCTACGTCATGAATATTTATGCACCTAATGGTGATGATCCATCTTTTTGGCGTTTTATTACTAAAAAGCTCTCAGAAATTCCTCATAATGGTAATTTCAATCAATCAATCAATCACAGAATTTGTAGAGCGCACTACTTACCCGCGAGGGTCTCAAGGCGCTGGGGAGAGGGAAGGGGGGGATGCTGCTACTGGTCGAACAGCCAGGTCTTGAGTAGCCTCCTGAAGGTCAGCAGGTCTTGGGTCTTTCGTAGGCTTAGTGGAAGGGTGTTCCAGGTCTTGGCGGCGAGGTGTGAGAAGGATCTGCCGCCGGTGGTTGTTCTTCGAATGCGGGGGACGGTGGCGAGGGAGAGGTCGGCGGAGCGGAGCTGGCGGTTGGGGACGTAGAAGAAGAGTCGTCTGTTGAGGTAGGCAGGGCCAGTTTTGTGGAGTGCCTTGTGTGCGTGGGTGAGGAGTTTGAAGGTGATCCTCCTGTCGACGGGGAGCCAGTGCAGGTTCCTCAAGTGGGGGGTGATGTGGCTGTGGCGTGGTACATCGAGGATCAGTCGTGCGGAGGCGTTTTGTATGCGTTGCAGTCGCTTGATGAGCTTGGCCGGGGCTCCCGCGTAGAGGGCGTTCCCATAGTCCAGTCTGCTACTGACGAGGGCCTGGGTGACTGTTCTTCTTGTGTCTGTCGGGATCCACCTGTTGATCTTGCGAAGCATGCGGAGGGTGTTGAAGCAGGAGGAGGAGACTGCGTTGACTTGCTTGGCCATGGAGAGCGTTGAGTCGAGGATGACTCCCAGGTTGCGTGCGTGGTCGGTGGGTGTCGGGGCTGCTCCCAGCGTCGTTGGCCACCAGGAGTCGTCCCAGGCTGAGGGGTTGGAGCCGAGGATGAGGACCTCCGTTTTGTCCGTGTTCAGCTTTAGTCGGCTGATCTTCATCCAATCGGCGACGGCCTTCATTCCTTCATGGAGTTTGGCTTTGGCGGCGAGGGGGTCCTTGGTGAGGGAGAGGATCAGTTGAGTGTCATCGGCGTAGGAGATAATGTTGAGGTCGTGTTGTCTGGCGATGCGTGCGAGCGGGGCCATGTAGATGTTGAACAGTGTTGGGCTGAGGGACGATCCCTGGGGTACGCCGCAGATGATCTCGGAGGCTTCGGATCGGAAGGGTGGGAGGCGGACTCTCTGGGTTCTGCCGTCGAGGAAGGAGGTGGTCCATTCCAGGGCCTTGTCTCGGATCCCTGCGTTGTGGAGGCGTGCGCGTAGAGTGCGGTGGCAGACAGTGTCAAAGGCGGCGGAGAGGTCCAGCAGGATGAGGGCTGCGGTCTCACCATTGTCCAGCAGGATCCTGATGTCGTCGGTGGCGGCGATGAGGGCAGTCTCAGTGCTGTGGTTGCTGCGGAACCCTGATTGGGATGGGTCCAGGATGCTGTTTTCTTCGAGGTATCGGGTTAGCTGTTTGTTGACGATCTTCTCGATGACCTTGGCTGGGAACGGAAGCAGAGAGATGGGCCGGAAGTTCTTGAGGTCTCTCGGGTCCGCCTTGGGTTTTTGAGTAGGGCGTTGATCTCTGCGTGTTTCCAGCTCTCTGGGAAGGTCGCGGTCTCGAAGGAGAGGTTGATGATGTTGCACAGGTGGGGTGCGATGGAGCTGCTGGCTTTGTTGAAGATGTGGTGCGGGAAAGGGTCTGACGGGGAGCCGGAGTGTATTGTGCTCATGGTCTTGATGGTGTCCTCGATGTTCACGCTGGCCCAGGCTGGCAGGGGGTCGTGGTCGATAGTGTGTGGCGGGTCTGGTGTATCGATCTTAGTTGGGGTTGTCTGGGTGTCGAAGCTGTTGTGGATGTCGGCGATCTTGCGGTGAAAGAAGGTGGCGAGGGAATCGCACAGGGGTTGCGACGGCGGGATGTCGTTGGTGTTGGAGCTGGGATTGGAGAGTTCCTTCACGATGTTGAAAAGCTCCTTGCTGTTGTGTGCGTTGTTGTCGAGGCGGTCTTTGAAGGAGATTCTCTTGGCGGACCTGATGAGGTGGTGGTGGTTACGGATGGCGTCTTTGTGGGCTGTGTGGCTGTCCGGTGTCTTATCGCTGTGCCATTTCTTCTCTAGTTTCCGGCAGGTGCGCTTGGAAGCTAGGAGTTCCGAGGTGAACCAGCTGGCTCTTTTGGTGGTGTCGCTGTAGGTGAGCTTTTTCAGCGGGGCGAGGGTGTTGGCACAGTCGTCCATCCATCGTCTGAGGTTGCAGGCAGCGTCGTCGGTGTTGGATGGGTCGGAGGGAGGGCTGAGAGCGAGGGTTGCCCGGAGTTGGTCTTCGGTGACTTTGCTCCAGCAGCGGCGTGGGATCTGTTGGGTGCGGTGGTGTGTGGTGGGTTTCTGGAAGGTGAAATGGATGCAGCGGTGGTCGGTCCAGAGGAGTTCCGTGGTGTGGCTGAAGGAGACGTGGGAGCTTGAGGAGAAGATGGGGTCAAGCGTGTGGCCGGTGCAGTGGGTCGGTGTTGTGACGAGCTGGCTCAGGCCGAGGTTGGCGAGGCTGTCGATCAGGGTGGTGGAGTTGCTGTCGTTGTTGTTCTCCAGGTGAAAGTTCAGGTCTCCGAGGAGGATGTAGTCGGTAGAGGTCAGGGCGTGCGTGCTGATGAAGTCGGCGATGGAGTCGCTGAACTGGGGTCGGGGCCCAGGGGGTCTGTAGACAAGGGTGCCTCTAAGGGTGGTGTTGGGGTCCGTGTGGATCTGGAAGTGCATGTGTTCGGCGGTGCTGAGAGTGTCGTCGGTGCTGGTCGAGACCCTGATGGTGTTCTTGTGGACGATGGCGATTCCTCCTCCTACTGCGTTGATGCGGTCTCTACGGGTGATCTTATAGCCGTCTGGGATGGCTATGGCGATGTCGGGGGCGGAGGAGTCGTTCATCCAGGTCTCTGTCAGGAAGGCGACGTCTGGTGATGATGTGTCGAGCAGGTCCCAGAGCTCGACGGCGTGTTTGCGTGCGGAGCGGGTGTTCAGCAGGATGCACCGGAGGTGGTTGAGGTCCTTCTTGGCGGGCGCCTCGGTGGCTCGGAGGCTGGTGTAGCTGCAGTTCCGGCAGGTGAAGGGACCATGGGTGCGTTTCGGGGCGGCCTTGAAGCAGTTGTGCGTCCGTCCGGGGTTGAGAGCGTGGAGTGTGGTGGCATCGTATCGGCGTCGGTCCTCGAGGCTGGAGCGGGGGGCGCGCGGTCCAGGGGTTCTGGCGCTGGGCGCGGTCCAGTCGCGGACGGGCGCAGACGGGCTTGCCTTAGGCGCGCCTTCGGCGCGCCAGCGGCGCGGCCGCGCAGCGGCCGCCATATATGGGGAGGTGGGAGGGAGGAGCAGCTGGGAAACGGGAGGCAGGGGCAGCGAATGGGCAGTCAGGGGGGCGGGGCCGCAGGGGACGCAGCGGCGGGAATGGAGAGAGGCAGCGGGGGCACAGAAGGAAAAACGGAGAGAAAAACAAACAGAAATACGGGCACAGTACAATGGGGCAGCGAGGGGCACAGAAGGGAAAATGGAGAGAAAAACAAACAGAAATACGGGCACAGTACAATGGGGCAGCGAGGGGCACAGAAGGGAAAATGGAGAGAAAAACAAACAGAAATACGGGCACAGTACAATGGGGCAGCGAGGGGCACAGAAGGGAAAATGGAGAGAAAACAAACAGAAATACGGGCACAGTACAATGGGGCAGCGAGGGGCACAGAAGGGAAAATGGAGAGAAAAACAAACAGAAATACGGGCACAGTACAATGGGGCAGCGAGGGGCACAGAAGGGAAAATGGAGAGAAAAACAAACAGAAATACGGGCACAGTACAATGGGGCAGCGAAGGGCACAGAAGGGAAAGTGGACAGAAAACAAACAGAAATACGGGCACAGTACAATGGGGCAGCGAGGGGCACAGAAGTGAAAAAGGAGGGAAAACAAACAGAGAAATACGGGCACAGTACAATGGGGCAGCGAGGGGCACAGAAGGGAAAATGGGGAGACAAAAGCAAAGAAATACGGGCACCGAGGCCACAAGCGGAGGGGCGAGCTTACCAGCAGCAGCAGCGGGCGGACAACACAGGCGGAGCTGTGTGGTGGGGGAGCGACCTACCTGGCAAGGTCAATTTGATTGTTGGTGGGGACTTTAATCTCCCAATGGATCCCATCTTAGACAGACACTCTGCTTTTAGGTTTCGCCCTCCCAGGGCTCACAAACAGATGACTAATATGTGTTCCTCCTCTAGTCTTACTGATGTGTGGAGAATGCATAATCCCACCGGTAGCGACTTCACCTTTTTTTTCTTCACCACACTCTAGTTTTTCTCGTATTGACTATCTTCTGGTTCACTCAGCACTCCTAAAATATTCATCGAATCCTGTCATCCATCCTATACTTGTTTCTGATCATGCAGCGGTCTCGTTTACGCTTCTGAATTTTTCAGAAAATAGGGAGCCACGCACTTGGCGTCTGAATACAGAGATCTTGTATGAACAGGCTCAGGTTGATCTGCTTAACATAGATATCACAAACTTTTTCCATGAGAATGCGTCCTCGGTTAAGTCTCCAGTGGTTCTATGTGATGCATTCAAGTGTACGATTAGGGGACAGATTATTAAAAAAATGGCAAAAAGGAATTCAGACATTAGGAAGGAACTTTCTGTTTTAGCGGATAATATTAAACGTAAAGAATGCCTATATAGATGCTCTAAAGATAAATTGATTTTACAAGATATCAAGAATCTAAAATATACTTACAACTCTATTGTAACTAAGAGAGCTCATATTGGTGTCCAGGCACAGAAGTCCAAACAGTTGCTCCTGAAGAATCGAGCAGGAAAGTATTGGCGGCTACGTTAAAGTATCAAGATTCTAATATTAGATCAGCGCAGATATCTTGTATAAATGACAGTTCTGGAGCTAGGAAGTTTCAAACTAAAGAGATTCTTGAAGTATTTCGTGAATATTATAGCAAATTATACACTCCCCATAATCAATCGTCTCTTGATCAATGCCAACAATTTTTGAATTCAATTCCTACTCATACTGTTTCTGATGCTGATGGGGTAAAGCTGGGGAAACGGATTGATCCCGAAGAAATTATCCATGCTATTAAGGCCACTCGCTCAGGGAAAGCTCCGGGTCCAGATGGGTTTCCTATTCTTTTTTATAAGACTTTTCTCCCATCTTTAGTATCTCGTCTCAAAGATGTTTTTGATAACTTGTTTCGTCAGGGTCGGTCTCTGGTTCAGCGGCTGAGGCTACTATTGTGGTAATCCCTAAAGAGGGTAAGGATCATTCGGGCCCTAAGAATTTTCGCCCCATATTCCTTCTGAATATGGAAGCAAAAATTTTTGTCAAGATTTTGGCCAAACGTCTGGAACCATATACTCCTTCGCTTATTCACCCATCGCAGACTGGCTTTGTTAAGGGCAGGTTGGCTAGGGATAATATTCTGACTTTTTGCCATATCCTGGGGAAAGCAAAGTTAACTAGCCTCCCTTCGGCAGCCATTGCTCTCGACGCCGAAAAGGCTTTTGATAAGGTTTCTTGGCCGTTTTTACATGCAGTACTTCAGTCTCACAATCTTGGAGATTCCTTTGTTAATATGGTGATGTCTTTGTATGCGCAACCTAGAGCAAATATCAGGGTTAATGGAGCTACCTCTTCCTTTTTTAATCTGTGTCGGGGTACTAGACAAGGATGCCCGTTATCTCCTCTTCTTTTTTTGCTATCTATTGACCCTCTTCTTCGGCAACTTAATCTTAATCAAGACATTAAAGGCTTTCAATTTGGTTCAACCACTATCAAAACAGCTGCCTATGCAGACAATGTGCTCATCTTTTCTGAAGATATAGCTAATGCAATTCCTGCCATTTCCGAGACTATTAAAGTATTTTCTAGTATTTCAGGGTATACTCTGAATAAAGATAAGACGGAGATGTTTCCTCTCAACGCGTATTGTTTTCCTGCCCACATGGGGAATGCTGGCTTTAAATGGCAATCAAAGCACATTAAATATCTAGGGATTTGGTTCTGTCATAATTTAACAGACACCGTCTTGTATAATGAATCTCAAACTTTAGTTAAGGTTAGACAATTGTTGGATACATGGTCACCTAAATATATTTCATGGTGGGGACGTCTTCAAACTTTGAAGATGATGATAAATCCCATTATTAATTTTGTGTCCTCAATGCTTCCTGTCAAGTTGTCTTCGTCTTTCTTCCATGAGATCGATGCCCTCACTTCAAAATTCCTCTGGAGCGATAAGCGAGCCAGAATAGCCTATAAGCATTTGAGGAAACCTTATGATATGGGAGGTTGTAATCTTCCAGATTGGGATCGATACCAAGTGGCATTCTTAGCCTCTCAAGGGGCTCTTTGGTTTTCTACGGATCCTCGACATATTCCGCCGTGGTTGTTTATTGAGCGGGATTTGTCTTCTCCTCTATCTACCTCCTCCTTTTTAACTGCGTCCACATTATCTATTCCTTTTTCTCGTTGTATTATTTTGGATACCATTGCTGCCTTGAAGGCTATAGATAAAAAAGTCTCTAAGCCAACTCATAAGTCTCGATGGTCTTCTTTGTGGCACAATCCTAAAATTAAGCTTGATTTTGACTCGACAACAGTGGAATACTGGGCTAGCAAAGGTATCACGTTGGTTAAACACCTTTATGATTCAAATCATGATCCGTTGCCTTTTTCTTTCTTAGCTCGGCAGTATTCTCTCAGTAATATCGGGGCATATTAGCAAGACCGGCGATAAAATTATCGCCGTTTTAGCGGCAGGAAACTGCCGCTAAAACAGCGATAATGGGCTTGCTAATATGCGTTATAGAATTCCAATAGAAGCCCAGGTTAGATGTCCTGCACATCTAACCTGGGCTTCTATTGGAATTCTATAACGCATATTAGCAAGCCCATTATCGCCGTTTTAGCGGCAGTTTCCTGCCGCTAAAACAGCGATAATTTTATCGCCGGTCTTGCTAATATGCCCCTTAGATTTCTATACATTTTTAAAAATAAAGGTTGCTGTAGCTAAGGTTCATTTTGACCTGGATTCACACACAGTTTCCCTTCTATCTATGTGGCATAAAGCAGGTCACGTGGCCTCTAAAATATATACATTTTTATCCACCACGCCGCCTTTGCTGAATACGGTCACACAACAGAAATGGCTACATCATTTTGACCATGACCTTTTTAAACATATTTCACCAGAAACTTGGCAACTTATTGGGAAATTTTCCCTACGTAATAAAATTGCTCCTTCTCTTGTTCAGTCTAAATTTTTTTCTCAATCTTTTACATTGGACCCCGGCGCGCCTGTACTCCCTCAAACTTAAGGATAATGATCTCTGTTGGAGTTGTAACTTAGCCGCTGGTACACATCAACATATGTTTTTGAATGTTCTTTACTCCAACCTTTTTGGGAGCTGGTTCACAAACATCTCGTGCTAATCTTTAACATTCAATTTCAGCTCTCGCTGCCTTTAATTTTGTTGGGCCCATGGGCTACAACATCGCCATTGCCGTTGGATCCTTTAGATATGCAGTTACTAGACTTGTTGTTGACAATTGCGGTTAAGATTATCCTAACAGAATGGAAATCATTTGGGTCCATATCCTATCATACATGGTGGGCTTGGGTATCTTTTCTCCGTGGGGCTCATACTTCTGTGGAGGAGAAACATTTTTCACCCTTTATTTCTAGTGGGGTATGGAGATCTTTGGATAGATATGTGGACTTAGCTTCACAAGGCATGGTGGAGCAATATCCCTTTGTGTCTTCTCCTTAATTTTCCCTCCCTATTGTAGCAGGGGTCTCGATCTCTCTCTTTCTCTTCTTTACTCTCTTTCTTATTTTTCTTTCTCTTCCTCGCTTTTTTCCTCTCTCTTTCTTTCTTCCTTTCTCTCTTTCTCTTGCTAATTACTTATCCAAGCGATACAACTGACTTTCTCGTATTGTTCCTCTACGTTTATTTTTTTACAACATATTAATTGATATGTAGGGGTTATATATGACATTATTTATACTGATTTTGGCTTATGTATCTACTTATTTATTATGTAATGCTCTTTGTCGGTGTATTGCTTTTTATGGTATTTTAATTATTTATATTTCTTCTTAAATTAATAAAGATATTAGAAAAAAAAAAAAAATGACACCATCAATGGATCACACGCTTGGTGGGGCAGATGTGGTGAAAGCAACACCAATTTACTGTAGAATCTTCGAAGCAGTAGCCCACAACAGCCCATTACCAACCCGTGCATTAAAAATGACCCATTGTTTTTTAGATATAGAATGAAGAACATCAGTCGTCAGCATCATCATCATTAAGGCCTTGTGTTGCCTAAGTGTAAACCCCTAACCTAAGCTTGTCGACTGACTCGACTCCAGACTTTGAGTCCATTTTTGATAACTTGTGGATTTCACAAATACTACTGCTAACTCCACCTTAGCTAAAACTTACTAGTACTGCTATTTGTTCAATTTTAGCACAATCAGGCATTCTCATTGCGTCATCATCATCACGTACTACTCAGGTGGGGTCAATTGTTTTTAAATCTTTGATAAATATAAATAACCCACTTACTCAGTCTTTCTACTTCCATTTAGTTGTCTACAATGGATAATCATCAATCAATCATTCAGAACAATCCTACAGTTGGAGCTCACCTGGGTGGAACTGGAAGTAGGACCTTGCTTGTATGCTCGCTAGTATGGATGTAATTTAACTTAGTAAGAAATAAATTAAATGCTACTGTTTTTTATCTAGATAGTTCAGACCCTCTGGGCAATATAACCTAGGTCATCTCATCATAGCAGCATTCCCCATAATGGTCAAGATAGTTAGAGTAGTATAAGCCTAGACTATAACTAAGTGCTACTATATCTTTAGTCTTAAGTTACAACAAGCACATAAACAGGCTGCATAAAACTACTTGAAGGCAGCAGTGCAAAGTAAAAGTAAAATAAACTACTTTAAGCATAAATTTAGATTACAAAAAATATTTCCCCCTTTGTTTATTTACAAAGCAACCCACCCTCTCCACCCAAACAACATGCCCACCCCTCTCCCAAACAAAACTGACCCGAGCCCCAAAACTCAAAATGCTCATCAAAGTCTCTAGAGTGCCACGCCCAACTCCCTACCCACCTTCTCCGCCCAGTCCCAACAAACAACAAATCCCTCCCACCAAAACAAAATACTTAAAAAAGGGTCAGAAGAGGGCATTATGGACGTGGTATGGAGCTGGTCAATGCTCTGCTCCATTGAGGTGAACCGGCCCTTGACACTGTCCAGCCGCTGCAGGATGCGGTACAGCAATGTCCTGTTGCCATTCTGGTGGGGGGGGGGGGTGGCAGCAGTTGGCTGGTGGCGGCATCAGCGGTGGGATGGCCCGGAGGCTGGAGGCTGAGGGGGACCGGCTGCACTGGGGCCCAGGCACTGAGCATTAATCTCCTCCTCCTCTTCCAGGACCACCAGACGCCAGTATTTCAGCTGGATACGCTGAAGCCTTTGCCACCACAAATGGGCCGCTCTCTCCTGCCTGTCGGTTGTTGTGGCTGGACCAGCAGGAGCAGCTAAATTGAGAGAAACAAAAAATACAAATTGTAAATAATTCTCTTTGCAATTTTTTTTTTAAATAACAGCGTGGCACAGTAGCAGTACATTGCTGCTCCCCTGGGGCCATTGTAATTTTTTTGATGTGATGATTATGATTAGGAGAATCACAAGGCCAATTTTATGTTTTCTTTTACCCACACATGTTGCCCAACATAAAAAAGCAGTGACTGTGTGGCAGAAAAGTAACAGGCAGACTGGCAGAGAATAACGTCACAGGATTAAAAAACTGTGATTGGATTATTTTTTCTTCTAAAGGCCTTTTAAGTAACTATAATAAACAGAGTCAGACCCCTTGAGTTGAAGAATAAATGACTTCTCATTGATGAATACGGCATTACGCACTATTATGGAGTACAAGTTGTGTGTGGTGCTAAAATAATGAAGCCATGCTCATTACTATCCAGCGCCTCTGCTAGTTTGCTACTGGCTGCACCTCTAGTTGACAATTATCTAATTCCAATGGCCCTGCTCTTCACCAAATGCATTTCTTTTCCTACCCTGGCTCCAAAGAGAATGATGAATGATAAATAAGATTCTACTTCAGTCACACACCTCATGTATGAAATGCAGATATTAATATATTATCCTGTCTGCCGTAAGTAGATGTGGAGGAAAATGACTGTAATGGACTGTACTACAGGTAAAGGAATGGATTAAATAGATTTTATTTGGCACATTCGTCACTGTGTATCCCATATGCCAAACTTAATATCAAATCATGCACTGACTCCCACTTTACTCTGTGGCCTCGCACGCCACCACGTTTTCCAACAATTTCATGTGCTGGACAAGCACCAAGGAAAGGAAACTTGTTTTATCTACTGCATGGGGTAGGGTAGAGGGATTAGACAGGTAGGGTAGAGCTTATTTTTCATATATAATAGAGGGGCCACTACACTGATCATTGATTCATCATCATCTTTGGCTTATTCATTTGCGGTCCAATTCACAAGGGAAAAATATGAACAAATGTAAATTAATCTGTTATGGTAAAACATTATATATGTTCTGGAATCACTTCACATGGGTATCGCAAGATTAAATGGGGCACATGCCAAGAATTGCACATCTACCCTTTCACTCATATACCATTTCCTTTCTTTTAAGTTGCCTTCTGTTCTTTCATGTCTCCCTCAAGCCATCAAAGTGCATTATGTGATATTTTGCTGCCTTTTCAGATAGAAGAGTCCTTAAAAACTCAACCACCAATGTGGCTGGTAAAGCTGGAGGGGGGGTCACCTCACAGTCATTTTTGATAACAACGACAAGTGACGCCATGGCAATAGCTAGTGAGCATAGTAATTGCAAGAAATATGTTACTTACCAGTGCCCGTCCCTGCTGCCACTTCTCCCCATGCAAGAACGGAGCGGGTCGTTACGATGGCAGGCAGACTTGAGTCTGCCCACCATCCTGGTGGTACTTGGGACCGCCCACCTGTATGGCGTTGGTCCAGCACGTAGAATCACGAAGTGACCGCTACCATGGAGGTCGCATCTTGCATCTTTACCATTGTGGTGGGTGCTGCTGGCTGCAGCGTGGTGCCTGCCACTTAGTGCAGGGAAATGTATGGTACCCCCCAGTGCACCACCACCTCCCCCCAACACAAGGGGGGCCCACAACGGGCTCCCAAAATCAATCAACGCCAGCCTTTCAATGGCGGTTTACCCACCACGGAAAGGCTGGCTGCGACCAGCATTGTAATTTGGTGGATGGTGCCTGCTAGGCACTGCCACCATTTTACAGATGCTGACCGCCCAGCCAGGCAACCGGAACGATTGCCTGTGGCGGATCCGTGGCGGGCGGTCTTTGCGGCCACCGAGGTCAGGGTCCGATTCCCCCCGCCATCCTAATTTGGCAGGGAAAAATTGCTGTCTGATGGTGGAGGGCCTGCCACCGCACGGCTGGCGGTGGCGGGCCTTCCGCCATCGTAATCACCCCCTGAGCTATCGCCATCTCCTCCTGCAGCGGCACTGGAGCCGGCCTCACTGATGTTCTGTGTGGCTAGAATATAAAACATTACATATAATTTAGATCCCAGATACGCAAACCCAAATACAACAGCAATGCAGCACTACAGCTCAGTAGAACGTATCTTCCAAATATCACTCAGGGCATTTGATTGGTTGGTTCACAAAGTTAGACAAGCCAGGCATGGAATAACGCTCAATGAAAAACCTATGGGGTTGATGGGGTTGGGTGGCAAATGTAATGCGAGTGGGACCTCATACTTTTTTTTCCAGCCTTGGTGCAAGGTCATTGGAATCTGGTGAAGTACTGTAACAATAAATGAACGGGTCTGCAGCACAATGCACTGAAGGGGTGGTGAGTGGTCCATGATGACCATGGCCATTGTCTCGTGAACTGAACTGTGTTAGAGCTAGGCATATACAGGAAAAGAAAAGCATACTCGTGATTTTTTAAAATTTAATATTCTACCTTACTTTGGCCTGCTATCTGAATCTTCACAAATCACGATAGATAGCACCAACATTCCAATCGACAAAATATACCCCAAGATTCTACGGTCCGTTCTACCCTAAGAAGTTCACAACAATCATAAAAGGACTTACTGGGATCTGCAGAGCCCTCGGCAGTGGCACTGGTGGTCGGCGCCAGCTGACCAGCTTGCCCTGGACCCTCTGATTCGTCCCTCTTCTTCCCCTTGGGTGCTGATGAAAGAAATAAAGATAAATAAAAATAGATTAGTGATTCTGATGATAATCTCCACAAAATGTTTTACGAAAAGTAAACTCAGTCACTAAAACAGATCACCTATAGTACTACTAGTTTCTTTCGACTTGAGTCTATCAATTTTTGTTAAATCCATATTACAAATCTCCTTAACAAAAACTACATATTGCAGTCAATGATCTTTGATTTTATTCTATTCCCATTTCTCAACACCCTTGATGAGGCCACTCACTCTCCTTTTTTGCAATGCATAGATGCATGCATACTTCACATCATCACTGTGAATTCAATTAAATAAATAACCTGGAACTGTACGAGCTACATAAACAAACTCACAGAGAGAACGTGCTACTCAGTAATTCACTAAAGTGACAGAAGAAACAGTCTGTAATGGCCTCTCTTTATTAATCAGCCAAAGCGATCGCCTGATGAATGTGATTAGGTAGTGACACCTGCCTAACAGAAACTAGAAACTGGATCACACAATAATAATAATATACCAGCATAAACATTACTAAACACATAACTTACCTCTGAGTGTGAGCAGCATGCTAATCAGATTTTTTTTAGCATTGTAGAACACAAACACAACAATTAATTAATACTCACCGAGCCCCTGAATCTCAATGCCTAGCTGGTTGAGCAGATCCTACTCCCTGTCAAGAATGTCGGCCCAGCGGTGCCTTTTCTGCTGGCGGTGCGCTGAAACTCAATGTGGAGCTGCACGCACCGGCGCCCTGCCCCCAGCGCTGCCGACGCTCTGCATGGAGTAGCCACTACAGGGCCTGCTGCCAGCATAGAGGGGAAGTGGTGCTACACAAAAAAACTAGTGCTGCCACCTCCTCCTCTCCAAAGATCACCTGGGGCTGCACACCATGGCGCTGGGTGGAGAAATTAAATAAGCTAAGACAGGAAAGTAAAGAAGAAAGAAATAAGGAAAGAAGTAGGAGGAAATAAATTAAGTCAAAAAGTCACAAAAACACGCAAAAATGTAAGCAAAAATGTGAAATACACAAACACAAAGATGGACACTATTGTAAAAAGTCAAATTAGGGGTAAAAAAGTAATAAAGGAGGAGGATGTCAAAGATTAACAAGAGATTAAAAAAATTACACCCAGCACCATAACAGAGAGCAGAAAAAAATATGGCATCACCCATGCGGACCGCGTGGTGCTGTTTGCACACGATTTAGAATGCAAGAACACTTCAGGATTGTGTAGCGCTGTTACCGCATGATTTTTGAGCACGCGTACGCACTCCGCATTCCCAATGCAATGCGAACGGGCGGGCCGGAAAACTCCAACCGTATGCTGAACTCTGCGTAGTGCTGTGGAGTTTTTTTGTGACTCTGCGGAATTCCCCATAGTGGGACTCCGCATACTCCGCCCAGGGTTAGTCTTGACCTCCTCTATGAGGGTATCTATATCGGCTATTGTGCAGTTTACCCTATGCTTCTTTTCAGTTTAGGTGTTTTACCCTTCCAAGGAGCGCCTCTGTTGCCTTTCTCTTCCCCATGTTTTGGGAATATTGTGTTACCTAGTGCATTCAGGGTAGAATTCATGGATACTTATGAGGGGCTATAGCCAGCGGGAGGTCACTCGCTAGGTAAGGTGTAAATAGTTAAGGAGGAAGCTGGGCCCAGATTTTATCCCTTACTTCTAGTAAAAGGCAAAATAGAAAACATGGAGGAAACCCTTCTCCTGAGACGACCTTAAATTTTAGAGTGTCTGGTCTATTAAAAAGTGTAGTCCTGGTTCAGCAGTGACTCGGCGATTGCAAATACAATAGACGTAGTGCTTGTTATAGTCCCTTTACTATTGTCACAGCTAATCCAGCCCTAATGTTGCAACTTTCTGCGCCTACTGGTGTCTAGTACAGTACGGTACCTGCTTGGGGTGTCTGCATTCACACTGCAGCCCTACAGGAGCTAGTGGAAACAGATAGAAGCTGCAGTCCCTGCTCAGCTGCGTTTGAGTCCAGGGTCCAAGGTCCACAGTGGAATCCCTAAGCCAAGAAGGAGGGCCCAGCCCAGCCTTCTCTGGGCTCTGATTGGCTTGGACGGGCCCACCCTTGGCGTGGGCTTCACCCATGCCATGGGGTTAGAGACATTCCTTTAAGCTCGTTCACCATGCCTCCCCCCTCAGCAGCTGCAACTGGAGCAGTTCAGTGCACCCTGGGACAAGGAGTCCCAACAGGGTGTTGCAGGGCAGGAAGTGCAGCCAGAAACAAGAGATGTCCCGTGCCGTGGGGGTAGTGGCAGCGCTTTAAGTGCGGTTGCCATGCCTCCCCCTCAGCAGCTGCTACTGGAGCAGTGTGGTACACCTTGGGACAAGGATTCCCATCAGGGTGTTGCAGGGCAGGGAGTGCAGCCAGAAACAAGAGATGTCCCTCGCAGCAAGGGTAAAGGCAGCACTTTAAGCATGTTCACCATGCCTCTCTCCTCTGCAGCTACGACAAGAGCAGTCCGGTGCACCCTGGGACAAGGATTCCCACCTGGGTGTTGCAGGGCAGGGAGTACCCCCAGAAACTAGAGATGTCTTATGCCGTGGGGCAGAGGCAGCGCTTTAAGCGCGTTTGCCATGCCTTCCCCCTCAGCAGCTGTGACTTGAGCAGTCCGGTGCACTCTCAGACAAGGAGTCCCACCAGGGTGTTGCAGGGCAGGGAGTGCGGCTAGAAACAAGAGATGTCCCATGCCACGGAGTAGACGCAGCACTGTAAGCTCATTTTCCACACCTCCTCCCTCAGCAGCTGCGACTATAGCAGTCCGGTGCACCCTGGGACAAGGATTCCCATCAGGCCCAGGGTGTTGCAGGGCAGGGAGTGCCCCCAGAAACAAGAGATGCCCCACGCTGTGGGGGTAGAGGCAATGCTTTAAGCGTGTTTGCCACACCTTCCCCTCAGCAGCTGTGACTTGAGCAGTCCGGTGCACTCTCAGACAAGGAGTCCCACCAGGGTGTTGCAGGGCAGGGAGTGCGGCCAGAAACAAGCGATGTCCTCATCATAATAAGCTTTAATTCGGAAGTCAGCATAAAAGCAAGCACAATAATTTAAACTGTAAAAGAGCATAAAGTAAAACACTTAAAAACTTATTACAAAGAATTTAGAATAATTAAAATGTTGTAATATCCACAGTTAAAAATATTTATGATACCCAAAATTAAGACTAGCAGCATTTCGGGGGAACATCACAACAAATTTAGGAGGCAGCAACTAAATTGTATCCAACAACTCCTATATCAGTTATCTTCTGCTACTCAGTCTAGAGAGAAAAACGAAAATGATGATAAAATGCAACTAGGACGCACAAGGATGTTAACACTATGTAGTGGGCAGCAATAGGGCACTCTTTTTCTGTCTGTGTCTCCAAATGTATAACAGAAACCGGGAGACAGTAAAGACTATTACTTGAGTTGTTTCTGCCCTAAATACCCTAACGAGGGACTGTCAATGTATTGGTTGGAGATGGTGCTGCTGAGTGTATTGCCGAAGTGGGCATTCAGACACTTTATAGGGTCGAACTGGTCTGTAGGGAAATCTATCAATGCCCAAAGGGGTGGTCTTGTTGTATTCCGCTTTAGGGGTCCGTATATAGGTTTTCCTGAATCATGTTCTTATATAGGCACAATTCGCATTGCCCTTATATAGGCATAGAAATCCCTGTCCTTATTTAGGCATTAACGTGCACTCCAAATACAGGCATGGTCACCGACATCCGTCCACCCTAACGTCACAACGAGTTCTTAGAAACCAGACCCTTAAGCTTCGGGAGTTCCCCTAGCACAGGACTATTGATTTCTCCAAGAACTCATCTATTATGTATGAACCGTTATACCTTAAGGGTTCATTCCTGACGTCTTCCTCTGTCCGACTTCACGTCAATGCTAACATTCCAAGACACCTACCAGGTATAAATATATCTTCCCTAGCCCAAGCAAGTTAGAGGAGACCTCAACTTCAGAGGAGCCCGTATCCCAGCCTGATGCACTGAGAAGACGCTGTCATTCCTGCACGCAGACAAATCCAGTTTTCAGTGTTCTGACTCCCTTCGCGGGGTGTTAGAGTTCCAGACCCGGCAGGAGATTCCCACCTCTCTCATTCTCAAGGTGTGGAGCTGACTAGAACCTAGAGGGACTCTTGGCATACTAGACTTAACATACTCTTAGTCTACCATACTAGAGAATACTCCACCTACTTCTTACTCTTCCCTACACCTAGACTTAGGTTAGGTACATTGGGGTAGAACTAGCTTAGAGACGCATCATATGAGTACTCGCATTTTTAGCTCATGTTATTTATGTACGTGAATATATGCTAAAAGATAATGCTAGCGCAGTATTATTTATTTCTACTGCTTACGCTGTACATTATTTATCTTGCATACTGTCTTGTGATCATAACAGCACATATCTCTTACACGAGAAACAAGACTGTCCAATAAAACCCTTTTTATTGAAACGCCCGTCTTTCCTTTCTGTGTAACTCTGTAGAAACTAAGCATGCACGATTGAATGAGTGAAACTGTTATCTATTGTTTCCACGATTCTGAGACATGTTCCGCTTCTAAAGGGAAACAAAGTTGTCATGTTTTTCGGTTGCCAGAAACTACTCCCTTCTTGTTCTCAAGGAGTTTCTAGTGAGCCTCTGAGCTAGCTGGCACAGGTAATTAAGTTTAATATAATCGATAGGGACATACCGACCTTAGTCCTATGTCAAACCTATAGGTTATATTATTCCAATGCGCAGAGCCTATTAGGGAAATAGGAACTACACTACATGGCGCCCAACGGTTTGGTAAGGCAGTAATTTAATGCAAGATACTGAGTAACTCATTCGTGCTTTTCTCAGAGACCCCTACTCACATACTCCATAAGACGTCCGGAGTGGGTAGGGCTAAATATCCGCCATAACTAAATAGGGATCACTTTGTTCGCCCTAAGTTGGCAGGGTATGCCCAGACGTGGGTCCCTTGCTCACTTTGCCACTGGATTCAAGATAGCCTGGCTGATGAGGGTTTTGAACCCGAAACCGGTCCCAGGATGCTTGTTTCCGGTCCAGGGAAGACATGGCTTGGCAGTTCGGGCTGGACTGTTCCCATGAGGCACAGGGTCAGACTGATTTGCATATGGCCATGTCTGAACTGGGGTGGTGGAGTGAGCTAAAGAATGATGATGATGGATTAAACCCAGATCATTTGACTGGGGGTGAGTGTTTGATTTGCTCTAACGCTCCGTCCATCATCCCCTTTGGTATCGCTTTGTTCGCCCTAAGTTGGCAGGGTATGCCCAGACATGGGTCCCTTTCTCACTTTGCCACTGGATTCAAGATAGCCTGGCTGATGAGGGTTTTGAACCCGAAACCGGTCCCAGGATACTTGTTTCTGGTCCAGGGAAGACATGGCTTGGCAGTTCGGGCTGGACTGTTCCCATGAGGCACAGGGTCAGACTGATTTGCATATGGCCATGTCTGAACTGGGGTGGTGGAGTGAGCTAAAGAATGATGATGATGGATTAAACCCAGATCATTTGACTGGGGGTGAGTGTTTGATTTGCTCTAACGCTCCGTCCGTCATCCCCTTTGGTATAACTAAATAGGGAAGCACCCTATATATTAGTTGTTTGGTTTGTTCAACGTTGAAGGATACAGTGTTCCAAAATATTGTGCACCTTATCTTTTTGTTTCCTTGAAACTTGTTCTACACTTTTCAAAAAACAAAATGTCCATAAACGGGGACAATAACACCGGAAACCGGTGGAGCTGCGGCTGACCCAGTCGTACCAGCTTTTAACTTTACAGGTTTAAATGAAACCGAGGAGGGTGTTATAGACATCCATCCAAACTTAAGAAGAGCCATCACTCTAAAACTTATAAAACACGGCCTACCACCAAGAGGAGGTAGAGCAGTTTTCGTGATAGAGGCACACGAATCCTTTCAGACAGAGGTATTCTATTCATAGGATCATATTTCCTGAATCAAATTCAGTAACAAGACTGTTTCACTTCTACAAAGAAGATGAACCACCAGAGGAATATATTCCTTTCGAGGATATTGAAATTCCACTAACATACCAGGAGCATCAGCTCTGGTTTAAAGGCGCCCTAAAACATCACAGAAACATTACCAGGCTCGGTCCACTAGGTAGACCAGGAGCAACATGGCCGATTCTAGCCGGCTACACTCCTCATCCTGACATCGATATAATGTCAGACGAGGAATTACTTACTCAACTACAAGAGTTAATAAAAATCTACAGACAACTAGTCCAATATGTCATGCGGACTTTCACAGTCCAACCACCATTGACACTTCCAAATCAAACTCCTCAACAGGGGAATACACTAAAAATTACACCACAGACTCTATACGCAGTCATGGGTAAAATGCCCACAAAACGTGAGCAAATTCCATTCTGGATAGCTCAAAAAATTACTCAAATTGAAGCAGTATTTCCAAATACTAGCCCGTATGAGAAACACAGAATCCTAACCATCTGTTTACCGATGGGGATCACACCACAACTGGAAGACTGCATCACTTGGGGCTCAGTCTTTGCTGCCATCTATACTAAAACACATGGTATTCCATCAATTGCAGTAATACCTGATGTCCTGAAACAAATTCAAAACGAATACGGGGCAGAGCCTGCTCTAAATTTAGGTATGAAATTACTGAAAAATTTCGACCAGGTCTCAACAATAATATTATCTAATATTAAAGGGGAGGCAGCAGCAGTGGCGATCCGCCAACGATTAAGGGAATTCGATGTTACAGAACATCAAACAGAACTACCCAGAATAATAGAACAATCTTATGCAGAATTAGGCAGAGATAGTTTGGGTGGAAGACCAGTGAAGCCAAAACTATCTGAAAGTCCTGAGAAGGACTCTATTAAACAAACTCCTACATCTTCTAAAAAGAAGTGGGAAACTAATAAACAAAATTCAAACGAGAAACGTTCTCAATCCCGAGGTAGGTCTCCTCAAAAGGAGCCCTCTGAAAGGAGGTATAACCTCAGGAATAGGGATAATTTGAAAAAGCCTGACAGGTATCAAGATACTGATACACGTTCCTCTCGTACCTTTCAGATCTCGTCACAGACATCGGAAAGAAGAGGACGGTCAGAACATAGAGAAGAACGCGTGAAATCGAAAGACGACAAACACGTTCCAAAAAACAAATCAAAACCTCAATTCTCAAAGAAGAAGGTAGCAGGTCTGAAGGTCAGACATGCCGAGGATACTGAGAACACAACTCAAGAACGGAGAATGGGCTCAGACAATGCTGGACAGTGCTGCAGAAGTCACAATAGCTCGCCAGAACCTGAAGGAACTTCTGGAGATAGTGGACTTGAATGAGTACATTACAGTTGAGACTGTAGACACCAGGGTTTAGTACTCCACAAAAGTTATATGAAATAACACTCCGGATGGAGGGAGACATACCCAGACAGGTGAAAGCACTCTTTTGGGAAAAACTTTCAAGGGGTTATGATATACTTCTAGCAGAAAAAGACTGGCCACCACAATTTGTCAGGGAGTGCCCACATGGCGAGGACATTATAATGCCTGCCTTCTCTAACCATATTCCAATTCATCTAAAATATACTTATGCCAGGAAATGGGCAGTTGCCCAGGCCCCAGCATTATACAAAAATCATGTAGGATGGGATGAGGACTCACCTCACCATAAAATACATCTAAAAAATGAACCTACTGCACAAAGGCAGTATCCAATAAAGCAAGAAGCTAAAAAACAGGTCAGGGAGATCTTAGATCAACTTGAATACCAAGGGGTGATTGAAACATGCACCTCTTCAATGAACAATCCTTTGTTTCCTGTCTCCAAACCAGACAACACCTATCGTCTAGTTTTGGATTACAGACACCTAAATACTTGTTCAAAAACATTTGCAGTGCAAAATGCACACAGTACAGCATTAATGAATAACATTGTGCGTAAAAAATACAAAACCACATTGGATATCTCAAATGGTTTCTTTTGTCAAAACATAGCACCTGAAAGCAGGTACTTAACAGCTTTCTCAATAATGGGGACCCAGCGTCAATTTTGTCGACTCCCACAAGGGTTCAAGAACAGCCCGGGGTTATTCTCAGCGAGAGTAATGGAGTTACTACAAATTTATGACAATGAGGCATTGTCCTATGTCGATGACATCTATCTGACAGACGATGACCTGGACAAACACTTGAACAGGGTGAGCACCATTATACTGGACTTCGCCTCTGAGGGCTACAAATTCAACTTTAAAAAATCCAGAATTGCCCATCTCAATGTCCTGTTTCTAGGATACGAGCTTTCAAGTGAAGGCAAGAGCTTGGCAGCCAACTTTTTAGAAAGGTGTGCGCTGCTCCAACCTCCTAAGACGCTGAAAAACTTACAATCCATACTGGGTTTCCTAAATTTTGGAAGAACTTACATTCTAAATTACGCAGAAAGGGTTAAACCTCTCTACGCATTAATCAAACCTGATTTTTCAATCAAAAATTGGACACAAGAACACACAGAAATCTTGCGTTCACTCCAAGCTAACATGTTAGCAACAAATCACTTACAAACACGCGTAAGTCAACGCAATTTAGTGATCCGAATAATTTCGGGTCAATGCGGATTCACCTACTTAACATTTAATGAGGGTGAGAAAGTACCAATTGCATACAAATCACATTTGTATACACAAGCAGAAATGCGCTTCACTTCAACAGAAAAAATATTGACAGCAGTTCAAACTGCAGTAGCAAAAGAAAGAGCTCTAGCCCAAGGGAAACGCATTATTGTCGTAACCCCTGTTCCGGCCTTAGAGGCGGTAACTAAAGCAAGCATTCCAAATGCTAAAGCATTACATCCTGAGATGGATACAATGGGTTAATTCTCTTGCTGCAACAGATGTTGAATATGTTTTGATCCTGATTTAAAAACACAAGCGTTCCTGCAATATGAACATGAATGTCCTCTGCCCACTGAGATTCTGCCTCTCGATCAGTATGAATTCATAATTTACACTGACGGATCCGCACAACCCGCAACAGGGAGTAAGCAAGCTTACAGTGCAGCGTGCGCAATCGTTAAAGGTCGCATGCGCGATGGCAAATTCAGACCTATGGTCACAAAAACCCAATCTCTAGGAGATTGCACAGCTCAGCGAGCTGAACTACAAGCATTCAAACTGGCACTTGAAAGTACAGATCGAGAATTCCCCACACTAATAGTGTGCGATTCTTTCTACTGTGTGCAGTCGTATAATGAATATATACAAACTTGGCTTGAAAACGGGTTCAAAGATGCAAAAGGTGGCACAATAAAGCATAAAACGCTTTGGGAACAAGTAGTTCAGTTAAAAAACGAACTACAAAAGGCTCACGTGATACACACACTGAGTCATCAACGTGATGGCGTTCACGTTGCAGGGAATTCATTGGCTGACGAAGCCGCAAAGGGGGCAGTTCAGACAGCTTCCGTAGCTGCGATCACTCGTTCGAAAAATAAAATAGACAGTGAGATAATGTTGGCTGTCAATGCTACAAGCAAAGGCAGTGGTGCAGCGTTACCAAAAAAGTTTACACTCAAGTACTCTTATGTAATTGATGCGAACAACGTTCCTTTTGCTCGAATCCCTGGAGTGGGGGATAGGGTAATTCCAAACAAGGAACGCAGATTAGGACTAATCCTAGCAGCACACGAAGGGATAGCTTCTGCCCATGCAGGCATTTCTGCAACGGTATCTTTATTAACACAAAGATATTGGTGGCCTGGCATTAGGAAGCAGACCAAGAACTATGTTCTGGAATGTGAAATTTGCCAACAGATGAAAGTCTCCACAGTGAAACGTCCTGCGCAGACACCCCTGTTAATTTCAGACAAACCATTAGCTTGTGTTTACCTGGACCACTGCGGTCCCTTGCAAAGGGACGGTAACTATAAATATATCATGGTCGCAGTGGATTCTTGCTCTAGGTTCCTATGGATATGGCCTCAGCGCTCGGCTGACGCTCGAACTGTTATAAAAGATTTGCGAGTCTTTATCGGCACATACGCAATAGGCACGCTACATTCTGACCAGGGCCCTGCGTTTAGCTCTCGGGCTTACAAAGACGCCATGGCCAGTCTGGGCGTTGCATTGCGGTACTCCTCTCCGTTTCATCCTGAGGGAAATTCTGTTGTGGAAAGGAAAAACCGGGACATAAAGCAGTCTATAACAGCTAGGGTATTAGGTTCGGGTGATGGGTGGGTCAAACATCTATATGGGGTCCAACGCTCATTAAACAATTTGCCAAGAAGTTCTCTAGGGGGTCACTCCATATGAGGTCCTATTTGGGACAAGAATGTGGGTGCCCGATCTGGAATGCAGTGGCACAGTGGTGGAAAATAAACCCTTTGATATCAAAGATCGTTTGGCTGTTTTACAGTACTTAAATGAACTAAGATCGAAACAAAGCAACGTAATCCTGCAGCCAACCACCACTGGGGAAAAACCGGCGGTCCCAGCAAGGCCTGTCTGGATTCCAAAAGTTGGGGATCTAGTCAGAGAGAAGATTGCGGACAAGAAGGAATTTGGACCTTCTTACAGACAACCAGTACCTGTCCTAGCCGTTCAAGGAACAAGAACAGTACTTCTGCCGCCCCTTGCTGGAAGAAAGGAGAAAAGATTTGTGTCCATCGACCTCATCAAACCACAGTATGTGGCCAATACTAAATAGTAGGCCTCGTGGACTCCGACCTAGTAGCAGACACACTCCTCTCGCTACTATCCAAGAGGTTCAGACTGAAAGACTGATAACCATCGAGAATTCAGCAGTAACAGATGAAGGACTGAGCAACAATGCTATGGAACTCATCCCTCTTGAGACACAAGTAACAGTTCGTCCAAATACACCTGTCTACACCAATGTAACAAGTGATCAACTGGTACCAGCGATTTCTACAAATCCTGATGCAATTCCAACAATTGACAGAACTGCTTCTGGCTACTTCATTAACTTTGATACGTTTTCTGAGGATCCGAGTGAGCCCGAGACGTCGCCAGCATCAAAAACTTTTAAACAGCAAGTACAAGACTTTTTGCATTTTATGAAAAAGACTTATCTAGTTTCACCATGGATTGAACTTTGGGTTATTTCTGGAATATTTTTCTTCCTGCTTTGGCTAGCTTTGGTTATGACTATGAGCGTGCTTATAAATGGGAGATACATCCATTTAGACATTGAATGGAAAGAAGTGAACTTACTTTTGGAACCTCAGAAATCATCCCATCGTGAAACAAGAGACTTGTCTGCAGTGAACATCACAGCCGTTCCTATACAGGATGGTATAGTGTGGGACGAAACAGATTTTGATATCTTCGGCCCAACGGAACATTTGAACATTCCACATTTATTTAAGATTTCGCTGAGTGATTTCGTTTCATCCAGTACCTTTTCTGATGATTGGGACTTTGATACTGTAAATGATATGATGTTTGACCTAGAACAATCTGCTGCATTTTCTAATAATGAATATTTAGAGGGTTCATCAGACTATGAACAGCTGTATTGCTATAACCACTATGGTCATCATTTTTTGCATAAATCTGCAACACCTAGAAATGTGTTTATGTTTAACCAATGGGAGCATTGTCCTACACCACCAAAAGGTAGTTCAAAAACATTTGCTAAGAAGTTTCCATATTTTTCAGGATACAATACATCTGATCCAGAAACATTTTACTATAGAAATGTAAACAGAACAGGACTGAAAATTATGTTAACAAATACAAAACAGATTTACTCTGCAGACATTTATTACCCAACTGTCTAGACATGGTTTCGACTTATGGAAAGAGACAATAGACACAAAATCTGTCTGGGGTACTAAAGATTGGCAAGTACAGGGGATGGAAGCTTTATTTAGAGCCTGTATCGTCCCTCAGCAAATAATGTTTTTGAATGACACTGTCCAACAAACATCTTGCCTTGGTTTAGCCAAGATTAAAGACATGAAAAATCCTTCTGTACCAACACCTGCAAGTGATAATAATACACAGGCAGCGGTTACAGTTGACACCATACTACAATTCAACAGAACAAATCCTGATTGGAGAAAATGGTTGCTCTGGCCCACAGACACAAACAACTGTCAAGGGAGATTCCTGAATAAAACACAGGGGTTTACTATTCATAGGCCAGACCCACGATACGTCCAAAGACAGCATCTGGGGGTAGTAACAACATACAGTGTAGGAAAATTATGCCTCGATTGGCTGCAGAAATCTACTCTTAAGGATGTGAAACAACACTTATCTTTACTTAAAGAAGACGCAGACCTTAGGGAATTCTTGCTTGGACCAAGAAAACCGCGTCAAAAACGTTTCATATATGCCGGCATCTATGCTGCTTATAATGAAGCATGGAAGGTGTCACAGATGGAGGCCGCAGAACGAATACGTGAACTTGATCGTATTAACTTAGAGAAAACTCTCTCTGTGGTCGACAATGGGTTAACAACTTTGTCCTCCAGAATTTATTCATTGGACAGTATTGTATCCTCTGCTATCGACATACTGGAACAAGATTTAGCCATGTTACAACAAGGCCAAACACAGTTACGTTCTATTATGTTATTAAGCTGGACGCTGCAATCTTTGCGATGCAGGCTATGTGCCTTGGCGTTTTATCAACACGTCGGCTCTGTTTGCAGAATACAATCTAACTGATAAACAGATCGAACTGGCACAAAGGGGAGCAAAGTATACAGTACTGAGCATTGAAAAACTTGAAAAATTACCATTTACAGTGGCAGAAAAACCAGCTACAGAATGGCTTATTCATGGCAAAATTAGTCTACCTGTGACTACTTTCCAGTTTCAGTATTGCCTCAAACAGATGCAAGCAGGCAAATATGAAAGGTTGGGTAAAGAATACATTAAGACATCCTGGAATTTACCATACACATATAGATGTTGGAGTGGGGATCGTGAAGTGTTTCTAAGCGGTACACACTGTGAAAATGCACTGAGCGGTTCACTGATTTGTCAGGACATATCTTTACACGGGGCTTGTAATGGTTCAGTGGCAAATTTGTCCTGCCACCAGCAGGGTACACCAGCTGCTGTGATTAATCCAACGTTTGGCCAACTTTCTAATGGGAGTTACCTCATGTTGAATGATCAGAGTTGCTGTGGCATGTTGCCAGGCATCCCATATCTAGTAACGGTCAACTCCAGGGTCACTTGCTGTATGCAAGTATTGTTTGCCCCAATAGACACAGTCAGGGAGTCGCCTTTATGGCCTTCGTTGAATGTCTCTTTTATACGATTTGATACTTTGAGCAGAATGAAAGCCATGCTTATACAACAATCAGTGCCTTTGACCTCGGCCAGAGAAACCTATGATCTACAAGTTGCAAGGACTTCGGCTGAGATACAAGCTTTAATTCGTACAAACTGCCCTATACATTTCGTAGAAATGATAGGACATATCTTTAACATGTCAGATACAAGCGGAATTGTACATGTATTTAAGACCATCTGTTCCGGACTATTAGCACCTTTCCAGGCTGTCCTCGGAATCATCCCAAACTTCGCACATTCGGTGTTTGGTGGTGTGCCATTAATTCTAGCACTTGTTGCAGGAATTCTGTTTCTATTCCTCCTACTACGCTATGGCAAGCCCCTTCGCCAACATCACTCCAAGCGATGTGGAGAGAGCCCTCCTTGAACGGAAATGCCGTGAGCGAATAGTACAGCTTTTGGGCATGCCTCGTCTACGGGAACTTAATACACCGTGGTTCCTGTCATTCAGACCAATCTGGCAAGATTGCATCTTACCTGTTCTACGCTGCCTGTTTTGCGGTGAAGAATGCGTGTTAGGCTTTGAGCAGCCGGGACCACGGGAGTCCGCAATAGGTCGTAGCGGGATTCCGGTCTTGATGAAAGTGTGACTATAGACGATTCCCCTCCCGGGCCCTGATTGTCCTGCTAGACACTTAAATTGAGTGTTATTTCCAGTGGGGTCGTAAGTATCGACCTCTCCAACTCATCCTAGCGTGTGCGTTAGTGATTTTTTACCATTCACGTGGCTATATTTTGCCACTCACTCACCTTTGTCTCACCTGGTCCTGATGAAAGCTCCTCATTTTCTTTAAGGGGCTGAGACATGTAGACCCATCACAGACAACTATGAGTTTCAAGTAACTTTATTAGTTGCGCCTTCGGATTTGCAATGATATGCACTGGGCCGCCACAATTAAATACGACACTGGCAAGGATTCCCAGAGATAGCATTTTACACTGTGCACATCTCACATCACATTATTACACCACACCAGCTCCGCTGTAATCAGGCGTAGTAGCACAACGCGTGGCGGCATGTAGGCCACCGCGGACTGGGCCCAGCCTTGATGGCAAGCCTCATCGACACCACCTCAGGTTGGTGTGTGAGGGGTCTCCTTGAACGAAATACCCTAAGCGGTTAGTGCGACACTGCTATTGAGCACAGCCTGAGTCCCGGAATCTTTGTTTCTACAGTGGGTACGTCCACATTGTTTATATATCGAATCTGGGGAAAGGGACGTCCCTTGACTTGTTCCTCGCTGCCCACCCCGTCCTGATGAATGTGTATTAGACATCTGTCTAACACTCCCATCAGTCATGCCAACGGATGTCGATACTCTGCTGGACCCGATAACGGCCCATGCTGTGTGTTGTCCCCAGAGGCTACCAATCCTGATGGCGGCATTCATTGAGATCTCACAGACGCTTCCGGCTGCTGCTGAGGTACGAGATGGATCAACAGGCACACAGGTAACAACGGACATGAACATTGCATCTTCTGCTGAAGGCGATGTTTCTCATCTCTGTGCAATTAACCTTCTGAACGAGGTGTTCCAAATGTCTCCGACTTCGGTGGATGATATTTTGGCTACGGACATAGATGATCTAATGTTTACGCCAGACCCCTACACTGATTTTGATTTGGCTCACAGTGTACCAGGGCAACAATGATATTTGGCCTTCATATTTTTCAAAACTTGGAACTTTTCCCAGAAATTGAACTTTTTCTTTTTAAAATTTTTGAAATGACATGGCAAAATGAACAATCTGCTTACAGTAGAACTAGTCTTATAAAACGGACTTCTTTGAATACTTCCAGGGACACATTGTCACCTTATTTGTCTAACATTTCATTTAATTCCATGATATGCAATGGCTTTGATTTATAGAACTTATCGACCATTTCGTCATATGTATATATTTCTGTTTTCATTTACGTTGCATTTTACTTCCGTTACATGCTTAGAATGCAATCAATGCTTTAAAATGTACAGTACCTATTGCATTTCAACAGTTTTGAGCTTCTTTTAAAATGTCTTTTTAGAAATGTTTTTAGCAATATGTGGTACTCAATTTTATGTTTAGCATTTAAAATGTTTAGCATTTAGTATTATCGTTCACTCGAAGATGGAGTGGGTGTTGTATTCCGTTTTAGGGGTCCGTATATAGGTTTTCCTGAATCATGTCCTTATATAGGCACAATTCGCATTGCCCTTATATAGGCATAGAAATCCATGTCCTTATTTAGGCATTAACCGTGCACTCCAAATACAGGCATGGTCACCGACATCCGTCCACCCTAACGTCACAACGAGTTCTTAGAAACCAGACCCTTAAGCTTCGGGAGTTCCCCTAGCACAGGACTATTGATTTCTCCAAGAACTCATCTATTATGTATGAACCGTTATACCTTAAGGGGTCATTCCTGACGTCTTCCTCTGTCCGACTTCACGTCAATGCTAACATTCCACAGACACCTACCAGGTATAAATATACCTTCCCTTGCCCAAGCAAGTTAGAGGAGACCTCGACTTCAGAGGAGCCCGTATCCCGGCGTGACGCACTGAGAAGACGCTGTCATTCCTGCATGCAGACGAATCCAGCTTCCAGTGTTCTGACTCCCTTCGCGGGGTGTTAGAGTTTCAGACCCGGCAGGAGATTCCCACCTCTCTCATTCTCAAGGTATGGAGCTGACTAGAACCTAGAGGGACTCTTGGCATACTAGACTTAACATACTCTTAGTCTACCATACTAGAGAATACTCCACCTACTTCTTACTCTTCCTACACCTAGACTTAGGTTAGGTACATTGGGGTAGAACTAGTTTAGAGACGCATCGTATGAGTACTCGCATTTTTAGCTCATGTTATTTATGTACGTGAATATATGCTAAAAGATAATGCTAGCGCAGTATTATTTATTTCTACTGCTTACGCTGTACATTATTTATCTTGCATACTGTCTTGTGATCATAACAGCACATATCTCTTACACGAGAAACAAGACTGTTCAATAAAACCCTTTTATTGAAACGCCCGTCTTTCCTTTCTGTGTAACTCTGTAGAAACTAAGCATGCACGATTGAATGAGTGAAACTGTTATCTATTGTTTCCACGATTCTGAGACGTGTTCCGATTCTAAAGGGAAACAAAGTTGTCATGTTTTTCGGTTGCCAGAAACTACTCCCTTCTTGTTCTCAAGGAGTTTCTAGTGGCCTCTGAGCTAGCTGGCACAGGTAATTAAGTTTAATATAATCGATAGGGACATACCGACCTTAGTCCTATGTCAAACCTATAGGTTATATTATTCCAATGCGCAGAGCCTATTAGGGAAATAGGAACTACACTACAGTCTGACAGGTCAGTTATGTATGGGCTCATGGGTGGTATTTTTGCAGTAAGGGTTGGAACCGAAGTCAGGCACGTGACACGTGTCACTCTGTCAAGTGGCATGTGCCACAACTCATGTGACATGCCCCAGCATGTCATAGATTTCTGCCATGCTCTTTTATGATTAACTGCAGATAATGATAGTTGGTGATTTCCAAAGGACTATCTTTCACTCAGGGAAGATAAATTTACAAAAATAAAAACAATATAAAAACGAAGTTCCCCAGGTGGGGTTTGAACCCTTGTCATAAAGCACTCATAGCCCAAGTTAGCTATCACTCTACCACCTGGTCTGCTGCAATAGTTTTAAAGCCCAGTGCCTTTGTGGTCATGGAAAGAGTGTGCCGGTCCTTCTTCTATTTCCATGCTGTTTTGCTTTTATATGCTACAAATCCACACTTGATTTTTATGATTTATAAACAAATAACCCTTCCTCTCTTTCACTCTGGCACTGGTCCCATGCATTTCTTTTTCTTCTGCAATCATCCTCAAAGTCTCATTCCACAAATTAAGGGATTTCTTTCACAGCAATCCTTGCCTCCTGCCACATGCCACAGATTTCTGACATGCATTGGCTTGACTAAAGAGGTCACAGATCTCCCATACAGTGCTAGGGGTTGGTTTACAAAGGGACATCTTTCATCTGGTTTTCATATACCTTTGTCCGATTTTTAGGAGTGGCTAATGTTCCTGTTTAAAAAAAAAAGCATTGATCATTCTTACAAAATATATGCACTTACAACTTACAGATTTTGGTAATTAAATGTATAAAAAAGTAAAAAACATCATTATATACATATAATACATATGAGTTTCAAAAATAGTTTGCCACTCGTGTGAATTAGAAATCAATTATATATCTGATAAGAAAAAAATTCACAAATTTAAACTCTGAGAACAAATATAAATCCCCCATCAAAAACAGGTTCTTCAAGATGAATGCGTGAAAAGACATCAATATTTAATTGAGTCTCATATGGGTACAGTGGATTTGGTCCTGCTGCACATTCCTATCATAAACACCAGTCATGACTGCCAAGTTTGAGAGAATAAGCAGCGATTATTTTCTAAATATTTCAAATTATTAGTAACACAAGGACTGAACGACCAGCAAAGTATATATATATATATATTCACTGAAAAAACCATAGGTTTCAGGCACGTTATAGTTAGAAATTAGCATTTAAAAAACCATAGAAATTCACTGAAAAAACCATAGGTTTCAGGCACGTTATAGTTAGAAATTAGCATTTAAAAAATCATAGAAATTCACTGAAAAAACCATAGGTTTCAGGAACGTTATAGTTAGTTGGAGATTTTACTCGTACAAAACCATAGAAATTCCGGCATTATAGTTAGTTCAGCTAACTATAACTCGCGCCCCGCAATGCACTGCTGATGACGTCACATATTACATCATTCATGACATGGTCAGTGACATCACTGATGACATCACTGATGACATCTCAAATGACATCACTGATTACATCACTGATGACATCATCCAGTGACTGTGTGTTTTTGTAAAGTTTAAATTTGTTTTATATATATATGCCAAGCTGTATTGAAGAATGAGTGGGTGTATAAGTGTCTGTATGGAGGATTTAGTAGGTACGTGACTGACTGTATAAGTGAGTGATTAAATGTGTCTTACTGAATGCATGGGTTAGTGACTAAACTGTGTGAAAGTCTGTATCAGTCTGTCTGTTGTTGTGTAAGCTGCTGCATGGGTTGGTGAGTAGCTGCATTAGTGTCTATATGGGTTATTGATTGCTTGCCTGAGTATTTGTATGGCTGCCTGAGTGTGTGTGTGGGTGGGTGGGAGGTGTGTGACTCTGTGCATAGATGTGTGAGTGGTTGATTCACTGAGTGTATGGGTTCAAGAGTGAATGTGGAAACAGCTGTATGGGTGGGTGAGTGTGTGTATGGGTGTGTTGGTGAGTGAATGGATGTCTCAGTGGTACATGTGCAAGTAACTACATATGTAAAAGGCAGTATATGTGAGTGATGGTGTATATAAATAACTATATGTGAGAGTCAGTAATTGTGAGAGTGGCTGCATGGATGAGTGTGTATTTGTATCAGTGATTCTATAAGAGAGTAATTATGTGTTAGTATCTGTATGAATAAGTGAGGTGGTGTCTGTATAACTGTATAGGTGAGTAAATGGAAGTATGATTGATTCTTTGCATGACTGACTAGGTGTGTGAGTAACTCTGGATATGTGGCAGTGTGTGAGTGTCTGTATAGGTGTATGAGTGCATATGATAGTGTTGTATTGATGAGTGACTGCATGTATGAGTGACTGTATGGGTGAATGAGTGGATGTGTGTGTAGACCTAGGAATCAGTCAGTGTGTATTTAGTAACTGGTATTGATGTGTCTATTTTTTCGAAAATGGTAGTCTGTATTTTAGAGTGGGTGTATCAAAGGTTATATTCAGGTGTGAGGAGGTGCATCAGATTTTCACGTGGATGATGTCATCAGTGATGTCATCAGTGATGTCATTTGAGATGTCATCAGTGATGTCATCAGTGATGTCACTGACCATGTCATGAATGATGTAATATGTGACGTCATCAGCAGTGCATTGCGAGGGCGCGAGTTATAGTTAGCTGAACTAACTATAACGCCGGAATTTCTATGGTTTTGTACGAGTGAAATGTCCAACTAACTATAACATTCCTGAAACCTATGGTTTTTTCAGTGAATTTCTATGGTTTTGTAAATGCTAATTTCTAACTGTAACGTGCCTGAAACCTATGGTTTTTTCAGTGAATTTCAAAGGTTTTTTAAATGAAAATTTGTAAGTCTAATGTACCTCAATCCTATGTTTTTTTATTTTCTATATATATATACATATATATATATTTAAAACTATATTCATTCTTTTTTTTTTTTTATATTATACAGAAGTCGCGCACCCTTCGCGCACCCTACACGATGGCTGCGCGCATTCCGGTAGACATTTTGAAAAGTCGAGCTGGGGTCGCGACTTCGGTGTAATTTGTAAAGTATGAAATATCTTTAAATTAATTATAAATAAAAGTTTTCCTTTAAGTGTTTGTCTAAATTTATTAATAAAAGTATTTTTAAAGTATTATTTTCAATATAATTTTGACGAAAAATTATTCGATTATTATTGGATTCGGAGGTTAGGAGGGATGGCCATTTTGCTCGATCTGTTTTGCAAGATTTTTTGGTCTAGTCAGGTGGACACCCTCCTTCGGGTGAGGTACGGCTTGGGGATTCTATTCAAAAGGTGAGGAATCCACAGGCAGAAACATCCATCAGAAGAACAAGTTACTTACCTTCGGTAGCGCTTTTTCTGGTGGATACAGTATCTGCCTGTGGATTCCTCACTGTCCCACCCGCCTCCCCGTTGTCCACCTGTTTCTACCAAAAAGATGCTTTTACTGTTTGGCATGAATGTTTTTAATATGTCTTAATCATGCTTTTGTTTTAATAGTGAGAAATGCTTGATCTGTTGCTATTTCTTTATGCCTTTATTGGTTATGCATTTGTATATATATATATATATATTTAGTATACTCTGGGGCAGATTTACAAGCCCCCTGCGCCACCAGTACGTCACTTTTCGTGACGTACTAGTGGCGCAGGGGAACTCTCGATATTTACAAGGAGAGGAAAAGCCACCCTGTGTGACTTTTCCTCTCCTTGTAAATACCGTCCCTTCACACGCAGCACTTTGCGGTGAAGGGGCGTTCCATGGGTGTTGCTGTGGGTGTTCCCACGCAGCACCCATGGAACAAGACACATCTCCAGATTTACGAGAAATCATAAATCTGGAGATGCGTCTGAAAGCTACGCCACCCTAGAGGTGGCGTAGCAAGGCGCACCGAGGATTTCTCCTCGTTTTCCCTCTTTCAATGCGTGCTGCATTCTGCAGCACGCATTGAAGAGGAAAAGCCTGTACTGATTGTTTTTGTGCAGAAAGGTTCCCCTTCCTGCACAAAAACAATCTCCCTATGGCGCAGGCATCCTTGCACCATGGTGCAAGGGTGCCTGCGCTGCGCTTGGCAGCTGTTTGTGCGCCAGCGCAGGGGAGAGCACAGGAATGCAACATATTCTTGTAAATATGTCGCATTCCTGTGCTCTGAAAGTGCCGCAGCGTGGCGCAGCCAAAGGGCTTGCAGCGCCACGCTGCGGCACTTTCTTGTAGATCTGCCCCTATGTATACATGTGAAAATGTGTCAGTCCGCCTGTTTGCCTCGGTGGCACGGAAAAAATGGGTGGAACTGACGTCAGCACACCGACGAGGTCCTCTTATGGCTCCGATGACGTCATACGCTGTCGCGAGCGGAGCCATGCTATTATGACGTCCTCGTCGACGTGGGAGAGCTAGGAAAGAATTTCTGCGGAATGCTGGCGCAGGGGATATTCACCTAAGTGTTCAGGCTAGTCCTTTGGGAGCAACTGTTTATGTTGCCACTCCAGAAACTGAAACCAGTGATCCGAGGGCAGAGGCCCTGCAGATGGCACAGGTGGAGAGCCCAGTCGTGTGCACCGGCGGGGCAGCGAAGTGACAAGCACCACTACCCACAAAAAAGGTAACGAGGGCACTGAATAACACAGGATCTTCTCTTTGTATCTGGCAGGAACAACGAGGTTAAAATGCCCTAGTTCCAAAATGTAGAATTAGTGCTACAACGGTCTTCAAGAGGACCTGCGATGGATGCCGCTTCTGCCTCCCGTACCCTGGAGGAGGCACATGGGTCACGCGGTACGGTCATACTGCGGTGGGACGCACACTCGTTGACCTCTCATGGCACTGCTCCACACTTCAGGGAGGATGCTTTCCATTAGCTGTGTTTTCTGATGACGTGTTGCGCCGGCCCCGTCCAACAACAGAACTCCTTTAGATCCAAACAGACTCTTCCACTCTCTCACCGGAAGTGAAACCAGGCCACGCGGACACTTTCACAATACAACAGCCGGGAATGCACTTTTCGGTAAAAAACACATTCCTTCCTCCTAATTTATCAAATAAACGACTCACTGAAGAACAGGGGCCAGCTTCGATCGGTAAACAGCCGTTACAACGACCTTTTACTTCGCGATACCATTACAACGCATGCATTACCACGCATGCGTTGTACATCGCAAAGTCATTACTACGCATTTTTAGAACGCATGGTCATTTACCACGCATGCCTTTACAACGAATTTCATTGTAAAGGTATGTATGGTAAATGACCATGCGTTCTAAAAAAATGTAGACGTTCCACGTCATTGTAAGGAAACAGAGGCTGTTCCGTTTCCTCACAACGACGTGCACCGCCGCTCAGAGACGACGTGAAGCAGGAACCATGAGGAGAGAGGAATCACGAGGAGTGAGAGGAAAGGGGGATTGGGCATGGGGTGGGGGTTACTTTTCTAGGGTTTAGGGTAGTGCAGTGGTAATTGTGTAGTGTAGGGGGTCATGCTGGGGGTAGTGTTTTAGGGTTTAGGGTAGTGCAGTGGTGTTTGTGTAGTGTAGGGGGTCGTGCTGGGGGTAGTGTTTAAGGGTTTAGGGTAGTGCAGTGGTGTTTGGGTAGTGTAGGGGGTCGTGCTGGGGGTAGTGCTTTACCGAGTCACAAGATGGCTGCCAACACTTCCTGGTTTGGAGTGTTGACAGCCAATTAGAATAAAGCTCGTGGTCGGGAGGGTGCGCGGATCCACTGTGCCTCAAAATATCGAAACGTTTATTTTTTGATTTTCTCAGCAACTACTTAACGGATTTACACCATTTAAAAAAAAGGGCGCTTTCTGAACCAAGCACTACCTTTTTGCCAAATTTGGTGTAATTCCGTTCAGCAGTTTTGGCTGTAACCGTGTCTAAAGTTTCCTATGGAAAATTGATTTTTTTGACCTCTATTTTTTGATTTTCTCCGCAACTACTGAACGGATTTACACCATTTTAAAAAAGGGCGCTTTCTGAACCAAGCACTACCTTTTTGCCAAATTTGGTGTAATTCCATTCAGCAGTTCGGGCTGTAGCCGTGTCTAAAGTTTCCTATGGGAAATAACATGGAGAAAACACGTTTTGGGACCCCCCTTTTTTCTCGGCCCCCGCTGCCCAATCACCCCGAAACTTTCAAGATAGGAGCTGCTGGAGCGCCCCACTAGTTTTGAAAATTTCGCGAAGATTCGCTCAACCGGCGCCAAAGTTATTGGGAAAAGAAAAATGCTTTTCCTATGGAAACTAAGTCCTAACTATAACTATCTACTGGCGACCGCCAGTAGATAATATTCACTGAAAAACCATAGGTTTCAGACACGTTATAGTTACAAATTAGCATTTAAAAAACCTTAGAAATTCACAGAAAAAACCATAGGTTTCAGGGACGTTATAGTTAGTTGGACATTTCACTCGTACAAAACCCATAGAAATTCCCCCGTTATAGTTAGTTCAGCTAACTATAACTCGCGCCCCGCAATGCACTGCTGATGACGTCACATATTACATCATTCATGACATGGTCAGTGACATCACTGATGACATCACTGATGACATCTCAAATGACATCACTGATGACATCATCCAGTGACTGTGTGTTTCTGTAAAGTTTAAATATGTTTTATATATATAGCGAAGGTGTATTGAAGAATGAGTGGGTGTATAAGTGTCTGGATGAAGGATTTAGTAGGTGCGTGACTGACTCGTATAAGTGAGTGATTAAATGTGTCTTACTGAATGCATGGGTTAGTGACTAAACTGTCTGAATGTGTGTATCAGTATGTCTGTTGCTGTGTAAGCTGGCTGCATGTGTTGGTCAGTAGCTACATGAGTGTCTATATGGGTTATTGATTGGTTGCCTGAGTATTTGTATGGGAGACTGAGTGTGTGTGTGGGTGGGTGGGAGGTGTGTGACTCTGTGCATAGATGTGTGAGTGGTTGATTCACTGGATGTATGGGTTCAAGAGTGCATGTGTGATAGCAGCTGTATGGGCGGGTGAGTGTGTGTATGGGTGTGTTGGTGAGTGAATGTATGTCCCAGTGGTACATGTCCAAGTAACTACATATGTAAAAGGCAGTGTATGTGAGAGTTGGAGTATATAAATGACTATACGTGAGAGTCAGTGATTGTGAGAGTGGCTGTATGGATGAGTGTGTACTTGTATCAGTGATTGTATAAGAGAGTAAGTATGTGCTAGTATATGTTTGAATAAGTGAGGTGGTGTGTGTATAACTGTATAGCTGAGGAAATGGGAGTGTGATTGATTCTTTGCATGACTGACTAGGTGTGTGAGTAACTCCATGGATGAGTGGCGGTGTGTGAGTGTCTGTATAGGTGTATGAGTGCATATGATAGTGTTGTATTGAAGAGTGACTGTATGTATGAGTGATTGTATGGGTGAATGAGTGGATGTGTGTGTAGACCTAAGAATCAGTGAGTGCGTATGTAGTAACTGGTATTGGTGTGTCGATGGTTTTGCAAATGGTAGTCTGTATTTTACAGTGGGTGTATCAAAGGTTATATTAGAGTGTGAGGAGGTGCATCAGATTTTGACGTGGATGATGTCATCAGTGATGTCATCAGTGATGTCATTAGTGATGTCATCAGTGATGTCACTGACCATGTCATGAATGATGTAATATGTGACGTCATCAGCAGTGCATTGCGGGGCGCGAGTTATAGTTAGCTGAACTAACTATAACGGGGAATTTCTATGGTTTTGTACGAGTGAAATGTCCAACTAACTATAACTGTCCCTGAAACCTATGGTTAATTCAGTGAACATATATATATTTAAAAAAATTGTGAATAATTTTTAGTTAGGAAAACTATATTCATTTCTTTTTTTTTTTTTATATTATACAGAAGTCGCGCACTCTTCGCACACCCTACACGATGGCTGCGCGCATTCCGGTAGCCATTTTGAAAAGTCTGGCTGGGTCGAGACTTCGGCGTAATTTGTAAAGTATGAAATATCTTTAAATTAATTATAAATAAAAGTTTTCCTTTAAGTGTTTGTCTAAATTTATTAATAAAAGTATTTTTAAAGTATTATTTTCAATATAATTTCGACTCGAAAAATTATTCGATTATTATTGGATTCGGAGGTTAGGAGGGATGGCCATTTTGCTCGATCTGTTTTGCAAGATTTGTTGGTCTAGTCAGGTGGACACCCTCCTCCGGGTGAGGTACGGCTTGGGGATTCTATTCAAAGGTGAGGAATCCACAGGCAGAAGTATCCATCAGAAGAACAAGTTACTTACCTTCGGTAACGCTTTTTCTGGAGGATACAGTATCTGCCTGTGGATTCCTCACTGTCCCACCCGCCTCCCGTTGTCCACCTGTTTCTACCAAAAAGATGCTTTTACTGTTTGGCATGAATGTTTTTAATATGTCTTAATCATGCTTATGTTTTAATAGTGAGAAATGCTTGATCTGTTGCTATTTCTTTATGCCTTTATTGGTTATGCATTTGTATATATATATATATATTTAGTATACTATGTATACATGTGAAAATGTGTCGGTCCGTCTATTTGCCTCGGTGGCACAGAAAAAATGGGTGGAACTGACGTCAGCACACCGACGAGGTCCTCTTATGGCTCCGATGTCGCCATACAGTGTCGCGAGCGGAGCCGTGCTATTATGACGTCCTCGTCGACGTGAGAGAGCTAGGAAAGAATTTCCGCGGAATGCTGGCGCAGGGGATATTCGGATGTATGATGATACAACGCGATCATTTAGATCGCGGTAGAGTATATCAGCTAGTTACAACGCAAAGTCGTTACAACGACTTGGCGCTGGAGGGCGCTGGACTTATGAATAGTGTGATTTACTATTCCAACTCCAGCACACCGACGTGGTCCTCTTATGGCTCCGATGACATCATACGGTGTCGCGAGCGGAGCCATGCTATTATGACATCCTCGTCGACGTGGGAAAGCTAGGAAAGAATTTCCGTGGAATGCTGGCGCAGGGGATATTCACCTAAGTGTTCAGGCTAGTCCTTTGGGAGCAACTGTTTATGTTGCCACTCGAGAAACCGAAACCAGTGATCCAAGGGCAGAGGCCCTGCAGATGGCACACGAGGTAGGGAGCCCAGTCGTGTGCACTGGCGGGGCAGCAAAGTGACAAGCACCACTACTCACAAAAAAGGTAACAAGGGCACTGAATAACACAGGATCTTCTCTTTGTATCTGGCAGGAACAACGAGGTGAAAAATGCCCTAGTTCCAAAATGTAGAATTAGTGCTACAACGGTCTTCAAGAGGACCTGCGATGGATGCCGCTTCTGCCTCCCGTACTCTGGAGGCGGCACATGGGTCACGTGGTACAGTCATACTGCGGTGGGACGCACACTCGTTGACCTCTCATGGCACTGGTCCACACTTCGGGGAGGACGCTTTCCATTAGCTGTGTTTTCTGATTACGTGTCGCGCTGGCCCCGTCCAACAACAGAACTCATTTAGATCCAAACAGACTCTTCCACTCTCTCACCGGAAGTGAAACCAGGCCACGCAGACACTTTTACAATACAACAGCCGGGAATGCACTTTTGGGTAAAAGAAGACACATTCCTTCCTCCTAATTTATCAAATAAACGACTCACTGAAGAACAGGGGCCAGCTTCGATCGGTAAACAGCCGTTACAACTACTTTTTTACTTTGCGATACCATTACAACGCATGCATTACCACGCATGCGTTGTACATCGCAAAGTCATTACTACGCATTTTTTTAGAACGCATGGTCATTTACCACGCATGCCTTTACAATGAATTTCGTTGTAAAGGTATGTATGGTAAATGACCATGCGTTCTAAAAATGTAGACGTTCCACATCGTTGTAAGGAAACAGAGGCTGTTCCGTTTCCTCACAATGACGTGCACCGCCCCTCAGAGACAACGTGAAGCAGGAACCACGAGGAGAGAGGAACCACGAGGAGTGAGAGGTAAGGGGATTGGGCATGGGGTGGGGGTTACTTTTCTAGGGTAGAGGGTAGTGCAGTGGTGTTTGTGTAGTGTAGGGGGTCGTGCTGGGGGTAGTGTTTTAGGGTATAGGGTAGTGCAGTGGTGTTTGGGTAGTGTAGGGGTCGTGCTGGGGGTAGTGTTTTAGGGTTTAGGGTAGTGCAGTGGCGTTTGGGTAGTGTAGGGGGTCGTCCTGGGGTAGTGTTTTAGGGTTTAGGGTAGTGCAGTGGTGTTTGGGTAGTGTAGGGGGTCGTGCTGGGGATAGTGTTTTAGGGTTTAGGGTAGTGCAGTGGTGTTTGGGTAGTGTAGGGAGTCGTGCTGGGGTAGTGTTTTAGGGTTTAGGGTAGTGCAGTGGTGTTTGGGTAGTGTAGGGGGTCGTGCTGGGGGTAGTGTTTTAGGGTTTAGGGTAGTGCAGTGGTGTTTGGGTAGTATAGGGGGTCATGCTGGGGGTAGTGTTTTAGGGTTTAGGGTAGTGCAGTGGTGTTTGGGTAGTGTAGGGGGTCATGCTGGGGGTGGAGTTAGGGTTTAGGGTAGTGCAGTGGTGTTTGGGTAGTGTAAGGAGTCATGCTGGGGGTAGTGTTTTAGGCTTTAGGGTAGTGCAGTGGTGTTTGGGTAGTGTAGGGGGTCATGCTGGGGGTAGTGTTTTAGGGTTTAGGGTAGTGCAGTGGTGTTTGGGTAGTGTAGGGGGTCGTGCTGGGGGTAGTGTTTTAGGGTTTAGGGTAGTGCAGTGGTGTTTGTGTAGTGTAGGGGGTAGTGATGGGGGTAGTGTTTTAGGGTTTAGGGTAGTGCAGTGGTGTTTGGGTAGTGTAGGGGTCATGCTTGGGGTAGTGTTTTAGGGTTTAGGGTAGTGCAGTGGTGTTTGTGTAGTGTAGGGGGTCATGCTGGGGTAGATTTAGGGTTTAGGGTAGTGCAGTGGTGTTTGGGTAATGTAGGGAGTCAAATCAAATCAAATTCAGCTTTATTCGATTGTAAGATATTGCAATCATAAAAGCAATTCATACACATTATAATCATGTTAAAAGACTTAAAATTGAATATCGATTTTTCAAATTAATTCATAAAGAAATTTTGGCAGCAGCTATGATCATTATATCGCACTTAATAACATCAATTAAAAATTCATAACGTTTAATTAATTCTAAAAACAATATTCTTAAAAAACAATTCCTCATGATATTATGCTCTTCCTATAGCTGACCACTTTTTTAAAAACATCGCAATTTTCCAAATCATATTAGCATTGTCCATAGTTTGTAATGCGATGTAAGCTGGACGACATTTTCTTATCCCCATAGTTCTCAACATTGGCAGAATCCAGACTTTCCTAATGAGAGTATAAAATCCACAAAAGAAAATAACATGGATTGACGAGCAATTATCACAGGGACAGGGTTTATTAGTTCGGCTCCAGTCATTCATATCGGGAAAACTAATAAGTCTGTGTACCATTCCAAGCCTGAATCTTGTTAGTAGGAATCTGTCGTATCCTTCTGGTACTATTGCCAAATATGGCTGAATTTTAAAAACACTTAAAATCATTTGATTTTCCAGTACCGTGGGCTTTAATATTTCAGTCGTCAACCGTGACATTTCCAACATCACAAGACCCTCTTTTTTTAAGTCTTTCCTACGTGCCGCTTGCATAGAATCAGGATCAGTGAAATACTCCAGATGTCCCAGATTCTGCAGGACTTTTCGTACATAACTGACCCAGGGTATCGTTAAAACTTTTTCCATTTTTAAAATATCCTTTAAAATATCCCTGTTTAGCTTGGTTTCTTCTTTTGTCCATACTCGGTGCCATAAAAGAACCGGCTCCAGTTTAATGAGATCAGACAAATACGTTAAACCCAGTTCAGCGTGGCACACATAGGAAGAGGTTGATCTAGGTACTGACAAAATATATCTTAGAAAATTATTTTCCACAAACTGTAATGACTGGGTATTTGCAATACCCCACACCCCTGAGCCATAGGTTACAGTTGAGATACTTTTTGCCTGGTAGATCTGTAAAAGCTCTACCGGGGGTCTTCTCCCTAACTTTTTTGAAAATTGGGCGAGTGCTGAGATAGTTCTAATAAAACTTAATTTTTTAGCTCTAACTGCCTGAACCCATGAGTCATCTTGGTGAAATGGTATTCCAAGATATGAAAAAAGTTTTGTTGCCTCGATTTTTCGATCACCTATGAACATCTCACGACATTTTTTACTGCCCCTACCACATCTCATGACATATGTCTTAGATGTATTCACCGTAAGTCCTAATTCATTCATAAATTCATTAAAACCATTTAAAACCTTTTGTAGACCTACTTGAGTTCGTGACAATAAAACCGCATCATCAGCGTATAGAAGTGCGGGGATAGGACGACCATTTATCTTGGGGTAGTCAACCTGTTTCTTAATCAATGCTTCCTCTAAATCATTTATATACAAATTAAAAAGGAATGGGGCAAGGACGCATCCTTGCCTAACTCCCCTACTTATTGGAATTGGAGTTGTACATCCACCCTTAATGTCAAAACGAACTTTCGTCTGAGCATTACAATAAAAACGTCGTAAAAAAGAAATAATTTGTTGTTCAACGCCTATCTTTTCTAAAACCTCCCAAAGCTTGGCGTGTATTACAGAATCAAAAGCAGCGATGAGGTCTACAAAAGCTAAAAACAAACTTCCTTTTTTTACCCGTACATACTTTCCCACCAGTAGGGCTAAATTTAAACTCTGTTCAATAGTGCCCACTCCTTCACGGAAGCCATATTGAAGGTCAGAGAGAACGTTCTTATCTAGTGCCCAGTCCTTGAGTCTTGCTAATATTACACGACCCACAATTTTAGCCATTGAGTCTAATAAGGAAATAGGCCTGTAGCATCAAGGGGCCTGGCGATTTCCCTTTTTAAAAATGGGGACAATGATTGACTCTACCCAGGTTGGCGGGAAAGGTGCTAAACAACTTGCATTCACTACCTGTGTTACAATTGGCCCCTATAAAATTAAGTTTGATTTAAACAAATCACATGGGACACCATCGGGTCCTGGAGCCTTCCCTGCTCGAGTGACCGAGATCGCCCTGTCACTTCCTCTAGGGTAAATTGGAGGTCAATATTTTCAGTGTTGCTAGTTAATAGTGGTTCACCTAAGTTATTGTCAGTGTGACCTACCCCCTTGAACACCTCTGTGAAGTGCTCAACCCATTGGTCCTCTGTGATGGCAATCTCGATAGCGGGACCCCCATCTTGCTTCAGGTATGGTGCTTTAACTGCCTTCCAAAAGGCACTACTGTCCCTGCTTAAAGCGGCCAGATGAAGGGACTCCCAAGCTTCCTTTTTTAAGCTGGCTTTCCTCTCTTTAATGGCCAGGTTGTAGAATCTCCTAGCCTCCCTTATGGCATCCTGATTTCTGGGAATAGTATGGAGTACTTTTTTTAAATTCAGGTGTGCCTTGGTACAGTTCGAGTCAAACCACCCTGTTGATTTTACCTTGCAATGTTTTTGTACAAAGAGGGCCTCCCTCACAGCACTAGAAATTAATACAAAAGAGTCAAGAATACTACCGGGGGTTGCTGACTCATTCAGACATGTATCAAATGCAGCTTTGCACTTATTGACCACAGATTTTATAATGCCTTCAGGATCAATCATAGCCCATTTCAAAGTAAAACCGTTAGTTCTATCAAGTGCGATTGATTCTAAAGGCAGGGGGCAGTTTTTTCCTATACTTGAACTACTCGTCCATCCTTTAATTGTAGTACACAGTGGGAAGTGATCACTCAGAGATATATCACCAATATGAAACGATCTGATTCTTGGAGCGTGGTTATTTGACACAAATATGAAATCTATTGTTGAGAATAAGCCCCGCCCATTAAAGGTGTAACCCATTAGAGCTGGCTTTGGACACATTTCATTCACGAAACCTAAATCCAGAGTGCACAACATTTCATTATACAGCTCCCCCAATTTTGTGTGACAAAAGTGCGTACAACTGAACCCTTCATTATCATCATGGCCACACATATTAATATCAGCATTTGAACATAAAACGCAATTAAAATCCCCTCCCAGAAGTATCATCGTGTCTTCAGCATTTTTATGCCATAATGATTGTACATCACTTACTAACTTTTTCATCACAGTTTCTACATCAGGCAGGGGAATATTATTATAAAAATTGATCAGGATGACAGATTGCTTCCTATCAATTTTAATGTTAACTAGCTGATAGTAAATATCTTCTAAATCAAAGTTCTACCTTATTAAAATTCATAGTATTCAATACAAATGTACAAAGGCCACCTTTAGGCCTACCTCCTTTACTTTCAGTTGCCCTTGTGTGCAGAGTTTTACATCCATTAATGTATAGCGGGTCTATTGCCCACGTCTCCTGCAAACAAAGAATATCTTGACTTTGTAAATATTCGCACCAAATAGAGTTGGTCAACTTTTGGCGAAGACCTGCTATGTTCCAGGACACCAGTTTACAAAGAGCTTCCTCTCCGTTATTATTCAATCTATTATTAGCCAGTTTAGGTGGAATAAAGTTAGTGGGAAACTCCAATAACCGTGAACGGGAAACACCCTGAGTGTTAATTATCTGGCAGACACAGAGGCGTCTTTAACGCTTTATGTTCGGTATCAATCTCCAAAAGCTGGGAACTATCCTGGATTGATATTACGTCATTTGTAATCAGGTGTTCTCTATTAGTAGTGAATACGTCCCCACAATCTTTAGTTAATCCAAGCGCACTAATTGTTAATTCATTTTCAGGACTAGGCAGAAACTCTACGTGGGATAAAGTTGATTCTCGATCGATAAGTCAATCGATATCTTCCATTGAGCCAAATACTTCATAACGATTGCTAGTTGGCACTGAATAAAGATGACATCTATTCTCTGGGAATGAATCCCGCTGCCAATAGCATGGACCACCACTCGGTGGTTGATAGAAAAACCCCAATGGAAGAATATTAATGTCAGTTACATTAATCTGCCCACTACCTGCTCTATCCAAAATGAGCTGAACAAGATTTGGAGACCCAAAAGATAAAATTACACAATCACCTGATAACCGTTTACTAGACTTTCCAACCCATGATACCTTGCGTACCATTTTAAATTCATTAAAAAGAACATTATTTAGCCCCGTTCTCGTACTCAGTAGATGACAAGCTTTGTTACGCAGTGTTGACCAATGTTCAAATTCATTTAAAGATAATTGTGGGACGTTTGCTAAGACCACAGTGTAAGGTGTTGCTTCTGGCGGAAGATTTAAAATCACATTAGGGGATATGCCACTGGCACTCCTCTGGTTAGAATCCAATCTACGTGACTCACCTGAGTTCCTATCCAAATCCCCCACCTAACAGTTGGTGCGGCTCCTTTTGGAGCCAATGACTGTATCAATGGCTTATTCTGAGTCTGGTTAATCTGATTATGTGCACAGGGCAATGGTCCAACATTTACGTGGGAGGGCCTGGGTTTAGTTAAATCATGATTAATATCCGGGCAGGGTTTAGAATTAGAACATTTTGTCTTAGCATTGGTACTCTTTCCCATATCATCTCCTCTCCTCGGAGACATCAAACCAGCGCCCCTACTATTAGCGGTGTCGATATTGGGTGACTGGATAGAATCACGCGGCTGTTCTAATACATTTAGCCTTGCTTCAATTTGACATAACTTATGCAACAAAGGAGCAAGAAGGTTAGATACCAATTGTTCTAATCGATTACATAAAGCGTCCTCGCTTGGCCATACAGGGGAACTATTTGCAGTAATGGCCTGTAATGAAGGTGATATACAGGCTTTATCGTTCACCGCCGGAGAGCTAAGTTGGCAAACTGCGTTGCGAGTCACTCTTTGTTTTTGTTTCTGGACCACACATTTTTTCTTCCTTGTAATAGGGTCATGTCCCCTTTTTGAGCCTTTGTTGATGCTTGCTTGCTGCCCTCTAGTGCTAACACCAAGAGAATTTGACCCTGGTAATGGTCCAGACGGAGGACTCATTTCCAAGTTAATAGGATTACTGGAAGAACCATGTATATCAGAGGTATTGTCCGCAGGTGGGTGAGCAGAGGACGTTTCCAGACCATCGCTAGTCCCCACACCAGATTGACATGAGAACAGAGATTTAGGATCCAGAGACAACCGCCGCTCAGTCAATTCAATTTCATGGATAAGTGCAGATTCCGCACGAACAAGAAAGGCATCTAGGGTTCCCACCACCCCTGACTTACGCCTACTCATAATTGCAAACTATTGGCAATTAGCCTCAAATTAGCCTCAAATAGGCTTTATTAATCGCGGGTTAGAAGTAGTCCTATATGTTGAATAACCAAGCAACTCACTACCAGTACGGAAATATTCTAATTGTGGCCCAGCCCAGCCTCTCTCAGGCTCTGATGGGCGCAGACGGGTTGCGGGAGCCCTCGCGCTGATTTAAGCGGCTCCGGGCGCGTCCGGTGACAGGTAGAATATGCGTCCCGAGGCTCCTAGGAAATGGAGTACGCGTCCGCTCCACTCGTGACGATGTTTGTAGTGGCAGCAGGGCAGGGCGGGGCAATGAAGAGCAACCAGCAGCCGCCGGTAAGTTTCTCCAGAACTTGCAAATATTGCCACTGGAAGCACTTACTTACTTGGAGCACAATTCCTGGATTCAGCTCTCTTCTGCTTGCGCTTCAAGGTGACATTGAGGCATGCTTTACCGCTCTCACCGCTCTCACCGTGCCCCCGCTCTCCCCACTGCTCCTGATGCTCGCAATGCCCTGGGCCCCCCGTGGCGCAGGCCGGCTCACAGAGGGTCACAGGGGCTTCCTGCAGCCTCCTGTGGCTCTTGTTGCGGCTCCGGTTCAGCTCCGATTCAGCTCCCGGTTCGCGGAGCACAGTTCTTGGCCCCCGCGGCTCTGCTCCGCTGCCGCCGCCGGTTACTGCCGCTCTCCCACTACCGCGCTCACACTAGGTCACTTGCAAGACCCGGAGTGGAGCCAGGTCAAAGCCCAATGCTAGTCCAGCACTGTCAACTGCACCCGCAGGGAGTCATGTTGGGGTAGTGTTTTAGGGTTTAGGGTAGTGCAGTGGTGTTTGGGTAGTGTAGGGGGTCGTGCTGGGGGTAGTGTTTTAGGGTTTTGGGTAGTGCAGTGGTGTTTGTGGTAGTGTAGGGGGTTGTGCTGGGGGTAGTGTTTTAGGGTTTAGGGTAGTGCAGTGGTGTTTGGGTAGTGTAGGGCGTCATGCTGGGGGTAGTGTTTTAGGGTTTAGGGTAGTGCAGTGGTGGTTGGGTAGTGTAGGGGGTCATGCTGGGGTAGTGTTTTAGGGTTTAGGGTAGTGCAGTGGTGTTTGGGTACTGTAGGGGGTTGTGCTGGGGGTAGTGTTTTAGGGTTTAGGGTAGTGCAGTGGTGTTTGGGTAGTGTAGGGGGTCATGCTGGGGGTAGTGTTTTAGGTTTTAGGGTAGTGCAGTGGTGTTTGTGTAGTGTAGGGGTTCATGCTGGGGAAGATTTAGGGTTTAGGGTAGTGCAGTGGTGTTTGGGTAGTGTAGGGGTCATGCTGGGGTAGTGTTTTAGGGTTTAGGGTAGTGCAGTGGTGTTTGGGTAGTGTAGGGGGTCATGCTGGGGGTAGTGTTTTAGGGTTTAGGGTAGTGCAGTGGTGTTTGCGTAGTGTAGGTGGTCATGCTGGGGTAGTGTTTTAGGGTTTAGGGTAGTGCAGTGGTGTTTGTGTAGTGTAGGGGGTCATGCTGGGGGTAGTGTTTTAGGGTTTAGGGTAGTGCAGTGGTGTTTGTGTAGTGTAGGGGGTCGTGCTGGGGGTAGTGTTTTAGGGTTTAGGGTAGTGCAGTGGTGTTTGGGTAGTGTAGGGGGTCGTGCTGGGGTAGTGTTTTAGGGTTTAGGGTAGTGCAGTGGTGTTTGGGTAGTGTAGGGGGTCATGCTGGGGGTAGTGTTTTAGGGTTTAGGGTAGTGCAGTGGTGTTTGGGTAGTGTAGGGGGTCGTGCTGGGGGTAGTGTTTTAGGGTTTAGGGTAGTGCAGTGGTGTTTGGGTAGTGTAGGGGGTCGTGCTGGGGGTAGTGTTTTAGGGTTTAGGGTAGTGCAGTGGTGTTTGGGTAGTGTAGGGGGTCATGCTGGGGGTAGTGTTTTAGGGTTTAGGGTAGTGCAGTGGTGTTTGTGTAGTGTCGGGGGTCATGCTGGGGGTAGTGTTTTAGGGTTTAGGGTAGTGCAGTGGTGTTTGTGTAGTGTAGGGGTCATGCTGGGGGTAGTGTTTTAGGGTTTAGGGTAGTGCAGTGGTGTTTGTGTAGTGTAGGAGGTCGTGCTGGGGTAGTGTTTTAGGGTTTAGGGTAGTGCAGTGGTGTTTGGGTAGTGTAGGATGTCGTGCTGGGGGTAGTGTTTTAGGGTTTAGGGTTTTGCAGTGGTGTTTGGGTAGTGTAGGGGTCATGCTGGGGGTAGTGTTTTAGGGTTTAGGGTAGTGCAGTGGTGTTTGTGTAGTGTAGGGGGTCGTGCTGGGGGTAGTGTTTTAGGGTTTAGGGTAGTGCAGTGGTGTTTGTGTAGTGTAGGGGGTCGTGCTGGGGGTAGTGTTTTAGGGTTTAGGGTAGTGCAGTGGTGTTTGTGTAGTGTAGGGGGTCGTGCTGGGGGTAGTGTTTTAGGGTTTAGGGTAGTGCAGTGGTGTTTGGGTAGTGTAGGGGGTCGTGCTGGGGGTAGTGTTTAGGGTTTAGGGTAGTGCAGTGGTGTTTGGGTAGTGTAGGGAGTCGTGCTGGGGGTCGTGTTTTAGGGTTTAGGGTAGTGCAGTGGTGTTTGTGTAGTGTGGGGGTCATGCTGGGGTCGTGTTTTAGGGTTTAGGGTAGTGCAGTGGTGTTTGGGTAGTGTAGGGGGTCGTGCTGGGGGTCGTGTTTAGGGTTTAGGGTAGTGCAGTGGTGTTTGTGTAGTGTAGGGGTCATGCTGGGGGTAGTGTTTTAGGGTTAGGGTAGTGCAGTGGTGTTTGGGTAGTGTAGGGGGTCGTGCTGGGGGTAGTGTTTTAGGGTTTAGGGTAGTGCAGTGGTGTTTGTGTAGTGTAGGGGGTCGTGCTGGGGTAGTGTTTTAGGGTTTAGGGTAGTGCAGTGGTGTTTGTGTAGTGTAGTGGGTCGTGCTGGGGGTAGTGTTTTAGGGTTTAGGGTAGTGCAGTGGTGTTTGGGTAGTGTAGGGGGTCATGCTGGGGGTCGTGTTTTAGGGTTTAGGGTAGTGCAGTGGTGTTTGGGTAGTGTAGGGGGTCGTGCTGGGGGTCGTGTTTTAGGGTTTAAGGTAGTGCAGTGGTGTTTGGGTAGTGTAGGGGGTCATGCTGGGGGTAGTGTTTTAGGGTTTAGGGTAGTGCAGTGGTGTTTGTGTAGTGTAGGAGGTCATGCTGGGGTCGTGTTTTATGGTTTAGGGTAGTGCAGTGGTGTTTGTGTAATGTAGGGGGTCGTGCTGGGGGTAGTGTTTTAGGGTTTAGGGTAGTGCAGTGGTGTTTGGATAGTGTAGGGGGTCATGCTGGGGGTAGTGTTTTAGGGTTTAGGGTAGTGCAGTGGTGTTTGGGTAGTGTAGGGGGTTGTGCTGGGGGTAGATTTAGGGTTTAGGGTAGTGCAGTGGTGTTTGTGTAGTGTAGGGGGTCGTGCTGGGGGTAGTGTTTTAGGATTTAGGGTAGTGCAGTGGTGTTTGTGTAGTGTAGAGGGTCATGCTGGGGGTAGTGTTTTAGGGTTTAGGGTAGTGCAGTGGTGTTTGGGTAGTGTAGGGGTCATGCTGGGGGTAGTGTTTTAGGGTTTAGGGTAGTGCAGTGGTGTTTGGGTAGTGTAGGGGGTCATGCTGAGGGTAGTGTTTTAGGGTTTAGGGTAGTGCAGTGGTGTTTGGGTAGTGTAGGGGTCGTGCTGGGGTTAGTGTTTTAGGGTTTAGGGTAGTGCAGTGGTGTTTGGGTAGTGTAGGGGGTCGTGCTGGGGGTAGTGTTTTAGGGTTTAGGGTAGTGCAGTGGTGTTTGTGTAGTGTAGGGGGTCATGCTGGGGGTAGTGTTTTAGGGTTTCGGGTAGTGCAGTGGTGTTTGTGTAGTGTAGGGGTTCGTGCTGTGGGTAGTGTTTTAGGGTTTAGGGTAGTGCAGTGGTGTTTGTGTAGTGTAGGGGTCGTGGGGTAGTGTTTTAGGGTTTAGGGTAGTACAGTGGTGTTTGGGTAGTGTAGGGGGTCATGCTGGGGGTAGTGTTTTAGGGTTTAGGGTAGTGCAGTGGTGTTTGGGTAGTGTAGGTGGTCGTGCTGGGGCTAGTGTTTTAGGGTTTAGGGTAGTGCAGTGGTGTTTGTGTAGTGTAGGGGGTCGTGCTGGGGGTAGTGTTTTAGGGTTTAGGGTAGTGCAGTGGTGTTTGTGTAGTGTAGAGGGTCGTGCTGGGGGTAGTGTTTTAGGGTTTAGGGTAGTGCAGTGGTGTTTGGGTAGTGTAGGGGGTCATGCTGGGGGTAGTGTTTTAGGGTTTAGGGTAGTGCAGTGGTGTTTGTGTAGTGTAGGGGGTTGTGCTGAGGGTAGTGTTTTAGGGTTTAGGGTAGTGCAGTGGTGTTTGGGTAGTGTAGGGGGTCATGTTGGGGGTAGTGTTTTAGGGTTTAGGGTAGTGCAGTGGTGTTTGTGTAGTGTAGGGGGTCGTGCTGGGGGTAGTGTTTTAGGGTTTAGGGTAGTGCAGTGGTGTTTGGGTAGTGTAGGAGCTCGTGCTGGGGGTAGTGTTTTAGGGTTTAGGGTAGTGCAGTGGTGTTTGTGTAGTGTAGGGGGTCGTGCTGGGGGTAGTGTTTTAGGGTTTAGGGTAGTGCAGTGGTGTTTGGGTAGTGTAGGTTGGTCATGCTGGGGTTAGTGTTTTAGGGTTTAGGGTAGTGTAGTGGTGTTTGTGTAGTGTAGGGGGTCATGCTGGGGGTAGTGTTTTAGGGTTTAGGGTAGTGCAGTGGTGTTTGTGTAGTGTAGGGGGTCGTGCTGGGGGTAGTGTTTTAGGGTTTAGGGTAGTGCAGTGGTGTTTGGGTAGTGTAGGGGGTCGTGCTGGGGGTAGTGTTTTAGGGTTTAGGGTAGTGCAGTGGTGTTTGGGTAGTGTAGGGGTCATGCTGGGGGTAGTGTTTAGGGTTTAGGGTAGTGCAGTGGTGTTTGTGTAGTGTAGGGGGTCATGCTGGGGGTAGTGTTTTAGGGTTTAGGGTAGTGCAGTGGTGTTTGTGTAGTGTAGGGGGTCATGCTGGGGTAGTGTTTTAGGGTAGTGCAGTGGTGTTTGTGTAGCTGTAGGGGGTCGTGTTTTAGGGTAGTGCAGTGGTGTTTGCGTAGTGTAGGGGGTCGTGCTGGGGTAGATTTAGGGTTTAGGGTAGTGCAGTGGTGTTTGGGTAGTGTAGGGGATCGTGCTGGGGGTAGTGTTTTAGGGTTTAGGGTAGTGCAGTGGTGTTTGGGTAGTGTAGGGGGTCATGCTGGGGGTAGTGTTTTAGGGTTTAGGGTAGTGCAGTGGTGTTTGTGTAGTATAGGGGGTCATGCTGGGGGTAGTGTTTTAGGGTTTAGGGTAGTGCAGTGGTGTTTGTGTAGTGTAGGGGGTCGTGCTGGGGTAGTGTTTTAGGGTTTAGGGTAGTGCAGTGGTGTTTGTGTAGTGTAGGGGTCATGCTGGGGGTAGTGTTTTAGGGTTTAGGATAGTGCAGTGGTGTTTGGGTAGTGTAGGGGGTCGTGCTGGGTGTAGTGTTTTAGGGTTTAGGGTAGTGCAGTGGTGTTTGGGTAGTGTAGGGGGTCATGCTGGGGGTAGTGTTTTAGGGTTTAGGGTAGTGCAGTGGTGTTTGGGTAGTGTAGGGGGTGTGTTGGGTTAGTGTTTTAGGGTTTAGGGTAGTGCAGTGGTGTTTGGGTAGTGTAGGGGGTGGTGATGGGGTAGTGTTTTAGGGTTTAGGGTAGTGCAGTGGTGTTTGTGTAGTGTAGGGGGTCGTGCTGGGGGTCATGTTTTAGGGTTTAGGGTAGTGCAGTGGTGTTTGGTGTAGTGTACGGGGTTGTGCTGGGGGTAGTGTTTTAGGGTTTAGGGTAGTGCAGTGGTGTTTGTGTAGTGTAGGGGGTCATGCTGGGGGTAGTGTTTTAGGGTTAAGGGTAGTGCAGTGGTGTTTGTGTAGTGTAGGGGTCGTGCTGGGGTAGTGTTTAGGTTTAGGGTAGTGCAGTGGTGTTTGGGTAGTGTAGGGAGTTATGCTGGGGGTAGAGTTTTAGGGTTTAGGATAGTGCAGTGGTGTTTGGGTAGTGTAGGGGGTCATGCTGGGGGTAGTGTTTTAGGGTTTAGGGTAGTGCAGTGGTGTTTGTGTAGTGTAGGGGGGCGTGCTGGGGGTAGTGTTTTAGGGTGTAGGGTAGTGCAGTGGTGTTTGGGTAGTGTAAGGGGTTGTGCTGGGGCTAGTGTTTTAGGGTTTAGGGTAGTGCAGTGGTGTTTGGGTAGTGTAGGGAGTCGTGCTGGGGGTAGTGTTTTAGGGTTTAGGGTAGTGCAGTGGTGTTTGTGTAGTGTAGGGGGTCATGCTGGGGGTAGTGTTTTAGGGTTTATGGTAGTGCAGTGGTGTTTGTGTAGTATAGGGGGTCGTGCTGGGGTAGATTTAGGGTTTAGGGTAGTGCAGTGGTGTTTGTGTAGTGTAGTTGGTCGTGCTGGGGGTTGTGTTTTAGGGTTTAATGTAGTGCAGTGGTATTTGGGTAGTGTAGGGGGTCATGCTGGGGGTCCTGTTTTAGGGTTTAGGGTAGTGCAGTGGTGTTTGGGTAGTGTAGGGGGTCGTGCTGGGGGTCGTGTTTTAGGGTTAAAGGTTGTGCAGTGGTGTTTGTGTAGTGTAGGGGGTCATGCTGGGGGTAGTGTTTTAGGGTAGTGCAGTGGTGTTTGGGTAGTGTAGGAGGTCATGCTGGGGTTGTGTTTTATGGTTTAGGGTAGTGCAGTGGTGTTTGTGTAATGTAGGGGGTCGTGCTGGGGGTAGTGTTTTTTAGGGAAGTACAGTGGTGTTTGGATAGTGTAGGGGTCATGCTGGGGGTAGTGTTTTAGGGTTTAAGGTAGTGTAGTGGTGTTTGGATAGTGTAGGTGGTCGTACTGGGGCTAGTGTTTTAGGGTTTAGGGTAGTGTAGTGGTGTTTGTGTAGTGTAGGTGGTCGTGCTGGGGGTAGTGTTTTAGGGTTTAGGGTAGTGCAGTGGTGTTTGGGTAGTGTAGGAGTTCATGCTGGGGTCGTGTTTTAAGGTTTAGGGTAGTGCAGTGGTGTTTGTGTAGTGTAGGGGGTCGTGCTGGTGGTTGTGTTTTAGGTTTTATGGTAGTGCAGTGGTGTTTGGGTAGTGTAGGGGGTCGAGCTGGGGGTAGTGTTTAGGGTTTAGGGTAGAGCAGTGGTGTTTGGTTAGTGTAGGGGGTTGTGTTGGGGGTAGATTTATGGTTTATGGTAGTGCAGTGGTGTTTGTGTTGTGTAGGGGGTCGTGCTGGGGGTAGTGTTTTAGGATTTAGGGTAGTGCAGTGGTGCTTGTGTAGTGTAGAGGGTCATGCTGGGGGTAGTGTTTTAGGGTTTAGGGTAGTGCAGTGGTGTTTGGGTAGTGTAGGGGGTCATGCTGGGGGTAGTGTTTTAGGGTTTAGGGTAGTGCAGTGGTGTTTGTGTAGTGTAGGGGGTCATGCTGAGGGTAGTGCTTTAGGATTTAGGGTAGTGCAGTTGTGTTTGGGTAGTGTAGGGGTTGTGCTGGGGGTAGTGTTTTAGGGTTTAGGGTAGAGCAGTGGTGATTGTGTAGTGTAGGGGGTTGTGCTTGGGTAGTGTATTAAGGTTTAGGGTAGTGCAGTGGTGTTTGGGTAGTATAGGGGGTCATGCTGGGGTAGTGTTTTAGGATTTAGGGTAGTGCAGTTGTGTTTGGGTAGTGTAGGGGTCGTGCTGGGGGTAGTGTTTTAGGGTTTAGGGTAGTGCAGTGTTGTTTGTGTAGTGTAGGGGGTCATGCTGGGGGTAGTGTTTTAGGGTTTAGGGTAGTGCAGTGGTGTTTGTGTAGTGTAGGGGTTTGTGATGTGGGTAGTGTTTTAGGGTTTAGGGTAGTGCAGTGGTGTATGTGTAGTGTAGGGGGTTGTGTTTTAGGGAAGTACAGTGGTGTTTGGATAGTGTAGGGGGTCATGCTGGGGGTAGTGTTTTAGGGTTTAAGGTAGTGCAGTGGTGTTTGGGTAGTGTAGGTGGACGTACTGGGGCTAGTGTTTTAGGGTTTAGGGTAGTGCAGTGGTGTTTGTGTAGTGTAGGGGGTCGTGCTGGGGGTAGTGTTTTAGGGTTTAGGGTAGTGGAGTGGAGTGGTGCTTGTGTAGTGTAGAGGGTCGTGCTGGGGATAGTGTTTTAGGGTTTAGGGTAGTGCAGTGGTGTTTGGGTAGTGTAGGGGGTCATGATGGGGGTAGTGTTTTAGGGTTTAGGGTAGTGCAGTGGTGTTTGTGTAGTGTAGGGGGTCATGGTGAGGGTAGTGTTTTAGTGTTTAGGGTAGTGCAGTGGTGTTTGGGTAGTGTAGGGGGTCATGCTGGGGGTAGTGTTTTAGAGTTTAGGGTAGTGCAGTAGTGTTTGGGTAGTGTAGGGGGTCGTGCTGGGGGTAAATGTTAGGGTTTAGGGTAGTGCAGTGGTGTTTGGGTAGTGTAGGAGCTTGTGCTGTGGGTAGTGTTTTAGGGTTTAGGGTAGTGCAGTGGTATTTGTGTAGTGTAGGGGGTCGTGCTGGGGGTCGTGTTTTAGGGTAGTGCAGTGGTGTTTGGGTAGAGTAGGTTGGTCATGCTTGGGTTAGTGTTTTAGGGTTTAGGGTAGCGCAGTGGTGTTTGTGTAGTGTAAGGGGTCATGCTGGGGTAGTGTTTTAGGGTTTATGGTAGTGCAGTGTTGTTTGGGTAGTGTAGGGGGTTGTGCTGGGGTAAGTGTTTTAGGGTTTAGGGTAGTGCAGTGGTGTTTGGGTAGTGTAGGGGTCGTGCTGCGTCTAGTGTTTTAGGGTTTAGGGTAGTGCAGTGGTGTTTGGGTAGTGTAGGGGTCATGCTGGGGGTAGATTTAGGGTTTAGGGTAGTGCAGTGGTGTTTGTGTAGTGTAGGGGCCATGCTGGGGGTAGTGTTTTAGGGTTTATCTTAGTGCAGTGGTGTTTGTGTAGTGTAGGGGGTCATGCTGGGGGTAGTGTTTTAGGGTAGTGCAGTGGTGTTTGTGTACTGTAGGGGGTCGTGTTTTAGGGTAGTGCAGTGGTGTTTGCGTAGTGTAGGGGGTCGTGCTGGGGGTAGATTTAGGGTTTAGGGTAGAGCAGTGGTGTATGGTTAGTGTAGGGGATCGTGCTGGGGGTAGATTTAGGGTTTAGGGTAGTGCAGTGGTGTTTGGGTAGTGTAGGGGGTCATGCTGGGGGTAGTGTTTTAGGCTTTAGGGTAATGCAGTGGTGCTTGTGTAGTATAGGGGTCATGCTGGGGGTAGTGTTTTAGGGTTTAGGGTAGTGCAGTGGTGTTTGTGTAGTGTAGGGGGTCGTGCTGGGGGTAGTGTTTTAGGGTTTAGGGTAGTGCAGTGGTGTTTGTGTAGTGTAGGGGGTCATAATGGGGGTAGTGTTTTAGGGTTTAGGATAGTGCAGTGGTGTTTGGGTAGTGAAGGGGGTCGTGCTGGGTCTAGTATTTTAGGGTTTAGGGTAGTGCAGTGGTGTTTGGGTAGTGTAGGGGGTCATGCTGGGGGGTCGATTTAGGGTTTAGGGTAGTGCAGTGGTGTTTGTGTAGTGTAGGGGGTCATGTTGTGGTTAGTGTTTTAGGGTTTAGGGTAGTGCAGTGCTGTTTGGGTAGTGAAGTGGGTGGTGCTGGGGGTAGTGTTTTAGGGTTTAGGGTAGTGCAGTAGTGTTTGTGTAGTGTAGGGGTCGTGCTGGGAATAGATATTAGGGTTTAGGTTAGAGCAGTGGTGTTTGGTTAGTGTACGGGGGTTGTGGTGGGGGTAGTGTTTTAGGGTTTAGGGTAGTGCAGTGGTGCTTGTGTAGTGTAGGGGGTCATGCTGGGGGTAGTGTTTTAGGGTTAAGGGTAGTGCAGTGGTGTTTGTGTAGTGTAGGGGGTCATGTTTTAGGGTTAGGTAGTGCAGTGGTGTTTGGGTAGTGTAGGGAGTCATGCTGGGGGTAGAGTTTTAGGATTTAGGATAGTGCAGTGGTGTTTGGGTAGTGTAGGGGGTCATGCTGGGGGTAGTGTTTTAGGGTTTAGGGTAGTGCAGTAGTGTTTGTGTAGTGTAGGGGGTTGTGCTGGGGGTAGTCTTTTAGGGGTGTAGGGTAGTGCAGTGGTGTTTGGGTAGTGAAGGGGTTGTGCTGGGTCTAGTGTTTTAGGGTTTAGGGTAGTGCAGTGGTGTTTGGGTAGTGTAGGGGTCGTGATGGGGGTAGGTTTAGGGTTTAGGGTAGTGCAGTGGTGTTTGTGTAGTGTAGGGGTCATGCTGTGGGTAGTGTTTTAGGGTTTAGGGTAGTGCAGTGGTGTTTGTATAGTGTAGGGGGTCATGCTGTGAGTATCGTTTTAGGGTTTAGGGTAGTGCAGTGGTATTTGGGTAGTGAAGGGGGTGGTGCTGGGGTATATTTAGGGTTTAGGGTAGTGCAGTGGTGTCTGTGTAGTGTAGGGGGTCATGCTGGTGGTAGTGTTTTAGGGTTTAGGGTAGTGCAGTAGTGTTTGTGTAGTGTAGGGGGTCGTGCTGGGGGTAGTGTTTTAGGATTTAGGGTAGTGCAGTAGTGTTTGTGTTGTGTAGGGTGTCATGTTTTAGGGTAGTGCAGTGGTGTTTGTGTAGTGTAGAGGGTCGTCCTGGGGGTAGTGTTTTAGCGTTTAGGGTAGTGCAGTGGTATTTGTGTAGTGTAAGGAGTCGTGCTGGGGTAGTGTTTTAGGGTTTTAGGGTAGTGTAGTGGTGTTTCTGTAGTGTAGGGGGTAGTGTTTAGGGTTAGTGCAGTGATGTTTGTGTAGTGTAGGGGGTCATGCTGGGGGAAGATTTGGGGTTTAGGGTAGTGCAGTGGTGTTTGTGTAGTATAGGGAGTCTTGCTGGGGGTAGTGTTTTAGGGTTTAGGGTAGTGCAGTGGTGTTTGTGTAGTGTAGGGGGTCATGGTGAGGGTAGTGTTTTAGTGTTTAGGGTAGTGCAGTGGTGTTTGGGTAGTGTAGGGGGTCATGCTGGGGGTAGTGTTTTAGAGTTTAGGGTAGTGCAGTAATGTTTGGGTAGTGTAGGGGGTCGTGCTGGGGGTAAATGTAGGGTTTTGGGTAGTGCAGTGGTGTTTGGGTATTGTAGGAGCTTGTGCTGTGGGTAGTGTTTTAGGGTTTAGGGTAGTGCAGTGGTATTTGTGTAGTGTAGGGGGTCGTGCTGGGGGTCGTGTTTTAGGGTAGTGCAGTGGTGTTTGGGTAGAGTAGGTTGGTCATGCTTGGGTTAGTGTTTTAGGGTTTAAGGTAGTGTAGTGGTGTTTGTGTCGTGTAAGGGGTCATGCTGGGGGTAGTGTTTTAGGGTTTAGGGTAGTGCAGTGTTGTTTGTGTAGTGTAGGGGGTTGTGCTGGGGGTAGTGTTTTAGAGTTTAGGGTAGTGCAGTGGTGTTTGGGTAGTGTAGGGGGTCGTGCTGCGTCTAGTGTTTTAGGGTTTAGGGTAGTGCAGTGGTGTTTGGGTAGTGTAGGGGTCATGCTGGGGGTAGATTTAGGGTTTAGGGTAGTGCAGTGGTGTTTGTGTAGTGTAGGGGGCCATGCTGGGGGTAGTGTTTTAGGGTTTATCTTAGTGCAGTGGTGTTTGTGTAGTGTAGGGGGTCATGCTGGGGGTAGTGTTTTAGGGTAGTGCAGTGGTGTTTGTGTACTGTAGGGGGTCGGTGTTTTAGGGTAGTGCAGTGGTGTTTGCGTAGTGTAGGGGGTCGTGCTGGGGGTAGATTTAGGGTTTAGGGTAGAGCAGTGGTGTATGGTTAGTGTAGGGGATCGTGCTGGGGGTAGATTTAGGGTTTAGGGTAGTGCAGTGGTGTTTGGGTAGTGTAGGGGGTCATGCTGGGGGTAGTGTTTTAGGCTTTAGGGTAATGCAGTGGTGCTTGTGTAGTATAGGGGGTCATGCTGGGGGTAGTGTTTTAGGGTTTAGGGTAGTGCAGTGGTGTTTGTGTAGTGTAGGGGGTCGTGCTGGGGGTAGTGTTTTAGGGTTTAGGGTAGTGCAGTGGTGTTTGTGTAGTGTAGGGGGTCATAATGGGGGTAGTGTTTTAGGGTTTAGGATAGTGCAGTGGTGTTTGGGTAGTGAAGGGGGTCGTGCTGGGTCTAGTATTTTAGGGTTTAGGGTAGTGCAGTGGTGTTTGGGTAGTGTAGGGGGTCATGCTGGGGGGTCGATTTAGGGTTTAGGGTAGTGCAGTGGTGTTTGTGTAGTGTAGGGGTCATGTTGTGGTTAGTGTTTTAGGGTTTAGGGTAGTGCAGTGCTGTTTGGGTAGTGAAGTGGGTGGTGCTGGGGGTAGTGTTTTAGGGTTTAGGGTAGTGCAGTAGTGTTTGTGTAGTGTAGGGGTCGTGCTGGGAATAGATATAGGGTTTAGGGTAGAGCAGTGGTGTTTGGTTAGTGTACGGGGTTGTGGTGGGGGTAGTGTTTTAGGGTTTAGGGTAGTGCAGTGGTGCTTGTGTAGTGTAGGGGGTCATGCTGGGGGTAGTGTTTTAGGGTTAAGGGTAGTGCAGTGGTGTTTGTGTAGTGTAGGGGGTCATGTTTTAGGGTAGTGCAGTGGTGTTTGGGTAGTGTAGGGAATTATGCTGGGGGTAGAGTTTTAGGATTTAGGATAGTGCAGTGGTGTTTGGGTAGTGTAGGGGGTCATGCTGGGGGTAGTGTTTTAGGGTTTAGGGTAGTGCAGTAGTGTTTGTGTAGTGTAGGGGGTTGTGCCGGGGGTAGTGTTTTAGGGGTGTAGGGTAGTGCAGTGGTGTTTGGGTAGTGAAGGGTTTGTGCTGGGTCTAGTGTTTTAGGGTTTAGGGTAGTGCAGTGGTGTTTGGGTAGTGTAGGGGTCGTGATGGGGGTAGATTTAGGGTTTAGGGTAGTGCAGTGGTGTTTGTGTAGTGTAGGGGGTCATGCTGTGGGTAGTGTTTTAGGGTTTAGGGTAGTGCAGTGGTGTTTGTATAGTGTAGGGGGTCATGCTGTGAGTATCGTTTTAGGGTTTAGGGTAGTGCAGTGGTATTTGGGTAGTGAAGGGGTGGTGCTGGGGTATATTTAGGGTTTAGGGTAGTGCAGTGGTGTCTGTGTAGTGTAGGGGTCATGCTGGTGGTAGTGTTTTAGGGTTTAGGGTAGTGCAGTAGTGTTTGTGTAGTGTAGGGGGTCGTGCTGGGGGTAGTGTTTTAGGATTTAGGGTAGTGCAGTAGTGTTTGTGTTGTGTAGGGTGTCATGTTTTAGGGTAGTGCAGTGGTGTTTGTGTAGTGTAGAGGGTCGTCCTGGGGGTAGTGTTTTAGCGTTTAGGGTAGTGCAGTGGTATTTGTGTAGTGTAAGGAGTCGTGCTGGGGTAGTGTTTTAGGTTTTAGGGTAGTGTAGTGGTGTTTGTGTAGTGTAGGGGGGTAGTGTTTACGGTTAGTGCTGTGATGTTTGTGTAGTGTAGGGGGTCATGCTGGGGGAAGATTTGGGGTTTAGGGTAGTGCAGTGGTGTTTGTGTAGTATAGGGAGTCTTGCTGGGGGTAGTGTTTTAGGGTTTAGGGTAGTGCAGTGGTGTTTGGGTAGTGTAGGGGTCATGCTGGGGGTAGTGTTTTAGGGACTTATGTTAGTGCAGTGGTGTTTGGGTATTGTAGGGGGTCATGCTGGGATAGTGTTTTAGGATTTAGGGTAGTGCAGTGGTGTTTGGGTAGTGTAGGGGGTTGTGCTGGGGGTAGTGTTTTAGGGTTTAGGGTAGAGCAGTGGTGATTGTGTAGTGTAGGGGTTGTGCTTGGGTAGTGTATTAAGGTTTAGGGTAGTGCAGTGGTTTTTGTGTAGTGTAGGGGGTTGTGCTGGGGGTAGTGTTTTAGGGTTTAGGGTAGTGCAGTGGTGTTTGTGTAGTGTTGTTGGTCGTGCTGGGGGTCGTGTTTTAGGGTTTAAGGTAGTGCAGTGGTGTTTGGGTAGTGTAGGGGGTCATGCTGGGGGTAGATTTAGGGGCAGATTTACAAGCCCCTTATGCCACTTTTGCGCCGCCGTTGCGTCACTTGTGTGACGCAGCGGCGGCGCAAATCATGCGCCATGCTGCGGGGATTACAACGTGACGCATCTAGGGAGATGCGTCACGTTGTAAAGCCCTGCGCCACATAAAACCTGCGTCAGGTTTCATTTGGGCGTGCCGGCGCGGGGGCGTTCCTGCGCAGGAAGCCCCGTAAAAGTGACGCAGTGAAATCTACAAGATTTCACGGAGTCACTTTACGTCCCTGCTGCATCAAATCCTTACGCCTGCTTCAAGCAGGCGTAGGAGTGACGCAGCATGTTAGGTATAGGGCACCCCTGAGCAGTACTGGAGTTACGTCGCACTGCGACACGACTCCAGTACTGCGCCACCCTTCTGCCGACAGATGCGTCACGCATCTGTTCATCCTTGCGCCATAATGCGCCGCATTGTAAATGCGGCGCATCTGTGTGGCTCAAGGGTAAACTTGTGTCACGCATCTTCCTGGCGCATCCCTGCTGATTTGCAGGGATGCGCCAGGAACGTAAATCTGCTCCTTCGTGTTTAGGGAAGTGCAGTGCTGTTTGTGTAGTGTAGGGGGGTCGTGTTTTAGGGTAGTGCAGTGATATTTGAGTAGTGTAGGTGGTCATGCTGGGGGTCGTGTTTTAGGGTAGTGCAGTGGTGTTTGCGTAGTATAGGGGGTCATGCTGGGGGTAGATTTAGGGTTTAGGGTAGAGCAGTGGTGTTTTGTTAGTGTAGCGGGTCATGCTGGGGAGTAGATTTAGGGTTTATGGTAGTGCAGTGGTGTTTGTGTAGTATAGGGGGTGGTATTGGGGTAGTGTTTTAGGGTTTAGGGTAGTGCAGTGGTGTTTGGGTAGTGTAGGGGGTCATGCTGGGGGTAGTGTTTTAGGGCTTAGGGTAGTGCAGTGGTGTTTGGGTAGTGTAGGGGGTTGTGCTGGGGGTTGTGTTTTAGGGTTTAGGGTCAGTGGTGTTTGGGTAGTGTAGGGGGTCGTGCTGGGGGTAGTGTTTTAGGAGTAGTGCAGTGGTGTTTGGGTAGTGTAGGGGGTCATGCTGGGGGTATATTTAGAGTTTAGGGTAGTGCAGTGGTGTTTGTGTAGTGTAGGGGGTCGTGCTGGGGGTAGTGTTTTAGGGTTTAGGGTAGTTCAGTGGTGTTTGTGTAGTGTAGGGGGTAGTGTTTTAGGATTTATTGTAGTGCAGTGGTGTTTGTGTAGTGTAGAGGGACGTGTTTTACTGTAGTGCAGTGGTGTTTGGGTAGTGTAGGATGTCGTGCTGGGGTAGTGTTTTAGGATTTAGGGTAGTGCAGTTGTGTTTGGGTAGTGTAGGGGTCGTGCTGGGGGTAGTGTTTTAGGGTTTAGGGTAGAGCAGTGGTGATTGTGTAGTGTAGGGGTTGTGCTTGGGTAGTGTATTAACTTTTAGGGTAGTGCAGTAGTGTTTGTGTAGTGTAGGGGGTCGTGCTGGGGGTAGTGTTTTAGGGTTTAGGCTAGTGCAGTGGTGTTTGTGTAGTGTAGTTGGTCGTGCTGGGGGTCGTGTTTTAGGGTTTAAGGTAGTGCAGTGGTGTTTGGGTAGTGTAGGGGGTCATGCTGGGGGTCCTGTTTTAGGGTTTAGGGTAGTGCAGTGGTGTTTGGGTAGTTTAGGGGGTCGTGCTGGGGGTCGTGTTTTAGGGTTAAAGGTTGTGCAGTGGTGTTTGTGTATTGTAGAGGGTCATGCTGGGGGTCCTGTTTTAGGGTTTAGGGTAGTGCAGTGGTGTTTGGGTAGTTTAGGGGGTCGTGCTGGGGGTCGTGTTTTAGGGTTAAAGGTTGTGCAGTGGTGTTTGTGTAGTGTAGGGGGTCATGCTGGGGGTAGTGTTTTAGTGTAGTGCAGTGGTGTTTGGGTAGTGTAGGAGGTCTTGCTGGGGTCGTGTTTTATGGTTTAGGGTAGTGCAGTGGTGTTTGTGTAATATAGGGGGTCGTGCTGGGGGTAGTGTTTTAGGGTTTAGGGTAGTGCAGTGGTGTTTGTGTAGTGTAGGGGGTTGTGTTTTAGGGAAGTACAGTGGTGTTTGGACAGTGTAGGGGGTCATGCTGGGGGTAGTGTTTTAGGGTATAAGGTAGTGCAGTGGTGTTTGGGTAGTGTAGGCGGTCGTACTGGGGCTAGTGTTTTAGGGTTTAGGGTAGTGCAGTGGTGTTTGTGTAGTGTAGGGGGTCGTGCTGGGGCTAGTGTTTTAGGGTTTAGGGTAGTGCAGTGGTGTTTGTGTAGTGTAGGGGGTCGTGCTGGGGGCAGTGATTTAGGGTTTAGGGTAGTACAGTGGTGTTTGGGAAGTGTAGGAGTTCATGCTGGGGTCGTGTTTTAAGGTTTAGGGTAGTGCAGTGGTGTTTGTGTAGTGTAGGGGGTCATGCTGGGGCTAGTGTTTTAGGGTTTAGGGTAGTGCAGTGTTGTTTGGGTAGTGCTGGGGGTAGTGTTTAAGGGTTTAGGGTAGTGCAGTGGTGTTTGGGTAGTGTAGGGGGTCGAGCTGGGGGTAGATTTAGGGTTTAGGGTAGTGCAGTGGTGTTTGTATAGTGTATGGGGTTGTGTTTTAGGGTAGTGCAGTGGTGTTTGGGTAGAGTAGGTGGTCATGCTTGGGGTAGTGTTTTATGGTTTTGGGTAGTGCAGTGGTGTTTGGGTAGTGTAGGGGGTCGTGCTGTGGGTAGTGTTTTAGGGTTTAGGGTAGCGCAATGGTATTTGTGTAGTGTAGGGGGTCGTGCTGGGGGTAGTGTTTTAGGGTTTAGGGTAGTGCAGTGGTGTTTGTATAGTGTATGGGGTCGTGTTTTAGGGTAGTGCAGTGGTGTTTGGGTAGAGTAGGTGGTCATGCTTGGGGTAGTGTTTTAGGGTTTCTGGTAGTGCAGTGGTGTTTGGGTAGTGTAAGGGGTCGTGCTGTCGTTAGTGTTTTAGGGTTTAGGGTAGCGCAATGGTGTTTGTGAAGTGTAGGGGGTCTTGCTGGGGGTAGTGTTTTAGGGTTTAGGGTAGCGCAGTGGTGTTTGTGTAGTGCAGGGGGTAGTGCTGGAGGTAGTGTTTTAGGGTTTAGAGTAGCACAGTGGTGTTTGTGAAGTGTAGGGGGTAGTGTTTTAGGGTTTAGGGTAGTGCAGTGGTGTTTGTGTAGTGTAGGGGGTCATGCTGGGGGTCGTGTTTTAGGGTTTAAGGTAGTGCAGTGGTGTTTGGGTAGTGTAGGGGGTCATGCTGGGGGTAGTGTTTTAGGGTTTAGGGTAGTGCAGTGGTGTTTGGGTAGTGTAAGGGGTTGTGTTTTAGGGCAGTGCAGTGGTGTTTGGGTAGTGTAGGGGGTCATGCTGGGGGTAGTGTTTTATGGTTTAGGGTAGTGCAGTGGTGTTTGGGTAGTGTATGGGGTCGTGCTCGGGGTAGTGTTTTAGGGTTTAGGGTAGTGCAGTGACGTTTGGATAGTGTAGGGGGTCTTGCTGGGGGCAGTGTTTCAGGGTTTAGGGTAGTGCAGTGACGTTTGGATAGTGTAGGGGGTCTTGCTGGGGGCAGTGTTTCAGGGTTTAGGGTAGTGCAGTGGTGTTTGGGTAGTTTAGGGGGTCGTGCTGGGGGTAGTGTTTTAGGGTTTAGGGTAGTGCAGTGGTGTTTGGGTAGTGTAGGGGGTCGTGCTGGGGGTAGTGTTTTGGGGTTTAGGGTAGTGCAGTGGTGTTTGTTTAGTGTAGGGGGTCATGCTGGGGGTAGTGTTTTAGGGTAGTGCAGTGGTGTTTGTGTAGTATAGGGGGTCGTAATGGGGGTAGTGTTTTAGGGTTTAGGGTAGTGCAGTGGTGTTTGGGTAGTGTAGGGGGTCGTGCTGGGGGTAGATTTAAGGTTTAGGGTAGTGCAGTGGTATTTGTGTAGTGTAGGGGTCGTGCTGTGGGTAGTGTTTTAGGGTTTAGGGTAGTGCAGTGGTGTTTGTGTAGTGTAGGGGGTTGTGCTGTGGGTAGTGTGTTAGGGTTTAGGGTAGTGCCGTGGTGTTTGGGTAGTGAAGGGGGTGGTGCTGGGGGTAGTGTTTAAGGGTTTAGGGTAGTGCAGTGGTGTTTGTGTGGTGTAGGGGGTCGTGCTGGGGTAGATTTAGGGTTTAGGGTAGTGCAGTGGTGTCTGTGTAGTGTAGGGGGTCGTGCAGGGGGTAGTGTTTTAGGGTTTAGGGTAGTGCGGTGGTGTTTGTGTAGTGTAGGGGGTCATGCTGGGATAGTATTTTAGGATTTAGGGAAGTGCAGTGCTGTTTGTGTAGTGTAGGGGGTCGTGTTTTAGGGTAGTGCAGTGGTGTTTGCGTAGTATAGGGGGTCATGCTGGGGGTAGATTTAGGGTTTAGGGTAGAGCAGTGGTGTTTTGTTAGTGTAGCGGGTCGTGCTGGGGGTAGATTTAGGGTTTATGGTAGTGCAGTGGTGTTTGTGTAGTGTAGGGGGTCGTGCTCGAGGTAGTGTTTTAGGGTTTAGGGTAGTGCAGTGACGTTTGGATAGTGTAGGGGGTCTTGCTGGGGGCAGTGTTTCAGGGTTTAGGGTAGTGCAGTGGTGTTTGGGTAGTTTAGGGGGTCGTGCTGGGGGTAGTGTTTTAGGGTTTAGGGTAGTGCAGTGGTGTTTGTGTAATGTAGGGGGTCGTGCTGGGGGTAAATTTAGGGTTTTAGGTAGTGCAGTGGTGTTTGGGTAGTGTAGGGGGTCGTGCTGGGGGTAGTGTTTTAGGGTTTAGGGTAGTGTAGTGGTGTTTGTGTATTATAGGGGGTTGTGCTGGGGGTAGATTTAGGGTTTAGGGTAGTGCAGTGGTGTTTGGGTAGTGTAGGGTGTCGTGCTGGGGGTAGTGTTTTGGGGTTTAGGGTAGTGCAGTGGTGTTTGTTTAGTGTAGGGGGTCATGCTGGGGGTAGTGTTTTAGGGTAGTGCAGTGGTGTTTGTGTAGTATAGGGGGTCGTAATGGGGGTAGTGTTTTAGGGTTTAGGGTAGTGCAGTGGTGTTTGGGTAGTGTAGGGGGTCGTGCTGGGGGTAGATTTAAGGTTTAGGGTAGTGCAGTGGTATTTGTGTAGTGTAGGGGTCGTGCTGTGGGTAGTGTTTTAGGGTTTAGGGTAGTGCAGTGGTGTTTGTGTAGTGTAGGGGGTTGTGCTGTGGGTAGTGTGTTAGGGTTTAGGGTAGTGCCGTGGTGTTTGGGTAGTGAAGGGGGTGGTGCTGGGGGTAGTGTTTAAGGGTTTAGGGTAGTGCAGTGGTGTTTGTGTGGTGTAGGGGGTCGTGCTGGGGTAGATTTAGGGTTTAGGGTAGTGCAGTGGTGTCTGTGTAGTGTAGGGGGTCGTGCAGGGGGTAGTGTTTTAGGGTTTAGGGTAGTGCGGTGGTGTTTGTGTAGTGTAGGGGGTCATGCTGGGATAGTATTTTAGGATTTAGGGAAGTGCAGTGCTGTTTGTGTAGTGTAGGGGGTCGTGTTTTAGGGTAGTGCAGTGGTGTTTGCGTAGTATAGGGGTCATGCTGGGGGTAGATTTAGGGTTTAGGGTAGAGCAGTGGTGTTTTGTTAGTGTAGCGGGTCGTGCTGGGGGTAGATTTAGGGTTTATGGTAGTGCAGTGGTGTTTGTGTAGTATAGGGGGTGGTACTGGGGTAGTGTTTTAGGGTTTAGGGTAGTGCAGTGGTGTTTGGGTAGTGTAGGGGGTCATGCTGGGGGTAGTGTTTTAGGGCTTAGGGTAGTGCAGTGGTGTTTGGGTAGTGTAGGGGGTCGTGCTGGGGGTTGTGTTTTAGGGTTTAGGGCAGTGGTGTTTGGGTAGTGTAGGGGGTCGTGCTGGGGGTAGTGTTTTAGGGTAGTGCAGTGGTGTTTGGGTAGTGTAGGGGGTCATGCTGGGGGTATATTTAGAGTTTAGGGTAGTGCAGTGGTGTTTGTGTTAGTGTAGGGGGTCGTGCTGGGGGTAGTGTTTTAGGGTTTAGGGTAGTTCAGTGGTGTTTGTGTAGTGTAGGGGGTAGTGTTTTAGGATTTATTGTAGTGCAGTGGTGTTTGTGTAGTGTAGAGGGACGTGTTTTACTGTAGTGCAGTGGTGTTTGGGTAGTGTAGGATGTCGTGCTGGGGTAGTGTTTTAGGATTTAGGGTAGTGCAGTTGTGTTTGGGTAGTGTAGGGGTCGTGCTGGGGTAGTGTTTTATAGTTTAGGGTAGAGCAGTGGTGATTGTGTAGTGTAGGGGTTGTGCTTGGGTAGTGTATTAAGGTTTAGGGTAGTGCAGTAGTGTTTGTGTAGTGTAGGGGGTCGTGCTGGGGGTAGTGTTTTAGGGTTTAGGGTAGTGCAGTGGTGTTTGTGTAGTGTAGTAGGTTGTGCTGGAGGTCATGTTTTAGGGTTTAAGGTAGTGCAGTGGTGTTTGGGTAGTGTAGTGGGTCGTGCTGGGGGTCGTGTTTTAGGGTTTAGGGTAGTGCAGTGGTGTTTGGGTAGTGTAGGGGGTCGTGCTGGGGGTCGTGTTTTAGGGTTAAAGGTTGTGCAGTGGTGTTTGTGTAGTGTAGGGGGTCATGCTGGGGGTAGTGTTTTAGTGTAGTGCAGTGGTGTTTGGGTAATTTAGGGGGTCGTGCTGGGGTAGTGTTTTAGGGTTTAGGGTAGTGCAGTGGTGTTTGGGTAGTGTAGGGGGTCGTGCTGGGGTAGATTTAGGGTTTAGGGTAGTGCAGTGGTGTTTGGGTAGTGTAGGGGGTCGTGCTGGTGGTAGATTTAGTGTTTAGAGTAGTGCAGTGGTGTTTGTGTAGTGTAGGGGGTTGTGCTGGGGGTAGTGTTTTAGGGTTTAGGGTAGTGCAGTGGTGTTTGTGTAGTGTAGGGGGTTGTGTTTTAGGGAAGTACAGTGGTGTTTGGATAGTGTAGGGGGTCATGCTGGGGGTAGTGTTTTAGGGTATAAGGTAGTGCAGTGGTGTTTGGGTAGTGTAGGCGGTCGTACTGGGGCTAGTGTTTTAGGGTTTAGGGTAGTGCAGTGGTGTTTGTGTAGTGTAGGGGGTCGTGCTGGGGGCAGTGATTTAGGGTTTAGGGTAGTACAGTGGTGTTTGGGAAGTGTAGGAGTTCATGCTGGGGTCGTGTTTTAAGGTTTAGGGTAGTGCAGTGGTGTTTGTGTAGTGTAGGGGGTCATGCTGGGGCTAGTGTTTTAGGGTTTAGGGTAGTGCAGTGTTGTTTGGGTAGTGCTAGGGGTAGTGTTTAAGGGTTTAGGGTAGTGCAGTGGTGTTTGGGTAGTGTAGGGGGTCGAGCTGGGGGTAGATTTAGGGTTTAGGGTAGTGCAGTGGTGTTTGTATAGTGTATGGGGTTGTGTTTTAGGGTAGTGCAGTGGTGTTTGGGTAGAGTAGGTGGTCATGCTTGGGGTAGTGTTTTATGGTTTTGGGTAGTGCAGTGGTGTTTGGGTAGTGTAGGGTGGTCGTGCTGTGGGTAGTGTTTTAGGGTTTAGGGTAGCGCAATGGTATTTGTGTAGTGTAGGGGGTCGTGCTGGGGGTAGTGTTTTAGGGTTTAGGGTAGTGCAGTGGTGTTTGTATAGTGTATGGGGTCGTGTTTTAGGGTAGTGCAGTGGTGTTTGGGTAGAGTAGGTGGTCATGCTTGGGGTAGTGTTTTAGGGTTTCGGGTAGTGCAGTGGTGTTTGGGTAGTGTAGGGTGTCGTGCTGTGGGTAGTGTTTTAGGGTTTAGGGTAATGCAATGGTGTTTGTGAAGTGTAGGGGGTCTTGCTGGGGGTAGTGTTTTAGGGTATAGGGTAGCACAGTGGTGTTTGTGTAGTGTAGGGGGTAGTGCTGGAGGTAGTGTTTTAGGGTTTAGAGTAGCACAGTGGTGTTTGTGAAGTGTAGGGGGTAGTGTTTTAGGGTTTAGGGTAGTGCAGTGGTGTTTGTGAAGTGTAGGGGGTCATGCTGGGGGTCGTGTTTTAGGGTTTAAGGTAGTGCATTGGTGTTTAGATAGTGTAGGGGGTCGTGCTGGGGGTCGTGTTTTAGGGTTTATGGTAGTGCAGTGGTGTTTGGGTAGTGTAGGGGGTCATGCTGGGGGTAGTGTTTTAGGGTTTAGGGTAGTGCAGTGGTGTTTGGGTAGTGTAAGGGGTTGTGTTTTAGGGTAGTGCAGTGGTGTTTGGGTAGTGTAGGGGGTCATGCTGGGGGTAGTGTTTTATGGTTTAGGGTAGTGCAGTGGTGTTTGGGTAGTGTAGGGGGTCGTGCTCGGGGTAGTGTTTTAGGGATTAGGGTAGTGCAGTGACGTTTGGATAGTGTAGGGGGTCTTGCTGGGGGCAGTGTTTCAGGGTTTAGGGTAGTGCAGTGGTGTTTGGGTAGTTTAGGGGGTCGTGCTGGGGGTAGTGTTTTAGGGTTTAGGGTAGTGCAGTGGTGTTTGTGTAATGTAGGGGGTCGTGCTGGGGGTAAATTTAGGGTTTAGGTAGTGCAGTGGTGTTTGGGTAGTGTAGGGGGTCGTGCTGGGGGTAGTGTTTTAGGGTTTAGGGTAGTGTAGTGGTGTTTGTGTATTATAGGGGGTTGTGCTGGGGGTAGATTTAGGGTTTAGGGTAGTGCAGTGGTGTTTGGGTAGTGTAGGGGGTCGTGCTGGGGGTAGTGTTTTAGGGTTTAGGGTAGTGCAGTGGTGTTTGTTTAGTGTAGGGGTCATGCTGGGGGTAGTGTTTTAGGGTAGTGCACTGGTGTTTGTGTAGTATAGGGGGTCGTAATGGGGGTAGTGTTTTAGGGTTTAGGGTAGTGCAGTGGTGTTTGGGTAGTGTAGGGGGTCGTGCTGGGGGTAGATTTAGGGTTTAGGGTAGTGCAGTGGTATTTGTGTAGTGTAGGGGGTCGTGCTGTGGGTAGTGTTTTAGGGTTTAGGGTAGTGCAGTGGTGTTTGTGTAGTGTAGGGGGTTGTGCTGTGGGTAGTGTGTTAGGGTTTAGGGTAGTGCAGTGGTGTTTGGGTAGTGAAGGGGGTGGTGCTGGGAGTAGTGTTTAAGGGTTTAGGGTAGTGCAGTGGTGTTTGTGTGGTGTAGGGGTCGTGCTGGGGTAGATTTAGGGTTTAGGGTAGTGCAGTGGTGTCTGTGTAGTGTAGGGGGTCGTGCAGGGGGTAGTGTTTTAGGGTAGTGCAGTGGTGTTTGTGTAGTGTAGGGGGTCATGCTGGGATAGTATTTTAGGATTTAGGGAAGTGCAGTGCTGTTTGTGTAGTTTAGGGGGTTGTGTTTTAGGGTAGTGCAGTGATATTTGGGTAGTGTAGGTGGTCATGCTGGAGGTCGTGTTTTAGGGTAGTGCAGTGGTGTTTGCGTAGTATAGGGGTCATGCTGGGGGTAGATTTAGGGTTTAGGGTAGAGCAGTGGTGTTTTGTTAGTGTAGCGGGTCGTGCTGGGGGTAGATTTAGGGTTTATGGTAGTGCAGTGGTGTTTGTGTAGTATAGGGGTGGTACTGGGGTAGTGTTTTAGGGTTTAGGGTAGTGCAGTGGTGTTTCGGTAGTGTAGGGGGTCATGCTGGGGGTAGTGTTTTAGGGCTTAGGGTAGTGCAGTGGTGTTTGGGTAGTGTAGGGGGTCGTGCTGGGGGTGTGTTTTAGGGTTTAGGGCAGTGGTGTTTGGGTAGTGTAGGGGGTCGTGCTGGGGGTAATGTTTTAGGGTAGTGCAGTAGTGTTTGGGTAGTGTAGGGGGTCATGCTGGGGGTATATTTAGAGTTTAGGGTAGTGCAGTGGTGTTTGTGTAGTGTAGGGGGTCATGCTGGGGGTAGTGTTTTAGGGTTTAGGGTAGTGCAGTGGTGTTTGTGTAGTGTAGGGGGTAGTGTTTTAGGATTTATTGTAGTGCAGTGGTGTTTGTGTAGTGTAGAGGGACGTGTTTTACTGTAGTGCAGTGGTGTTTGGGTAGTGTAGGATGTCGTGCTGGGGTAGTGTTTTAGGATTTAGGGTAGTGCAGTTGTGTTTGGGTAGTGTAGGGGTCGTGCTGGGGTAGTGTTTTAGGGTTTAGGGTAGAGCAGTGGTGATTGTGTAGTGTAGGGGGTTGTGCTTGGGTAGTGTATTAAGGTTTAGGGTAGTGCAGTGGTGTTTGTGTAGTGTAGCGGGTCGTGCTGGGGGTAGTGTTTTAGGGTTTAGGGTAGTGCAGTGGTGTTTGTGTAGTGTAGTTGGTCATGCTGGGGGTCGTGTTTTAGGGTTTAAGATAGTGCAGTGGTGTTTGGGTAGTGTAGGGGGTCATGCTGGGGTAGTGTTTTAGGATTTAGGGTAGTGCAGTTGTGTTTGGGTAGGGTAGGGGTCGTGCTGGGGGTAGTGTTTTATTGTTTAGGGTAGTGCAGTGTTGTTTGTGTAGTGTAGGGGGTCATGCTGGAGGTAGTGTTTTAGGGTTTAGGGTAGTGCAGTGGTGTTTGGGTAGTGTAGGGGTCGTGCTGGGGGTAGTGTTTTAGGGACTTAGGTTAGTGCAGTGGTGTTTGGGTATTGTAGGGGGTCATGCTGGGATAGTGTTTTAGGATTTAGGGTAGTGCAGTGGTGTTTGGGTAGTGTAGGGGGTTGTGCTGGGGGTAGTGTTTTATGGTTTAGGGTAGAGCAGTGGTGATTGTGTAGTGTAGGGGTCGTGCTGGGGGTAGTGTTTTAGGGAATTAGGTTAGTGCAGTGGTGTTTGGGTATTGTAGGGGGTCATGCTGGGATAGTGTTTTAGGATTTAGGGTAGTGCAGTGGTGTTTGGGTAGTGTAGGGGGTTGTGCTGGGGGTAGTGTTTTAGGGTTTAGGGTAGTGCAGTGGTGTTTGTGTAGTGTTGTTGGTCGTGCTGGGGGTCGTGTTTTAGGGTTTAAGGTAGTGCAGTGGTGTTTGGGTAGTGTAGGGGGTCATGCTGGGGGTAGATTTAGGGGCAGATTTACAAGCCCCTTATGCCACTTTTGCGCCGCCGTTGCGTCACTTTTGTGACGCAGCGGCGGCGCAAATCATGCGCCATGCTGCGGGGGATTTACAACGTGACGCATCTAGGGAGATGCGTCACGTTGTGAAGCCCTGCGCCACATGAAACCTGCGTCAGGTTTCATGTGGGCGTGCCGGCGCAGGGGGGGGGGCGTTCCTGCGCAAGGAAGCCCCGTAAAAGTGACGCAGTGAAATCTACAAGATTTCACGGAGTCACTTTACGTCCCTGCTGCATCAAATCCTTACGCCTGCTTTAAGCAGGCGTAAGGAGTGACGCAGCATGTTAGGTATAGGGCACCCCTGAGCAGTACTGGAGTTACGTCGCACTTGCGACACGACTCCAGTACTGCGCCACCCTTCTGCCGACAGATGCGTCACGCATCTGTTCATCCTTGCGCCATAATGCGCCGCATTGTAAATGCGGCGCATCTGTGGTGGCTCAAGGGTAAACTTGTGTCACGCATCTTCCCTGGCGCATCCCTGCTGATTTGCAGGGATGCGCCAGGGAACGTAAATCTGCCCCTTCGTGTTTAGGGAAGTGCAGTGCTGTTTGTGTAGTGTAGGGGGTCGTGTTTTAGGGTAGTGCAGTGATATTTGAGTAGTGTAGGTGGTCATGCTGGGGGTCGTGTTTTAGGGTAGTGCAGTGGTGTTTGCGTAGTATAGGGGGTCATGCTGGGGGTAGATTTAGGGTTTAGGGTAGAGCAGTGGTGTTTTGTTAGTGTAGCGGGTCGTGCTGGGGGTAGATTTAGGGTTTATGGTAGTGCAGTGGTGTTTGTGTAGTATAGGGGGTGGTACTGGGGTAGTGTTTTAGGGTTTAGGGTAGTGCAGTGGTGTTTGGGTAGTGTAGGGGTCATGCTGCGGGTAGTGTTTTAGGGCTTAGGGTAGTGCAGTGGTGTTTGGGTAGTGTAGGGGGTCGTGCTGGGGGTTGTGTTTTAGGGTTTAGGGCAGTGGTGTTTGGGTAGTGTAGGGGTCGTGCTGGGGGTAGTGTTTTAGGGTAGTGCAGTGGTGTTTGGGTAGTGTAGGGGGTCATGCTGGGGGTATATTTAGAGTTTAGGGTAGTGCAGTGGTGTTTGTGTAGTGTAGGGGGTCGTGCTGGGGGTAGTGTTTTAGGGTTTAGGGTAGTTCAGTGGTGTTTGTGTAGTGTAGGGGGTAGTGTTTTAGGATTTATTGTAGTGCAGTGGTGTTTGTGTAGTGTAGAGGGACGTGTTTTACTGTAGTGCAGTGGTGTTTGGGTAGTGTAGGATGTCGTGCTGGGGTAGTGTTTTAGGATTTAGGGTAGTGCAGTTGTGTTTGGGTAGTGTAGGGGTCGTGCTGGGGGTAGTGTTTTAGGGTTTAGGGTAGAGCAGTGGTGATTGTGTAGTGTAGGGGGTTGTGCTTGGGTAGTGTATTAAGGTTTAGGGTAGTGCAGTAGTGTTTGTGTAGTGTAGGGGGTCGTGCTGGGGGTAGTGTTTTAGGGTTTTAGGGTTTAAGGTAGTGCAGTGGTGTTTGGGTAGTGTAGGGGGTCATGCTGGGGTCCTGTTTTAGGGTTTAGGGTAGTGCAGTGGTGTTTGGGTAGTTTAGGGGGTCGTGCTGGGGGTCGTGTTTTAGGGTTAAAGGTTGTGCAGTGGAGTTTGTGTATTGTAGGGGGTCATGCTGGGGGTCCTGTTTTAGGGTTTAGGGTAGTGCAGTGGTGTTTGGGTAGTTTAGGGGGTCGTGCTGGGGGTCGTGTTTTAGGGTTAAAGGTTGTGCAGTGGTGTTTGTGTAGTATAGGTAGTCATGCTGGGGGTAGTGTTTTAGTGTAGTGCAGTGGTGTTTGGGTAGTGTAGGAGGTCATGCTGGGGTCGTGTTTTATGGTTTAGGGTAGTGCAGTGGTGTTTGTGTAATATAGGGTGTCGTGCTGGGGGTAGTGTTTTAGGGTTTAGGATAGTGCAGTGGTGTTTGGGTAGTGTAGGGGGTCGTGCTGGGGTAGATTTAGGGTTTAGGGTAGTGCAGTGGTGTTTGGGTAGTGTAGGGGGTCGTGCTGGGGGTAGTGTTTTAGGGTTTAGGGTAGTGCAGTGGTATTTGTGTGGTGTAGGGGGTCGTGCTGGGGGTAGTGTTTTAGGGTTTAGGGTAGTGCAGTGGTGTTTGTGTAGTGTAGGGGTTCATGCTGGGGTAGTGTTTAGGGTTTAGGGTAGTGCCGTGGTGTTTGTGTAGTATAGGGGGTCGTGCTGGGGGTAGTGTTTTAGGGTAGTGCAGTGGTGTTTGGGTAGTGTAGGGGGTCATGCTGGGGGTATATTTAGAGTTTAGGGTAGTGCAGTGGTGTTTGGGTAGTGTAGGGGGTCATGCTGGGATAGTGTTTTAGGTTTTAGGGTAGTGCAGTGGTGTTTGGGTAGTGTAGGGGGTCGTGCTGGGTATAGTGTTTTAGGGTTTAGGGTAGAGCAGTGGTGATTGTGTAGTGTAGGGGGTTGTGTTTGGGTAGTGTATTAAGGTTTAGGGTAGTGCAGTGGTTTTTGTGTAGTGTAGGGGGTTGTGCTGGGGGTAGTGTTTTAGGGTTTAGGGTAGTGCAGTGGTGTTTGGGTAGTTTAGGGGGTCGTGCTGGGAGTCGTGTTTTAGGGTTAAAGGTTGTGCAGTGGTGTTTGGGTAGTTTAGGGGGTCGTGCTAGGGGTAAATTTAGGGTTTAGGGTAGTGCAGTGGTGTTTGTGTAGTGTAGGGGCTCGTGCTGTGTGTAGTGTTTTAGGGTTTAGGGTAGTGCAGTGGTATTTGTGTAGTGTAGGGGGTCGTGCTGGGGGTAGTGTTTTAGGGTTTAGGGTAGTGCAGTGGTGTTTGTATAGTGTATGGGGTCGTGTTTTAGGGTAGTGCAGTGGTGTTTGGGTAGAGTAGGTGGTCATGCTTGGGGTAGTGTTTTATGGTTTCGGGTAGTGCAGTGGTGTTTGGGTAGTGTAGGGGGTCGTGCTCTGGGTAGTGTTTTAGGGTTTAGGGTAGCGCAATGGTGTTTGTGAAGTGTAGGGGGTCTTGCTGGGGATAGTGTTTTAGTGTTTAGGGTAGCGCAGTGGTGTTTGTGTAGTGTAGGGGTAGTGCTGGAGGTAGTGTTTTAGGGTTTAGAGTAGCACAGTGGTGTTTGTGAAGTGTAGGGGGTAGTGTTTTAGGGTTTAGGGTAGTGCTATGGTGTTCATGTAGTGTAGGGGGTCATGCTGGGGGTAGTTTTTTAGGGTTTAGGGTAGTGCAGTGGTGTTTGTGTAGTGTAGGGGTGATGTATTATGGATTAGGGTAGTGCAGTGGTGTTTGGGTAGTGTAGGGGGTCGTACTGTGGGTAGTGTTTTAGGGTTTAGGGTAGTGCAGTGGTGTTTGTGTAGTGTAGGGGTTCATGCTGGGGTAGTGTTTAGGATTTAGGGTAGTGCCGTGGTGTTTGTGTAGTATAGGGGGTCGTGCTGGGGGTAGTGTTTTAGGGTTTAGGGTAGTGCAGTGGTGTTTGTGAAGTGTAGGGGGTCATGCTGGGGGTCGTGTTTTAGGGTTTAAGGTAGTGCATTGGTGTTTGGATAGTGTAGGGGGTCATGCTGGGGGTCGTGTTTTAGGGTTTATGGTAGTGCAGTGGTGTTTGCGTAGTGTAGGGGGTCATGCTGTGGGTAGTGTTTTAGGGTTTAGGGTAGTGCAGTGGTGTTTGGGTAGAGTAGGGGGTCGTGCTGGGGGTAGTGTTCTAGGGTTTAGGGTAGAGCAGTGGTGTTTATATAGTGTAGGAGGTCATTCTGGGGTCGTGTTTTATGGTTTAGGGTAGTGCAGTGGTGTTTGTGTAATGTAGGGGGTCGTGCTGGGGTAGTAGTTTAGGGTTTAGGGTAGTGCTGGGGTGTTTGGGTAGTGTAGGGATCATGCTGGGGGTAGTAGTTTAGGGTTTAGGGTAGTGCAGTGGTGTTTGGGTAGTGTAGGGGGTCGTGCTGGGGGTTGTGTTTTAGGGATTTAGGGTGGTGCAGTGGTGTTTGTGAAGTCTAGACGGTCATGCTGGGGGTAGTGTTTTAGGGTTTAGGGTAGTGCAGTGGTGTTTGGGTAGTGTAGGGGGTCATGCTGGGGGTAGTGTTTTAGGGTTTAGGGTAGTGCAGTGGTGTTTGGGTAGTGTAAGGGGTTGTGTTTTAGGGCAGTGCAGTGGTGTTTGGGTAGTGTCGGGGGTCATGCTGGGGGTAGTGTTTTAGGGTTTATGGTAGTACAGTGGTGTTTGGGAAGTGTAGTGGGTCGTGCTGGGGGTAGTGTTTTAGGGTTTATGGTAGTACAGTGGTGTTTGGGAAGTGTAGGGGCTCGTGCTGGGGGTAGTGTTTTAGGGTTTATGGTAGTGCAGTGGTGTTTGTGTAGTCTAGGGGGTCGTGCGGGGGTAGTGTTTTAGGGTTTAGGGTAGTGCAGTAGTGTTTGGGTAGTGTAGTGGGTCATGCTGGGGGTAGTGTTTTAGGGTTTAGGGTAGTGCAGTAGTGTTTGGATAGTGTAGGGGGTCGTGCTGGGGTAGTGTTTTAGGGTAGTGCAGTGGTGTTTGGGTAGTGTAGGGTGTCGTGCTGGATTAGTGTTTTAGGGTAGCGCCGTGGTGTTTAGGTAGTGTAGGGGGTCATGCTGATGATAGTGTTTTAGGGTTTAGGGTAGCGCAATGGTGTTTGTGAAGTGTAGGGGGTCTTGCTGGGGGTAGTGTTTTAGGGTTTAGGGTAGCGCAGTGGTGTTTAGGTAGTGTAGGGGGTCGTGCTGGGGGTAGTGTTTTAGGGTTTAGAGTAGCAAAGTGGTGTTTGTGAAGTGTAGGGGGTAGTGTTTTAGGGTTTAGTGTAGTGCAGTGGTGTTTGTGTAGTATAGGGGGTCGTGCTGGGGGTAGTTTTTTAGGGTTTAGGGTAGTGCAGTGGTATTTGTGTAGTGTAGGGGGTCATGTTTTAGGGTTTAGGGTAGTGCAGTGGTGTTTGGGTAGTGTAGGGGGTCGTACTGTGGGTAGTATTTTAGGGTTTAGGGTAGTGCAGTGGTGTTTGTATAGTGTAGGGGGTCGTGCTGGGGTAGTGTTTTAGGGTTTAGGGTAGTGCTGTGGTGTTTGTGTAGTGTAGGGGGTCGTGCTGGGGGTAGTGTTTTAGGGTTTAGGGTAGTGCTGTGGTGTTTGTGTCGTGTAGGGGGTCGTGCTGGGGGTAGTGTTTTAGGGTTTAGGGTAGTGCAGTGGTGTTTGTGTAGTGTAGGGGTCATGCTGGGGGTCGTGTTTTAGGGTTTAAGGTAGTGCAGTTGTGTTTGGGTAGAGTAGGGGGTCATTCTGTGGGTCATGTTTTAGGGTTTAGGGTAGTGCAGTTGTGTTTGGGTAGAGTAGGGGGTCATGCTGGGGGTAGTGTTTTAGGGTTTAGGGTAGTGCAGTGGTGTTTGGGTAGTGTAGGGGGTCATGCTGGGGGTAGTGTTTTAGGGTTTAGGGTAGAGCAGTGGTGTTTATATAGTGTAGGAGGTCATGCTGGGGTCGTGTTTTATGGTAGTGCAGTGGTGTTTGTGTAATGTAGGGGGTCGTGCTGGGGTAGTAGTTTAGGGTTTAGGGTAGCGCAATGGTGTTTGTGAAGTGTAGGGGGTCTTGCTGGGGGTAGTGTTTTAGGGTTTAGGGTAGCGCAGTGGTGTTTAGGTAGTGTAGGGGGTCGTGCTGGGGGTAGTGTTTTAGGGTTTAGAGTAGCAAAGTGGTGTTTGTGAAGTGTAGGGGGTAGTGTTTTAGGGTTTAGTGTAGTGCAGTGGTGTTTGTGTAGTGTAGGGGGTCATGCTGGGGGTAGTTTTTTAGGGTTTAGGGTAGTGCAGTGGTGTTTGTGTAGTGTAGGGGGTCATGTTTTAGGGTTTAGGGTAGTGCAGTGGTGTTTGGGTAGTATAGGGGGTCGTACTGTGGGTAGTATTTTAGGGTTTAGGGTAGTGCAGTGGTGTTTGTGTAGTGTAGGGGGTCGTGTTGGGATAGTGTTTTAGGGTTTAGGGTAGTGCTGTGGTGTTTGTGTAGTGTAGGGGGTCGTGCTGGGGGTAGTGTTTTAGGGTTTAGGGTAGTGCAGTGGTGTTTGTGAAGTGTAGGGGGTCATGCTGGGGGTCGTGTTTTAGGGTTTAAGGTAGTGCAGTGGTGTTTGGGTAGTGTAGGAGGTCGTGCTGTGGGTCGTGTTTTAGGGTTTAGGGTAGTGCAGTGGTGTTTGGGTAGTGTAGGGGGTCATGCTGGGGGTAGTGTTTTAGGGTTTAGGGTAGTGCAGTGGTGTTTGGGTAGTGTAGGGGGTCATGCTGGGGATAGTGTTTTAGGGTTTAGGGTAGAGCAGTGGTGTTTATATAGTGTAGGAGGTCATGCTGGGGTCGTGTTTTATGGTAGTGCAGTGGTGTTTGTGTAATGTAGGGGGTCGTGCTGGGGTAGTAGTTTAGGGTTTAGGGTATTGCAGGGGTGTTTGGGTAGTGTAAGGGGTCATGCTGTGGGTAGTAGTTTAGGGTTTAGGGTAGTGCAGGGGTGTTTGGGTAGTGGAGGGGGTCGTGCTGGGGTAGTGTTTTAGGGTTTAGGGTAGTGCAGTGGTGTTTGTGTAGTATAGGGGGTCATGCTGGGGTAGATTTAGGTTTAAGGGTAGTGCAGTGGTGTTTGGGTAGTGTAGGGGGTCGTGCTGGGTATAGATTTAGGGTTTAGGGTTGTGCAGTGGTGTTTGTGAAGTGTAGGGGGTCGTGCTGGGGGTAGTGTTTTAGGGTTTAGGGTAGTGCAGTGGTGTTTGTGTAGTATAGAGGGTCGTGCTGGGGGTTTTGTTTTAGGGTTTAGGGTAGTGCAGTGGTGTTTGTGTAGTGTAGGGGGTCGTGTTTTAGGGTAGTGCAGTGGTGTTTTTTGTAGTGTAGGGGGTCATGCTGGGGGTAGTGTTTTAGGGTTTAGGGTAGTGCAGTGGTGTTTGGGTAGTGTAGGGGGTCGTGCTGGGGTACTGTTTTAGGGATTTAGGGTAGTGCAGTGGTGTTTGTGTAGTCTAGACGGTCGTTCTGGGGGTAGTGTTTTAGGGTTTAGGGTAGTGCAGTGGTGTTTGGGTAGTGTAGGGGGTCGTGCCTGGGGTAGTGTTTTAGGGTTTAGGGTAGTGCAGTGGTGTATGGGTAGTGTAGCGGGTCATGCTGGGGGTAGTGTTTTAGGGTTTATGGTAGTGCTGTGGTGTTTGGGTAGTGTAGGGGGTCGTACTGGGGATAGTGTTTTAGGGTTTAGGGTAGTACATTAGTGTTTGGGTAGTGTAGTGGGTCGTGCTGGGGGTAGTGTTTTAGGGTTTATGGTAGTGCAGTGGTGTTTGGGTAGTGTAGGGGGTCATGCTGGGGTAGTGTTTTAGGGTAGTGCAGTGGTGTTTGGGTAGTGTAGGGGGTCATGCTGGGGGTAGTGTTTTAGGATTTAGGGTAGCGCAGTGGTGTTTGGGTAGTAAAGGGGGTCATGCTGGGGGTAGTGTTTAAGGGTTTATGATAGTGCAGTGGTATTTGTGTAGTGTAGGGGGTCATGCTGGGGGTAGTGTTTTAGGGTTTAGGGTAGTGCAATGGTGTTTGTGTAGTGTAGGAGGTCATGCTGGGGGAAGTGTTTTAGGGTTTAATGTTGTCCAGTGGTGTTTGGGTAGTGTAGGGGGTCATGTTGGGGGTAGTGTTTTAGAGTTTAGGGTAGTGCAGTGGTGTTTGGGTAGTGTAGGGGGTCATGCTGGGGGTAGTGTTATAGGGTTTAGGGTAGTGCAGTGGTGTTAGTTTAGTGTATGGGGTCGTGCTGGGGATAGTGTTTTAGGGTTTAGGGTAGTGCAGTGGTGTTTGGGTAGTGTAGGTGGTCGTGCTGGGGGTTGTGTTTTAGGGTTTAGGGTAGTGCAGTGGTGTTTGGGTAGTGTAGTTGGTCGTGCTGGGGTAGTGTTTTAGGGTTTAGGGTAGTGCAGTGGTGTTTAGGTAGTGTAGGGAGTCGTGCTGGCGTAGAGTTTTAGGGTAGTGCAGTGGTGTTTGGGTAGTATAGGGGGTAGTACGGGGTAGTGTTTTAGGGTAGTGCACTGGTGTTTGGGTAGTGTAGGGTGTCGTACTGGGGGTTTTGTTCTTCTTCGGAAGAAAAATCGACAACAATAGATCTCGCCAAGCGGGCAGCGCATGCGCTGCATCACTAGGCGAGACCTAAAAAGCATTGCACCAAGATGTCTGCCAACACTTCCTGGATTGAAGTGTTGGCAGACAATTAGCACCAAGCTTGTGCTTGTGTAGTTAGATCCCGCCCAGATATATAAATATTTTTTCCTTTAATATCTCAAAAACTACTGAACGGATTTACACCATTTAAAAAAAAGGTCTCTTTCTGAACCAAGGGCTATCTTTTTGCCAAATTTGGTGTAACTCAGTTCAGCAGTTTCAGCTGTAACCGTGTCTATAGTTTCCTATTGAAAATAACATGGAGAAAACACGTTTTGGGACCCCCTTTTTTCTTAGCCCCCGCTTGGCGAATCAACGCGAAACTTTCAGGATAGGAGCTGACCGGAGCAGGCCGTAAGTTTTTTAAATTTTGCGAAGATTCGTCAACCGGCGCCAAAGTTATTGGGAAAAGAAAAAACGCTTTTCCTATGGAAACTAGGTACTAACTATAACTATCTACTGGCGACCGCCAGTAGATAATATATATATATATATTCACTGAAAAAACCATAGGTTTCAGGGACGTTATAATTAGAAATTAGCATTTAAAAAACCTTAGAAATTCACTGAAAAAACCACAGGTTTCAGGGAGATTATAGTTAGTTGGACATTTCACTTGTACAAAACCAGAGAAATTCCCCCGTTATAGTTAGTTCAGCTAACTACAACTCGCGCCCCCGCAATGCACTGCTGATGACGTCACATATTACATCATTCATGACATGGTCAGTGACATCACTGATGACATCACTGATGACATCTCAAATGACATCACTGATGTAGTGACAGGGCGATGGCTGGACTGCATCAGTAGTGCTCAGGGTATTGTAGCAGTGCATGAGTTAGTGCATGGGTCATTGGATGAGTACATGGGTACTGACTGGATGATTAGAGTACTGCATGGAGAGTGGATGGTGAATTTATAAACGCTTGTGTTTTGGTGGAGTGATTGGATAAGGACATGTTTCTGGTTGGGTGATTAGAGGAGTGCATGGGTAGTGACAAAGAGATGGCAGGGCTGCATCAGTAGTGCTCAGGGGATTGTAGCAGTGCATGTATTTAGTGCCTGGGTCCTTGCATGAGTACATGGGTAGTGACTGGATGATTAGAGTACTGCAAGGAGAGTGCATGGTGAATTTATAAGTGCTTGTGTTTTGGCGGAGTGATTGGATAAGTACATGGTGCTCACTGGGTGATAGGAGGAGTGCATGGGTAGTGATAGGGCAATGGCTGGACTGCATCAGTAGTGCTCAGGGTATTGTAGCAGTGCATGAGTTAGTGCATGGGTCATTGCATGAGTGCATGGGTACTGACTGGATGATTAGAGTAATGCAAGGAGAGCGCATGGTGAATTTATAAGTGCTTGGGGTTTGGCGGAGTGATTGGATAAGTACATGGTGCTTGCTGGGTGATAGGAGGAGTGCATGGGTAGTGATAGGGCAATGGCTGGACTGCATCAGTAGTGCTCAGAGTATTGTAGCAGTGCATGAGTTAGTGCCTGGGTCATTGGATGAGTACATGGGTACTGACTGGATGATTAGAGTACTACATGGAGAGTGGATGGTGAATTTATAAATGCTTGTGTTTTGGCGTAGTGATTGGATAAGGACATGTTACTGGTTGGGTGATTAGAGGAGTGCATGGGCAGTGACAAAGAGATGGCTGGGCTGCATCAGTAGTGCTCAGGGGATTGTAGCAGTGCATGTGTTAGTGCCTGCGTCATTGCATGAGTACATCAGTAGTGACTGGATGATTAGAGTACTGCAAGGAGAGTGCATGGTGAATTTATAAGTGCTTGTGTTTTGGCGGAGTGATTGGATAAGTACATGGTGCTCGCTGGGTGATTGGAGGAGTGCATGGGTAGTGACAAAGAGATGGCTGGGCTGCATCAGTAGTGCTCAGGGGATTGTAGCAGTGCATGTGTTAGTGCCTGGGTCATTGCATGAGTACATGGGTACTGACTGGATGATTAGAGTACTGCAAGGAGAGTGCATGGTGAATCTATAAGTGCTTGGGTTTTGGCGGAGTGATTGGATAAGTACATGGTGCTGGCTGGGTGATTGGAGGAGTGCATGGGTAGTGAGAAAGAGATGGCTGGGCTGCATCAGTAGTGCTCAGGGTATTATAGCAGTGCATGAGTTAGTGCATGGGTCATTGCATGAGTGCATGGGTACTGACTGGATGATTAGAGTAATGCAAGGAGAGTGCATGGTGAATTTATAAGTGCTTGGGTTTTGGCGGAGTGATTGGATAAGTACATGGTGCTCGCTGGGTGATAGGAGGAGTGCATGGGTAGTGACAGGGCGATGACTGGACTGTATCAGTAGTGCTCAGAGTATTGGAGCAGTGCATGAGTTAGTGCATGGGTCATTGCATGAGTGCATGGGTACTGACTGGATGATTAGAGTACTGCAAGGAGGTGCATGGTGAATCTTTAAGTGCTTGGGTTTTGGCGGAGTGATTGGATAAGTACATGGTGCTGGCTGGGTGATTGGAGGAGTGCATGGGTAGTGACAAAGAGATGGCTGGGCTGCATCAGTAGTGCTCAGGGGATTGTAGCAGTGCATGTGTTAGTGCCTGGGTCATTGCATGAATACATGGGTAGTGACTGGATGATTAGAGTACTGCAAGGAGAGTGCATGGTGAATTTATAAGTGCTTGTGTTTTGGTGGAGTGATTGGATAAGGACATGTTACTGGTTGGGTGATTAGAGGAGTGCATGGGTAGTGACACAGAGATGGCTGGGCTGCATCAGTAGTGCTCAGGGTATTGTAGCAGTGCATGAGTTAGTGCATGGGTCATTGCATGAGTTCATGGGTACTGACTGGATTATTAGAGTAATGCAAGGAGAACGCATGGTGAATTTATAAGTGCTTGGGTTTTTGCGGAGTGTTTGGATAAGTACATGGTGCTCGCTGGGTGATAGGAGGAGTGCATGGGTAGTGACAGGGCGATGGCTGGACTGCATCAGTAGTGCTCAGAGTATTGTAGCAGTGCATGAGTTAGTGCATGGGTCATTGTATGAGTGCATGGGTACTGACTGGATGATTAGAATACTGCAAGGAGAGTGCATGGTGAATTTATAAGTGCTTGGGTTTTGGCGGAGTGATTGGATAAGTACACACATGTCACATCAGGCCCGCCCCTCCCTCCACCACTGTGCAAACGCGCCTCCTGGAGGGTTTTAAGTTGGGGATTAATTCCCCTTGAATCCTGAGGGTCCCTAGGGCCAACTAGCCCACCAGGTACCTCCAGTAAGCGCCACAGAGCTGTGTTGCAGAGAGGTGGTCCAAGGCCACTCCATTTTTACACCTCTCTGCAATGCAGCTCTGTGGCGCTTACTGGAGGTACCTAGTGGGCTAGTTGGATGCAAGGGACCCTCAGGATTTAAGGGGACTTACAACGCACCAGAGGGCCTGTTTGCACAGTGGTAAAGGGAGGGGGTGGGGCCTGATGTGACAAGTGTGTAAACGCGCCCCGTGGTGCGTTTTAAGTTGGGAGATTTGCTCCCCTTGAATCCTGAGGGTCCCTAAGGCCCAACTAGCCCACCAGGTACCTCCAGTAAGCACCACAGAGCTGCGTTGCAGAGAGGTGGTCCGAGACCTCTCTGCAACACAACTCTGTTGCACTTACTGAAGGTACCTGGTGGGCTAGTTGGCCCCCAGGGACCCTCAGGATAGAAGGGGACTTAATCCCCCAACTTAAAATGCACCATGGAGCACGTTTGCACACTTGTCACATCAGGCCCCGCCCCCTCTCTTCACCACTGTGCAAACACGCCCCGTGTCATTGCAAACAGCAAACAGCAGTGTCCCGGGGGTGGGCACCCCGGGACACTGCAGGAGCCGGCCCTGGGGGGTGGCGGTCCCCAGGGCCATGGAGTGCTCCAGGAGGGGGGCCGCGCGGCCCCCCTCCCTTCAATTGCAAAGCCCCGGGGAGGTGGTGGTCCCTGGGGCTCGGGGGTCCGTAACGGACCCCCAAATTAGCATTTTTAGTGCCCCGGGGAGGTGGCGGTCCCCGGGGCTTGGGGGGCCTTAGAGCCCCCCCAAACTTTAATAAAACAAGGGCCGGGGGTGGCGGTCCCCGGGGATGCGGGGGGGCCATGCCCCCCCGCAAATATTAATGCAAAGCCCCATGGGTTGGCAGTCCCCGGGGCAGTGTGGGGGGAATTGGGGCCCCCCCACACATTTTTTTACTGCCCCCAGGACTTGGCCCACCCGGGGGCTTTTTGAATACGAAGTGCGGGAGCCCGCGCTTCGTTTTTTTTTAATTTTCAGCCGAAATTCGCGCTGGGTGCGCGAATCTCGCCGATTTTTTTTTTTTTTAAATTCTTTTTTGGGCCCTGGGGGTCCTTGTGGGACCCCCTGAGCAGGCCTAGGGGGTCAGGGTGTTTCTACCCTGCCCCCTTTCCTTTTTTTTTGCGACTGTTTTTCTCTTTTCTTGTGCCTCCGTTCTACCGAGGCACAAGATGGCTGCCAACACTTCCAGGTTTGGAGTGTTGACAGCCAATTAGCATGCAGCTCGTGATCGGGAGGGTGCGCGGATCCTCCGCGGCCATAGATATATATGTGTTTTTACTTTTGATTTTCTCAGCAACTACTGAACGGATTTACACCATTTAACAGAAAGGGTTCTTTCTGAACCAAGAACTACCTCTTTGCCAAATTTGGTGTAATTCCGTTCAGCAGTTCGGGCTGTAGCCGTGTCTAAAGTTTCCTATGGGAAATTGCACGGGGAAAACACGTTTTGGGACCCCCCTTTTTTCTCGGCCCACGCTTGACGAATCACCCCAAAACTTTCAAGATAGGAGCGGACCGGAACGCCCCACAAGTTTTAAAAATTTTGCAAAGATTCATCAACTGGTGCCAAAGTTATTGGAAATAGAATGTTGTGAATTTCCTATGGAAAATAGGTCCTAACTATAACTATCTACTGGCGACCGCCAGTAGATAATATATATAGACACACACACACATATATATATATATATAAAAAATACTCTGAATGACTGCATCAGCCCTAAGGACTTTGCCTGGCTATACAAAGTTTCAGGAGTTGACTCCCTGACAGCAACAGGTTAACAGAGCTCATCTGCTCCATCTCTGCCAAGATGTCCCCAGCCTGGAGTGCGTTCAGTGGAATTTTAAGGATCTGGCCAAGTGCATCATGGTACCAACATCCTAAGGACCATCTCAGAGCTTCTAGACCCTTGTTTTTGTGCTGTGGGCACTTTGGAATCCCAAAAGGACCTTCTGGATTCTGGAAGGAGATTCCGAAGTTTGGGGACGATTGGAGAATTTTTGTCTAAAAGCTCCCTAAGGTGACCAACCCGTCGATGAGAGTCAAGCTGCCGAAGTCGAACAATGACCCGACCTGGAGTTTAGGTTCATCGTGCTGAAAGCTCTGGAGCTCAAGACTTCCATGATTTCACTGAGGCCTCACGATGAGCCGTCTTTGACTCAAAACCTCACAAGGAGTGGAACTTCACTCAACATTGTCAGGAATGTAATAACCTGTTACAAGCAAGATATAAAGGAGGAAATGGGTGTACAGAAAAGCAATAGGATTCATATATGTTCTAGTTTTAGAAAGCCCTGAAATCAGCAATCAACAAGATCAACAGAGGTGATATATAGATATATATATATTCACTGAAAAAACCATAGGTTTCAGGGACGTTATAGTTACAAATTATCATGTTAAAAACCTTTGAAATTCACTGAAAAAACCATAGGTTTCAGGGAGATTATAGTTAGTTGGACATTTCACTTGTACAAAACCAGAGAAATTCCCCCGTTATAGTTAGTTCAGCTAACTACAACTCGCGCCCCGCAATGCACTGCTGATGACGTCACATATTACATCATTCATGACATGGTCAGTGACATCACTGATGACATCACTGATGACATCTCAAATGACATCACTGATGTAGTGACAGGGCGATGGCTGGACTGCATCAGTAGTGCTCAGGGTATTGTAGCAGTGCATGAGTTAGTGCATGGGTCATTGGATGAGTACATGGGTACTGACTGGATGATTAGAGTACTGCATGGAGAGTGGATGGTGAATTTATAAACGCTTGTGTTTTGGCGGAGTGATTGGATAAGGACATGTTTCTGGTTGGGTGATTAGAGGAGTGCATGGGTAGTGACAAAGAGATGGCAGGGCTGCATCAGTAGTGCTCAGGGGATTGTAGCAGTGCATGTATTTAGTGCCTGGGTCCTTGCATGAGTACATGGGTAGTGACTGGATGATTAGAGTACTGCAAGGAGAGTGCATGGTGAATTTATAAGTGCTTGTGTTTTGGCGGAGTGATTGGATAAGTACATGGTGCTCACTGGGTGATAGGAGGAGTGCATGGGTAGTGATAGGGCAATGGCTGGACTGCATCAGTAGTGCTCAGGGTATTGTAGCAGTGCATGAGTTAGTGCATGGGTCATTGCATGAGTGCATGGGTACTGACTGGATGATTAGAGTAATGCAAGGAGAGCGCATGGTGAATTTATAAGTGCTTGGGGTTTGGCGGAGTGATTGGATAAGTACATGGTGCTTGCTGGGTGATAGGAGGAGTGCATGGGTAGTGATAGGGCAATGGCTGGACTGCATCAGTAGTGCTCAGAGTATTGTAGCAGTGCATGAGTTAGTGCCTGGGTCATTGGATGAGTACATGGGTACTGACTGGATGATTAGAGTACTACATGGAGAGTGGATGGTGAATTTATAAATGCTTGTGTTTTGGCGTAGTGATTGGATAAGGACATGTTACTGGTTGGGTGATTAGAGGAGTGCATGGGCAGTGACAAAGAGATGGCTGGGCTGCATCAGTAGTGCTCAGGGGATTGTAGCAGTGCATGTGTTAGTGCCTGCGTCATTGCATGAGTACATCAGTAGTGACTGGATGATTAGAGTACTGCAAGGAGAGTGCATGGTGAATTTATAAGTGCTTGTGTTTTGGCGGAGTGATTGGATAAGTACATGGTGCTCGCTGGGTGATTGGAGGAGTGCATGGGTAGTGACAAAGAGATGGCTGGGCTGCATCAGTAGTGCTCAGGGGATTGTAGCAGTGCATGTGTTAGTGCCTGGGTCATTGCATGAGTACATGGGTACTGACTGGATGATTAGAGTACTGCAAGGAGAGTGCATGGTGAATCTATAAGTGCTTGGGTTTTGGCGGAGTGATTGGATAAGTACATGGTGCTGGCTGGGTGATTGGAGGAGTGCATGGGTAGTGAGAAAGAGATGGCTGGGCTGCATCAGTAGTGCTCAGGGTATTATAGCAGTGCATGAGTTAGTGCATGGGTCATTGCATGAGTGCATGGGTACTGACTGGATGATTAGAGTAATGCAAGGAGAGTGCATGGTGAATTTATAAGTGCTTGGGTTTTGGCGGAGTGATTGGATAAGTACATGGTGCTCGCTGGGTGATAGGAGGAGTGCATGGGTAGTGACAGGGCGATGACTGGACTGTATCAGTAGTGCTCAGAGTATTGGAGCAGTGCATGAGTTAGTGCATGGGTCATTGCATGAGTGCATGGGTACTGACTGGATGATTAGAGTACTGCAAGGAGGTGCATGGTGAATCTTTAAGTGCTTGGGTTTTGGCGGAGTGATTGGATAAGTACATGGTGCTGGCTGGGTGATTGGAGGAGTGCATGGGTAGTGACAAAGAGATGGCTGGGCTGCATCAGTAGTGCTCAGGGGATTGTAGCAGTGCATGTGTTAGTGCCTGGGTCATTGCATGAATACATGGGTAGTGACTGGATGATTAGAGTACTGCAAAGGAGAGTGCATGGTGAATTTATAAGTGCTTGTGTTTTGGTGGAGTGATTGGATAAGGACATGTTACTGGTTGGGTGATTAGAGGAGTGCATGGGTAGTGACACAGAGATGGCTGGGCTGCATCAGTAGTGCTCAGGGTATTGTAGCAGTGCATGAGTTAGTGCATGGGTCATTGCATGAGTTCATGGGTACTGACTGGATTATTAGAGTAATGCAAGGAGAACGCATGGTGAATTTATAAGTGCTTGGGTTTTTGCGGAGTGTTTGGATAAGTACATGGTGCTCGCTGGGTGATAGGAGGAGTGCATGGGTAGTGACAGGGCGATGGTTGGACTGCATCAGTAGTGCTCAGAGTATTGTAGCAGTGCATGAGTTAGTGCATGGGTCATTGTATGAGTGCATGGGTACTGACTGGATGATTAGAATACTGCAAGGAGAGTGCATGGTGAATTTATAAGTGCTTGGGTTTTGGCGGAGTGATTGGATAAGTACACACATGTCACATCAGGCCCGCCCCCTCCCTCCACCACTGTGCAAACGCGCCTCCTGGAGGGTTTTAAGTTGGGGGATTAATTCCCCTTGAATCCTGAGGGTCCCTGGGGCCAACTAGCCCACCAGGTACCTCCAGTAAGCGCCACAGAGCTGTGTTGCAGAGAGGTGGTCCAAGGCCACTCCATTTTTACACCTCTCTGCAATGCAGCTCTGTGGCGCTTACTGGAGGTACCTAGTGGGCTAGTTGGATGCAAGGGACCCTCAGGATTTAAGGGGACTTACAACGCACCAGAGGGCCTGTTTGCACAGTGGTAAAGGGAGGGGGTGGGGCCTGATGTGACAAGTGTGTAAACGCGCCCCGTGGTGCGTTTTAAGTTGGGAGATTTGCTCCCTTGAATCCTGAGGGTCCCTAAGGCCCAACTAGCCCACCAGGTACCTCCAGTAAGCACCACAGAGCTGCGTTGCAGAGAGGTGGTCCGAGACCTCTCTGCAACACAACTCTGTTGCACTTACTGAAGGTACCTGGTGGGCTAGTTGGCCCCAGGGACCCTCAGGATAGAAGGGGACTTAATCCCCCAACCTAAAATGCACCATGGAGCACGTTTGCACACTTGTCACATCAGGCCCCGCCCCCTCTCTTCACCACTGTGCAAACACGCCCGTGTCATTGCAAACAGCAAACAGCAGTGTCCCGGGGTGGGCACCCCGGGACACTGCAGGAGCCGGCCCTGGGGGTGGCGGTCCCCAGGGCCATGGAGTGCTCCAGGAGGGGGGCCGCGCGGCCCCCCTCCCTTCAATTGCAAAGCCCCGGGGAGGTGGTGGTCCCTGGGGCTCGGGGGTCCGTAACGGACCCCCAAATTAGCATTTTTAGTGCCCGGGGAGGTGGCGGTCCCCGGGGCTTGGGGGCCTTAGAGCCCCCCAAACTTTAATAAAACAAGGGCCGGGGGTGGCGGTCCCGGGGATGCGGGGGGCCATGCCCCCCCGCAAATATTAATGCAAAGCCCCATGGGTTGGCAGTCCCCGGGGCAGTGTGGGGGGAATTGGGGCCCCCCCACACATTTTTTTACTGCCCCCAGGACTTGGCCCACCCGGGGGCTTTCGAATACGAAGTGCGGGAGCCCGCGCTTGTTTTTTTAATTTTCAGCCGAAATTCGCGCTGGGTGCGCGAATCTCGCCGATTTTTTTTTTTTAAATTCTTTTTTGGGCCCTGGGGGTCCTTGTGGGACCCCCTGAGCAGGCCTAGGGGGTCAGGGTGTTTCTACCCTGCCCCCTTTCCTTTTTTTTTGCGACTGTTTTTCTCTTTTCTTGTGCCTCCGTTCTACCGAGGCACAAGATGGCTGCTAACACTTCCAGGTTTGGAGTGTTGACAGCCAATTAGCATGCAGCTCGTGATCGGGAGGTGCGCGGATCCTCCGCGGCCATAGATATATATGTGTTTTTACTTTTGATTTTCTCAGCAACTACTGAACGGATTTACACCATTTAACAGAAAGGGTTCTTTCTGAACCAAGAACTACCTCTTTGCCAAATTTGGTGTAATTCCGTTCAGCAGTTCGGGCTGTAGCCGTGTCTAAAGTTTCCTATGGGAAATTGCACGGGGAAAACACGTTTTGGGACCCCCCTTTTCTCGGCCCACGCTGACGAATCACCCCAAAACTTTCAAGATAGGAGCGGACCGGAACGCCCCACAAGTTTTAAAAATTTTGCAAAGATTCATCAACTGGTGCCAAAGTTATTGGAAATAGAATGTTGTGAATTTCCTATGGAAAATAGGTCCTAACTATAACTATCTACTGGCGACCGCCAGTAGATAATATATATAGACACACACACACATATATATATATATATTAAAAAATACTCTGAATGACTGCATCAGCCCTAAGGACTTTGCCTGGCTATACAAAGTTTCAGGAGTTGACTCCCTGACAGCAACAGGTTAACAGAGCTCATCTGCTCCATCTCTACCAAGATGTCCCCAGCCTGGAGTGCGTTCAGTGGAATTTTAAGGATCTGGCCAAGTGCATCATGGTACCAACATCCTAAGGACCATCTCAGAGCTTCTAGACCCTTGTTTTTGTGCTGTGGGCACTTTGGAATCCCAAAAGGACCTTCTGGATTCTGGAAGGAGATTCCGAAGTTTGGGGACGATTGGAGAATTTTTGTCTAAAAGCTCCCTAAGGTGACCAACCCGTCGATGAGAGTCAAGCTGCCGAAGTCGAACAATGACCCGACCTGGAGTTTAGGTTCATCGTGCTGAAAGCTCTGGAGCTCAAGACTTCCATGATTTCACTGAGGCCTCACGATGAGCCGTCTTTGACTCAAAACCTCACAAGGAGTGGAACTTCACTCAACATTGTCAGGAATGTAATAACCTGTTACAAGCAAGATATAAAGGAGGAAATGGGTGTACAGAAAAGCAATAGGATTCATATATGTTCTAGTTTTAGAAAGCCCTGAAATCAGCAATCAACAAGATCAACAGAGGTGATATATAGATATATATATATTCACTGAAAAAACCATAGGTTTCAGGGACGTTATAGTTACAAATTATCATGTTAAAAACCTTTGAAATTCACTGAAAAAACCATAGGTTTCAGGGACGTTATAGTTACTTGCACATTTCACTCGTACAAAACCATAGAAATTTGGCCGTTGTAGTTAGTTCAGCTAACTATAACTCACGCCCCCACAATGCACTGCTGATGACGTCACATATTACATCATTCATGACATGGTCAGTGACATCACTGATGACATCACTGATGACATCTCAAATGACATCACTGATGACATCATCCATGTGAAAATCTGATGCACCTCCTCATACCTTAATAAAACCTTTGATACACCCATTCTAAAATACAGACTACCATTTTCGAAACAATACAGACACCAATACCAGTTACTACATACGCCTGCACTGATTCCTAGGTCTACACACACATCCACTCATTTACCCATAAAGTCACTCATACATGCAGTGACTCATCAATACAACACTATTATAGGCACTCATACACCTATACAAACACTCACACACTGCCACTCATCCAGAGTTACTCACACATCTAGTCAGTCATGCAAAGAATCAATCACACTTCTATTTACTCAGCTATACAGTTATACACACACAACCTCACTTTTTCATAGTGATATTAACATATACTTACTCTCTTATACAATCACTGATACAAGTACACACACATCCATACAGCACTCTCACAATCACTGACTCTCACGTATAGTCATTTATGTACTCTAACTCTCTCATGCACTGCGTTTTACATATGTAGTTACTTGGACATGTAGCACTGAGATATCCATTCACTCACCAACACACCCATACACACACTCACCCACCCATACAGCTGTTTCCACATGCACTCTTGAACCCATACACCCAGTGAATAAAGAACTCACACATCTATGCACAAAGTCACACACCTCCCACCCACTCACACACACACTCAGGCACCCATACAATTACTCAGGCAACCAATCAATAACCCATATAGACACTCATGTAGCTACTCATCAACCAATGCAGCAGCTTACACAGCAATAGACAGACTATACAGACATTCACACAGTTTAGTCACTAACCCATGAATTCAGTAAGAGACATTTAATCACTCACTTATACAGTCAGTCACACACCTACTAAATCCTCCATCCACACACTTATACAGCCACTCATTCTACAATATACCTTGGCCAATATATTTATAAAACATATTTAAACTTCACAGAAACACACAGTCACTGGATGATGTCATCAGTGATGTCATTTGAGATGTCATCAGTGATGTCATCAGTGATGTCACTGACCATGTCATGAATGATGTAATATGTAACCCTGGGCAAAGCACTACGCTACGCTCGCGTAGTTTGCGAAGTTTGCGCTATTTCGCACAACGCGAATTGCACGTAGCACAGTGCAAACACGCGTAGCGTAGTGCAGCGGTAATTTTTTGCTTGCTCGCGGTCCTCAACGTCAAGTTGGCGACCGCGAGCAAGATAAATTACATCCCGGCGAGACTTTTTCCTCGTTCGCGATCAGCAACATCAAGTTGCCGATCGCGAGCGTGGAAAATAAACCTCCGGCGAGATTCTCAACGCGGGGAGGTCAGGTTTCTCATTGCGAGTGGTCGCGTATGCTCGCGACCGCTCGCAATGAGAGACTACCAGTCCGCGTTGAGAAGCTGCCGCTCGAGTAAAAATCTACTCGAGCGGCAGTAAAGACAGCTTGCACTGTGCAAGATGCCGTTTTCAATGATTGCACAGTGCGGACAAGCATCCGGCACTGTGCAATCATTGCTGAACAGCACTACGCAGTTCGCGTAGTGCTACGCGTAGCTCGCGTAGTGCGAACTGCACTTTGCGTAGCTTCGCGTAGCGCTACTTCGCGAACTACGCCCAGGCTTAGTAATATGTGACGTCATCAGCAGTGCATTGTGGGGGCGTGAGTTATAGTTAGCTGAACTAACTATAACGGCTGAATTTCTATGGTTTTGTACGAGTGAAATGTGCAAGTAACTATAGCGTCCCTGAAACCTATGGTTTTTTCAGTGAAATATATATATATATATATATATATTATCTACTGGCGGTCGCCAGTAGATAGTTATAGTTACAACCTATTATCCATAGGAAATCCGTGACATTCTATTTGAAATAACTCTCTTGCCGGTTGACGTATCTTCGCAAAATTTTCAAACTTTGTGGGGCGCTCCGGTCCGCTCCTACCCTGAAAGTCTCGGGGGATTCGTCAAGCGGGGGCCGAGAAAAAGGGGGTCCCAAAACGCGTTTTCCCCATGCAATTTTCCATAGGAAACTTTAGACACGGCTACAGCCCGAACTGCTGAACGGAATTACACCAAATTTGGCAAAGAGGTAGTTCTTGGTTCAGAAAGAACCCTTTTTGTTAAATGGTGTAAATCCGTTCAGTAGTTGCTGAGAAAATCAAAAGTAAAAGTACATATATATCTATGGGCACGGAGGATTCGCGCACCCTGAGCGCACCCTGCGCGCACCGTCCCGATCACGAGCTGCATGTTAATGGGCTGTCAGCTGGCTGTCAACATTCTGATTCAGGAAATGTTGGCAGCCATTTTGTCCCTCGGTAGAACCGAGGGACAGAAACAAGTGCACAAAGCGCACAAAGGGGGCAGGGTAGAAACACCCTGACCCCCTAGGTTTGCTCAGGGGGTCCCACAAGGAGCCCCTGGACAAAAAAAAAAAAAATAATAAATTTAAAATCGGCAGAATGCGAATCCTGCCGAAAAAAAAAAAATCGAAGCGCGGTCTCCCGCGCTCGATGTATTTTGCCCCGGGTGGCCCAAGTCCCGGGAGCATGGTGGGGGGTTAATTTTATGTGTGGGGGCCTCAAAGAACGCCACCCCCGGGGCTTTATTGAAAAAATGGTGCGGGAGGGCTCTTCTGCCTCCCGCAGCCCGAGGACACGCCACCCCCGGGGCTTCTTTTTTAATTTAAATAAGGTGTGGGGGGGCTCCAGCCCCCACATGCCCCGGGGACCACCACCTCCCGGGGCACTTATAAAATAAATGTGGGGGTCCATTACGGACCCCCAGAGCCCAGGGACCACCACCTCCCCGGGGCTGTGACCTGAATGGGAGGGGGCCGCGCGGCCCCCTCCTGGAGCCCCTTGATGGCCCTGGGGACCACCACCCCCAGGGCCGGCTCCTGCAGTGTCCCGGGGTGCCTACCCCGGGACACTGCTGTTGCTATGACAGGACGGGAGCCTCGCGGCTCCCGTCCTGTCATAGCAAACTTGTTTGCATTTTGAAAGAGAGAGCAGGAAACCTGCTCTCTCTTTCAAAATGCAAACCAAATGCCTTTCCACATGGGGAGCAGCATGTTGAAAAGCAATGCCGGCTCCCGTAGGACACGGGGAGCCGGCGGGACTGTGGGGGTTTGGGGACCCCCACAGTCCCCAACGAGAGGCCAGGCCCGGGGGATGGGGTCCCCGGGGCCATAGTGGCCCGGGAGGGGGGCCACGCAGCCCCCTCCCCAAAGTTTAGAAAATTAAAAAATCAAAAAAAAAAGTGCAAGGCCGGCCCCGGGGATGGGGTCCCCGGGGCCTTAAATGGCCAGAGGAGGGGGCCACGCAGCCCCCTCCAAAGAATAAAATTAAAAATAGAGGCCATGCCCCGGGGGATGGGGTCCCCGAGGCCAATACAGGCCCAGGGAAGGGGGGCCACGCGGCCCCCTTCCCGTTTTTTTTTAATTTTAAAAACAGGAAAAAAGGAAGGGGGCCACACAGCCCCCTTCAGGGGACAAAAAAAACATATTTTTTTTAAAAACGATCGGGCCAGCAGGCCCCGCCCCCTTCCTTCACCACTCTGCAAACGCGCCCCCTGGCGCGTTTGCAGATGGGGAAGTAATTCCCCTTCAATACTGGGGGTCCCTGGGGGCCAACTATCCCACCAGGAACCTCCAGTATGCGCCAGGGGGCTGCCTTGCAGAGAGGTGTACAGAGGCCACGCCCCTTTTTACACCTCTCTGCAACGCAGCTCTGTGGCACTTAATGGAGGTAGCTGGTGGGCTAGTTGCACCCCAGGGACCCTCAGGATTCACGGGGAGTTAATCCCCTGACTTAAAACGCGCCAAGGGGCGCGTTTGCACAGTGGTGAAGGGAGGGGGCGGGGCTTCAGGTGACATGTGTGCAAACAGGCTCCGTGGCGCGTTTTAAGATAGGGAATTAAATCCCCTTCAATCCTGAAGGTCCCTGGGGGCCAACTAGCCCAACAGGTACATCCAGAAAGCGCCACAGAGCTGCGTTGCAGAGAGGTGTAAAAGGGGTGTGGCCTCTCTACAGTCTCTGCAACGCAGCCCCTGGCGCATACTGGAGGTTCCTGGTGGGCTAGTTGGCCCCTAGGGACCCTCATGATTCAAGGGGACTTAATCCCCCAACTTAAAACGCGCAGCGGGCGCGTTTGCACAGATGTCACCTCAGGCCCCGCCCCCTCCCTTCACCATTGTGCAAATATTCCTCTAAAATCTGCCGAACTACGAATTCCGATTTACTCACCTGTTATCAGGAGAGACCTCAGTGCTGCATCTTTCAGCCCAGTACTAATCCTGAAAAGTAATTTTAACCATACTTACCAGTAACTTGAATTTCCTTCCATAGGATATCATTGCCTGCTTTTTGCTGAAAAAGTTTCTAAGTGTTGATTTTTGAAACATACAAATATTCCTCTAAAATCAGCCGAAATACGAATTCCGATTTACTCACCTGTTATAAGGAGAGACCTCAGTGCTGTATCTTTCAGCCCAGTACTGGTCCTGAAAAGTAATTTTAACCGTACTTACCAGTAACTTGAATTTCCTTCCATAGGCTAACATTGACTAGTTTCACTTGGAAATTCTTCTAAGTGTGGAGTTTTGGAACTTTAAAATAGTCCTCTAAAATCAGCCGAAATACGAATTCCGATTTACTCACCTGTTATCAGGAGAGACCTCAGTGCTGCATCTTTCAGCCCAGTACTGATCCTCAAAAGTAATTTTAACCGTACTTACCAGTAACTTGAATTTCCTTCCATAGGATATCATTGCCTGCTTTTTGCTGAAAAAGTTTCTAAGTGTTGATTTTTGAAACATACAAATATTCCTCTAAAATCAGCCGAAATCCGAATTCTGATTTACTCACCTGTTATCAGGAGAGACCTCAGTGCTGCATCTTTCAGCCCAGTACTGGTCCTGAAAAGTACTTTTAACCTTACTTACCGGTAGCTTGAATTTCCTTCATAGGCTAACATTGACTGGTTTCACTTGGAAATTCTTCTAAGTGTGGAGTTTTGGAACTTTATAATATTCCTCTAAAATCAACCAAAGTACGAATTCAAATTTACTCACCTGTTATCAGGAGAGAACCCAGTGCTGCATCTTTTAGCCCAGCACTGACCCTGAAAAGTAATTTTAACCGTACTTACCAGTAACTTATATTTTCTTCCATAGGAATCCATTGTCTGGTTTTCAGCAGAAAAGTTTCAAAGTGTCGATTTTCACAAACTACAAATATTCCTAAAAAATCGCCTGTATGACTTAAACGCATTCTTTCAACTGTTTACATGAGATGCACCAGTGCTGGATCCAGGATTCAACACTGAGTAAGAAAAAGTAACGATAACACTACTTACCTTCTAGTGAATTTCCTTCCATAGGATAACATTGGTGATTCTATGAGAAAAAGTTTCTTAGTGTCAACTTTTAAAGTACAATAATATTCCTTAAAAATCACGACTGTAACTAAAACGCTTTTACTCAACTGTTTACAGGAGATGTCCCAGGACTGAATCTAGGATCCAGTCCTGTGGTTAGAAAAGTAATCCATAAAGTAACTAATTGCATTTAACTAGAAATTCACATTGAGCTGAATGTTGCATTGTGTTTGAAAATGTGTTGCCCATTGCAACAACTGTAACTACTGTACTTAAAAGTCTATTGCCTATGTGCAAAGTATTTAAACTAAAGTAATTCATTCTGAGAAAGTATTTTTTGTAATGTAATGTATAATGTATTTACAATGTAATTTAAAAAATAAAATATGTAAAAAAAAATTGTTTCTAAAAATGTAGTAAATCAGTATGAAAAAAATTTATATAACAAATAATACATTTAAAAATTGTCATTTACAAAACCTTTGAAATTCACTGAAAAAACCGTAGGTTTCAGACATGTTATAGTTACAAATTAGCATTTAAAAAACCTTTGAAATTCACTGAAAAAACCATAGGTTTCAGGGACGTTATAGTTACAAATTAGCATTTAAAAAACCTTTGAAATTCACTGAAAAAACCATAGGTTTTAGGGACAGTTATAGTTAGTTGGACATTGCACTCGTACAAAACCCGTGAAATTCCCCCGTTATAGTTAGTCCAGCTAACTATAACTCGCGCCCTCAATGCACTGCTGATGACGTCACATATTACATCACTCATGACATGGTCAGTGACATCACTGATGACATCACTGATGACATCTCAAATGACATCACTGATGACATCATCCACGTGATAATCTGATGCACCTCCTCACACCCTAATATAACCTTTGATACACCCACTCTAAATTACAGACTGCCATTCGCAAAACCATAGACACTCCAACACCAATAACTACATACCCAATCACTGATTATTAGGTCTACGCACACATCCACTCACTCACCCGTACAGTCACTCATACTTACGGTCACTCAGTACAGGACTATCATATGCACTCATACTCCTATATAGACACTCAAACACCGCCACTCATCCATAGAGGTACTCACACACCTAGTCAGTCATGCAAATAATTAAACACACTACCATTAACTCACCTATACAGTTATACACACACCAGCTCACTTACTCATACAAATACTAGCACATTCTTACGCTCTTATACAATCACTGATACAAGCACACACTCATCCATACAGCCACTATCACAATCACTCACTCTTGCTTATAGCTATTTATATACTCCAACACACATATATACTGCCTTTCACATATGTAGTTACTCACACATGTACCACTGGGACATACATTCACTCACTAATACACTCTTACACACACTTACCCACCCATACAGTCTATCACAGTTGCACTCTTGAAACCATCCACCCAGTGAATCACCCACTCACACATCTATGCACAGAGTCGCACACACCCCTCCCACACAAACACTCAGGCACCCATACAGATACTCAGACAAGCATTCAATAACTCATATAGACACTCATATAGCTATTCACAAACACATGCAGCCACTTACACAGCAACAGACAGACGGATACAGACATTCACCCAGTTTAGTCACTAACCCATGCATTCAGTAAGATACGTTAAATCACTCACTTATACAGTCAGTCACGCACCTACTAAATCATCCAAACAGACACTTACACACCCACTCATTCTTCAATACGTCTTTTCCTATATATATTTAAAATATTTAAACTTTACAGAAACACACAGTCACTGGATGATGTCATCAGTGATGTCATTTGAGATGTCATCAGTGATGTCATCAGTGATGTCACTGACCATGTCATGAGTGATGTAATATGTGACGTCATCAGCAGTGCATTGCGGGGCGCGAGTTATAGTTAGCTGGACTAACTATAACGGGGAATTTCACGGGTTTTGTACGAGTGCAATGTCCAACTAACTATAACTGTCCCTAAAACCTATGGTTTTTTCAGTGAATATATATATATTATCTACTGGCGGTCGCCAGTAGATAGTTATAGTTACAACCTATTATCCATAGGAAATCCGCGACATTCTATTTGAAATAACGTTGGCGCCGGTTGACGAATCTTCGTGAAAGTTTCCAACTTGTTGGGGCGCTCCGCTCCGCTCCTGCCTGAAAGTCTCGGGGTGATACGTGAAGCGGGGGCCGAGAAAAAGGGGGTCCCAAAACGCGTTTTCCCCATTCATTTTTCCATAGGAACCTTTAGTCGCAGCTACAGCCCGAACTGCTGAACGGAATTACACCAAATTTGGCAAAGAGGTAGACCTTGGTTCAGACTGGTGCCTTTTGCTTAAATGGTGTAAATCCGTTCAGTAGTTCCTGAAAATCAAAAGTAAAAGTACATATATATCAATGGGCGCGTCGGATACGCGTACCCTCAGCGCACCCTGCGCGCACCGTCCCGATCACGAGCTGCATGCTAATTGGCTGTCAGCTGGCTGTCAACATTCCGATTCAGGAAGTGTTGGCAGCCATTTTGTCCCTCGGTGGAACCGAGGGACAGAAACTAAGTGCGCAAAGCGCAAAGAGGGGGCAGGGTAGAAACACCCTGACCCCTAGGTCTGCTCAGGGGTCCCACAAGGACCCCTGGGCAGAAAAATATATATTTTTTTTTTTAAATTGGCGGGATGCGCTTGGGGTGCGCGTATCCCGCCGAGAAAAAAAGAAACAAGTGTGCAAAACGCACAAAGGGGGCAGGGTAGAAACACCCTAACCCCTAGGCCTGCTCAGGGGTCCCACAAGGACCCCCTGGGCAAAAAAGCATTTAAAAAAAAAAAATCGGCAGGATGCGCTCAGGGTGCGCGAATCCTGCCGAAAAAATCGAGCGCGGTCTCCCGCGCTTCGATTGTATTTGCCCCGGGTGGCCCAAGTCCCGGGGGCATGGTGGGGGTTTAATTTTATGTGTGGGGGCCTCAAAGGGCCCCCAAGCCCGAGGACCGCCACCCCCGGGGCTTTCTTTTAAAAATGGTGCGGGAGGGCTCTGAGCCCTCCCGCAGCCCGGAGACCACCACCTCCCGGGGCTTTTTTTTTTAAATTAAACAACCTGTGTGGGGGGCTCCAGCCCCCACACGCCCAGGGACCGCCACCTCCCGGAGCACTAACAAATTAATATGGGGGTCCGTTACGGACCCAGAGCCCAGGGACCACCACCTCCCGGGGCTGTGTACTGAATGGGAGGGGGCCGCGCGGCCCCCTCCTGGAGCCCTTGATGGCCCTGGGGACCACCACCCCCAGGGCCGGCTCCTGCAGTGTCCCGGGGTGCCTACCCCTGGGACACTGTAGTTTGCTATGGCAGGACGGGAGCCTCGCGGCTTCTGTCCTGTCATTGCAAACTTGCTTTGGATATTGGAAGAGAGAGCAGGAAACCTGCTCTCTCTTCCAATATCCAAAGCCGATTGCTTTCCACATGGGGAGCAGCATGTCAGCTGCTCCCCATGTGGGACTAGCAATGCCGGCTCCCAAGGGACGTGGGGAGCCGGCGGGACTGTGGGGGTTTGGGGACCCCCACAGTCCCCAACGAGAGGGCCAGCCCCGGGGGATGGGGTCCCCGGGGCAAGTAGTGGCCCGGGAGGGGGCCACGCGGCCCCCCTCCCAAAAAAGAGCAAAACAAATTTTAAAAAAAGGAAAGGCAGGCTCCGGGGATGGGGTCCCCGGGGCCTTAAAATGGCCAGAGGAGGGGGCCACGCTGCCCCCTCAAAAAAATAAATATAGAGGCCATGCCCCGGGGGATGGGGTCCCCGGGGCCAATACAGGCCAAGGGAAGGGGGCCACGCGGCCCCCTTCCCGTTTTTTTTTAAAGGTAATTTAAAAAAGGGGTAAGGCCCTGGGGGATGGGGTCCCCAGGGCCCAAAAAGAAAAAAAGGAAGGGGGCCACACAGCCCCCCTTCAGGGAGAAAATTAATTAAAAAAAAAAACGATCGGGCCCGCAGGCCCCGCCCCTTCCTTCACCACTCTGCAAACGCGCCCCCTGGCGCGTTTGCAGAGAGAACGAATTCCCCTTGAATACTGGGGGTCCCTGAGGGCCAACTAGCCCACCAGGTACCTCCAGTATGCGCCAGGGAGCTGCCTTGCAGAGAGGTGTACAGAGGCCACGCCCCTTTTACACCTCTCTGCAACGCAGCTCTGTGGCGCTTTGGAGGTATATGGTGGGCTAGTTGGACTCCGGGGACCCTCAGGATTCAAGGGGACTTAATCCCCCAACTTAAAACGCGCCACGGGCGCGTTTGCACAGTGGTGAAGGGAGGGGCGGGGCTTCAGGTGACATGTGTGCAAACAGGCCCCGTGGCACGTTTTAAGATGGGGAATTAAATCCCCTTCAATCCTGAGGGTCCCTGGGGGCCAACTAGCCCAACAGGTACATCCAGAAAGCGCCACAGAGCTGCGTTGCAGAGAGGTGTAAAAGGGGTGTGGCCTCTCTACACGTCTCTGCAACGCAGCCCCTGGCGCATATTGGAGGTTCCTGGTGGGCTAGTTGGCCCCTAGGGACCCTCAGGATTCAAGGGACTTAATCCCCCAACTTAAAACGCGCAACGGGGCGCGTTTGCACAGATGTCACCTGAGGCCCCGCCCCTCCCTTCACCATTGTGCAAATATTCCTCTAAAATCAGCCGAAATATGAATTCCGATTTACTCACCTGTTATCAGGAGAGACCTCAGTGCTGCATCTTTCAGCCCAGTACTGGTCCTGAAAAGTAATTTTAACCGTACTTACCGGTAACTTGAATTTCCTTCATAGGCTAACATTGACTGGTTTCACTTGGAAATTCTTCTAAGTGTGGAGTTTTGGAACTTTAAAATATTCCTCTAAAATCAGCCGAAATACGAATTCCGATTTACTCACCTGTTATCAGGAGAGACCTCAGTGCTGCATCTTTCAGCCCAGTACTGGTCCTGAAAAGTAATTTTAACCGTACTTACCGGTAACTTGAATTTCCTTCATAGGCTAACATTGACTGGTTTCACTTGGAAATTCTTCTAAGTGTGGAGTTTTGGAACTTTAAAATATTCCTCTAAAATCAGCCGAAATACGAATTCCGATTTACTCACCTGTAATCAGGAGAGACCTCAGTGCTGCATCTTTCAGCCCAGTACTAATCCTCAAAAGTAATTTTAGCCGTACTTACCAGTAACTTGAATTTCCTTGCATAGGATATCATTGCCTGCTTTTTGCTGAAAAAGTTTCTAAGTGTTGATTTTGGAACTTTAAAATATTCCTCTAAAATCAGCCGAAATCCGAATTCTGATTTACTCACCTGTTATCAGGAGAGACCTCAGTGCTGCATCTTTCAGCCAAGTACTGATCCTCAAAATTAATTTTAACCGTACTTACCGGTAACTTGAATTTCCTTCATAGGCTAACATTGACTGGTTTCACTTGGAAATTCTTCTAAGTGTGGAGTTTTGGAACTTTATAATATTCCTCTAAAATCAACCAAAGTACGAATTCCAATTTACTCACCTGTTATCAGGAGAGAACCCAGTGCTGCATCTTTTAGCCCAGCACTGACCCTGAAAAAGTAATTTTAACCGTACTTACCAGTAACTTATATTTTCTAACATAGGAATCCATTGTCTGGTTTTCAGCAGAAAACTTTCAAAGTGTCGATTTTCACAAACTACAAATATTCCTTAAAAATCGCCTGTATGACTTAAACGCATTCATTCAACTGTTTACAGGAGATGCACCAGTGCTGGATCCAGGATCCAACACTGAGTAAGATAAAGTAACGATAACAGTTTTTACCTGCTAAGTGAATTTCCTTCCATAGGATAACATTGGTGATTCTATGAGAAAAAGTTTCTAAGTGTCAACTTTTAAAATACAATAATATTCCTTAAAAATCACGACTGTAACCAAAACGCTTTTACTCAACTGTTTACAGGAGATGTACCAGGACTGAATCTAGGATCCAGTCCTGTGGTTACAAAAGTAATCCATAAAGTAACTAATTGCATTTAACTAGAAATTCACATTGAGCTGAATGTTGCATTGTGTTTGAAAATGTGTTGCCCATTGCAACAACTGTAACTACTGTACTTAAAAGTCTATTGCCTATCTGCAAAGTATTTAAACTAAAGTAATTCATTCTGAGAAAGTATTTTTTGTAATGTAATGTATAATGTAATTACAATGTAATTTAAAAATAAAATATGTAAAAAAAAATTGTTTCTAAAAATGTAGTAAATCAGTATGAAAAAAATTAATATAACAATTAATACATTTAAAAATTGTCATTTACAAAACCTTTGAAATTCACTGAAAAAACCGTAGGTTTCAGGCACGTTATAGTTAGAAATTAGCATTTAAAAAACCTTTGAAATTCACTGAAAAAACCATAGGTTTCAGACACGTTATAGTTACAAATTAGCATTTAAAAACCTTTGAAATTCACTGAAAAAACCATAGGTTTCAGACACGTTATAGTTACAAATTAGCATTTAAAAAACCTTTGAAATTCACTGAAAAAACCATAGGTTTTAGGGACAGTTTTAGTTACTTGGACATTGCACTCGTACAAAACCCGTGAAATTCCCCGTTATAGTTAGTTCAGCTAACTATAACTCGCGCCTCGCAATGCACTGCTGATGACGTCACATATTACATCACTCATGACATGGTCAGTGACATCACTGATGACATCACTGATGACATCTCAAATGACATCACTGATGACATCATCCACGTGATAATCTGATGCACCTCCTCACACCCTAATATAACCTTTGATTCACCCACTCTAAATTACAGACTGCCATTCGCAAAACCATAGACACTCCAACACCAATAACTACATACCCACTCACTGATTCTTAGGTCTACACACACACATCCACTCACTCACCCGTACAGTCACTCATACTTACGGTCACTCAGTACAGGACTATCATATGCACTCTTACTCCTATATAGACACTCAAACAACGCCACTCATCCATAGAGATACTCACACACCTAGTCAGTCATGCAAATAATTAAACACACTGCCATTTACTCACCTATACAGTTATACACACACCAGCTCACTTACTCATACAAATAGTAGCACATTGTTACGCTCTTATACAATCACAGATACAAGCACACACTCATCCATACAGCCACTATCACAATCACTCACTCTTGCTTATAGCTATTTATATACTCCAACACACATATATACTGCCTTTCACATATGTAGTTACTCACACATGTACCACTGGGACATACATTCACTCACTAACACACTCTTACACACACTTACCCACCCATACAGTCTATCACAGATGCACTCTTGAAACCATCCACCCAGTGAATCACCCACTCACACATCTATGCACAGAGTTGCACACACCCCTCCCACACAAACACTCAGGCACCCATACAGATACTCAGACAAGCATTCAATAACTCATATAGAAAATTATTTAGCTATTCACAAACACATGCAGCCACTTACACAGCAACAGACAGACGGATACAGACATACACCCAGTTTAGTCACTAACCCATGCATTCAGTAAGATACGTTAAATCACTCACTTATAGAGTCAGTCACGCACCTACTAAATCATCCATACAGACACTTACACACCCACTCATTCTTCAATACGTCTTTTCCTATATATATTAAAAATATTTAAACTTTACAGAAACACACAGTCACTGGATGATGTCATCAGTGATGTCATTTGATATGTCATCAGTGATGTCATCAGTGATGTCACTGACCATGTCATGAGTGATGTAATATGTGACGTCATCAGCAGTGCATTGCGGGGCGCGAGTTATAGTTAGCTGAACTAACTATAACGTGGGAATTTCACGGGTTTTGTACGAGTGCAATGTCCAAGTAACTAAAACTGTCCCTAAAACCTATGGTTTTTTCAGTGAATTTCAAAGGTTTTTAAATGCTAATTTGTAACTATAACGTGTCTGAAACCTATGGTTTTTTTATATATATATATATATTTTTTTTTTCTTGCTTCGCCACAAACAAATCCTTTGAAACAGGAACAGACGAAAGCCGACCCAAATTCTGGTGCAATTGAACTTTTATCTAACGCCCTGCACCACCGCCATAAGTTTCGACCTTCTGGAGGCTTTGATCACATGACGCGCATGTGGAGTGCCTTCACATTTTTAAAGTGCCAGTGCTAAAAAAACACTTGTGACATTCAAATGAGGTTGCCATAGACATAGAACAGTACTACTAGTCGTCGCAACAGAGTTACACATTGATACTCATATACATAGTAACCATAGTATTATATACAACAGCAAGAGTATAAATATTTATAAATACTTAAATATTTAAATAGTTAAAATAGGCAATGCATGATTAAAATTCAAACTGCAAACAAACGAGCTAAGAAACGACACTGAATAAAAGACATGTTAAAAATTAGCATAGTGCATATTTTTGTATGTAAAACCACGTCTTGAATCAGTTAATTAAGCTCTCATACCTATATCAACCCCAACAATTGATCTTAATGATTGGAGATTGCTGTTATATTCAAATGAAACAGTAAGACAATTCCGCCCAAGTGGGCCTAGACAAATTCATATGGCTAAAAAATATAATAAAGTGCTAGTGCTAACAACGTGCCACCATATTAAACCACATAAGGTTTATAAAGTGCAAAAGTGCAAAAATTACTGTAGTGAAGACTAAAAACGATGCAGAGGTAAAAGCAACTTCATGAAAATCTATATCAGAGCTCTCAAAGACAGGTGAAAAAATCCTCACTGGTGTTGAGGCCTTATGGCGTCTTACAGTCCAACTCCAGTATGTACCTGGTTTCGAGTTTCCTTAGGAGGGCTTCCCGATTGCCTCCCCGCCTAAGAGGGCGGACTGTATCCACGACAAAATATTTAAGATTATCCAAATTGTTGCCGTGGGAGTCCTTAAAATGTCTTGCAACTGGGTAAGTCACGTCACTATTGGTGATGGCCCTGATGTGCTGGAGTATCCTCTTGTGGACCTGCAGTTTTGTACTTCCTACATACCGCAAGCCACAGGACACTCCAGCACATACACTGCATATTCAGTTTTGCAGGTCAACTTTTTGTTAATGGGCACTAGGTCTGTCTTAAACGGGGTAGCATAGGCAGATTTGTTAACCGCATATTTGCAGTGCTTACATGTTGTGCATCTAAAGAACCCTTTGCTGGAGTTTAGCCAGGATTTGTTGGTTCTTACTTCGGGACTGCTGCACACCAAAGAGCTACTCATCGAGCGTGCTTTTCTGAAAGTAATGTTTGGGGTTCTTGTCACTTTTGTCCCTAGCACAGGATCGTTCATTACCATGGCCCAGTTCTTATTAATTATCCTACGCAGGGTTTTATGTTGGTTATTGTATGTCAAAATTAGTCTGGTTGGCTGTTCAGACAGTATTTGCCGTTGGATTTTAGAACTGGATCTACACACCAGAGCCTCAGATCTGCCCATCCTTTGGGTTTTGTCAATGGCTTTATCAATCTCAATCTGAGAGTAGCCTCTGGCCAGAAATCTCTCTCGGCTTTCTCTTTGTGCCACTTCACAGTCATCGTCCAAACTACATATTCTCCGAATTCGTAGCATTTCCCCGAAGGGAATGCTGTGAATCAGGTGTTTAGGATGGTGGCTGGTGGCATGCAAAAATTGTATTTCCTGCAGTTGGTTTCCTATGCAGCCTTATCTCCAACCTATCCTGTACAACTACTATTTCAACATCCAGAAAACAAATGGACTTCCTGCTCAATTGGGCCGTGAACTGCAAGTTAAGACTGTTGTTATTGATTTGTTCAATAAAATGGAGAGCACTATCCTCCGTGCCTCTCCAAATTAAAAACAGATCGTCAATATACCTGTACCATCGTACAACATGCTTGGACAGGATTTCCTCAAAAGTTGATCTGAGGACTTGTTCCTCCCATAGTCCCATATGCAAACAGGCATAACTAGGGGAGAAGCAAGCCCCCATAGCAATGCCTCTGACTTGATGGAACACCTGGTTCTGAAATAAAAAGAAGTTATTCTCCAGACAAGTTAAAATCATGGTAATCAACATTCTGTTATGCATATACAGGCACATAGGTCTTGTACTTAGGTAGTGTTCTACTGCTTTAACTCCATCTTGGTGATGGATATTGGTATACAGTAACGTGACATTAAGGGAGATGAGTACACACTCCGAATCCCACTTAACATCACTTATTTTTCTCAACAGGTCACCAGTATCCTGAATGTAGGATGGGAGTTTTTCACAAGCTCCTGAAGGAAAAAGTCCACATACCTTGAGGTGTTTTCCATTATGCTGTTGCATGCAGATATGATGGGCCTTCCTGGAGGTTTTGACAAGTTTTTGTGGATTTTTCGGATAAAGTATATATCACAGGCATGACAGGGTGGTCATTCTTCAGGAACTTGAACTCGTCATTGCTTAACAGTCCTGCGCTCTTCCAGGCAAGGAGTTTTGTGTAGAAATCATTCCACGAGCTCTTTACTGTTTGCATTGTACTCCTCCTGTAGCAATCTCTGTCATTAAGCTGTTTAAGCGCCTCTTCCATATAGAGGTCACGTGGCCACAGCACCACGTTACCGCCCTTGTCAGATTGGCGGATAATGACATTGTCAGCAGCTTGTAGTTTCTTTATAAGCTGAAAGTATTGATTGTCCTGTTTAGTGTATTTTCTGTGCGCGCGTGTACTTGACAAATAGAGTTTTTTGAGTTCGTATGTTACTTTGTCATTAAAGAGATCTAAGTTATCCCACAACATGATTGGGCAGAAAGTGGACTTTGGTTTTAAATTGGGTCCGTGAAGTGCCTCCAAACTCAGACAAGCCTTGGCTACCACCTGATTCCGCAGTGCTACTTTCGTTTTGAAGTTGTCGAAGATCTTGCAATAGTTCAACATCACCTGCTGTTAAAATAGATGGGCTTTGAATTTCACCTGTAGGTACCTCTGTTTGTTTGCGATTTTGTGTCCCTTGCAGGAGATGATATTTTCGTAATTTCAATTTACGGACAAATCTGTACATGTCAATGCGCATCTGAGCATAATCAAAGTTGCACTTCAGGCTATAAGAAAGTTCCAGCGCTAATATCTGCCGTTCATCCTCACTTATTGTTATTTTAGCTAAGTTGATAACTGTTTGGGAGTCACTGCTTGTTGCGTTTCCATCTGTTGTTTGTTGGTTTTTTGTTGCTTTGCTTGCCGCTGGTGGTTACGCTGTCGTCTCTCCCTGCGTTTTTGGTCGCGTTTTTGTTGGTGTTTGCACTTGGCGCACGAGGACGCAACGTTTGCCTTCTGTCCTGGCGGAGGCAGTCCACTTCCTGCGCCAGGGAGAGTTTTTGAAACCCCGACCTTTGCGATCTAACTTGTTCATTGTCCGATTCACTTTCCGGCACCGAACTAAGGTCCGCGGTCGAAGTAAACACAGGTGCACTATTGCTTATGTTGGGTTGTGCATTCAGGAGAGGTACAGCCTTTTTAGATGCCTTGACTGAGTCATATTTTTTAGAGAAGTTAAACACCTGGCCATGCTCGTAGTCCAACTTATCTCGTTGGAATTTAAAAGCCTTGCGTTTTTTTATGACTTCCTCCTCCCTTTGTAGTCGAGTCATCATCTCCTCACGGTATTTGTTAGTCACAGCCGTGACTTCCATTTTGGCAATATCTTCATTCAATTCCTCAATTTTAACTTGAAGTGCTGCACGATCACTTTCAGCATATTTTACAAGGATTTGGACCAGTTTCCGTGATGATTCAAGATTACAGTCAGCCCATTCATATATATATATATATATATATCCTTGAGATCCACTGGTCCCCTTTGGCGGGTGCCAGAGCACTCTTGAAGATTGCTGGTGGTGTGATTTCGAGCAGTAGGACCAACTACTACAATGTGTCAAGATTCCTTGTTTAGAGGAGAAACAAAGTCGCACTCACAGGCTTAGTTATCTTTGCCATATTTATTTTTCAGTTATGGTCTGCAGCAGTTACATACCTCTCAAACTCTTCCCAATGTGTTTCAGTCCTCCTGGACCTTGATCACGGGTGAGTTAGGCTGAGTATTTAAATTATATCAAATGTTATTCTGATTGTGTTCTTGGTGCATATGTAGATGCTCTGTTTAGGATTGAGTACTTTTGCATGCTATTCATAATGTGCTGCCGGTGTTTATATATGTTGTTGCCTTGCTAGATTGGTTGCATGAGTGTATCTGCTCTGTGCATTGCCTGAGACTCCGTATGGTTCCATCAGGTGTACAGTATGTGTGTGTGTTGTAGGGTTATGCACCCTCATGTGTTTTACCTGAGGCGTATGGTCCCATTAGGTGTGCAAGGGTTGTGTACCCTTAAGTGTTTTTCCCTGAGGCGTATGGTCCCATCAGGGGATGCAAGGGTTGTGTACCCTGGAGTGTTTTGCCTGAGTCTTTCGGTCCCATCAGGTGTGCAGGGTGTGTGCATTGCAGGGTCGTTTATCCCTGTGCTGTTTTACCTGAGACGTATGGTCCCATCAGGTGTGCAAGTTGTGTGCACTGTGGGCCGTGTACCCTGTGCTGTGTTACCTGAGACTTTGGTCCCATCAGGTGTGCAAGGGTTGTGCACCCTGGAGTGTTGTACCTGAGACCTTTGGTCCCATCAGGTGTGGAAAAGGTTGCGTGTGCAGGAAGGGGCACATGAGGATTGTTAGTCTTTCACTGTGCTGTACCTTTGTAGTGGTTTTGGTTCTCGAAGCGCAGGACACAAATATATAATTTTCAGGATTATATTGTTGTGATTCTTAAGTGCTGTGATTTTTATTGTATCCAATGTCATGGGACTGTTTCATCTTTTACCATCATACGTCCTATGAAGTTTTCAATTGTAATTTTTATTTTATGCATATGAAGAGGGGAGATGTGTTGTAACTTAATGCATCCTCCCCAGAGGTCCAAGTCTCTGCTGCTCAGCCAGTATGAATGTCATGTAGTGGAATGCTGGAGTGTATGGTGATGCATTGGAATGCTGGAGTGTCTGATGAGTTGGAGAGTGTCAGTTGGAGTGTGTGGGCTGAGCAGCAAGGAGACTGCTCCTGGTGGGGCTTACTTAACAGCTTAGCTATCATCTTACCTACGTGAAACTATATTAAAAAAGGGTGATAGGTGGAGCAGAATGGGGTGTATTGGGTTGGATGGTACCTAGGGAAGCGGGAGCACAAAGGAATGGCTGGCAGGAGCAGGCATTATGGCCATGTTTGCAGAACGCGATATGCCATTAAGCAGTCACTCTTAATACCAGAGCAATGGCATGTTTAGATTGAACTAAGTCACAGAGAATTATATTATGACTGAGTATGAAAAGTGCATTTAAATGATAATAAAAGGGATGGAGGGAATAGTTGAAAAGGGGATTATTGGTAGGGGTAAGTAGGCACCTACCAGTAGTAATAATGCCACAAACATGGTATAAGGTCCAGTAAAGGTCTCAGTAAATTAGCCCCTTGCTCAAACCTTGGTAGCTGTCAGGAGTGTAAAGCACTTAAAATCACCATCACGTCACATAAGTAAGACACAACACACAATAAAAATTCTACATCAATTTATCAAAATAGGAAACACTTTTATGAATAAATAGAGACCAAAACGACAAAACTCCAATATGAATTTTTAAAGATTTACTACTTTATAGTGCTTAAAAATATATATCGCCACTCTGGGACTTCTGGTCACGTTTGACCGGGACAAAGTCAAAGTTTGAGGCCAACTGCGATGGAGCCCTGGTCCTTCCTAAGCAGGAGGCCCCGGTCAATATTTTACCTTCAAACTTAGAAACTTTTCTGGAACTTTTTCTTCTGATGTCGCTTGACCCTCCATAGCAGGCCGGATTTGGTGAGGGTTCGCAGGCTTGACTTTCCGCGAGGCCCCAGTCAAATCATGGAAGTCTGGAGCTCCTGAGCATTCAGCAGGGCGAACCTGAAATCCTGGATGAGTCGCAGTTGAAGATAGTCGGCTTGACTATCAAGATAAGGTCGGTCACCTCATGGAGCTTTTTCACAAAAGATAGGGTCGGTCACCTCATGGAGCTTTTTCACAAAAGTTCTCGAAAGTTCTCTAGACTTCAGGAGGTGCTTCCTGAAGGTCTCATTGCAGGTTCAAAGTGTCCAAAACACCAAGCAAAAAGTCTAGAATCTCCTAGATGCTCCATGGGATGTCTGGACCACAGTTCCCACAATGCACCTTGGCAAATCATTAAAAGTCCACTGCACACACTCTAGGATGAGGACTGTTGGTGGAGATGATGCAGGTGGGCTCTGTTAACCTGAAGCTTTCAGGAAGTCCACTCTTTACTCCTTCTTGAAACAAAGGCACAGTCTCAAGGGCTGTAGTACCAGATTGTGCAGTAGGTGCAGTCATGTAGAGTGCAAGCCTTTGCGCGCAAATCCAGATTCCAGCAGAGCACTCCTTCTTTTCCGTGTAGTTCCAGGCAGCAGATCTGAGACACTATGCAGCTCTCACATACTTATTCAATGTGTGGTGAGACAACAAGCAGGGGGCACCACTGTCAAATGAGATGCTGGGTGCCACCCAAAAGCATGACATCTTCCTCCAAAGTGTGACATCTTCTTGTCCCACAAAGCACTGCACTTCCAAGATCCAACATGGATGATTTCTCTCAAGAGGAGTAAGAGCTAGCTAAACAAACCCACATTGTGGCTCATTTCCATTAGCTCTCCTTCCCCTGACCTCTGCAAATTCCTATTCTAAACCTGCCATCTAGCTGGGGCCCAGGATGTGGTGGAAGGTACCCCTGTCATTCCTTACTGATCTGCTCTCTCTTTGAGCTCAGTTTGATTTACCCGGTCCCCTCTACAGGGCCCATCCTACCCAGCTGCAGAGAACTCTCCATCAGATAACCTCTGCTCAGGCCAGGCCACTTATCACCTAATCAAAGCAGCCTGACTAAGCTTGTTAAGGCTGGCCAATCAGCAGAGACCACTGGATAGCTGGATTTTGCCTTACAGAAAATAAAGTTTCATAACTTCTTTTCTTTACTAGTTATGATAAATTGAACAGTGGCAAGCTGTTGGGTTTATCAATACCCATTGTTTAAGTCCTTAAATGAGATTTTCTCCTTCCCTAGCAATATTTATAAGTAAATAAAATATTGCAATGTTAGCCTATAGAGCTAAGCATGTACAATGTGGAAAATGAAATGGGTAGTTTTTCTTTCATCAGGGCATATAAAACATCTTTTATAAGGCCCTTACTTATAGTTACTTGACCATCACCCCTGGGACACCCTGGGGGTACCTAATAAGTACGAAAAGGGTAAATTATCATTTTTAAAGTGCCCATGTCACCAAAGTTGAGTTTGCACACAATTTACATTTAAAGACAGTCTGCAAAGCTAGGCTGCCTTTAAAATAACAGCAAGCACTCAGCAGTGGACACATGCAAGTGCAGGAAATTTGTTGGGCCTCTAAACTTCCATGCCCTATTTCATATTAGGGACGTATAGTTTGAACCCCTTAGCCCTATCATATACTAAGAACTTATAAGGTCCGTCAACACCAATTGTGAGAATTTAGTTGTAAAGATAGGCTGCAAGGCATGACTGCCTTTAAAAGGACAGCAGCACACATGCAAGTGAAGGAAATCTGCTGGGCCTCTAAACCTCCATGCCCCATTATATATTAGGGACTTATAGGTAGATTGTACCCCTGGCCCTATTGTCTACTAGGGACTTATAGGGTCTGTCATTGACAATTTTAAGTGTACCCTATTACATGTACCATTTTACACATAGCCAGGCCTCCGGGCCTGGTTATCAGAGCCCAGGGTACAGTCAGAGTACGTGGCGCGTTTTAAGTTGTGGGATTAAGTCCCCTTGAATCCTGAGGCTCCCTGGGGCCCAACTAGCCCCCCAGGTACCTACAGTTAGGACCACAGAGCTGAGTTGCAGAGAGGCGTTCCGAGGCCACGCACTTTTTTTCACCTCTCTGCAACGCAACTCTGTTGTGCTTACTGAAGGTACCTGGTGGGCTAGTTGGCCCCCAGTATTCAAAGGGAATTAACTCCCCAACTTAAAACGCACCACAGGGCGTGTTTGCGCACATGTCACCTGAGGCCCCGCCCCTCCCTTCACCACTGTGCAAATGCGCCCCGTGGCGCGTTTTAAGTTGGGGGATTAGGTCACCTTGAATCCTGAGAGTCCCTGGGGCCCAACTAGCCCACCAGGTACTTCCAGTAAGCACCACAGGCCTGCGTTGCAACGCCTGTAACAAATTGTGCAGTTGTGTTTAGGTAGTGAAGAGGGTCGTGCAGGGGGTAGGGTTTTAGGGTTTAAGGTAGTGCAGTGGTGTTTGTGTAGTGTAGGGGGTCATGCTGGGGGTAGATTAAGGGTTTAGGGTAATGCAGTGGTGTTTGGGTAGTGTAGGGAGTCGTGCTGGGGGAGTGTTTTAGGGTTTAGGGTAGTACAGTGGTGTTTGGGTAGTGTAGGGGGTCGTGCTGGGGTTAGTGTTTCAGGGTTTTAGGGTTTAGGGTAGTGCAGTGGTGTTTGGGTAGTGTAGTGGATACTGCTGGGGGTAGTGTTTTAGGGTTTAGGGTAGTGCAATGGTGTTTGGGTAGTGTAGGGGGTACTGCTGGGGGTAGTGTTTTAGGGTTTAGGGTAGTGCAGTGGTGTTTGGGTAGCGTAGGGGGTACTGCTGGGGGTAGTGTTTTATGGTTTAGGGTAGTGCAGTGGTGTTTGGGTAGTGTAGGGGTTCGTGCTGGGGTAGTTTTTTAGGGTTTAGGGTAGTGCAGTGGTGTTTGTGTAGTGTAGGAGGTCGTGTTTTAGGGTTTAGGGTAGTGCAGTGGTCTTTGGGTAGTGTAGGGAGTTGTGCGGGGGGTATTGTTTTAGAGTTTAGGGTAGTGCAGTGGTCTTTGGGTAGTGTAGGGGTTGTGCGGGGGTAGTGTTTTAGGGATTAGGGTAGTGCATTGGTATTTGGGTAGTGTAGGGGGTCATGCGGGGGTAGTGTTTTAGGGTTTAGGGCAGTGCAGTGGTGTTTGGGTAGTGTAGGGGGTCGTGCTGGGGGGAGTGTTTTAGGGTTTAGGGCAGTGCAGTGGTGTTCGGGTAGTGTAGGGGGTCGTGCTGGGGGAGTGTTTTAGGGTTTAGGGCAGTGCAGTGGTGTTCGGGTAGTGTAGGGGGTCGTGCTGGGGGAGTATTTTAGGGTTTAGGGTAGTGCAGTGGTGTTCGGGTAGTGTAGGGGCATGCTGGGGGTAGTGTTCTAGGGTTTAGGGCAGTGCAGTGGTGTTCGGGCAGTGTAGGGGGTCGTGCTGGGGGTGGTGTTTCAGGGTTTAGGGCAGTGCAGTGGTGTTCGGGCAGTGTAGGGGGTCGTGCTAGGGGTGGTGTTTCAGGGTTTAGGGCAGTGCAGTGGTGTTCGGGCAGTGTAGGGGGTCATGCTGGGGGTGGTGTTTCAGGGTTTAGGGCAGTGCAGTGGTGTTCGGACAGTGTAGGGGCAGTGCAGGGTGTGGTGTTTCAGGGTTTAGGGCAGTGCAGTGGTGTTCGGGCATTGTAGGGGGTGGTGCTGGGGCTGGTGTTTCAGGGTTTAGGGCAGGGCAGTGGTGTTCGGGCAGTGTAGGGGGTCGTGCTGGGGCTGGTGTTTCAGGGTTTAGGGCAGTGCAGTGGTGTTTGGGCAGTGTAGGGGGTCGTGCTGGGGCTGGTGTTTCAGGGTTTAAGGCAGTGCAGTGGTGTTCGGGCAGTGTAGGGTGTTGTGCTGGGGCTGGTGTTTCAGGGTTCAGGGCAGTGCAGTGGTGGTCAGGCAGTGTAGGGGGTCGTGCTGAGGCTGGTGTTTCATGGTTTAGGGCAGTGCAGTGGTGTTCGGGCAGTGTAGGGGGTCGTGCTGGGGCTGGTGTTTCAGGGTTTAGGGCAGTGCAGTGGTGTTCGGGCACTGTTGGCGGTCGTGCTGGGGCTGGTGTTTCAGGGTTTAGGGCAGTGCAGTGGTGTTCGGGCAGTGTAGGGGGTCGTGCTGGGGCTGGTGTTTCAGGGTTTAGGGCAGTGCAGTGGTGCTCGGGCAGAGTAGGGGGTCGTGCTGGGGGTGATGTTTCAGGGTTTAGGGTAGTGCAGTGGTGTTCGGGCAGTGTAGGGGGTCGTGCAGGGGCTGGTGTTTCAAGGTTTAGGGCAGTGCAGTGGTGTTCGGGCAGTGTAGGGGGTCGTGTTGGGGCTGGTGTTTCAGGGTTTTGGGCAGAGCAGTGGTGTTCGGGCAGTGTAGGGGGTCATGCTGGGGGTAGTGTTTCAGGGTTTAGGGCAGTGCAGTGGTGTTTGGGCAGTGTAGGGGGTCGTGCTGGGGGTGGTGTTTCAGGGTTTAGGTCAGTGGTGTTCGGGCAGTGTAGGGGGTCTTGCTGGGGGTGATGTTTCAGGGTTTAGGGCAGTGCAGTGGTGTTCGGGCAGTGTAGGGGGTCTTGCTGGGGGTAGTGTTTCAGGGTTTAGGGCAGTGCAGTGGTGTTCGGGCAGTGTAGGGGGTCATGCTGGGGGTGGTGTTTCAGGGTTTAGGGCAGTGCAGTGGTGTTCGGGCAGTGTAGGGGGTCGTGAAGGGGGTGGTGTTTCAGGGTTTAGGGCAGTGCAGTGGTGTTCGGGCAGTGTAGGGGGTCGTTCTAGGGGTGGTGTTTCAGGGTTTAGGGCAGTGCAGTGGTGTTCGGGCAGTGTAGGGGGTTATGCAGGGGCTGGTGTTTCAGGGTTTAGGGCAGTGCAGTGGTGTTCGGGCAGTGTAGGGGTCATGCTGGGGGTAGTGTTTTAGGGTTTAGGGTAGTGCAGTGGTGCTTGTGTAGTGTAGGGGGTCGTGCTGGGGGTAGTGTTTTAGGGTTTAGGGTAGTGCAGTGGTGTTTGTGTAGTGTAGGGGGTCATGTTTTAGGGTAGTGCAGTAGTGTTTGGGTAGTGTAGGGGTCGTGCTGGGGTAGTGTTTTAGGATTTAGGTTAGTGCAGTGGTGTTTGGGTAGTGTAGGGGGTCGTGCTGGGGGTAGTGTTTTAGGGTTTAGGGTAGTGCAGGGGTGTTTGTGTAGTGTAGGGGGTCATGCTGGGGGTGGTGTTTTAGGGTTTAGGGTAGTGCAGTGGTGCTTGTGTAGTGTAGGGGGTCGTGCTGGGGGTAGTGTTTTAGGGTTTAGGGTAGTGCAGTGGTGTTTGTGTAGTGTAGGGGTCATGTTTTAGGGTAGTGCAGTGGTGTTTGGGTAGTGTAGGGGTCGTGCTGGTGGTAGTGTTTTAGGATTTAGGTTAGTGCAGTGGTGTTTGGGTAGCATAGGGGGTCGTGCTGGGGGTAGTGTTTGAGGGTTTAGGATAGTGCAGTGGTGCTTGTGTAGTGTAGGGGGTCGTGCTGGGGGTAGTGTTTTAGGGTTTAAGGTAGTGCAGTGGTGTTTTTGTAGTGTAGGGGGTCATGTTTTAAGATGCAATGCTCCAATACCTGACCAGTCTGCACTACATAAAACTGCAAAAAACTAAAAATAAAAAGTGTTTTGCACACTTTTGTCATTGGGCTATATGTGGGCTACATCTGGGTAATATTTGTGCTACATTTGGGCTCTTTTTTCACTGGTGGCCATCTTGGAAGACTTCTTTGTTATGAATTTTCCTAATTTCTTCATTTACTGCAGTCTCCTCAGTAGGAAATGCTTTCAGTTTTTTACTTTGATTCCATCAAGAAGGCATTCAGATGTGTCTCACATCTGCCATAAATTCAGAATGTTAGCACTCTAGTTGCTCATTAGATCACTGGAGTAAAGCTACTGCTCACCAGGGAGTTAACTGGTAGTCTGCTGCTGGTATTGAAAGTGATTGTTTCAGTCTGCATGTCAGAATTTTCTAATGAAATAGAAGAGGATTTGAGATCTCACTTAAAACATGCCCTAATTTTTCTTTCTGCAGCACTAACCATAATTTCTATTTCAAAAAGAACCCCTCATTTTGTTCCTTTTTAAATTAAATGTTTTAAGTGTTACCGGTTTATTCCAATCAAGATGGCTTCAGGTGTGCCATACTTTTGTCATAAGTAAGGCTGTTAGCGCTCTAGTTGTTCTTTAGAACACTCTGGGAAGCTGCAGTAGAACACAAAGGCATCAACTGGCAGGCTGCTCCTGTTGAAATATAACAGGAAGATATTTGAGATCACACTTGAAATATGTCCTAATTTTTCTTTCTACAGCACTAACCATAATTTCTATGACAAAATGAACCCCATCATTTTGTTCCTTTTTAAATTAAATGTTTTAAGTGTTACCAGTTTATTCCAATCAAGATGGCTTCAGGTGTGCCATACTTTTGTCATAAGTAAGGCTGTTAGCACTCTAGTTGTTCTTTAGAACACTCTGGGAAGCTGCAGTAGAACACAAAGGAATCAACTGACAGTCTCTGCCCTTGTTGGATGTACATGTTTTACTGAGAATGTCAGACTTCATTCTCACATGAGTGAGAAAGATAATGTGAATTTACAGAAAATATGCTCTCATTTTAGCTTCTGGAGCACCTTCCAAACCTCCATGGGACAAGCATGAGAAAATAGTGTTCTCTCAAACATGATTCATGATATCCCAGCAGAAGGTTTTTCACATGGTAAAATCACCTTAGAATACACCACAATTCCTAAAATTAGTATGGTACCATCAACAAATAAATTCTAATGTAACTAAAGTCTGTTATCACCCTTTATAGTTCTCCTTTTGGTGACCCTCAAAATCTTCTATTCACTACAATGCATTTCAATGAGGTACTATCATTTATATTGGTCCCAAGATGGCTGCCAGCAATTCCAGGATGAAGTGCTGACAGCCAATCAGATCTCACGATTACATGTGTGGTTAGGCTCCGCCCAGATATATATGTGACTTTACTTTTGATTTTCTCAGGAACTACTGAACGGATTTACACCATTTAAGCAAAAGGCACGACACTGAACCAAGGGCTACCTCTTTGCCAAATTTGGTGTAATTCCGTTCAGCAGTTCGGGCTGTAGCTGCGACTAAAGGTTCCTAGGGAAAAATGAATGGGAAAACGCGTTTTGGGACCCCCTTTTTCTCGGCCCCCGCTTGACGTATCACCCCGAGACTTTCAGGATAGGAGCGGACCGGAGCGCCCCAACAAGTTGGAAACTTTCGCGAAAATTCGTCAACCGGCGCCAACGTTATTTCAAATAGAATGTCGCAGATTTAATATGGATAATAGGTTTTAACTATAACTATCTACTGGCGACCGCCAGTAGATAATATACATATATATATATATATATATGTCTCCCTTTGGCGTTCTTCTTCCCGAACACCGAGTCCGGCGGCACCCGGTCAACAAACTGCAACTCCACTATTTCGAGGTCAGTTTTTTAAAAAGTTCATATTTATTTACTTCTTTCATGGCAAAATACACAGTCACTTTTATCTGTAATATCAGACCGACGCGTTTTGGCAAATTGCCTTATTTATATATATATATTCACTGAAAAAACCATAGGTTTTAGGGACAGTTATAGTTACTTGGACATTGCACTCGTACAAAACCCGTGAAATTCCCCCGTTATAGTTAGTTCAGCTAACTATAACTCGCGCCCCGCAATGCACTGCTGATGACGTCACATATTACATCACTCATGACATGGTCAGTGACATCACTGATGACATCACTGATGACATCTCAAATGACATCACTGATGACATCATCCAGTGACTGTGTGTTTCTGTAAAGTTTAAATATGTTTAATATATATAGGGAAAGGCGTATTGAAGAATGAGTGGGTGTATAAGTGTCTGAATGGATGATTTAGTACGTGAGTGACTGACTCTACAAGTGAGTGATTAAATGTATCTTACTGAATGCATGGGTTAGTGACTAAACTGTGTGAATGTCTGTATCCGTCTGTCTGTTGGTTTGTAAGCGGCTGCATGGCTTTCTGAATAGCTACATGAGTGTCTACATGGGTTATTGATTGATTGTCTGAGTATCTGTATGGGTGCCTGAGTGTTTGTGTGGGTGGGGTGTGTGCGACTCTGTACATAGATGTGTGAGTGGGTGATTCACTGGGTGCATGATTTGAAGAGTGCGTCTGTGATGGACTGCTTGGGTGGGTGAGTGTGTGTATGGGTGTGTTAGTGAGTGAATGTATATCTCAGTGGTACATGTGCAAGTAACTACATATGTAAAAGGAAGTATATATGTGTGTTAGAGTATTTAAAAGGCTATACGTGAGAGTGTGTGATTGTGAGAGTGGCTGTATGGATGCGTGTGTGCTTGTATCAGTTATTGTATAAGAGCGTAAGAATGTGCTAGTATTTGTATGAGTTATTGAGCTGGTGTGTGTATAACTCTATAGGTGAGTAAATGGGTGTGTGATTAATTTTTGCATGACTGACTAGGTGTGTGAGTACCTCTATGGATGAGTGGCGGTGTGTCAGTGTTTATATAGGTGTATGAGTGCATATGATAGTCCTGTACTGAGTGACTGTAAGTATGAGTGACTGTACGGGTGAGTGAGTGGATGTGTGTGTAGACCTAAGAATCAGTGAGTTGGTATGTAGTTATTGGTATTGGAGTGTCTATGGTTTTGAGAATGGCAGTCTGTAATTTAGAGTGGGTGTATCAAAAGTTATATTAGGGTGTGAGAAGATGCATGAAATTATCACATGGATGATGTCATCAGTGATGTCATTTGAGATGTCATCAGTGATGTCATCAGTGATGTCACTGACCATGTCATGAGTGATGTAATATGTGACGTCATCAGCAGTGCATTGCGGGGCGCGAGTTATAGTTAGCTGAACTAACTATAACGGGGAATTTCACGGGTTTTGTATGAGTGCAATGTCCAAGTAACTATAACTGTCCCTAAAACCTATGGTTTTTTCAGTGAATTTGTAAGGTTTTTTAAATGCTAATTTCTAACTATAACGTGCCTGAAACCTATGGTTTTTTCAGTGAATTTCAAAGGTTTTTTAAATGCTAATTTCTAACTATAACATGTCTGAAACCTATGGTTTTTTCAGTGAATTTCAAAGGTTTTTTAAATGCTAATTCCTAACTATAACATGTCTGAAACCTATGGTTTTTTTCAGTGAATTTCAAAGGTTTTGTAAATGCCAATTTTTAAATGTATTAATTGTTATTTTTATTTTTTTCATACTGATTTACTACATTTTTTTAAACTATTTATTTTTAGATATTTTATTTTTTAAATTACATTGTAATTACATTATACATTACATTACAAAATATACTTTCTCAGAATGAATTAATTTACTTTAAATACTTTGCAAATAGGCAATAGACTTTTAAGTACAGTAGTTACAGTTGTTGCAATGGGCAACACAATTTCAAACACAATGCAACATTGAGCTCAATGTGAATTTCTAGCTAAATGCAATTAGTTACTTTATGGATTACTTTTCTAACCACAGGACTGAATCCTAGATTCAGTCCTGGGACATCTCCTGTAAACAGTTGAGTAAAAGCGTTTTGGTTACAGTAGTGATTTTTAAGGAATATTATTGTATTTTAAAAGTTGACACTTAGAAACTTTTTCACATAGAATCACCAATGTTATCCTATGGGAGGAAATTCACTTAGCAGGTAAGTAGTGTTATCGTGACTTTTCTCACTCAGTGGTGGATCCTGGATCCAGCACTGGTGCATCTCCTGTAAACAGTTGAAAGAATGCGTTTAAGTCATACAGGCGATTTTTAAGGAATATTTGTAGTTTGTGAAAATCGACACTTTGAATCTTTTCTGCTGAAAACCAGACAATGGATTCCTATAGAAGGAAATACAAGTTTCTGGTAAGTACGGTTAAAATTACTTTTCAGGGTCAGTGCTGGGCTAAAAGATGCAGCACTGGGTTCTCTCCTGATAACAGGTGAGTAAATCGGAATTCGTATTTCGGCTGATTTTAGAGGAATATTTGTATGTTTCAAAAATCGACACTTAGAAACTTTTTCAGCAAAAAGCAGGCAATGATATCCTATGGAAGGAAATTCAAGTTACTGGTAAGTACGGTTAAAATTACTTTTCAGGATCAGTACTGGGCTGAAAGATGCAGCACTGAGGTCTCTCCTGATAACAGGTGAGTAAATCGGAATTCGTATTTCAGCTGATTTTAGAGGAATATTTGTATGTTTCAAAAATCGACACTTAGAAACTTTTTCAGCAAAAAGCAGGCAATGATATCCTATGGAAGGAAATTCAAGTTACTGGTAAGTACGGTTAAAATTACTTTTCAGGATCAGTACTGGACTGAAAAATGCAGCACTGAGGTCTCTCCTGATAACAGGTGAGTAAATCGGAATTCGTATTTCGGCTGATTTTAGAGGAATATTTGTATGTTTCAAAATCGACACTTAGAAACTTTTTCAGCAAAAAGCAGGCAATGATATCCTATGGAAGGAAATTCAAGTTACTGGTAAGTACGGTTAAAATTACTTTTCAGGATCAGTACTGGGCTGAAAGATGCAGCACTGAGGTCTCTCCTGATAACAGGTGAGTAAATCGGAATTCGTATTTCGGCTGATTTTAGAGGAATATTTGCACAATGGTGAAGGGAGGGGCGGGGCCTGAGGTGACATCTGTGCAAATGCGCCCCGTGGCGCGTTTTAAGTTGGGGATTAAGTCCCCTTTAATCATGAGGGTCCCTGGGGGTCAACTAGCCCACCAGGAACCTCCAGTATGCGCCAGGGGCTGCGTTGCAGAGACGTGTACAGAGGCCACACCCCTTTTACACCTCTCTGCAAGGCAGCTCTGTGGTGCTTTTTGGAAGTACATGGTGGGCTAGTTGGACTGCAGGGACCCTCAGGATTCAAGGGGACTTAATCCCCCATCTTAAAACACGCCACGGGGCCTGTTTGCACACATGTCACCTGAAGCCCCGCCCCTCCCTTCACCACTGTGCAAACGCACCCCGTGGCGCGTTTTAAGTCGGGGGATTAACTCCCCTTGAATCCTGAGGGTCCCTGGGGCCAACTAGCCCAACAGGTATATCCAAAAGCGCCACAGAGCTGCGTTGCAGAGAGGTGTAAAAGGGCATGGCCTCTGTACACCTCTCTGCAACGCAGCCTCTGGCGCATACTGGAGGTTCCTGGTGGGCTAGTTGGCCTCAGGGACCCCCAGTATTGAAGGGGAATTACTTCCTCATCTGCAAACGCGCCAGGGGGCGCGTTTGCAGAGTGGTGAAGGAAGGGGCGGAGCCTGCGGCCCGATCGTTTTTTTTTTTATTCCTCTGAAGGGGGCTGTGTGGCCCCCTTCCTTTTTCCTATTTTTGGGCCCTGGGGACCCCATCCCCCAGGGCCTTATCACTTTTTTTTTTTTTTTTAAATTAAACGGGAAGGGGGCCGCGTGGCCCCCTCCCCTGGCCGAATCCTACCCCGGGGACCCCATCCCCCGGGGCATGGCCACACTTTACATTAATTTTTAAGGAGGGGGCTGCGTGGCCCCCTCCTCAGGCCTCCTTTGCCCCGGGGACCCCATCCCCCGGGGCAGGCCTTTTTATTTTTTTTGTAAATTATTTCTGGGGAGGGGGCCGCGTGGCCCCCTCCCGGGCCACTACTTGCCCCGGGGACCCCATCCCCCGGGGCCTGGCCTCTGGTTGGGGACTGTGGGGGTCCCCAAACCCCCACAGTCCCGCCGGCTCCCCGTGTCCTACGGGAGCCGGCATTGCTTTTCCACATGGGGAGCAGCTAACATGCTTCTCCCCGTGTGGAAAAGCAATTGTCTTTGGATATTGGAAGCGAGAGCAGGTTTCCGCGAGGCTCCCGTCCTGTCATTGCAAACAGCAGTGTCCCGGGGGTAGGCACCCCGGGACACTGCAGGAGCCGGCCCTGGGGGTGGCGGTCCCCAGGGCCACCACAGGCTCCAGGAGGGGGCCGCGCGGCCCCCTCCCATCCAAATGCACAGCCCCTGGGAGGTGGTGGTCCCGGGGCTCGGGGTCCTTAACGGACCCCCATTTTCACCCTGTTAGTGCCCCGGGAGGTGGTGGTCCCTGGGCGTGTGGGGGCTGGAGCCCCCCACAAATGTTAATTTAAAAATAAAGAAGCCCCGGGGAGGTGTTGGTCCCGGGGCTGCGGGAGGGCTCAGAGCCCTCCCGCTACTTTTTCAAATAAAGCCCCAGGGGTGGCGGTCCTCGGGGCTTGGGGGCCCTTAGAGGCCCCCATACATAAAATAAACCCCCCAGCATGTCCCCGGGACTTAGCCCACCCGGGGGCAAATTAACATCGAAGCGCAGGAGACCACGCTTCGATTTTTTTTTTTATCGGCAGCATCCGCGCACCCTGAGCGCATCCTGCCGATTTAAAAAAAAAATGCTTTTTTGCCCAGGGGGTCCTTGTGGGACCCCTGAGCAGACCTAGGGGTCAGGGTGTTTCTACCCTGCCCCCTTTGTGCGTTTTAGCACTTTTTTTACTGCTTTCTTGTTCCTCGGTTCTACCGAGGAACAAGATGGCTGCCAACACTTCCTGGTTTGGAGTGTTGACAGCCAATTAGCAGACAGCTCGTGATCGGGAGGGTGCGCGGATCCTCCGTGCCCATAGATATATATGTACTTTTACTTTTGATTTTCTCAGCAACTATGAACGGATTTACACCATTTAACAAAAAGGGTTCTTTCTGAACCAAGAACTACCTCTTTGCCAAATTTGGTGTAATTCCGTTCAGCAGTTCGGGCTGTAGCCGTGTCTAAAGTTTCCTATGGAAAAATGAATGGGGAAAACGCGTTTTGGGACCCCCTTTTTCTCGGCCACCGCTAACGAATCACCCCGAGACTTTCAGGGTAGGAGCGGACCGGAGCGCCCCACAAAGTTTGAAAATTTCGCGAAGATACGTCAACCGGCAAGAGAGTTATTTCAAATAGAATGTCGCGGATTTCCTATGGAAAATAGGTCCTAACTATAACTATCTTCTGGCGACCGCCAGTAGATAATATATATATATACACAGTATATGCACTGTGTGGGGCTTATTGGAGGTAACAGGTAGACCATCAGGAGGCAAGGGGATTTCATCCACCAACCAAGAGCACACCAGGAAGCACACCAGGTGCCCCCTGGTTCAATGAAGAACTGAGGGGCAGGAAGCAAACCCTCCACCAAGCTGAGAGAAGGTGGTGGAAATCAGACAGCCAAGCTGATCTTGCGGCCCACAAACTCTTGCTTATCTCATATAAAAAGGCCATTATGACTAGGAAGGCTGAATACTATGAGGCAAGAATCACGGGTGCAGCAAATAAACAGAAAGAGACTTTTAAAATACTAAATGAACTCAGCCAGAAGTCAACACTAGGATCCACAGCTTCACCAGTAGACTGTAACACCTTCCAGACCTATTTTCTGCACAAGGTTGTGAATATTCTAGCTGAGATTGAAAGCGCCCCGTCCCATCAGGCCCCCCAGAACAGCACCCCATGCCCCCCATGCCTGCTAACCAGCTCCCCTCCTTCCCTAATTTAGACCCAGCCTCCCTGTCAGGCCTGATGAGCCACATCAAATCAGGCTCACCAGCAGAGTCCTGTCCTCCAAGAGTTTTTCGTATGGCCCTCCCCGGTCTTGAAAGACACATCCTCGCCCTACTAAATCACTCCCTTGAGACAGGCTACCTTCCCTCCGGCCTGAAAGAAGCCAGGGTCACCCCCCTGTTGAAGAAACCTGGGGCTGATGCTGCCACTCTTAAAAACTACAGACCAATCTCCCAGCTCCCCTTCCTGGTGAAAGTCATAGAGGAACACATCCTAAAAACACTCTCCGCCTTCCTGGAGGAACACCAGCTACTCCAGGGGTGGCAGGTGGGCTTCAAGCCCCACCACAACACTGAGCTGGTAATGCTATCGGTACTTGACGAGCTCAGAGTCATGGCCGACAATAAGAAACCGTGCGCCCTGGTGCTGTTAGACCTGTCGGCAGCATTTGACACGGTCAACTATGCGCAGCTTCTAGCCCGCATTTCCGAGCTAGGCATCAGTAGGGTGGCCCACCAGTGGCTTGAATCCTTTCTCTCTGGGCGGTCGCAGAGGGTCCAACTTGGGGAGCAGGTGTCTAGCAGGGGTGCCCTCACATGTGGCATCCCCCAGGGCTCAGCACTGTCCCCGCTCCTCTTCAATATTTACCTCCAGCCGCTTATAACTGCTTTGGCGCGTATGGACTGCCAAGTATTTAACTATGCGGATGACATGCAGCTCATCCTCCAGATCGACAACCCCCAGCAGGCCCCCTCATTGATTCAAAATATTCTTAGATACACCGTGAACTGGATGACGACCAATTCTCTGAAGGTTAACCCATACAAAACCGAGGTCCTAGTCATCCCCTGGAAGACAAACCCCTGGTATGACCATTTCTGGCCCCAAGAGCTGGGCACAACCCCGACACCGGTCACAACTGTAAAGAGCTTGGGAATCAAGATAGATGCTGACCTCTCTATGTCCAACCAAGTAGCGACTATGACTGGTACATGCACCGGCCTGCTAAGACAGATGCGGAGAGTTGCCCCCCTCCTCTCGACGGCAGCTCTACAGATGGTAGTATCAGCCACCATTCTGTCCAGATTAGATTACGGGAACGCCCTATACATCGGCCTACCGGAAAAACGAACCAACAAATTACAGGTAACCATGAATGATGCAGCTAGGCTGATCTTCAGGCTCCCTCAGAAGGGCACATGCGACCCCTCTCCTGCGCAAGCTTCACTGGCTCCCCATCAAGCAGAGAGCAAAATATAAGGGCCTCTGTATTGCCCACAAAGCTATCTACGGCCAGGCCCCGACCTACATTAAAGAGCGTCTTCAAAACTATGTGCCTGGCCGGAATCTCCGGTCCGCCGAGCGCTGCCTGCTGGCAGTTCCCCGGTTTAATATGACATCCAAGGGAGGCAGAGCCCTCTCTGTCCTGCTACCACAACTCTGGAATAAACTACCCGATGGCCTCCGCAAGGAATGCGCTCTCCTCCCTTTCAGGAAACGCCTCAAAACACTCCTGTTCAGGGAGGCATTGGACACTATCTAACCATCTGTTACGCATATTCCTGGAGACTACAGTGGGTATCGGACCCCTCTCTCAATGCGCTAAGAGACCTGATGGTGATTATGCACTATAGAAGTAGAAATTAACATTAACATTAACGTTTGCAGAGTGGTGGGCAAAGGATGCTTGGCCTGCTATCAGAACTCAGTAATCCTGCTGTGTGGGACTTACTGGAGGCAAATAGAGTGGTAGTTGGTCCACAAGGACATCCTTGGGAGCCAACTACCCCTCCTTTTACCTCCAGTAATTCCCACAAAATGGGATTGCTAAGAGATCTTCGGAGGTCACACTCCCCTTTGTCCACTATTCTGCAAACTTGCCTCCTGGCACACTCCTGGTTGGGGGATGAAGTCCAATTTACTCCTGAGGGACTTTGGGGGCCAAGAAGCCCTCCTGGTACCTCATGTAATTACTACGCAGAGGAATTCCTGAACACTAGTTGGAGGCCCAGCCCCCTTTCTCCACCACTCTGCAAACATGACTACTAGTTAAACAAGCATTTGCAATACAATAGGTCTCAAATTTGCGAGAGTTAGTGCTATTAGGGTTGTAAATGTAAACATTTTTTATTAATGTTTTTGGGAGTGGAGTGGATGTACGTTGTGTGTAGTGGAATTATGTGGTATGTTGTGCAGTTAAATTATGTAGATAGAAAGTATGTGGTATTTAGTTTATAGGAATTATGTGGAGTGGGATTATGTGTTATGGAGAGTAATTATGTGGTATGGTAGTCTATGTTGTGGAGTGGTAACATCAGATTCAGTCTTCCTTGTTTCCATTGAAACTAAACTGTAAACTCAATGAGACAAAAAAGGAGCAACCACAGAGGAGCACTTTTGGACCTAGTTAGAGGTATGAGCTAGGTCACTGGAATTATACAACTCTTCGGCCGTGACGATTTTCAAATAATTATACATTTATAAAAGGGCTCAAATCTTACATGTATTACAGCATGGTGGAAGGCCACTCACAAAGTTGGAATGGTCACCTGTTACTTATTGCTAAATGTGGGAGTTAAATTAGAACTTATGCATTTCTCTTGCTTCTTTCTGCTCATTTCTTCCTCTTCCTGCACCTTTCTTCCTCTTTCTGGAGTTCTCTTGCCTCTTTCTGTACATCTCTTCCATCTGTCTACAACTCTGTTCCTTCTTTCTGCACCTCTATTGCTCATTTCTTCATCTCTCTTGCTTCTTTCTGCACTACTCTTGACTCTTTCTGCACCCCTCGTCCCTCTTTCTGCATCTCTTTTGCCTCTTTCTGCATATCTCTTGCCTCTTTCTACACTTTTCTTGCCTATGTCTGCTCTTCTCGTTTCTTTCTGTACCTATCTTATATATTTTTGCACCCATCTTGCCTCTTTCTGCACTTCTCTTGTGTCTTTCTGCACCACTATTTCCTCTTTCTGCACCTCTCTTGCCTCTTTCTGCACTTCTCTTGTGTCTTTCTGACCTCTGTTGCTACTTCCCGCACCGCTCTTGCTTCTTTCTGCACCCCTCTTGCCTCTTTCTGCACCCCTCTTGCCTCTTTCTGCACCTTGTCCCTCTTTATGTAATTCACTTGCATCTTTCTGTACCTCAGTTGCCTCTTTCTGCACCCCCTTGTCTCTTTCTGCAACCCTCTTGCCTGTTTCTGTACCTTTATTGCTTCTTTCTGTACTTCTCTTGTTTCTTTCTGCACATCTCTTGATTCTTTCTGCACCCCTCTTTCCTCTTTCTGCACCCCTCTTCTCTCTTTCTGCATCCCGCTTGCCTATTTCTACAATTCTCTGGCCTCTTTATGCACCTCTGTTTCTTATTTCTGCACCCCTTTTGCCTCTTTCTGCACCCCTCTTGCTACTTTCTGCAAATCTGTTGCTTCTTTCTGCACTTCTCTTGCTTCTTTCTGGATCTCTCTTGCTTTGTTCTGCACCCCTCATGCCTCTTTCTGCACCCTCTTCACTCTTTCTGCACCTCTCTTGCCTCTTCCTGCACCTCTCTTGCCTCTTTCTGCACTTCTATTGCCTCTTTCTGGAGCTCTGTTGCTCCTTTCTGCTCTTGTCTTGCCTCTTTCTGCACCTCTCTTGCCTCTTTCTTGCACTCTCTTCCCTCTTTCTGCGCCCCTCTTTCTGTACCTCTCTTGCCTCTTTCTGCACCTCTCTTGCTGCTTTCTGCAGTTCTCTTGCCTCTTTCTGCAACTCTGTTGTGCTTCTTTCTACACTTCTCTTGCCTATTTTTGCACCCCTCTTGCCTCTTTCTGCACCTCTGTTGGTACTTTCTGCAATTCCCTTGCTTCTATCTGCATGTCTCTTGCTTCTTTATGCACTCCTCTTGCTTCTTTCCGCACCCATCCACCCTCTTTCTGAACCACTCTTCCCTCTTTCTGTACCTCTTTTGCCTCTCTCTGCACCTCTCTTGACTCTTTCTGGAACTCTGTAGCTCCTTTCTGTACTTTTCTTGCTTCTTTCTGTACTTCTCTTTCTTCATTCAGCACATTTCCTCCTCTTTCTGGACCTTTCTTTCTCTTTCTGCACCTCACCTGCCTCTTTCTGCACCTCTCTTGCCTCTTTCTGCACTTCTCATTCCTATTTCTGCACCTCACTTGCGTCTTCCTGCACCTCACTGTTTTCTTTCTGCACCTCACTGTGAGAAGTTGGCCTGGTATATGCTGTTCACTAGTTAAAGTGGACACCTTGCACCAGTACAATTCGACTCTTATGGTAGGTAGGTTTAAGACAACCTTTATAGAAAGCTATCCTAGTGGTAGCTGTGGAGAGCAGCCTTCAGGCTAAGTCTTGGAGGAATGTAAAGCAGCTTGTTTTACCACACAATCTCTTGAATCACCAAATGAAAAGACACCACACAGGTAAATATATCAAATATATATGTATTTATTACTAAACAACTCTCTACTAATCTCTTTATGAGATTAGAAGTCAGGAACATATGCACAAATCAATGTTTCACAATAAATTAAGCACAATATGCCTGGGGCCCTAGGGTCGTACCAGACCATATACTAAAAAAGAGACTTAAGAACGACGACTTGCAAAGAGACAAGGCCTAGGGCCTTCAGAAGTGTTGGGGCCTCACGAAACCACCCAAGGCAGGTAAGTAAAGGACCCACGGGGGACGTGTGCAGTACGTGAACACAGGCACGGATCGCCGTAGACTTCAATGGGGCAAGTCGCGGTTACAAATTAAGAGGTTAAGGGCACTTCGGGAGTAGCTACATGAAAGTCACTTACAGGGTAAGTAGTTCTAGGGCCAACACCCACAGGAGCACTGTAGTGCAGGAGTTACCTCACCCAGGGAAGCCGGGTGCATAGGTGTCCTTTGGTGTCGGGTCGCGGCGTCGTTTTCAATGGGAGCCAATGAAGACTTGCTGCTTGTGAAGTCCGAAGAAGTGTCCGGTGGAATCCAAGCCTGGATTCGGAAGAAGGAAGACCTGAAAGCAGAGGGGACAGTGTTCAAAGTCACTGGGCAGTGACTCTGGGCAAGGAAGATGAATGCCCACCGTCGTCGGAAGATTCAGGTCGTTCATGGGTGTCTTGACTCTTCGGCCACGAGGTCTAGGAGCCATCGATGACAACCAGGAGCTGGATTTCGCGTGCACCACAAAGTTTACAGCTGACTGCGTTGTCAGCAACCCGATTGGAGCCAACAAGCCTTGGTAGCAGCAAGTCTTGTGGAAAGTGAAAAAAGTCAATGGTGCAGACCAGCAAGGTCTGGGGAACTCACCCAGTAAAGGTAAGTCAGGGCAGGCCTGGAGCAACCAGAGGAACCCTTTGGTTTTTTAGAAAAGTCTACTGGGGACCCACAAGTTGGCTGGCAAGGGATTGCAAAGATGCCTCAGGAGGATTCCTTCAACAGGGGCCCACGGTCACTCGGGATGGGGTAAGCCTTTGATCTTCAGAGAGATTCCTGTTAGAGGGTGGGAACACACGTGGTCCAAAGCACAAGTTCGTAGAACGTCGTGAAGGGGTTGCACTTGACAATAGTACACGGTTCCCAGGGACTGAGGTTCCTCGTCACTTGTGGGATACACTGGCCTCAGCTTCGCTGGGGACTCACAATGGCCTTTGAAAAGTCAGGAAATCCTCATCTTGGGCTACAGGGACCTCGGGCTCCAGCGGGAGTGGCGTAGTTTGCAACTGTTGTTTGTAGTTTTTGGTGCCTGCCAAGCAGGGGAGTCACTCCTTGACTCCAAGGGAGATTCTTCAGTCTTCCAGAGGTAGTGGAACGTCGAAGGTCCAGGATTCTTCTTTAGAGCATCATCCAGGGGTATTTAGTGTGCAATGGCAAGGGTTCCCTACCTTATACTAAAAAGGAAGGGAGGGACTAGCTCTAAGACCCCACCTATGGTAGGGTCAGGGGAGTGGGTGGCTACACCCACTTCCCTTTGTCCAGTTTCACGCCAGAGCAGGGGCAGGTAGCCCCTGAGCTGGTTTGAACTGGCATATGCACAGAGGAGCCTTCTGCTCCCCCAGTGCAGGACTTCAAAGCACTCTCAGAGTGCACCCACCCAGCCCCAATACACTAAACCCTGTCTGGAAGGTGGTCACACCCTCCTGTGACAGGATACCTATTGTTGGGCTTCCTGCGAGTTTCGGTCATCAGCAGGAGGGCAGCCCAGTGTCTGTGACTGGTGGCATCCATTTTGTGATGCCAGGGCTCTTCAGGATTCTACTGTGTTTCCACAGTAGGTACATGTCTATCCCTCTAGAAGGGTGGAATGCTACCCCCGCTGCCAGAACTGGCGGGGGGTAGTACTCCAAGATGTTTGACACCAAACACAACATGTTTCCGTGCAGCCATCCCAAAGTTAGCATTTAACGCGAGGTTATAATGCGCTTAAGAGTATATGGTCAGGCTGCACTACAAACAGCATCAGAGAAGGGTCTCCGAATGCTGCAGAGGGGCTCTGCTCATGCAGGGGCACCCCCTCACATAGGAACCAAGCACTCTGCCTTCAGGATTGGTAAGGCCTGCCATAGGAGTGACTTATAGGTTTATATGTGTGTATCTATGTAGTGATATAGGTAGCCTATATCACAGTAAGGGGTGCATGCACCACCTTACCCAGGCTGTAGTAGCAGACCTGTGGTGTCAGATTTAGTCTGCTTCCCAGGGGTGGCATAATTCATGCTTCAGCCCCTGGTAGGCCTGTGAAGTACCTATGCCCTTGGTACCTAAGGTACCATATACTAGGGACTCATAAGGTACCACAGTATCCAATCACTAGTGCACCTAGAGTGCACTCCAAGTCGTTTAGAGAGAACAGAGAGGCTGGGGCCCTGATTGACAGGGTCCCAGCCTGACTATAGCCAGAAACCAGTGTAAACATCAGAAAAAAAGTGAGGGCAACATAAAAGGCAGATCCTACTCTCCTACACAACCCCCACCCAAACGCAGGGACACTAAACTAACCTTGGCCAGTTGAGTCTTCGTGCTCTAAGTGGAAATACCTTGAGAGTCCATCTGCATTGGCATGTTGGGTCCCAGGCCTATGTTCCACTGTATAGTACATCCCCTGTAGGGAAATGGACCACCTCAAAAGTTTTGGGTTTTCACCTTTCATCTGCTTAAGCCATAGGAGGGGCTTATGGTCAGTCTGAACTATGAAGTGAGTGCCAAACAAGTATGGCCTCAGCTTCTTCAGGGCCCACACCACAGCAAAGGCCTCCCTCTCTATAGCTGACCAACGTTTCTCTCTAGGGGTCAGCCTTCTGCTAATGAAAGCTACTGGCTGGTCTTGACCTTCATCATTCAGTTGAGACAGTACAGCTCCCACACCCAGCTCAGAAGCATCTGTTTGGACAATTAACTTGTTGGTGTAGTCTGGACTCTGTAAGATGGGGGCAGTGCACATGGCCTGCTTTAGGTCTTCAAATGCCTTCTGACAGCTAGCTGTCCACTGAACCTTTTTTGGCATTTTCTTTGAGGTCAGATCATTCAAGGGGGTCACTATAGATCCATATCCCTTGACAAACCTCCTATAGTACCCAGTCAGGCCTAAGAAGGCTCTCACCTGTGTCTGGTTGGTAGGAGCAACCCATTCCATTATGGTTTGGATTTTACTCTGTAAAGGCTGAACCTGGCCTCCACCCACAAGGTGGCCCAGGTACACAACCTGACTCTGCCCTATCTGGCACTTAGTGGCCTTGATAGTGAGGCCTGCTTTCTGCAGGGCCTCCAAAACATTTCTGAGGTGGACCAGGTGATCCTGCCAGGAGGAACTAAAGACAGCAATATCATCTAGATAAGCTGAGCAATAAGTTTCCATTCCTGCCAGAACTTTATTCACCAACCTCTGAAAAGTGGCAGGTGCATTTTTCAATCCAAAGGGCATCACCACAAAGTGGTAGTGCCCACCAGGGGTCGAAAATGCTGTTTTGGCTTTTGCATCATCAGCTAACCTGATCTGCCAGTAGCCAGCTGTTAGGTCAAATGTACTTAGATACTTGGCTGAGGCCAAAGTATCAATCAGCTCATCTGCCCTTGGTATGGGATAGGCATCAGTCCTGGTGACTGCATTGAGGCCTCTGTAGTCTACACAAACCTCATTTCTTTCTTACCACCCTGGGTATGAGGCTTGGGTACTAGGACTACTGGGCTAGCCCAAGGGCTAACTGAAGGCTCAATCACACCTAACTCCAACATTTTCTGGACTTCAGTCCTGATACAGTCCCTGACATGGTCAGGTTGCCTGTAGATTTTACTCTTGACAGGCAGACTGTCTCCAGTGTCCACCTCATGGGTGCACCAGAAAGTCTGACTAGGGGTCAGGCTAAACATATGTCTGTACTGTTGCAGAACTTGTCTGCACTCAGTTTGCTGATGGTCAGTGAGGCTGCTTGCCAAAGCAACACCATCTACTGACCCATCATCAGGGTTCTGTGAGAGCAGGTCAGGGAGAGGGTCACTCTCCTCCTCCTGGTCCTCATCAGTTGCCATGAGCAAGCCCATGTCAGCCCTGTCAACATATGGCTTTAATCTGTTGACATGGAGCACCCTCAGGGGGCTCCTGGGAGTTCCAAGATTCACCAGATAGGTGACTTCTCCCTTTGCTCAACTATGGTATGGGGGCCATGTGGAGAAGTTGGCCTGGCATATGCTGTCCACTAATTATAGTGGGCACCTTGCACCAGTCCAAACAACCCCTTATTGGAGATAGGTTAAAGACTAACCCTGGGCGTAGTTTGCGTAGTCGCGCTACGCGAAGCTACGCGAAGACGTCGAAGCGCTACGCGAGCTTCGCGAGCATGCGTAGCTGCTTGGCGCGCCCGTTCGCGATGCGTTTTTCTTGCTCGGGAACGCGTTGTTCGTGTTCGGGACGCTGTTTGCGTGCTCGGGGGCGCGAACTTACCCATGCTGTCGCCTATGGGCGCGGCCATTTTGATTTTCACTTGTCCCGCCCGTTCGCGATCCCTTATTTCCTGTTCCGGGTCGCGTATAGCGTGCTCGCGATGCGCATTCCATGTTCGGGAACGTGTTGTACGTGTTCGCGACGTTTTGTGCGTGCTCGGGGAGAAATATCGCGCAAACTTACTCATGCGGTCGCGATGGGCGCGGCCATCTTGTTTTACCACTCTATGCTATGGTTCTGGGCCTGCTTTTCTATCCTCCCTCAATCTTTGCAATCCTTAGTTTTTTACACTGTTTTTCAATTTTTCTTTATTTCTTACCTATCTCTCTCTCTGCCTAAGTCTATATTTTGCATTTTTTCTACTTTTTACTGTGTTTTTTTTACTTTTCAACTGTTTTATATAACTTTCTTCTTTAAGCTCCTACTTCTTCCCCTAACTTTATTTTTCCCTTCTAACTTTTCTTTTTCACCTCCTCCCACCCCAGAACCATGGCGAAGGGTAGCAGCAGCGGGTCAAAGAAGGGCAAGGCGCGTGCGCCCAATCACCGCCTGTCTTGCGGCAGACTGCGCCCCGCAGGGGTGCAAGCCCGCCAGCTGTTTACGGAGGAGGAGGTGGCCGCCCTTGTTTTTTTTATTCAGCACCACCTCCCCTTGACCTTGGCAGCAGGCGGCAGGCCAGGCTCCGGTTACCCGACCCAGGAGCGTCACCGCCGGTGGTCGAAGGTGCGTCGGGCAGTGTTTCGCTGCTCCGCGGTCCGGCGCACACATAACCAGCTGGCCCACCGGTGGTCAGACATTCTTGACCGGGAGCAGGACCTGTTGGACCTGCTAGGTGTCGAGGTCGTGGGGCTTGGTGAGTAGCCAATATATATAGTAGTATAAGTATTGTGATTTGTGTATACATTTTTTACAAATAACAAGAATAATGCTGCTTACATTGCAGGTAAATTACGTTTCAAAATCTTCTGTGATTGTAGGACACAGGTGCTGGGCGGTACTCTTACTTTTTGCAACTTTGCGCTCGCTTGTCATTATTATGTAAGAGTTTACTTTAGATAACTTCAGTTAGGTAATGCTATTGCTAGAGAGACTGTAGTCCTTCCTTTGTCCTCCTGTCAAATAGTGGTGGATGGATTTGATACTAGGTTTAGTTACTATTAGTTGATAATTTTTGAACGGTGTGCGTGACGCATCCTCTGTCACTGAGTGCTGCTTACCCCAGTCCTTAGTAGAACCTTTTGTAGTTTGTTTAGTGAGTGGTACTGGTAAGCTTAGCTTAGCAGTGTCAGTCAGCTGCAGAACATCAGACGCAACCAACCAACAATTTGGTGTATGCATTATGCACTGACTTTATGCATGTGTCCTCCTTCTCATCTATGCATTTTTGATGGAAAAAAAAATGGAAATGCATGCTTAATGAACAATTGGCCCGCCTGGAATAGGTGGGCTAGGTCAGGTGGTACTTAGGCTTAGTTAGTGTTCTGGATTTTATTTGAATCAATCAGAATGGAACACTGAATTAGTGTTCCCCAATAAGTAGACTGTCCGTGAATTCCGCGAAGCCAGTAGGCGATCGGATTAGATAGGTCAATTTTATTGCAATTTTTGTTTCCTAAATCGTTTTTTGAGCGTTTTTTTTAGATAATTTATTTGTTTCACAGCAATCATTAATGTTTTGTCTTTCTTTTTCTTTATTATATCTTACATGATCACTGATCTGCAGCACCCAGGGGCAAGAAGACGGGGTCCGAGTCGGCGGGACAACCACCACAGGACCGCTCCTCTACCGAGGGCCCTGCTGCTGGTCCCAGTAAGTCCTCCAGTGGTTATATTAACAATTATATTGCCCTAACTTTTACTGGACCTTATTTTTTCAGAACTATTAATTCTGGCTCCACTCCCTAATTATATTTTTTACAAAAGATTCTTTGATCTTGACTTGACTATCTGTTTCTAAATTCTGGTTATCCCTGCCTCTAAGTTCTAACTGCCTCTGCTATGACTCTCTGTACTACTACTATTAGTCTGTCGCTAAGCTTGCCCAGTTTGCATTGTCTCTCTTTATTGTACGGTTTTGAATAAAACTCAGATTGACCAATACTAATAGCTCTAGCCACTGAGTCCAGTCCTTTCGGTTGTCCTCTTCTAGGCTTCTTAATCTTGAGGCTTTGACAATTACCACAAACAAAATGCACAACCAGATATTTGACTATTTTTGATAGGATATAGTACATACTACTTGGATTCTGCACAGCCCCATGCAGAACTATGCACAATGAAAGAGGATGTTGGTGATGAGAGTTTGGAACTTGGACGTTACTCACACCTCAGTCAGAAGTGAACCCACAATCCCCTGAACGACTAGCTAGTGTCTCATTAGGTCCCCGAACCCCCACCCGAAGATACCCAATGATTATGATTCCACAACCCAGAACATAACACACTTTCGCTCACTCACTCGTGTAAGTCCACCACCACCACCACACCAAATACCACAGAGTCTATGTGTAAGTTCAAAAGGTTTATTTTCAAATGACAACTTCTGTATGTTGTTGTTCTATAAAATTCAGTGTACTCCAGCCAGCTCCAACAGCAAAATGCATAAGATTAAAACAATAGAAATTGTTGCAACAAGTGCATGATGATATAAGACAAAAGATCTGTGTGAATTCTGGGCGACTCCTCACCGTAGAACGTAGAATTACTGGTTACATGCATCATTCATAAGCTCTGCAAATCTCTGGTTCGTACTCGTAGAAGGGAATCCTCTGCCTGAGAAAAATGGTGCGTGTTAATGCAAGCATTTGTCAGTCCTGCCAAAAAACTGTAACATGTTACCTATGGCTAAGTAATACGGACTAACGGAACTCCATAACAAAGTGGCTTGTTTTCCGACCTCTTGTACGCAACGCTCAGACAGTAGCTGTATGTGCTCATGTGGGCTCAAAAGGCGTCTTACTGTTACTGCACAACAAGCTGCGAGGTAACATGCGCAAAAGACATGAAGCGAAAAATGGTTGCATGGCTCAGGCTAACTTTGCAAAGAGTAGAGTATAGTATAATAATGACCTTAGGGACCATAATAACACTACTAGTGTCTGTCTACTGACTGTACTCTAGTACCCGATTTGGACTATTGAATGTGATTTATAATAATAATATGTATTAACCTTTTTCAATCTTGCTAGTGAAAAAGAATAAATAGGGGGAGGTGTACAGGCATCTAAAAATGTGTCATGTTTTTGCTAGGCGTACTACCGACCACCAGTGCCGGTGGGGCCAGCGGCGATGGCGTTGCGGCCATTCCGGAGGGGGCAGGAGATACAGGGGGTGAGCCAGCAGCAGTGGCAGGCGGTGGTAAGTTATATTCATGACTTATTGACATTGCACTAGCTGGAAGGGTGTGTGGAGTGGACTTCACTCACTGTACTGTTGTTGAGACTTATTAGGTATGAAGTTGTAGTGAACATTATACAACGGTTAATAAAGAAGACACCCTTTACTTAGCAGCATGAGCAATGCAGTAGCAATAGCATTACCAGCGTGACTTCATTAACCAATGGCCTCTTATATCTGACTCCAACTCAGCTGTGAAAGTTTTATGGAGGAGACTAAAAGTCAGATCAGATGACCTTGATGGATGTGTTGAACAAAAAGGGAAAGAAGGGTGGAAGGATGAAGGGCGGGCGAGATTTAATATGACGACTGGCAGAGAAAGATACGTTGGAAGCATGGATAGGTGGCTGATAGGAATCAGATGCATGAGTTGTTGAAGGATGGGTGGGAGGTGAAAGAAGAATGGATGCCTGCCTGGGTGGAAGACACAGTATGGGTGGATACTGTGGATAGCAAGAATCATCAGCGGTGTTTGGGTGAAACTCTAAGCCAAGGCAAGCAACGGAGTGAGTGGACGCATGCGTTGTTGTTGGTGAAACAAAGTAACGTTTGTGGAGAGATTAAGAAGAATGATTGACATTTACTTAGAATGGATGGATGCCTGTATGTATTCATCATAGACAGCATAGGTGGAGACTGTCACGGGATGCACAGTTTTAGGGAATGTTAAAGAAACCGCGCCAGCGTACCAAAGCCGATGTGGGGAGGGGCAGGGTGGGGGGTAGTAGTAAACAATGTATTACGCAGGCAAATACAGGTAACTTTACTGCAACATACAAATAAATAAAGTGAATTTCATTGTGCGCACTGCACCGCCAAATGCGATGCAGTGTGCGCATCAAAATTAGTTTCATTTATTTATATGTTTACTTACCTGTAATTGGCCGTAATCCATAGTTTACTACCCCCATCCTGCCCCTACCCACGCCACCGCCCGGCCAAACTCCCGAGTCCCACCAACGACCGCTACTGACCTTATGTCGTTGTCCCATATAAAAGCAACGATCATTGGATCAGATATATAATCTGCCTTTTTGTAGTAGCCAAGGCACTGTGAAATTGAGCAATTGCCCTCCATGTAACAGAAGAGTATGGCCAGTGCCACCCGTAATAGAAAAATACGAGCTTCCCCACCTGCAAACAGTAGTAAATCAAACTAATGTGACTCTGCGTCATGACTCGTATGTTTGTCTTGGCTTCAAGCATAGATGACCGAGCTGGCAATGCCGGCTACAACCAGGTTATGTCATTTCCTAAACTAGAGATAAGAAGAACACTGGTGTACTGTGTACTGCTTGGAGTCCATAGTGCTAGTATAATGCCTGAAACTCCCACAAATGTTAGAGGCCGAGGAAGTGGGAGGATAGATAGATTATTACCACAAATGTTATGTACTGTGCTTCTTGCTAGTGCTACTGTGCCATTATGTGTTGAATTAATTTTGTGTTACTGTTTAGGTAAGAGTACTGGTTACAACAATATTTTTTTCTTTCTTTTCCCAAGACAAACCATCGCGGAAGGAGTTGGCAGCCAGGGCCCGGCGCCGGAAACTGGAGGCCATATGCCGGGAGTACCGGCGGCTGGTGGCTCTGGCGGAGGAGGAGGAGGAGGCGGCAGCAGCTGCAGCCTCGTCCGATGCCCCGGGCCCCAGCCAGGCCCCAACTCCAGCGGTACGGTGCCGCGGTCTGATAGCCACCCGCCGCAATTCATTAGCAGCCAGCACTGCTGTCCCCCATTGTGGATGCCACTGCAGGGCATTCCGCAAGAAGATTCTCCTCCGGATGGCACGGCAAGAGGAGCAAATGGAGGAGCGGGTGAAAATCCTGGTGGACAAACACCTCAAAGCCCGCCAATTATAACATCGAGGACCCTGTTGCGTTGCCCCTTTTTATTCCTTGTTTTGGTGGGTGGGAATTGGGCGTTGGGGTTTCGGGACATTATTTGGACTTTTTTCGTTTTGGACATTGGTTGGGGTTAGGGAGAGGGGTGGGTCAGGTGTGGGATAGTTTATTTTTGTTAGGGTAATAAATTATATTTATACTTAAACATACAATGTTAATGTTTTGTGGGGGTTACTGTTTTACGAATTAACGTCACATTGGTTTGCTTGCTGCTGCAGGGCCGCAGCCAGTGTTTGATTTAAATAATCTGCCGATGATGTATAACAAACAGATAGATGCGGTACCCCTCACTGAGTTATTTGTCCTACTAGTATTCTACCTCCCACCAAACTTATCTTACCTGTGATTGATGATGACTACGTTCGGCACAGCGATGGCTGCATGGTTTCCAGAGAGAATGGAGAAGATGCCATGGTTGTGGTGGTAGTAGTAGAGTAGACACTGGCAGTAGCATTTGCTAAAAAATTAAAAAAGAGACAGTCACTTTCCTGAGAGCGACTGTGGGAGGAGTAGTCGAACGAAGTGAAATACAGTACAGAAGACGACTGCCAAACAAACAATATTGCAGTTGCAACTGCTAAAGTCAAATTAAACATAATGGTGGCGGGGACAGCCTAGAACAAGAAGTTATAAACTGCAGTTGTGCTGTCGAGTGAGTCACTTAACTTAACACAATCGTAATTCGTAACCTTTACTGCTGTGTGGTAGGAGTTTGATGATTAATCCAATCAATGACGGCAATTAATTATGATGTACTACTATTAGCCGTTGACGGCTTGCACAATGCACATAGACTGAGCATGGGTGGGCAAGCAGAAGAAGCTCCTCGCCCTGCCTTGCAATTGAATTAGTGTTGCTTTCACCACATCTGCCCCAGCAAGCGTGTGATCAATTGGTGTACATTTTATGTAGTCACATCACACCTCAATATAAATCACAGCCCGGGGAAGAGGGTTAGGGTTTGATGAATGGATGGGAAGGGGGTTTGGGGAAAGGTTTGAAAATGAAAAACAGTACGCATGGACAACAAAAGCAAAGCGCAATCTTGGCAGACGACCATGATCTTATCCAAAAAATCAATAAAGCGAGAAAAGGGAAATGCATGCATTAATGATGATGAAGATTAGATAACTTGATGGTTAATGAGTAGTACTTAATAACTCCTACTAGACAATTAGACAGTACAGGGCACCAGTATATTCTATGCAATTTGCCTTGCCTGTAATATGCCCTCAGAGACCCAAATTCCATGTTGTACTGGGCTTACTTGTAAAGATAGCAAAGACAATTAAAAAACATTTGTAGGGATCAATTAGCAAACAAACACACAACACACAGTCCTAATGATTGCAGAGAAAAAAGGATTCAAATTAATTAAAAGATGAATGATGAATGATACTAAAGTTACTGTATTATCATGCTAAAATTGTGGAGTTGAATCTCGTCCTTCCTCTTGGTCCTATCTTCCATGGACGCTCCGCACATCAATCTTGGTGGCCTTCCTGATGCCGATTGGTAAGGTAAATGTGAGTTGTGTCTCCCAGTATAGCAAGCACAGGGTAAAGGCCGGCCTGTAACGTCTAGATGGAAAAACAAAAAGGGTATTGAGAAATCAATGAATAAAAAAAAAAACATCATTTACGGTGGAGTCCAAGAAGAGAAGAGAGAACACTTTCAGAGTGAGGCGGCTTGGATATATCGTGTAGATTCTGTTTACAGCATTAAGCTACAACAACAACAGGACAGAACAGGCCCACCACAGCACCAGCCCGTGACCCAACCTCCATTTACCTTAATTTTTGACATAGCCAGACAAAAGGCATACACAGCAACTTAGCATTTTCCTAATTAAGTGACAAAATCAATGCGCCGCTGTCAGTCATCACTACACTCGACTAGACCACTACATGGACATGTAGGTCTGCTGTGTTTACTACTTTCTTGTTGAATTGTTGTGTTTATGTTTACCTTATGCCACTTCATGAAATGCAGTTAGTCCTTGAATCATCTCCGATCCAACTGAATGACTGCGCGCGAAAAGATAGTATGGTCATCATCATGGTGTGGTACGTGTTGTCCAACTACAACTCAGTCTGTATTGACTCCGATTAAGTCCATATTCCATATTAAAAATTGAAACAGATATTGGCCTGCACCTGCAGTAGTAGGAGTACAATTTGGTTATTAAACAACAAGAAAGGAAACATTGACTGTCACTTACTTACTTGAGTCACTTTGTAGATTAACTAGTAGAGTAGAGTTCGACTTCATGCACAACATCAACAACAAACAACAGCAATCGCTCAGAGTCTGCAAACATCCAATGCATTCCATCATTACCTGTCTTGCTCTTCTCTTTGGCTGTCAGATCATCAGATGCCTAGTTCTGACATTTTTTATTTTTTTTTTGCGGGGCAGTGGCCTCATCATTATTACTCCAGTCCACATTCATTTTGAGTGTTAGGCGCTGTTTCGGTTTTCGTCTTATTCATCTGTGGCACTTCTTTGTCACAGTTTAAGTTGCTTCCCATGGTCAGCACTGTGATGATGGTCCGCGGCCTGTGTAGTGCTCATTGCTGGTCATTTGAGTTTGCACAAATGTCAGCAAGTTTCTTCGAAGAGTCTCTTGTCTTTCTCTGCCAAGTACCTTCTGTCCTGACAGTGAGGACCTTTGGATGCCTGCTGAGGCTGTAGCCTAGTTCGGACACTGATGAGTTTCAGCTCGAAAACAAAACGGAGGATAGCTATAGTAGTCACGTTTCACTTCTAATGGAGGCGGGACTGGTAAAGGCAACATTTCTTGTACTAATGTCTGGCTTGATGGAAATGTACTCGTGCGAGACAGGAAGATGAAGCAGGACTCTGAAGAGTGGACAGTTAAATGCACAGACGTGCAACTCCAATAGGGAAATAAAAAGAAGACGGTGGTGATGGTTTTGTTGTGATTTGATTTGAACCAGAAAGACAGATACACAGACACATAAAGGAAGGAAGAAAGCAACAATTTGAAAGCCTAGTTGTCAGGGAAGAGGAGCTCGTCCTCAAACTCTGGTGGTTCGGACAGAAGTAGGTCCTGTAACGCACTATTTACGTCATCCAAGTCGCTCTGCTCTTCCTGCTGTGATTCACGTATTTTGTAATCCGGTGGTATAAAGTGCTGATTCATTTTGATCATGGTTAACCTCTCCACGCTTTGGGCCGAGAGACTGGTCCTTTTCGAAGTTACAATGGCACCAGCAGCACTGAAAACACGCTCAGAAGAGACACTTGAGACAGGGGAAGCGAGAAACTTTATCGCCAGCCTGCTGAGCACTGTCCATTGGCTTCTTTTCCCATACCAATACATCAATGGGTTTCCATCCATGAAGACCTCTGTTGGGTCATCCAGATAGGCCTGGACCATCCGCTCAATGTTAAGGGGTGCTCGGATGTGCTCGGCCGGTTTTGCCTTTGCATCAGCACTGGACTTACCATACCCCTGCTGTAGAAACCAATCAGTTGCACATTGTGCTGTGGATGATCCTGTTCTTGATGTTATTGTTGGTGTAGGTGACTGCTGGGAGGCAAATGCACTGCCCTCAGGCTCCGAAGTATAACTTGACTCTGGATGCCCTGTAGTACTGGTTATGGCCTGTGGTGGGGGGCCTGTAATTAACATCCGTTCGCTTTCGAAAATAGTTGCTTCCTTAGCTATCAAAGTTTTGTAGTTGGCAACATCCACTTCCGAAAAAGGAATTACTGCCTTGCTGTTCAGAAATACTTTGTACCGTGGATCCAAAATTGTGGCACTAATGTAATGTGGTTGTGACAAAATTTTATTTTTAATCCTTGTATTTTCCGATAAGCGAGCGGCTAAGGTCTCCGCCAAATGATATGCGTCTTGTTTGTCATCCACACCTGCGTACGTTTCAGACACATCCTTCAGCTGTTGCTCTAGCATGTGCAACAATGGGATAGCTTGGCCCATAGTACAGTCCTCCCTGCTGACTTCACGTGTGAAGATCTCAAAAGGAAGTAGCATCTCAGTCAGGCATTTAATGAGGTCCCATTGAGCCATCTCAACGGTCATGCCTCTCACAGTAGGTTCCCCTATTCTTTGCATGACATAAGCATTGAGTGGTATGTACAGTTCAAACAGACGATCAAGCATATAATAAGTTGAGTTCCAACGTGTTGGCACCTCCTGGATGAGCGATTTGACTGGCAGTTTATGCTCACGTTGAATGACCCTCAGCTGCTTCCGGGCTTTAAAAGAATGGCTGAAATGTGTGCATATTCTTCTGCAGGTGACCAGTAAGTTGCTGACTTTTGATTCATTTTTCAAAAAGTCTTGAACAACAATGTTAATGCAGTGTGCCAAACACGGGACCCTGATATAGCCACCATTGCGCATGGCCAAAACTACATTACTGCCGTTGTCCGTGGCAACAAAACCAATCGTAAGCCCTCTTGGGCGCAGCCACTCAAAGACCTTGGTATTAAACTCTTCCAAAATGTTTGCAGCAGTATGAGATTTCTCCATGGCAAACATGGCTACAGTTGCATGTTTGCGAGTGGCATGAAAAATCTCTGCAGTATCAACACCAGCAGATAGCTGTTCTCTAACACCCACAAAACTGATCCAGTGTGCAGTGATGCACATGTAATCTGTGGCTTGGCAACTGGTCCACATGTCTGTAGTCAGGTGGATACTGTGAACAGCACTCTGCTTCAAGGCCTTTCCTAGCAATTCCAGCACGTCGTGATGTAGTGCTGGAACTGCAACTCTGGCAAAATAGTAGCGGCTGGGAACATGCCATTTTGGGCAGATGGTTGACACAAATTCCACAAAACCCAACCCTTCAACAAAAGAAAAAGGGAGAAGGTCCAGTGCTAACATTTTAGCCAGCTTCGCATTGTACAAACGTGCTATTGGGTGGTTGCGTTCGTACTGCCCCTCACCCCCAAACATGCTGATAATGGTAGGCTGCATGGTTTTCCTTTCTCTGAGGCTCAACGCACTTTTTGGTAGTGCGGAACTGGTACTTCTTGGTGTCTCCGGCTGACTCTTACTCTTGTGCCACTGAGATGTTGCTGAAGATGTGTGCGACGTTAAGACTGCACTGCTGGGGTCAGGGACACCTTGTGTACCACTACCAGAGAGAATGTCTCCCTGTCCTTCCTCTTCCACCGTGATCGGATCTTCTTCTACTCCTTTATCCCCACCAACACCAATGGTTGCAGTTTTTTTCTGCTGCGAAGGTGGTCCTCCCAGCTGATCAAGTGGTGTTTTTTCAGATGGGTCATTTGGCCTCCGGTACCATAGTTTGTACCAAGCTTACCACGACTAACAGAGGTATTACAAATGGAGCATATAGCAATGTTCTCCTCCTTTTCGCTAACCGTAAAGAAGTCCCAAACTGGGGAGCTTAACTTTGGCCTCCTGCTGGAGGTGCCACTTCCAATGCCGGATGATCTGTAGGGTGTGTGTTGAATTTGACTCTGTGCTGCTGTACCACTACCTACTCCTACAGAGGTGGTGGTTGTGCTGGATGTAGGTCGCTGCCGGGACTTTGCTAATGCAAATATGGAAGCTGTAGGTCGTGTTGGTGTTACCTGTGGAGGTATGCGTGCTACATCCCTCGCAGCGATTTTGGATAGAGTAAGAATGTTGGTCTCCATCTCCTCGGGGCCGGGAGTGATGTTCGTGATGACTGGCTCGTCGTCATCATCATCATCATCTTGCTGTTCTACATCGACCTCCATAAGTGTAAGGCTTTCTGGAACCTTCCTTTTCCCTAGCTTGGTCTTGGAACGTGGCTCCCTCTCAGACTCAGTTTGTGGCTTCCAAGTGGCATCTAGATCATCAGAAGGGGGCTTGGCGAAGAACTCGATGGACTACCCCTCCTTTTCCTTGCTGGGGATTTGGAAGACAATGGATCTTCTGAATGAGTGGCTTCTTCTTCTACCTCTGCATGAGGCTCAATTTCCTGAACTGCCCCTACTTCAGGAGGAACAACAACTACTATTGCGGGCGGTGGTTGCGGCTGTTGTTGTTGACCACTTATCTGCTGTGTTTCCTCCTGCGTTGATTGGGTACTACTTTGAGATAGCGATAAGTTTATCTCCGGCTCAGCATCACTGCTTTCCACCATTAGGCTGGCTACCTCTTCCCCACTCATGTGCTTGGCCCTGGGTTGGTGGGTTGGGTCCACTGATGCGGATGTGCTGCCCCCAGCTTGCCCCCGGACACCGCTGCTGCAGGCGCAATTTTTTTTCCCAAAAAAGGTACTGGCCGGCACACCAGACTTCAGTGTCACTTGCTTCTTCTGTTCCTTCTTCTTCTCAATAGCAACTTTCTTGGTACTGGAGGACCTGGTACCTGCTTTCTTTGGGCCCATCTTCTTCAGATGTCAGCAGCACTCAGTTGCAGAGATGTCTGGTCAGGTCACACGTCACGTTGTGTGTCCAGCAGCAGGATGTCTGTCTGGAAGTGCAACAGGCAATGATGAGAGACACACCTCCTCCTCAGTCTTTGTGCACCTAAAAGCAAAAAGCCAGAACATCAGTCAAACATAGCACAAATCAAACAAATAGAATATAGAACTTAGTGTGTGGTGGCCTCAATTATTAGAATTTCAGAAACTCTTCCAACAACAACAAACAGTGTAGCCATTTGTGAGACGTTGACAACAAGGCCAGGGCTTTCCTGGCTACTGTACACTCTGGAAGAATAAGAATATTAAAGAACAAAAACTAAAATGTACTGGAGCATGTTTGGCCTAAATTTGTGCATCACGTGTGATGTATTATATAGCAGCATCAGGGAGCTGCAGCTGGCAATGGGGATGGATTTGGAAGCAGTAAAACAAGAGGAAAAATGGAAAGACACGCAGGCCTATGTGGCAAAAACAGCACACTAATAACTACCACAACAAAATGGCCCCCAGAAACATGGTGACTCACAGGCACAAGGCACGGCAAACAATGAACTCAAGCAGGCCTATATATGGGCAGACAAAGGATGCCTTATAAAACACACACAGCTTTAATGCAAAAACTAAAATCCACATGGCTAAAAACACTTTGGAAAGTTAGACAACCACTACAACAACACAATTATAATGACACAGTACACACGCAAAAAAGGCATTTATTTACCACACCCAATAAGTGAAATAGTCAGACCCTCCAAAAAAAGCCACATTTCGCAATTCAATTTAATCTATTCAATGCCATCCATGGCCTAAATGATGCCAAAATTCCACAGACTACACAGAAACAGTTTTATGCACCCATGGTGACTACCTCTGGGCCTACTGGCATACTGGGCCGCAAGTTTGGAGGCCTATGGCAAAAGCACAGTGGCTGGTTTAACAAAATGGCCACCGCCCACATGGCCAGGCCACCCAAAATAACAAAAAGTGAAGACAAAGGACAGGACCAGGCAGTTGGAGACTCTGGGAAACTTGCTACCTCTTGGAAAAAATTGTAAAACAAAAAAAAAATGACTCCTTGATCACCAAACTACATCTAAATGACAACCTGAGGAGTTTTTTGTGCAAAATGAACTAAATCAACATTTTCGAGAAGGTTTAATGATGCTCGAGAGATATTGTTCGCCAGATTGTAAATTTTGCGTGTTCGGCATCGCGATCGTCACAAATTGTCGTTATCGCGCGCGAAAACGTACATTGAGCGCGCAAGAAGTTAAAAAGTGTAAGTCCGCGTTGTCGCGCAGTGCGGACTTGCCCAAAGTCCGCGAGCTGAACGCCCAGGGTTACCTACTGGCTGAAAAGGCCTATTTATTTAACAAACACCACAAAAAATAAAATACGCCCCAAAAACCACTTTTACCAATTCAAAACAATGCCATCCATGGCCTCAATTATGTTACAATTCAACAGACAACAAAAAACAGTTTTTATCCACCCATGAGGATGACTACCGCCGGGCCTACTGGCACACTAGGCCGCAAGCTTTGAGGCCTATGGCAAAAGCACAGTGGCTGTTCACACAAAATGGCCGCCAACACATGGACAGGCCACCCAGAACAACAAGAAAAGGAAGACAAGACAGACAATGCAGGCCTATGGCAAAAGCACAATGCCTGGCTTCACAAAATGGCTGCCACCCACATGGCCAGGCCACCCAAAATAACAAAAAGTGAAAACAAAGGACAGGACCAGGCAGTTGGAGACTCTGGGAAACTTGCTACCTCTTGGAAAAAATTGTAAAACAAAAAAAAAATGACACCTTGATCACCAAACTACATCTAAATGACAACCTGAGGAGTTTTTTGTGCAAAATGAACTAAATCAACATTTTCGAGAAGGTTTAATGATGCTCGAGAGATATTGTTCGCCAGATTGTAAATTCTGCGTGTTCGGCATCGCGATCGTCACAAATTGTCGTTATCGCGCGCGCAAAACGTACATTGAGCGCGCAAAGAAGATAAAAAGTGTAAGTCCGCGTTGTCGCGCAGTGCGGACTTGCCCAAAGTCCGCGAGCTGAACGCCCAGGGTTACCTACTGGCTGAAAAGGCCTATTTATTTAACAAACACCACAAAAAATAAAATACGCCCCAAAAACCACTTTTACCAATTCAAAAGTAAACAAGGCCATCCATGGATGCCCGGCCTACATGATGTTTAAACTTTAAATTCAACAGACATCACAGAAACATGCACCCATGGGTACCTCTGGCTCTAGTCTGGGCCTACTGGCTGAAATTCCAATCAAAGAAAAACAACTAGGCCCCTGCCGAAACTACAGGCCACAACAATATATTTTAAAAAATATGGAAATCCCCCCAAAAAATGTAGGTACAAACAAGCCCCAATCAAACAAACAAGTACACCAATTCTCCAACTTACTTGTAAAATCTCAAATCCAAGAGTCCTCAAATCCAATCCAATGATATGATGCAGCAGACAGACACAAAAAGTGATCCTTCCAGCTCCAAATCCAAATGAAAGTGAACAGCACATGGACAAAACACTGGGAGGAGCCTGCTGGACAGGAACAGGAAGTTTGAGAATCAGGGGCACTTCCTTCCTCTTGGAAAAAAGAAAAAGGACTCCTTGCTCACCAAACTACATCTCTAAATGACAACCTGAGGAGTTTTTTGTGCAAAATGAACTAATTCATCATTTTCGAGAAGGTTTTATGATGCTCGAGATATATTCTTCGCCAGATTGTAGTTTCTTCGTGTTCGGGATCGCGATCTTACCAACACTGCCGCCGGAAGTCAGATCGCGCGTCCGAATGACGTGTTCGCGGTCGCACACTCTCGCGGGATCTTGCGGCCGGATTCCAAATCTCGTGGCGCCAGCGAACGGATAGGAAGTCGCGTCGGCGAACGCAGAATCACGGTAGGTCGTTACCGCACGCGCGAGAACGTATGTTGAGCGCGCGATGAAGAAAAACAGCTACGCTACGCCGCAAATTGCGTAGTGCACGGTAACTTCGCGTTCTACGCGAATCGCGAAGTTACCGTGAATTCGCAAGCTTCGCGAGCGTAGCGAAGTTCACCGCCCAGGCTTATTAAAGACAACCTTTATTGAAAGCTATCCTAGTGGTAGCTATGGAGAGCAGCCTTCAGGCTAAGTCTTGAAGGAATGTAAAGCAGCTTGTTTTACCAGTCTATAATCTCTTGAGTGACCAAATGAAAGAGGACCACACCAGGTATATATTCAAAATATATGTATTTATTATTAAACACACCCCTCTAGTCTCTTTATGAGGCTAGAGTTCGAAGTACATACGTTACGAGTTAGTTATCTACAGTAATAGCACAAATACACGTTTGAGCCCTAGGGGCGTACCAAACCATATACCAATAAAGTGGTATAAGAACCACGACTGAGCTAGACACAAGGCCTAGAGCCTGTAGAAGTGCTTGGACCACAAGGAACCACCCAAGGCAGTGACACAGGGGACCCACGGGGGACGCGTGCAGTGTATGAACACAACCGCTAACCACCATTAACTTCTATGGGGAAAGTCGTGATTAGAATTTAAAAGAAAAGGGACACTTAGAGGAGGACTTGGAGCAAACCCTTTGAGAACTAGGCTGTTCTAGTGTCAATACCCACAGGAGCACCAGAGTACTCGAGTTACCTAACCCAGGGGAGCCGGGTGCATAGGTGTCTTTCGGGGTCGAGTTTCGTCGTCGCTTTCTATGGCGATCTGCTGCAAAGTGCTGCTGGCGACCAAGTCGAAAGTGTTCGGGTGAATTCAAAGGTGGATCGAAGATCTGAAGAACCTGAAAGCAGAGGGGACAGAGTCTGGGTCACTAGCCAGTGACCAGGAAGGCGATGAGCAGATGCCCACCGATGTCGAGTGCTTCAGGTAGGTTGACAGTCGTCTTGACTCTTCAGCCACGAGGTCCAGGAGGCATCGACGACAACCAGGAGCTGGATTAGAGTTGATCCACGACGTCTGTCGATTGCAGGGGTGTCGGCGACCGGATTGGACCCAACAAGCCTTGGCAACGGCAAGTCTGGTGGAAATAGAAGAAGGACGATGTTGCAGACCAGCAAGGACTGGGGGACTCACCCAGCGAGGATAAGTCAACGCACACCTGGAGCAACCAGGGAGCCCAAGCAGAAAAAGATTGGCCTTCGGGAGGGCCTACTAGCCAACGGAATAGCGACCGCGAAGGAGACTTGAGACGATGCACGTGGAGCTGGCTCACAGGACACTCGTGGAGTGGAGACCAGTGATCTTCGGTGCAGTTGGTGCTGGAGGCTGGGGCTACTCGAAACCCAAAGCATGACTTCGCGGAATACCCAAAAGAGGATGCACTTGCAAATGCGTTTGGTGTCCAGGGGTCACGGTTCCACATTACCCACGACAGCTATGGGCCTCAGCTTTGCTGGGGAATCAGGGCAGCCTCGGGGAAGTCTGGAAATCTACCTCTGGTGATGCAAAGACTTTGGCGTCCGACGGGAGCTTCAGCGATGCAGACCGGACAATTGCTTCTTTGGTGCCTGCCAAGCAGGGGAGTCACTCCTTGACCCCAAGGGAGATTCTTCAGTCCTCTAATCTTAAAGTAGAGCATCGAAGGTCCAGGATTCTGTATCAGAGTTTCGTCCAGGTAAATCTAAAGTCCTAAGGACTGGGTTCCCCTACTTATACTAAGGTAGGGGGTTGGACATACTCTGTGGCCCCAACTATGGGAGGGCCAGGGCAGAGGGGTGGTTACACCCCTTTCCCTTTGTCCAGTTTCGTGCCAGAGCAGGGGCTGGCAGCCCCTGAGCCGGTTTGAACTGGGGTATGCACAGGGACACCAAGTGTGCCCCCAGTGCAGGACTTCAAAGCACCAGAGAGTGCTCCCGCCCAGCCCCAATACACACTATCCTGTCTGGGGAGGTGGTCATACCTCCCTGGGACAGGAAACCTATTGTCCAGGCCTCCCCTGCCGGAGTTTCGGTCAGCAGCAGGAGGCCAGACTCGTGTCTGTGGCAGCGGCATCCATTTTGTGATGCCAGGGCTTGGAAAGAAGTTACCGGGCAGGCCGGTGTGTATATGTCTCTCCCTCTAGAAGGGTGGAATGCTACCCCCGCCGCCAGAACTGGCGGGGGGTAGTATTCCCAGATGTTTGACACCAAACACGACATGTTTCCGTGCAGCCATCCCAAAGTTAGCATTTAACGCGAGGTTATAATGCGCTTAAGAGTATATGGTCAGGCTGCACTACAAACAGCATCAGAGAAGGGTCTCCGAACGCTGCAGAGGGGCCCTGCTCATGCAGGGGCATCCTCTCACATAGGAATCACGCACTCTGCCTTCAGGATTGATAAGGCCTGCCATAGGAGTGACTTATAGGTTTATATGTGTGTATGTATGTAGTGATATAGGTAGCCTATATCACAGTAAGGGGTGCATGCACCACCTTACCCAGGCTGCAGTAGCAGACCTGTGGTGTGAGTTTGGATGGCCTTCCAGGGGTGGCACAATACATGCTACAGCCCCTGGTAGGCCTCTGAGGTACCTATGCCCTGGGTACATAGTATACCATATACTAGGGACTTATAAGGGCACTCCAGATTCCAATCAGAGATGTGCCTAAGGCACATGGAAACCATTTTAAAGAGGAAGCAGCTAGACTGGGGTTCTGATTAGCAGGGCCCCAGCCAGACTAAGGTCAAAAAACAGTGAAGCATCAGCAAAAAGTGGGGGTACCCATGTGAAGCAGATCCTACTCTCCTACACAACCCCCCAAACGTAGGGACATTAAACTAACCTTGCCCAGTTAAGTCTTCATGTTCTAAGTGGAAGTACCTAGAGAGTCCATCTGCATTGGCATGGTTGCTCCCAGGTCTATGTTCCACTGTGAAGTCCATCCCCTGTAGGGAAATGGACCACCTAAGCAGTTTGGGGTTTTCACCCTTCATTTGTTTTAGCCATAAGAGGGGCTTATGGTCTGTTTGAACAAGGAAGTGAGTACCAAACAAGTATGGCCTCAACTTCTTCAGAGCCCAGACCACAGCAAAGGCCTCCCTCTCAATGGCTGACCAACGTTTCTCTCTAGGGGTCAGCATTCTGCTAATGAAAGCTAGTGGCTGATCCTGACCTTCATCATTCAATTGTGACAGTACAGCCCCTACCCCCAATTCAGATGCATCAGTTTGAACAATGAACTTCTTGGAGTAATCAGGACTCTGTAGAATGGGAGCAGTGCACATGGCCTGCTTCAGGTCATCAAATGCCTTTTGACAGCTAACTGTCCACTGAACCTTTTGGGCATTTTCTTGGACGTTAAGTCATTCAGGGGTGTCACTATTGATCCATACCCCTTGAAAAATCTCCTATAGTACCCAGTCAGGCCTAAGAAGGCTCTCACCTGAGTCTGGGTAGTTGGAGCAGTCCAGTCCATGATGGTCTGGATCTTGCTCTGCAGTGGTTGAACCTGGCCTCCACCCACAAGGTGGCCCAGGTACACAACCTGACTCTGCCCTATCTGGCACTTGGTGGCCTTGATAGTCAGGCCTGATTTCTGCAGGGCCTGTAAAACATTTCTGAGATGGACCAGGTGATCCTCCCAGGTGGAGCTAAAGACAGCAATATCATCTAGATATGCTGCACTATAGGCTTCCAGACCTGTAAGGACTGTATTCACCAACCTCTGAAAAGTGGCAGGTGCATTCTTCAGACCAAAGGGCATCACCACAAATTGATAATGCCCACTAGGGGTTGAGAATGCTGTCTTTGGCTTTGCATCATCAGCTAGTCTGATCTGCCAGTAGCCAGCTGTCAGGTCAAATGTGCTTAGATACTTGGCTGAGGCCAAAGTGTCTATTAGCTCATCTGCCCTTGGTATTGGATGGGCATCAGTCCTAGTGACTGCATTGAGACCCCTGTAGTCCACACAAAACCTCATCTCTCTTTTCCCACCACTGGTGTGAGGTTTTGGCACAAGGACCACTGGACTAGCCCAAGGGCTATCTGAGGGTTCAATAACTCCCAAATCCAACATCTTCTGGACTTCTGTCCTGATACAGTCCCTGACATGGTCAGGTTGCCTATAAATCTTATTTTTAATAGGCAGCCTGTCCCCAGTGTCCACTTCATGAGTGCACCAGGTAGTCTGACTGGGTGTCAGTGAGAATATGTGTCTGAACTGATTGAGCACCTGTCTGCAATCAGTCTGCTGCTGGGTAGTGAGGCTGCCTGCCAAGGCTACTCCATCCACTGACCCATCACCAGGGTTCTGTGAGAGCAGGTCAGGGAGTGGGTCACTCTCTTCCTCCTGTCCCTCATCAGTAGCCATGAGAAAGCCCATGTCTGCCCTGTCCACATATGGTTTTAACCTGTTGACATGGAGAACACTGTGGGGACTCCTGGGTGTTCCTAGGTCTACTAAGTTGGTAACCTCACCCTTCTGTGCAACAATGGTGTGGGGTCCACTCCATTTGTCTTGGAGAGCTGCTGGGGCCACTGGCTCCAACACCCACACCTTCTGTCCTGGCTGATAAACAGTCAGTACAGCCTTTTAGTCATGCCAGGCCTTTTGAAGTTCCTGGCTAGCCTCAAGGTTTTTAGTTGCCTTTTTCATATACTCAGCCATCCGGGAGCGGAGACCAAGTACGTAGTCCACTATGTCTTGCTTTGGGGGCTTGAGAGGTAACTCCCATCCTTCCTTCACCAAGCACAATGGACCCCTGACAGGGTGACCAAACAAAAGTTCAAAAGGGCTGTAGCCAACCCCCTTTTGAGGCACCTCCCTGTACGCAAATAAAAGGCAGGGCAAGAGTATGTCCCATCTTCGCCTAAGCTTTTCTGGGAGCCCTTTAATCATGCCCTTCAAGGTTTTGTTGAATCTCTCAACTAAACCATTGCATTGTGGGTGATAGGGTGTGGTGAACTTGTAAGTCACTCCACACTCCTTCCACATTGCTTTTAAGTATCCAGACATAAAGTTTGCTCCCTGTCTGATACAACCTCCTTAGGGAAGCCCACTCTTGAGAAAATTCCCAGGAGGGCCCTTGCCACCACAGGTGCTGTAGTGGTCCTAAGGGGAATAGCCTCTGGGTACCTGGTGGCATGATCCACTACCACCAGGATAAACCTGTGCCCAGATGCTGTTTGGGGATCCATGGGACCAACAATGTCAATCCCCACCCTTTCAAAGGGAACCCCCACCACAGGTAGTGGTATCAGGGGGGCCTTTGTAGTGCCACCTGCCTTGCCACTGGCCTGGCAGGTTACACAGGAGCGACAAAACTTCTTGGTGTCTTCAGACATGTGGGGCCAGTGAAAGTGAGGGACATTTCTGTCCCAAATCTTGTTCTGGCCCAGGTGACCTGCTAAGGGAATATCATGGGCTAGGGTCAATAGGAAGCCCCTGAATTTCAAAGGTATAACCAACCTCCTGGTAGCACCAGGCTTGGGGTCTCTACACTCTGAGTACAAGAGTCCATCATCCCAATACACAGTATGGGGACCACTAGCTTTCCCAGCAGCCTCAGCAGCAGCTTGCTGTCTGAGGGGTTCAAGAGAGGGGCAGCTCTGCTGCTCCTGGCTCAGATCTGCCCTGAAAGGTCCCCCTGTCCCCAAGAACTCAACCTGGTCAGGTTCAAGCTCCTCTGGGACAGTTCCTTCCTCAGGACTGAGATCATCCCCCTCAAGGGACTGATCTTCCTTCTGAGCCAAGGGGGAAGGCACTGCCTTTACCCTACTACTCCTCTTCTTGGAAGGCACTTGGTCCATTATTCCAGAATCCAAGGCCTGTTCAGTGCTAGATATTTTGGCTTGTGACCTGGTCACAGCAAACACATCTGCAGGGATCCCCAGCATTTCTGCATGGGTCCTGAGCTCCACTTCTGCCCAAGCTGAAGTTTCTAAGTCATTGCCAAGCAAGCATTCAACGGGTAGGTCTGCACTTACCACAACCTTCTTAAGGCCAGTTACCCCTCCCCAGGAGAAGTTAACAACTGCCAGAGTATGGTCTGTTCTGACGTTGCTAGCATTGGTCACTTGGTACATTTCACCAAGTATTATCTGCCCAGGATTCACAAGGTCTTGTGTCACCATGGTGACACTTGCCCCTGTGTCCCTAAATGCCAAAGCCTCTCTTCCATTGATTAAGGGCTGTTGTCTGTACTTGCCCAGATTACTGGGACTCACAGAGGAGGTCATATCCATGCCTCCATCACAGACTAGGACAGCCTGAGTGAGTTCTCTGACTAGGTCAGAGCTCATCTCTTTACCCAGGGTCAACCCTACTAAACCCTTGGCTTGTGTAGTCCCACCACCAACTGTAACTGCACTAGGGGAGCAGGTGCCTTAGGGGCATTGGTGGGGGCTGGAGTCGAGTCTTTGGACTTGGTGCAATCACTGGTCCAGTGGGTCTTTTGCTTACAGACCTTGCACCATGGTTTCCTTTGGCCTTTCCCTTTGGTAGACTGTGAATACCCACCTGAAGAAGATTTTTGGGGGCCTTGTGAAGACTTTTGATCTTTACCCTTCTCCCCACCCTTATCAGAGGTTTTCGAATCTTGCTTCTTAGGGTCACCACCTTGGTTCTGTACCTTCTGCTTCACCCTGGTTCTGACCCATTTGTCTGCCTTCTTTCCCAATTATTGGGGAGAGGTCAGATCAGAGTCTACCAGGTGCTGATGCAACAGCTGATTTTGACAGTTATTAAGAATCTGCTCCCTCATTATCAGATTGTACAATCCTGTGAAGTCACATACCTTACTGCCCAATAACCAACCTTCCAGAGCCTTGGCAGAACAATCAACAAAGTCCACCCAGTCTTGAGTCTGTGCTTTTTGGGTATCCCTGAACTTTAACCTGTATTGTTCAGTGGTTAGGCCAAACCCATCAATTAGAGCACTCTTCAAGACTTTGTAATTATCAGCATCCTCCTCTCTAACAGTGAGGAGCTTGTCTCTACCTTTGTCTGCAAAGGAGAGCCACAAGATTGCTGCCCACTGCTCCTGAGGGACCCTCTGTACTTTACAGGCCCTCTCTAGAGCAGTTATCCACTTGTGGATGTCATCCCCACTCTGGTAGGGAGGGACAATCTTGCTCAGGTTTCTATGGTCATAAGACCTTTCCCTATCTTTGGGGAAACTGCTGCCACCATGGGACTCTAGTCCCAACTTTTGTCTCTCTCTATAGAGATCTAGGGACTCCCTGTCTATAGCCAATTGCTGTTTCCTGAGTTCAAGCTGAGCTTGCTCATATTGAATCAGTCTCTTTCTCCTCTCATGAGAGGATTCCCTCCTATGAGAGGAGACAGAGGTCCCTATTGAGGTGTCAGAGTGGTTAGACTCCTGAGTAACCCTGGGCAAAGCACTACACTACGCTTGCGTAGTTTGCGAAGTTTGCGCTACTTCGCACAACACGAATTGCACGTAGCACAGTGCAAACACGCGTAGCGTAGCGTAGCGTAGTGCAGCGGTCATTTTTTGCTTGCTCGCAGTCCTCAACGTCAAGTTGGCGACCGCGAGCAAGCAAAATGACATCCCGGCGAGACTTTTTCCTCGTTCGCGATCAGCAACATCAAGTTGCCGATCGCGAGCGTGGAAAATAAACCTCCCGGCGAGATTCTCAATGCGGGGAGGTCAGGTTTCTCATTGCGAGTGGTCGCGTATGCTCGCGACCGCTCGCGATGAGAAACTACCAGTCCGCGTTGAAAGCTGCCGCTCGAGTAAAAATCTACTCGAGCGGCAGTGAAAGACAGCTCGCACTGTGCAAGATGCCGTTTTCAATGATTGCACAGTGCGGACAAGCATCCGGCACTGTGCAATCATTGCGAACAGTGCACTACGCAGTTCGCGTGAGTGCTACGCATAGCTCGCGTAGTGCGAACTGCACTTTGCGTAGCTTTGCGTAACGCTACTTCGCGAACTACGCCCAGGCTTACTCCTGAGAAGGAGACCTAGACCTTCTGGGCACACTCAGAACTCTTCCTGGGGGGACAAAGGGGAGGTCAGTCTGATCCTCTCCCTCCTCCTCCTCCACAGGAGGAATTGGGTTTTCCAGGACAAGGTCATTTTCACCTTCCTGGCCAGTTTCAGAGGGTGGGGCCTGGGTTTCTTCACCCCTGGCCCCTTCCTCATATTCTGCCCCACCCTCTTTGCCTACCCCTTCAGACCCTAGGGGCCTGCTGAGATCATCAGCCAGTAACACCTCCTTCAGGTGTTGGGTGCTGGCACTTTTGCCTGTCCTCAACTTCCTAGTATTGCATAATGCTCTCAATTCCAAGAATGGGAGTTTATCATACTTGGAGGGAAGAAGCCCACTGGCTTCTGGCAAGGACTCACTGGGTCCTGGCTTTGAAGACATCACTAGTGAGGTGTGGTGTATGCACTACCTACTCTAGTGTGGCCTACTAAACTCTCTTGAGTTGTAGAAAGGGTGTGCTGTCCCTTAACACACAACTCTAAGTTCAGTAGAACTTACTGTATTACTAAGCTTGATTTATTTGTACCTTAGGTACCCTTAGTGGTTTTCAGTTGATCAATTCAATTGAGATTATCTGGTAAAACAATAGCAAGCTGGAATCCCACACACTGCACACCAATGTGAGAAGTTGGCCTGGTATATGCTGTCCACTATTTCTAGTGGGCACCTTGCACCAGTCCAAACAACCCCTTATTGGAGATAGGTTAAAGACAACATTTATTGAAAGCTATCCTAGTGGTAGCTATGGAGAGCAGCCTTCAGGCTAAGTCTTGAAGGAATGTAAAGCAGCTTGTTTTACCAGTCTATATTCTCTTGAGTGACCAAATGAAAGAGGACCACACCAGGTATATATTCAAAATATATGTATTTATTACTAAACACACCCCTCTAGTCTCTTTATGAGGCTAGAGTTCGAAGTACATACGTTACGAGTTAGTTATCTACAGTAATAGCACAAATACACATTTGAGCCGTAGGGGCGTACCAAACCATATACCAATAAAGTGGTATAAGAACCACGACTGAGCTAGACACAAGGCCTAGAGCCTGTAGAAGTGCTTGGACCACAAGGAACCACCCAAGGCAGTGACACAGGGGACCCACGGGGGACGCGTGCAGTGTATGAACACAACCGCGAACCACCGTTAACTTCTATGGGGAAAGTCGCAATTAGAATTTAAAAGAAAAGGGACACTTAGAGGAGGACTTGGAGCAAACCCTTTGAGAACTAGGCTGTTCTAGTGTCAATACCCACGGGAGCACTGGAGTACTCGAGTTACCTCACCCAGGGGAGCCGGGTGCATAGGTGTCTTTCGGGGTCGGATTTCGTCGTCGCTTTCTATGGCGATCTGCTGCAAAGTGCTGCTGGCGACCAAGTCGAAAGTGTTTGGGTGGATTCAAAGGTGGATCGAAGATCTGAAGAACCTGAAAGCAGAGGGGACAGAGTCTGGGTCACTAGCCAGTGACCAGGAAGGCGATGAGCAGATGCCCACCGATGTCGAGTGCTTCAGGTAGGTTGATGGTCATCTTGACTCTTCAGCCACGAGGTCCAGGAGGCGTCGACGACAACCAGGAGCTGGATTCGAGCTGTTCCACGACGTTTGTCGATTGCAGGGGTGTCGGCGACCGGATTGGACTCAAAAAGCCTTAGCAACGGCAAGTCTCATGGAAATAGAAGAAGGATGATGTTGCAGAACAGCAAGGTCTGGAGGACTCACCCAGCGAGGATAAGTCAGGGCGCATCTGGAGCAACCAGGGAGCCCAAGCAGAAAAAGATTGGCCTTCGGGAGGGCCTACTAGCCAACAGACTAGCGACTGCGAAGGAGCCTCGAGACGATGCATGTGGAGCTGGCTCACAGGATACTCGTGGAGTGGAGGCCAGTGATCTTCGGTGCAGTTGGTGCTGGAGGCTGGGGCTACTCGGAGCCCAAAGCACGACTTCGTGGGAGAACCAGAAGAGGATGCACTTGCAAATGTGTTCGGTGTCCAGGGGTCATGGTTCCACGTTATCCATGACAGCTACGGGCCTCAACTTTGCTGGGGACTCAGGGCAGCCTCGGGGAAGTCTGGAAATCTACCTCTGGTGATGCAAAGACTTCGGCGTCCGACGAGAGCTTCAGCGATGCAGACCGGACAATTGCTTCTTTGGTGCCTGCCAAGCAGGGGAGTCACTCCTTGACCCCAAGGGAGATTCTTCAGTCCTCTAATCTTAAAGTAGAGCATTGAAGGTCCAGGATTCTGTATCAGAGTTTTGTCCAGGTAAATCTAAAGTCCTAAGGACTGGGTTCCCCTACTTATACTAAGGTAGGGGGTTGGACATACTCTGTGGCCCCACCTATGGGAGGGCCAGGGCAGAGGGGTGGTTACACCCCTTTCCCTTTGTCCAGTTTTGTGCCAGAGCAGGGGCTGGCAGCCCCTGAGCTGGTTTGAACTGGGGTATGCACAGGGACACCAAGTGTGCCCCCAGTGCAGGACTTCAAAGCACCAGAGGGTGCTCCCGCCCAGCCCCAATACACACTATCCTGTCTGGGGAGGTGGTCACACCTCCCTGGGACAGGAAACCTATTGTCCAGGCCTCCCCTGCCGGAGTTTCGGTCAGCAGCAGGAGGCCAGACTCGTGTCTGTGGCAGCGGCATCCATTTTGTGATGCCAGGGCTTGGAAAGAAGTTACCGGACAGGCCGGTGTGTACATGTCTCTCCCTCTAGAAGGGTGGAATGCTACCCCCGCCGCCAGAACTGGCGGGGGGTAGTATTCCAAGATGTTTGATACCAAACACGACATGTTTCCGTGCAGCCATCCCAAAGTTAGCATTTAACGCGAGGTTATAATGCGCTTAAGAGAATATGGTCAGGCTGCACTACAAACAGCATCAGAGAACGGTCTCCGAACGCTGCAGAGGGGCCCTGCTCATGCAGGGGCACCCTCTCACATAGGAACCACGCACTCTGCCTTCAGAATTGATAAGGCCTGCCATAGGAGTGACTTTTAGGTTTATATGTGTATATGTATGTAGTGATATAGGTAGCCTATATCACAGTAAGGGGTGCATGCACCACCTTACCCAGGCTGCAGTAGCAGACCTGTGGTGTCAGTTTGAATGGCCTTCCAGGGGTGGCACAATACATGCTACAGTCCCTGGTAGGCCTCTGAGGTACATATGCCCTAGGTACATAGTATACCATATACTAGGGACTTATAGGGGCACTCCAGATTCCAATCAGAGATGTGCCTAAGGCACATGGAAACCATTTTAGAGAGGAAGCAGCTAGGCTGGGGTTCTGATTAGCAGGGCCCCAGCCAGACTAATGTCGAAAAACAGTGAAGCATCAGCAAAAAGTGGGGGTACCCATGTGAAGCAGATCCTACTCTCCTACAGGCCACTCCGTTTGTCTTGGAGGGCTGCTGGGGCCACAGGCTCCAACACCCACACTTTCTGTCCTGGCTGGTACACAGTCAGCACAGCCTTTGGTCATGCCAAGCTTTTGTAATTCTTGGCTGGCCTCCAGGTTTTTGGTTGCCTTTTTCATGTATTCGGCCATCCTGGAGCGGGAGACCAAGTACATAGTCCATCACATCTTGTTTGGGGGCTTGAGAGGAAACTCCCAGCCCTCTTTTACCAAACATAATGGACCTCTTACAGGATGCCCAAACAGAAGCTCAAATGGGCTGTAACCAACCCCCTTCTGTGGAACCTCTCTGTATGCAAACAACAGGCAGGGAAGAAGAAGGTCCCATTTCAGCCTAAGCTTCTCTGGGAGTCCTTTAATCATTCCCTTCAGGGTTTTGTTGAAACGTTCAACCAACCCATTGCATTGTGGGTGATAGGGGGTGGTGAATTTATAAGTTACACCACACTCCTTCCACATTGCCTTCAGATATCCTGACATGAAGTTTGTAGCTCTGTCAGAGATGACCTCCTTTGGGAAACCCACTCTGGAGAAAATTCCAATGAGGGCTCTTGCCACCACAGGGGCTGTGGTGGTCCTCAGGGGAATTGCCTCTGGGTACCTGGTGGCATGATCCACTACCACCAGGATAAATCTGTGCCCAGATGCAGTTTGAGGGTCAAGGGGACCAAGAATGTCAATCCCTACCCTTTCAAAGGGTACCCCCACCACAGGTAGTGGTATCAGGGGGGCCTTTGTAGTGCCACCTGACTTGCCACTGGCTTGGCATGTGACACAGGAGCGACAAATCTCCTTTGTGTCCTCCGACATATGTGGCCAATGAAAATGTGGAACAAGCCTGTCCCAGGTCTTGTTTTGGCCCAAGTGACCTGCTAAAGGGATGTCATGTGCTAGGGACAAGAGGAACCCCCTAAACTTCTGAGGTATTACCAACCTCCTGGTGGCTCCAGGGGCTGGGTCTCTACCCTCAGAAAATAGGAGTCCCCCATCCCAATAAACTTTATGGGACCCACTAGCACTCCCAGCAGCCTCAGCAGCAGCCTGCTGTCTGAGGGGTTCAAGAGAGGGGCAGCACTGTTGCTCCTTACTCAGATCTTCCCTAGAAGGGCCCCCTGCCCCCAAGAACTCAACCTGATCAGGCTCAAGTTCCTCTGGGGCAGTTCCTTCTTCAGGGTCTGCTCCTCCTCCCTTAAGAGGGGAATCAATGATCTGAGACAGAGGGGACGGCACTACCTTAACCCTACTGCTCCTCTTCTTGGGAAGCATCTGGTCCATAGTTTCATTATCCAGAGCTGGTTCAGTGTCATGCATTTTGGCCTGTGACCTGGTCACAGCAAATACCTCTGCAGGGATGCCTAACATCTTAGCATGAGTCCATAACTCTACTTCAGACCAGGCTGAAGTTTCTAGATCATTGCCCAATAGACATTCTACAGGGAGGTCTGCACTGACTACAACCTTCTTGAGGCCAGTTACCCCTCCCCAGGAGAAATTCACAACTGCCAGACTATGGTTGGTCCTGACATTGCTTGCATTGGTCACCTGATGCATTTCGCCCAGGATGATCTGTCCAGGGTCCACAAGATCCTCTGCCACCATGGTGACACTAGCACCTGTGTCCCTAAATGCCAAAGCCTGTTTGCCATTTATTACAGGCTGCTGTTTGTATTTGCCCAGATTACTGGGGCTCACAAGGAAGGACATGTCCATGTCTCCATCACAAATCAGCATTGCCTGAGTGGGTACTCTGACTAGGCCAGAGTCTACTTCAGAACCCAGGGTCAACCCTACTACACCCTTATTCTGAGTACCACCTCCACCAGTAGCTGAACTAGGGGGAACAGTTGCCTTAGGGGCAGGAGTGGTGGTGGTTTGGTCTTTGGACTTGTTACAATCAGAAGTCCAGTGCCCTTTCTGTTTACAGAATTTGCACCAGGGCTTCTTTTGGCCTTTTCCCTTGTTGGATTGTGACTCCCCACCAGCTGTAGATTTTTGGGGCCCTTGTGAAGACTTCTGGTCTTTTGACTTATCCCCACTTTTCTCAGAGCCCTTAGGATCCTGCTTCTTGGTGTCACCCCCTTGGTTCTGGGTTTTCTGCCTCACCTTGGTTCTGACCCACTTGTCTACCTTCTTTCCCAATTCTTGGGGAGAGGTCAGATCTGAGTCCACCAGGTTTTGATGCAACAACTGGTTCTGGCAATTATTAAGGATCTGTTCTCTCATCATTAGATTATACAATCCCTTGAAATCAGTAACCCTACTGCCAACCAGCCAACCCTCCAGAGCCTTGGTTGCACAATCTACAAAGTCAGTCCAGTCCTGAGTCTGTGCCTTCTGGGTGTCTCTGAACTTCAACCTGTACTGCTCAGTGGTTAAGCCAAACCCAACTATCAGTGCACTCTTCAGGACTTCATAGTCATCAGCATCCTCTTCTCTAACAGTGAGGAGCTTGTCTCTACCTTTATCTGAAAAGGAGAGCCACAAGATTGCTGCCCACAGCTTTTGGGGGACCTGTTGTACACTACAGGCCCTTTCCATAGCAGATAACCATTTATGGATATCATCCCCACTCTGGTAGGGAGGAACAACCTTGCTCAGGTTCCTATGGTCTGGAATATATTCTCTGCCTCTAGGGACACTGTTGCTGCCACCAGGGGGTTCTAACCCCTCTTTTCTAGAAGCTCTCTGGAGCTCCAGGGCTTCCTTATCTAATGCCAACTGCTTGGTTTTGAGGGCAAATCTTGCTTCCTCATACTGCAGCAGTTTGTACATTCTGTCAGAGGAGGTCTCTCTTCTTGGGTAGTAGGAGTTCCTCTGGTAGACAGATTCTCTGCCAGAGTGAAAGAGTGTTCAGATTCCCTAGAAAGGGACCTGTACCTCTCCTCCACTATGTCAGTTCTCTTAGGGAGAATTCCTCTGTCCTTTTCAGGCCCCTGGGGACCTGGCCCTTCAATCACAGAGTCTTGGTCATTCTGATTTTCATCATCTGACCCAGACACTGTAATTGACCCACCCACTGATTCAGACCCATTACATCCTAGAGCTAATCTAAGATCATCTGCTGTCAGCAGATCTATCAGGTGTAAGCCTGGGCGTAGTTCGCGAAGTAGCGCTACGCGAAGCTCACGCAAAGTGCAGTTCGCACTACGCGAGCTACGCGTAGCACCACGCGAACTGCGTGAGTGCACTGTTCGCAATGATTGCACAGTGCCGGATGCTTGTCCGCACTGTGCAATCATTGAAAACGGCAACTTGCACAGTGCGAGCTGTCTTTTACTGCCGCTCGAGTAGATTTTTACTCGAGCGGCAGCTTTCTCAACGCGGACTGGTAGTTTCTCATCGCGAGCGGTCGCGAGCATACGCGACCACTCGCAATGAGAAACCTGACCTCCCCGCGTTGAGAATCTCGCCGGGATGTCAGTTTTGCTTGCTCGCGGTCGCCAACTTGACGTTGAGGACCGCGAGCAAGCAAAAATGACCGCTGCACTACGCTACGCTACGCGTGTTTGCACTGTGCTACGTGCAATTCACGTTGTGCGAAGTTGCGCAAACTTCGCAAACTACGCGAACGTAGCGTAGTGCTTTGCCCAGGGTTAATCAGGTGTAGTGTGGAGGGACTCTGTCCTAGCGTCAGGTGCCTTGCAGCACACATGGCTCTCAAGTCAGAGAAAGCCATTTCCTTATACTGAGGCTGAGTGGATCCACTGGTTCCACCCTTTAAGGACATTCTAGTGTTGTGCAGTGTTGTACTACCTACACTAGTTTGTGGCCTACTGATACTAGCTTGAGCTGTAGAAAGGGTGTGCTATCCCTTGCCACACAGCTCTAAGTTCAGTAGAACTTATTGATACTAAGCTTGACTTTATATGTACCTTAAGTACCTATAGTGGTTTTCAGTTAGTAATTCAAATAGAGATTTTCTGGTAAAACAATAGCAAGCTGGAATCCCACACGCTGCCACCAATGTGAGAAGGTGGCCTGGTATATGCTGTTCACTAGTTAAAGTGGACACCTTGCACCAGTACAATTCGACTCTTATGGTAGGTAGGTTTAAGACAACCTTTATAGAAAGCTATCCTAGTGGTAGCTGTGGAGAGCAGCCTTCAGGCTAATGTGAGAAGTTGGCCTGGCATATGCTGTCCACTAATTATAGTGGGCACCTTGCACCAGTCCAAACAACCCCTTATTGGAGATAGGTTAAAGACAACCTTATTGAAAGCTATCCTAGTGGTAGCTATGGAGAGCAGCCTTCAGGCTAAGTCTTGAAGGAATGTAAAGCAGCTTGTTTTACCAGTCTATAATCTCTTGAGTGATCAAATGAAAGAGCACCACACCAGGTATATATTCAAAATATATGTATTTATTGCTAAACACACCCCTCTAGTCTCTTTATGAGGCTAGAGTTCGAAGTACACAAGTTATAAGTTATTTAAACACAGTAATAGCACAAATACACGTTTGGGCCCTAGTGGCGTACCAAACCATATACCAATAAAGTGGTATAAGAACCACGACTGAACTAGACACTAGGCCTAGAGTCTCTAGAAGTGCTTGGACCACAAGGAACCACGCAAGGTAGTGACACAGGGGACCCACGGGGGACGCGTGCAGTGTAAATACACAACCGGGATACGCCGTTAACTTCTATGGAGAAAGTCGCGATCAGGAAATTAAAGAAAAGGGACACTTAAGGAGGACTTGGAGCAAACCCTTTGAGAACTAGGTCATTCTAGAGTCTCTACCCACGGGAGCACCGGAGTACTCGTGTTACCTCACCCAGGGAAGCCGGGTGCATAGGTGTCTTTCGGGGTCGGGTTTCGTCGTCGATTTGAATGGCGATCTGCTGCAAAGTGCTGCTGGCGACCAAGTGGAAAGTGTCCGGGTGGATCCAAGAGTGGATCGGAGATCTGAAGAACCTGAAAGCAGAGGGGACAGAGTCTGGGTCACTAGCCCACCGATGTCGAGTGCTTCAGGTGCATTGTTGGTCGTCTTGACTCTTCAGCCATGAGGTCCAGGAGGCGTTGTCGGCAACCAGGAGCAGGATTCGAGCTGGTACACGATGTCTGTCGAGTGCTGAGGTGTCGGCGACCGGATTGGACCCAACAAGCCTTGGCAACGGCAAGTCTCGATGAAGATGAAGATCGTCGATGGTGCAGACTAGTAAGGTCTGGGGAAATCACCCAGCGAGGCCTGGATCAACCAGGGTGCCCAAGAAGAAAAAGATTGGCCTTCGTGAAGGGCTACTAGCCAACGGGCTAGCGACCGCAAAGGAGCCTCGAGACGTCGCACGTGGATCTGGCTCACAGGACACTGGTGGAGTGGACGCCAGTGATCTTTGGTGCAGTTGGTGCTGGAGGTTAGGGCTACTCGGAGCCCAAAGCACGACTTCGTGGGAGACCCAGAAGAGGATGCACTTGCAAATGTGCTCGGTGTCCAGGGGTCATGGTCTCACGTTACCCACGATATCTACGGGCCTCAGCTTTGCTGGGGACTCAGGGTAGCCTCGGGGAAGTCTGAGAATCCACCTCTGGTGATGCGAAGACTTCGTCGTCCGATGGGAGCTTCAGAAATGCAGACCAGACAGATGCGTCTTTGGTGCCTGCCAAGCAGGGGAGTCACTCCTTGACCCCAAGGAGATTCTTCTGTCCTCTAATCTTGAGTAGAGCGTCGAAGGTCCAGGATTCTGTTTCAGAGTTTCGTCCAGGGATAATCTAAAGTCCTAAGGACTGGGTTCCTATACTTATACCAAATTTAGGGGTTGGACTACTCTGTGGCCCCACCTATGGGTGGGTCAGGGCAGAGGGGTGGCTACACCCCTTTCCCTTTGTCCAGTTCGTGCCAAAGCAGGGGCTGCAAGCCCCTGATCCGGTTTGAACTGGGGTATGCACAGGGACACCAAATGTGCCCCAAGTGCAGGACTTCAAAGCACCCGAAAGTAAAATGTAAAATGTAAATTCGTACTTGTAAAGCGCACTGCCACCCAGCTGGGGCATCCTGGCGCTATACGCATACCGCTGTGGAACCCTTCCTGGCTATTCCCTGTGAAATGTCCACTCCTGGGCACCCCCAAGGTGAAGCCAGGCATCCCAGCGCTGGTGGGGCCGTTGTGGAGATTAAGCAAGCTATTGCCCAGAGTTGCAGAGTGGGACCCATGATTAGAATAGGCACCGAGGCGAGAATTATCAGGTCCGAGGAAATTGAGTCCAAGACCCGCCGAGGCGGGAATTGAACCCTGGTCCCGGGCCAGATCTCTGCATCAGGGTCTGCCGCTCTAACCATTGAGCCACACTTCTCCACTCCCGCCCAGCCCCAATACACATTATCCTGTCTGGGGAGGTGGTCACACCTCCCTGGGACAGGAAACCTATTGTCCAGGCCTCCCCTGCCGGAGTTTCCTCCAGCAGCAGGAGGCCAGACTCGTGTCTGTGGCAGCAGCATCCATTTTGTGATGCCAGGGCTTTAGAAAGAAGTTACCGGGCTAGCCAGAGTTAACATGTCTTTCCCTCTAGAAGGGTGGAATGCTACCCCGCTGCCAGAATTGGCGGGGGGTAGTATTCCAAGATGTTTGACACCAAACACAACATGTTTAGGTGCCGCCATTCCAAAGTTAGCATTTAACGCGAGGTTATAATGCGCTTAAGAGTATATGGTCAGGCTGCACTACAAACAGCATCAGAGAAGGGTCTCCGAACGCTGCAGAGGGTCCCTGCTCATGCAGGGGCACCCTCTCACATAGGAACCACGCACTCTGCCTTCAGGATTGATAAGGCCTGCCTTAGGAGTGACTTATAGGTTTATATGTGTGTATGTATTTAGTGATATAGGTAACCTATATCACAGTAAGGGGTGCATGCACCACCTTACCCAGGCTGCAGTAGCAGACCTATGGTGTCAGTTTGGATGGCCTTCCAGGGGTGGCATAATACATGCTGCAGCCCCTGGTAGGCCTCTGAGGTACCTATGCCCTTGCTACATAGTATACCATATACTAGGGACTTATAAGGGCACTCCAGATTCCAATAAGTGATGTGCCTAAGGCACATGGAAACCTTTTTACAGAGAAAGCAGATAGACTGGGGCCCTGAATAGCAGGATCCCAGTCCAACTAAGTCATAAACCAGCAAAACACCATAAAAAAGTGGGGGCAAGCATATAGTCAGATTCCACCTTCCTACAGCTAAGTCTTGGAGGAATGTAAAGCAGCTTGTTTTACCACACAATCTCTTGAATCACCAAATGAAAAGACACCACACAGGTATATATATCAAATATATATGTATTTATTACTAAACAACTCTCTACTAATCTCTTTATGAGATTAGAAGTCAGGAACATATGCACAAATCAACGTTTCACAATAAATTAAGCACAATATGCCTGGGGCCCTAGGGGCGTACCAGACCATATACTAAAAGAGACTTAAGAACGACGACTTGCAAAGAGACAAGGCCTAGGGCCTTCAGAAGTGTTGGGGCCTTACGAAACCACCCAAGGCAGGTAAGTAAAGGACCCATGGGGGACGTGTGCAGTGTGTGAACACAGGCGTGGATCACCGTAGACTTCAATGGGGCAAGTCGCGGTTACAAATTAAGAGGTTAAGGGCACTTCGGGAAGATGCCTCGGGAGGATTCCTTCAACAGGGGCCCACGGTCACTCGGGACAGGGTAGGCCTCTGATCTTCGGAGGGATCCCTGTTAGAGGCTAGGACCACACGTGGTCCAAAGTACAAGTTCGTAGAACATCGTGAAGGGGTTGCACTTGACAATAGTGCACGGTACACAGGGACTGTGGTTCCTCATCACTCATGGGGTCCACTGGCCTCAGCTTCGCTGGGGACTCACGATGGCCTTTGAGAAGTCAGGAAATCCTCGTCTTGGGCTGCAGGGACCTCAGGCTCCGGCGGGAGCGCGTAGTTTGCAACCGTCGTTTGTAGTTTTTGGTGCCTGCCAAGCAGGGGAGTCACTCCTTGACTCCAAGGGAGATTCTTCAGTCTTCCAGAGGTAGTGGAATGTCAAAGGTCCAGGATTCTTCTTTAGAGCGTCGTCCAGGGGTATCTAGTTTGCAATGGCAAGGGTTCCCTACCTTATACTAAAAAGGAAGGGAGGGACTAGCTCTAAGACCCCACCTATGGTAGGGTCAGGGGAGTGGGTGGCTACACCCACTTCCCTTTGTCCAGTTTCACGCCAGAGCAGGGGCAGGTAGCCCCTGAACTGGTTTGAACTGGCATATGCACAGAGGAGCCTTCTGCTCCCCCAGTGCAGGACTTCAAAGCACTCTCAGAGTGCACCCACCCAGCCCCAATACACTAAACCCTGTCTGGAAGGTGGTCACACCCTCCTGTGACAGGATACATATTGTTGGGCTTCCTCCACTGCGAGTTTCGGTCATCAGCAGGAGGGCAGCCCAGTGTCTGGGACTGGTGGCATCCATTTTGTGATGCCAGGGCTCTTCAGGATTCTACCGTGTTTCCACAGTAGGTACATGTCTATCCCTCTAGAAGGGTGGAATGCTACCCCCGCCGCCAGAGCTGGCGGGCGGGTAGTATTCCAAGATGTTTGACACCAAACACAACATGTTTCCGTGCAGCCATCCCAAAGTTAGCATTTAACGCGAGGTTATAATGCGCTTAAGAGTATATGGTCAGGCTGCACTACAAACAGCATCAGAGAAGGGTCTCTGAATGCTGCAGAGGGGCTCTGCTCATGCAGGGGCACCCCCTCACATAGGAACCAAGCACTCTGCCTTCAGGATTGGTAAGGCCTGCCATAGTAGTGACTTATAGGTTTATATGTGTGTATCTATGTAGTGATATAGGTAGCCTATATCACAGTAAGGAGTGTATGCACCACCTTACCCAGGCTGCAGTAGCAGTCCTGTGGTGTCAGATTTAGTCTGCTTCCCAGGGGTGGCATAATACATGCTTCAGCCCCTGGTAGGCCTGTGAAGTACCTATGCCCTTGGTACCTAAGGTACCATATACTAGGGACTCATAAGGTACCACAGTATCCCTACACTAGTGCACCTAGAGTGCACTCCAAGTCGTTTAGAGAGAACAGAGAGGCTGGGGCCCTGATTGGCAGGGTCCCAGCCTGACTATAGCCAGAAACCAGTGTAAACATCAGAAAAAAAGTGGGGGCAACATAAGAGGCAGATCCTACTCTCCTACACTCACTTGCCTCTTTCTACACTTTTCTTGCTTCTTTCTGTACCTCTCTTGTCTCTTTCTACACCTCACTTGCCTATTTGTGCACCTCACTCTCCTCTTTCTGCACATCTCTTGCCTTTTTCTGTACCTCTCTTGCCTCGATCTGCACCTCACAAGCCTCTTTCTGCACCTCACTCTTTTCTTTCTGCACCTGTCTTGCCTCTTTCTCCACTTCTGTTGCCTCTTTCTGCATATCACTTTTCTATTTCTGTACCTCTCTTGCCTCATTTTGTACCTCGCTTGCCTCTTTCTGTGATTCTCTTGCCTCTTTCTCCACTTCTCTTGACTCTTTCTGCACTTCTCTTGCTTCTTTCTGCACTTCTCTTGACTCTTTCTGCACTTCTCTTGCCTGTTCCTGCACCTCTGTTGATTATTTCTGTACCCCTCTTGCCTCTTTCTCCACCCTTCTTCCAACTTTCTGCACCTCACTTTCATCTCTCTGCAACTCTTTTGCCTCTTTCTTCACCTTCCATCCTCTTTCTGCACCTTCCATCCTCTTTCTGCAGTTCTCCTACATCTTTCTGCACCTTTCTAGCCTCTTTCTGCACCTCTCTTGCTTATTTATTCTCTTCTCTTCCCTCTTTATGCACCCCTCTTGCCTCTTTCTGTACCTCTGTTGCCTATTTCTGCACAGCTCTTGCCTCTTTCTGCATATCTCTTGCAACTTTCCGCACCACTGTTGCTTCTTTCTGCACTTCTCTTGTTTCTTTCTGAACCTCTCTTGCCTCTTTTACCATCCCTCTTCCCATTTTCTGCACCTCTATTGCTGCTTCCTGCACTTCTCTTGTGTCTTTCTGCACCTCTGTTGCTTCTTTCTGCACTTCTCTTGCCACTTTCTGCACTTCTCTTGCCTCTTTCTGCACATCTGTTGCTTCTTTATGGACTTCTCTTCTCTCTTTCTGCACCTCTCTTGCCTCTTTCTGCACCCCTCTTCCCTCTGTTTGCACCTCTCTTACCTCTTTCTCCATTCATCTTTCCACTTTCTGCACCTCTCTTGCCACTTCCTGTACCTCTCTTGCCACTTCATGCACTTCTCTTGCATCTTTCTGCACCTCTGTTGCATCTATCTGCACTTTTCTTGCCTCTTTCTGCACTTCTCTTGCCTCCTTCTTCACCTCTGTTGCTTCTTTCTGCACGTTTCTCCCCTCTTTCTGCACCTCTCTTACCTCTTTCTGCACCCTTCTTCCCTCTGTTTGCACCTCCGTTGCCTCTTTCGGCACTTCTTTTGCCTCTGTCTGCACCTCTGTTGCTTCTTTCTGCACCTCTGTTGCTTCTTTCTGCACCCCTCTTGCCTCTTTCTGCACCCCCCTTGCATCTTTCTGCACCTCTGTTGCTTCTTTCTGCACATCTCTTGCCTCTTTCTGCACCCCTCTTGCTACTTTCTGCACATCTGTTGCTTCTTTCTGCACTTCTCGTGTTTCTTTCTGCTCCCCTCTTGCCTCTTTCTCCACCCTCTTCCCCTATTTTCATCTCTGTTACTTCTTTCTGCTCTTCTCTCGCCTCTTTCAGCACCTCTCTAGCCTCTTTCTGCACCCCTCATCCCTCCTTCTGCACCCCTATTCCCTCTTTCTGCACCTCCCTTGCCTCTTTCAGCACCTCTCTTGCCGCTTTCTGCAGTTCTCTTGTCTGTTGCTGCAACTCAGTTACGCTACTTTCTACACTTCTCTTGCCTATTTTTGCACCCCTCTTGCCTCTTTCTGCACCTCTGTTGGTTCTTACTACACTTCTCTTGCTTCTTTATGCACCTCTCTTGCTTCTTTCTGCACCCTTCTTGCCTCTTTCTGCACCCCTCTACCCTCTTTCTGCACCACTCTTCCCTCTTTCTGTGCCTCTCTTGCCTCTTTCTTGCACTCTCTTTCCTCTTTCTGTGCCCCTCTATCTGCACCTCTCTTGCCTCTTTCTGCACCTCTCTTGCTGCTTTCTGCAGTTCTCTTGCCTCTTTCTGCAACTCTGTTGTGCTTATTTCTACACTTCTCTTGCCTATTTCTGCACCCCTCTTGCCTATTTCTGCACCTCTGTTGGTACTTTCTGCAATTCCCTTGCTTCTTTCTGCACGTCTCTTGCTTCTTTCTGCACTCCTCTTGCCTCTTTCTGCACCCATCCACCCTCTTTCTGCACCACTCTTCCCTTTTTCTGTACCTCTTTTGCCTCTCTTGCCTCTTTCTGGAACTCTGTAGCTCCTTTCTGTACTTTTCTTGCTTCTTTCTGTACTTCTCTTTCTTCATTCAGCACATTTCCTCCTCTTTCTGGACCTTTCTTTCTCTTTCTGCACCTCACCTGCCTCTTTCTGCACCTCTCTTGCCTCTTTCTGCACTTCTCTTTCCTATTTCTGCACCTCACTTGCGTCTTCCTGCACCTCACTGTTTTCTTTCTGCACCTCACTTGCCTCTTTCTACACTTTTCTTGCTTCTTTCTACACCTCACTTGCCTATTTGTACACCTCACTCTCCTCTTTCTGCACCTCTCTTGCCTTTTTCTGTACCTCTCTTGCCTCGATCTGCACCTCACAAGCCTCTTTCTGCACCTCACTCTTTTCTTTCTGCAGCTGTCTTGCCTCTTTCTCCAATTCTGTTGCCTCTTTCTGCATCTCACTTTTCTATTTCTGTACCTCTCTTGCCTCATTTTGTACCTCTCTTGCCTCTTTCTGTGATTCTCTTGCCTCTTTCTGCACTTCTCTTGCCTCTTTCTGCACTTCTCTTGCTTCTTTCTGCACATCTCTTGCTTCTTTCTGCTCTTTTCTTGCCTCTTTCTGTGCTTCTCTGGCTTCTTTCTGCACTTCTCTTGCCTCTTTATGTACCTCTCTTGCCTCTTTCTGCACCTTTCTTGCATTTTTCTGCAACTCTCTTGCCTCTTTCTGTACTCCTCTTGTTTCTTTCTGTGCCGTTCTTCCCTTTTCTACACCTCTCTAGCTTTATTCTAAATCTCTTTTGCCTCTTTCTTCACCTTCCATCCTCCTTCTGCAGTTCTCTTATACTTTTCTGCACCTCTCTTGCCTCTTTCTGCACCTCTCTTGCTTCTTTATGCTCTTCTCTTCCCTCTTTCTGCACCTCTCTTGCCTGTTCCTGCACCTCTGTTGATTATTTCTGTACCTCTATTGCTTCTTTCTGTACCCCTCTTGCCTCTTTCTCCACCCTTCTTCCAACTTTCTGCACCTCTCTTGCATCTTTCTGCAACTCTTTTGCCTCTTTCTTCTCCTTCCATCCTCTTTCTGCAGTTCTGCTACATCTTTCTGCACCTTTCTAGCCTCTTTCTGCACCTCTCTTGCTTATTTATTCTCTTCTCTTCCCTCTTTATGCACCCCTCTTGCCTCTTCCTGCACCTCTGTTGGTTCTTTCTGTACCTCTGTTGCCTATTTCTGCACAGCTCTTGCCTCTTTCTGCATATCTCTTGCAACTTTCCGCACCTCTGTTGCTTCTTTCTGCACTTCTCTTGTTTCTTTCTGAACCTCTCTTGCCTCTTTTACCATCCCTCTTCCCCTTTTCTGCAACTCTATTGCTGCTTCCTGCACTTCTCTTGTGTCTTTCTGCACCTCTGTTGCTTCTTTCTGCACTTCTCTTGCCACTTTCTGCACTTCTCTTGCCTCTTTCTGCACATCTGTTGCTTCTTTACTGGACTTCTCTTCTCTCTTTCTGCACCTCTCTTGCCTCTTTCTGCACCCCTCTTCCCTCTGTTTGCACCTCTCTTACCTCTTTCTCCATTCATCTTTCCACTTTCTGCACCTCTCTTGCCACTTCCTGTACCTCTCTTGCCACTTCATGCACTTCTCTTGCATCTTTCTGCACCTCTGTTGCATCTATCTGCACTTTTCTTGCCTCTTTCTGCACTTCTCTTGCCTCCTTCTTCACCTCTGTTGCTTCTTTCTGTACTTTTCTCCCCTCTTTCTGCACCTCTCTTACCTCTTTCTGCACCCTTCTTCCCTCTGTTTGCATCTCCGTTGCCTCTTTCGGCACTTCTTTTGCCTCTTTATGCACCTCTGTTGCTTCTTTCTGCACCGCTCTACCCTCTTTCTGCACCACTCGTCCCTCTTTCTGTGCCTCTCTTGCCTCTTTCTGCACCTCTCTTGCTGCTTTCTGCAGTTCTCTTGCCTCTTTCTGCAACTCTGTTGTGCTTCTTTCTACACTTCTCTTGCCTATTTCTGCACCCCTCTTGCCTCTTTCTGCACCTCTGTTGGTACTTTCTGCAATTCCCTTGCTTCTTTCTGCACGTCTCTTGCTTCTTTCTGCACTCCTCTTGCCTCTTTCTGCACCCATCCACCCTCTTTCTGCACCACTCTTCCCTTTTTCTGTACCTCTTTTGCCTCTCTTGCCTCTTTCTGGAACTCTGTTGCTCCTTTCTGTACTTTTCTTGCTTCTTTCTGTACTTCTCTTTCTTCATTCAGCACATTTCCTCCTCTTTCTGGACCTTTCTTTCTCTTTCTGCACCTCACCTGCCTCTTTCTGCACCTCTCTTGCCTCTTTCTGCACTTCTCATTCCTATTTCTGCACCTCACTTATGCGTCTTCCTGCACCTCACTGTTTTCTTTCTGCACCTCACTTGCCTCTTTCTACACTTTTCTTGCTTCTTTCTACACCTCACTTGCCTATTTGTGCACCTCACTCTCCTCTTTCTGCACCTCTCTTGCCTTTTTCTGTACCTCTCTTGCCTCGATCTGCACCTCACAAGCCTCTTTCTGCACCTCTCTCTTTTCTTTCTGCAGCTGTCTTGCCTCTTTCTCCACTTCTGTTGCCTCTTTCTGCATCTCACTTTTCTATTTCTGTACCTCTCTTGCCTCATTTTGTACCTCTCTTGCCTCTTTCTGTGATTCTCTTGCCTCTTTCTGCACTTCTCTTGCCTCTTTCTGCACTTCTCTTGCTTCTTTCTGCACTTCTCTTGCTTCTTTCTGCTCTTTTCTTGCCTCTTTCTGTGCTTCTCTGGCTTCTTTCTGCACTTCTCTTGCCTTTTTATGTACCTCTCTTGCCTCTTTCTGCACCTTTCTTGCATTTTTCTGCAACTCTCTTGCCTCTTTCTGTACTCCTCTTGTTTCTTTCTGTGCCGTTCTTCCCTTTTCTACACCTCTCTAGCTTTATTCTAAATCTCTTTTGCCTCTTTCTTCACCTTCCATCATCCTTCTGCAGTTCTCTTATACTTTTCTGCACCTCTCTTGCCTCTTTCTGCACCTCTCTTGCTTCTTTATGCTCTTCTCTTCCCTCTTTCTGCACCCCTCTTGCCTGTTCCTGCACCTCTGTTGATTATTTATGTACCCCTCTTGCCTCTTTCTCCACCCTTCTTCCAACTTTCTGCACCTCTCTTGCATCTTTCTGCAACTCTTTTGCCTCTTTCTTCACCTTCCATCCTCTTTCTGCAGTTCTCCTACATCTTTCTGCACCTTTCTAGCCTCTTTCTGCACCTCTCTTGCTTATTTATTCTCTTCTCTTCCCTCTTTATGCACCCTCTTGCCTCTTCCTGCACCTCTGTTGGTTCTTTCTGTACCTCTGTTGCCTATTTCTGCACAGCTCTTGCCTCTTTCTGCATATCTCTTGCAACTTTCCGCACCTCTGTTGCTTCTTTCTGCACTTCTCTTGTTTCTTTATGAACCTCTCTTGCCTCTTTTACCATCCCTCTTCCCTTTTCTGCACCTCTATTGCTGCTTCCTGCACTTCTCTTGTGTCTTTCTGCACCTCTGTTGCTTCTTTCTGCACTTCTCTTGCCACTTTCTGCACTTCTCTTGCCTCTTTCTGCACATCTGTTGCTTCTTTATGGACTTCTCTTCTCTCTTTCTGCACCTCTCTTGCCTCTTTCTGCACCTCTCTTCCCTCTGTTTGCACCTCTCTTACCTCTTTCTCCATTCATCTTTCCACTTTCTGCACCTCTCTTGCCACTTCCTGTACCTCTCTTGCCACTTCATGCACTTCTCTTGCATCTTTCTGCACCTCTGTTGCATCTATCTGCACTGTTCTTGCCTCTTTCTGCACTTCTCTTGCCTCCTTCTTCACCTCTGTTGCTTCTTTCTGCACTTTTCTCCCCTCTTTCTGCACCTCTCTTACATCTTTCTGCACCCTTCTTCCCTCTGTTTGCATCTCCGTTGCCTCTTTCGGCACTTCTTTTGCCTCTTTCTGCACCTCTGTTGCTTCTTTCTGCACCCCTCTTGCCTCTTTCTGCACCCCCCTTGCATCTTTCTGCACCTCTGTTGCTTCTTTCTGCACATCTCTTGCCTCTTTCTGCACCCCTCTTGCTACTTTCTGCACATCTGTTGCTTCTTTCTGCACTTCTCGTGTTTCTTTCTGCTCCCCTCTTGCCTCTTTCTCCACCCTCTTCCCCTATTTTCATCTCTGTTACTTCTTTCTGCACATCTCTTTCCTCTTTCTGCACCCATTTTGCCTATTCTTGTACCTGGTTGCTTCATTCTGCACTTCACTTGCTTCTTTATGGACCTCTCTTGCTTTGTTCTACACTCCTCATGCCTCTTTCTGCACCCCTCTTCCACCTTTCTGCACCTATCTTGCCTCTTTCTGCACCTCTTTTGCCACTTTATGCACTTCTCTTGCCTCTTTCTGGAGCTCTTTTGCTCCTTTCTGCTCTTCTCTCGCCTCTTTCTGCACCTCTCTTGCCTCTTTCTGTACCCCTCATCCCTCCTTCTGCACCCCTATTCCCTCTTTCTGCACCTCCCTTGCCTCTTTCAGCACCTCTCTTGCCGCTTTCTGCAGTTCTCTTGCCTGTTGCTGCAACTCAGTTACGCTACTTTCTACACTTCTCTTGCCTATTTCTGCACCCCTCTTGCCTCTTTCTGCACCTCTGTTGGTTCTTACTACACTTCTCTTGCTTCTTTATGCACCTCTCTTGCTTCTTTCTGCACCCTTCTTGCCTCTTTCTGCACCCCTCTACCCGCTTTCTGCACCACTCTTCCCTCTTTCTGTGCCTCTCTTGCCTCTTTCTTGCACTCTCTTTCCTATTTCTGCGCCCCTCTTTCTGCACCTCTCTTGCCTCTTTCTGCACCTCTCTTGCTGCTTTCTGCAGTTCTCTTGCCTCTTTCTGCAACTCTGTTGTGCTTCTTTCTACACTTCTCTTGCCTATTTCTGCACCCCTCTTGCCTCTTTCTGCACCTCTGTTGGTACTTTCTGCAATTCCCTTGCTTCTTTCTGCACGTCTCTTGCTTCTTTCTGCACTCCTCTTGCCTCTTTCTGCACCCATCCACCCTCTTTCTGCACCACTCTTCCCTTTTTCTGTACCTCTTTTGCCTCTCTTGCCTCTTTCTGGAACTCTGTAGCTCCTTTCTGTTCTTTTCTTGCTTCTTTCTGTACTTCTCTTTCTTCATTCAGCACATTTCCTCCTCTTTCTGGACCTTTCTTTCTCTTTCTGTACCTCACCTGCCTCTTTCTGCACCTCTCTTGCCTCTTTCTGCACTTCTCTTTCCTATTTCTGCACCTCACTTGCGTCTTCCTGCACCTCACTGTTTTCTTTCTGCACCTCACTTGCCGCTTTCTACACTTTTCTTGCTTCTTTCTACACCTCACTTGCCTATTTGTGCACCTCACTCTCCTCTTTCTGCACCTCTCTTGCCTTTTTCTGTACCTCTCTTGCCTCGATCTGCACCTCACAAGCCACTTTCTGCACCTCACTCTTTTCTTTCTGCAGCTGTCTTGCCTCTTTCTCCACTTCTGTTGCCTCTTTCTGCATCTCACTTTTCTATTTCTGTACCTCTCTTGCCTCATTTTGTACCTCTCTTGCCTCTTTCTGTGATTCTCTTGCCTCTTTCTGCACTTTTCTTGCCTCTTTCTGCACTTCTCTTGCTTCTTTCTGCACATCTCTTGCTTCTTTCTGCTCTTTTCTTGCCTCTTTCTGTGCTTCTCTGGCTTCTTTCTGCACTTCTCTTGCCTCTTTATGTACCTCTCTTGCCTCTTTCTGCACCTTTCTTGCATTTTTCTGCAACTCTCTTGCCTCTTTCTGTACTCCTCTTGTTTCTTTCTGTGCCGTTCTTCCCTTTTCTACACCTCTTTAGCTTTATTCTAAATCTCTTTTGCCTCTTTCTTCACCTTCCATCCTCCTTCTGCAGTTCTCTTATACTTTTATGCACCTCTCTTGCCTCTTTCTGCACCTCTCTTGCTTCTTTATGCTCTTCTCTTCCCTCTTTCTGCACCCCTCTTGCCTGTTCCTGCACCTCAGTTGATTATTTATGTACCTCTTTTGCTTCTTTCTGTACCCCTCTTGCCTCTTTCTCCACCCTTCTTCCAACTTTCTGCACCTCTCTTGCATCTTTCTGCAACTCTTTTGCCTCTTTCTTCACCTTCCATCCTCTTTCTGCAGTTCTCCTACATCTTTCTGCACCTTTCTAGCCTCTTTCTGCACCTCTCTTGCTTATTTATTCTCTTCTCTTCCCTCTTTATGCACCCTCTTGCCTCTTCCTGCACCTCTGTTGGTTCTTTCTGTACCTCTGTTGCCTATTTCTGCACAGCTCTTGTCTCTTTCTGCATATCTCTTGCAACTTTCCGCACCTCTGTTGCTTCTTTCTGCACTTCTCTTGTTTCTTTCTGAACCTCTCTTGCCTCTTTTACCATCCCTCTTTCCCTTTTCTGCACCTCTATTGCTGCTTCCTGCACTTCTATTGTGTCTTTCTGCACCTCTGTTGCTTCTTTCTGCACTTCTCTTGCCACTTTCTGCACTTCTCTTGCCTCTTTCTGCACATCTGTTGCTTCTTTACGGACTTCTCTTCTCTCTTTCTGCACCTCTCTTGCCTCTTTCTGCACCCCTCTTCCCTCTGTTTGCACCTCTCTTAACTCTTTCTCCATTAATCTTTCCACTTTCTGCACCTCTCTTGCCACTTCCTGTACTCTCTCTTGCCACTTCATGCACTTCTCTTGCATCTTTCTGCACCTCTGTTGCATCTATCTGCACTTTTCTTGCCTCTTTCTGCACTTCTCTTGCCTCCTTCTTCACCTCTGTTGCTTCTTTCTGCACTTTTCTCCCTCTTTCTGCACCTCTCTTACCTCTTTCTGCACCCTTCTTCCCTCTGTTTGCATCTCCGTTGCCTCTTTCTGCACTTCTTTTGCCTCTATCTGCACCTCTGTTGCTTCTTTCTGTACCCCTCTTGCCTCTTTCTGCACCCCCTTGCATCTTTCTGCACCTCTGTTGCTTCTTTCTGCACATCTCTTGCCTCTTTCTGCACCCCTCTTGCTACTTTCTGCACATCTGTTGCTTCTTTCTGCACTTCTCGTGTTTCTTTCTGCTCCCCTCTTGCCTCTTTCTCCACCCTCTTCCCCTATTTTCATCTCTGTTACTTCTTTCTGCACATCTCTTTCCTCTTTCTGCACCCATTTTGCCTATTCTTGTACCTGGTTGCTTCATTCTGCACTTCACTTGCTTCTTTATGGACCTCTCTTGCTTTGTTCTACACTACTCATGCCTCTTTCTGCACCCCTCTTCCACCTTTCTGCACCTCTCTTGCCTCTTTCTGCACCTCTTTTGCCACTTTATGCACTTCTCTTGCCTCTTTCTGGAGCTCTTTTGCTCCTTTCTGCTCTTCTCTCGCCTCTTTCTGCACCTCTCTTGCCTCTTTCTGCACCCCTCATCCCTCCTTCTGCACCCCTATTCCCTGTTTCTGCACCTCCCTTGCCTCTTTCAGCACCTCACTTGCCTCTTTCTGCACTTCTCTTGCCTCTTTCTGGAACTCTGTTGCTCCTTTCTGTACTTATCTTGCTTCTTTCTGCTCTTCTCTTGCTTCATTCAGCACATTTCCTTCTCTTTCTGCACCTTTCTTTCTCTTTCTGTACCTCACTTGCCTCTTTCTGCACCTCTCTTGCCTCTTTCTGCACTTATCTTTCTTCTTTCTGCACCTCACTTGCCTCTTTCTGCACCTCACTGTTTTCTTTCTGCACCTCACTTGCCTCTTTCTGCACCTCACTTTTCTATTTATGTACCTCTCTTGCCTCATTCTGTACCTCTCTTGACTTTTTCTGCACTTCTCTTGCCTCCTTATGCACTTCTTCTGCCTCTTTCTGCACTTCTCTTGCCTCTTTCTGCACATCTCTTACTTCTTCCTACATGTCTCTTGCTTCTTTCTGCACTTCTCTTGCCTCTTTCTGTGCTTCTCTGGCTTCTTCCTACATGTCTCTTGCTTCTTTCTGCACCACTCTTGCCTCTTTCTGCACTCTCTTGCATCTTTATGCAACTCGCTTGCCTCTTTCTGCAGTTCTCTTGCTTCTTTCTGTGCCTTTCATCCTCTTTCTACACCTCTCCTGCTTATTTCTGCACCTCTCTTCCCTATTTCTGCAAAGCTCTTGCTACGTTATGCTCTTCTCTTCCCTCTTTCTGCACCCCTCTTGCCTCTTCCTGCACCTCTGTTGGTTCATTCTACACCTCTCTTGCTTCTTTCTGCACCCCTCTTGCCTCTTTCAGCACCCCTCTCCCTCTTTATGAACCTCTCTTGCCTCTTTCTGCATCTCTGCTGCCTCTTTCTGCAACCCTCTTGCCTCTTTCTGCACATCTCTTGCCTCTTTCTGCACCCCTCTTGCTACTTTCTGCACATCTGTTGCTTCTTTCTGCACTTCTCGTGTTTCTTTCTGCTCCCCTCTTGCCTCTTTCTCCACCTCTCTTCCCCTATTTTCATCTCTGTTACTTCTTTCTGCACATCTCTTTCCTCTTTCTGCACCCATTTTGCCTATTCTTGTACCTGGTTGCTTCATTCTGCACTTCACTTGCTTCTTTATGGACCTCTCTTGCTTTGTTCTACACTACTCATGCCTCTTTCTGCACCTCTTCCACCTTTCTGCACCTCTCTTGCCTCTTTCTGCACCTCTTTTGCCACTTTATGCACTTCTCTTGCCTCTTTCTGGAGCTCTTTTGCTCCTTTCTGCTCTTCTCTCGCCTCTTTCTGCACCTCTCTTGCCTCTTTCTGCACCCCTCATCCCTCTTCTGCACCCCTATTCCCTCTTTCTGCACCTCCCTTGCCTCTTTCAGCACCTCTCTTGCCACTTTCTGCAGTTCTCTTGCCTGTTGCTGCAACTCAGTTACGCTACTTTCTACACTTCTCTTGCCTATTTCTGCACCCCTCTTGCCTCTTTCTGCACCTCTGTTGGTTCTTACTACACTTCTCTTGCTTCTTTATGCACCTCTCTTGCTTCTTTCTGCACCCTTCTTGCCTCTTTCTGCACTCCTCTACCCTCTTTCTGCACCACTCTTCCCTCTTTCTGTGCCTCTCTTGCCTCTTTCTTGCACTCTCTTTCCTCTTTCTGCGCCCCTCTGTCTGCACCTCTCTTGCCTCTTTCTGCACCTCTCTTTCTGCTTTCTGCAGTTCTCTTGCCTCTTTCTGCAACTCTGTTGTGCTTCTTTCTACACTTCTCTTGCCTATTTCTGCACCCCTCTTGCCTCTTTCTGTACCTCTGTTGGTACTTTCTGCAATTCCCTTGCTTCTTTCTGCACGTCTCTTGATTCTTTCTGCACTCCTCTTGCCTCTTTCTGCACCCATCCACCCTCTTTCTGCACCACTCTTCCCTTTTTCTGTACCTCTTTTGCCTCTCTTGCCTCTTTCTGGAACTCTGTAGCTCCTTTCTGTACTTTTCTTGCTTCTTTCTGTACTTCTCTTTCTTCATTCAGCACATTTCCTCCTCTTTCTGGACCTTTCTTTCTCTTTCTGCACCTCACCTGCCTCTTTCTGCACCTCTCTTGCCTCTTTCTGCACTTCTCATTCCTATTTCTGCACCTCACTTGCGTCTTCCTGCACCTCACTGTTTTCTTTCTGCACCTCACTTGCCTCTTTCTACACTTTTCTTGCTTCTTTCTACACCTCACTTGCCTATTTGTGCACCTCACTCTCCTCTTTCTGCACCTCTCTTGCCTTTTTCTGTACCTGTCTTGCCTCGATCTGCACCTCACAAGCCTCTTTCTGAACCTCACTCTTTTCTTTCTGCAGCTGTCTTGCCTCTTTCTCCACTTCTGTTGCCTCTTTCTGCATCTCACTTTTCTATTTCTGTACCTCTCTTGCCTCTTTTTGTACCTCTCTTGCCTCTTTCTGTGATTCTCTTGCCTCTTTCTGCACTTCTCTTGCCTCTTTCTGCACTTCTCTTGCTTCTTTCTGTGCCGTTCTTCCCTTTTCTACACCTCTCTAGCTTTATTCTAAATCTCTTTTGCCTCTTTCTTCACCTTCCATCCTCCTTCTGCAGTTCTCTTATACTTTTCTGCACCTCTCTTGCCTCTTTCTGCACCTCTCTTGCTTCTTTATACTCTTCTCTTCCCTCTTTCTGCACCCTCTTGCCTGTTCCTGCACCTCTGTTGATTATTTCTGTACCTCTATTGCTTCTTTCTGTACCCCTCTTGCCTCTTTCTCCACCCTTCTTCCAACTTTCTGTACCTCTCTTGCATCTTTCTGCAACTCTTTTGCCTCTTTCTTCACCTTTCATCCTCTTTCTGCAGTTCTCCTACATCTTTCTGCACCTTTCTAGCCTCTTTCTGCACCTCTCTTGCTTATTTATTCTCTTCTCTTCCCTCTTTATGCACCCCTCTTGCCTCTTCCTGCACCTCTGTTGGTTCTTTCTGTACCTCTGTTGCCTATTTCTGCACAGCTCTTGCCTCTTTCTGCATATCTCTTGCAACTTTCAGCACCTCTGTTGCTTCTTTCTGCACTTCTCTTGTTTCTTTCTGAACCTCTCTTGCCTCTTTTACCATCCCTCTTCCCTTTTCTGCACCTCTATTGCTGCTTCCTGCACTTCTCTTGTGTCTTTCTGCACCTCTGTTGCTTCTTTCTGCACTTCTCTTGCCACTTTCTGCACTTCTCTTGCCTCTTTCTGCACATCTGTTGCTTCAATATGGACTTCTCTTCTCTCTTTCTGCACCTCTCTTGCCTCTTTCTGCACCCTCTTCCCTCTGTTTGCACCTCTCTTAACTCTTTCTCTATTCATCTTTCCACTTTCTGCACCTCTCTTGCCACTTCCTGTACCTCTCTTGCCACTTCATGCACTTCTCTTGCATCTTTCTGCACCTCTGTTGCTTATTTCTGCACTTTTCTCCCCTCTTTCTGCACCTCTCTTACCTCTTTCTGCACCCTTCTTCCCTCTGTTTGCATCTCCGTTGCCTCTTTCGGCACTTCTTTTGCCTCTATCTGCACCTCTGTTGCTTCTTTCTGCACCCCTCTTGCCTCTTTCTGCACGCCCTTGCATCTTTCTGCACCTCTGTTGCTACTTTCTGCACATCTCTTGCCCCTTTCTGCACCCCTCTTGCTACTTTCTGCACATCTGTTGCTTCTTTCTGGAACTTTGTTGCTCCTTTCTGTACTTATCTTGCTTCTTTCTGGAACTTTGTTGCTCCTTTCTGTACTTATCTTGCTTCTTTCTGCTCTTCTCTTGCTTCATTGAGCACATTTCCTTCTCTTTCTGCACCTTTCTTTCTCTTTCTGTACCTCACTTGCCTCTTTCTGCACCTCTCTTGCCTCTTTCTGCACTTATCTTTCTTCTTTCTGCACCTCACTTGCCTCTTTCTGCACCTCACTGTTTTCTTTCTGCACCTCACTTGCCTCTTTTTGCACCTCACTTTTCTATTTATGTACCTCTCTTGCCTCATTCTGTACCTCTCTTGCCTTTTTCTGCACTTCTCTTGCCTCCTTATGCACTTCTTCTGCCTCTTTCTGCACTTCTCTTGCCTCTTTCTGCACATCTCTTACTTCTTCCTATATGTCTCTTGCTTCTTTCTGCACTTCTCTTGCCTCTTTCTGTGCTTCTCTGGCTTATTCCTACATGTCTCTTGCTTCTTTCTGCACCACTCTTGCCTCTTTCTGCACTCTCTTGCATCTTTATGCAACTCACTTGCCTCTTTCTGCAGTTCTCTTGCTTCTTTCTGTGCCTTTCATCCTCTTTCTACACCTCTCCTGCTTATTTCTGCACCTCTCTTCCCTATTTCTGCAAAGCTCTTGCTACTTTCTGCTCTTCTCTTCCCTCTTTCTGCACCCCTCTTGCCTCTTCCTGCACCTCTGTTGGTTCGTTCTACACCTCTCTTGCTTCTTTCTGCACCCCTCTTGCCTCTTTCAGCACCCCTCTCCCTCTTTATGAACCTCTCTTGCCTCTTTCTGCATCTCTGCTGCCTCTTTCTGCAACGCTCTTGCCTCTTTCTGCACATCTCTTGCCTCTTTCTGCACCCCTCTTGCTACTTTCTGCACATCTGTTGCTTCTTTCTGCACTTCTCGTGTTTCTTTCTGCTCCCCTCTTGCCTCTTTCTCCACCCTCTTCCCCTATTTTCATCTCTGTTACTTCTTTCTGCACATCTCTTTCCTCTTTCTGCACCCATTTTGCCTATTCTTGTACCTGGTTGCTTCATTCTGCACTTCACTTGCTTCTTTATGGACCTCTCTTGCTTTGTTCTACACTACTCATGCCTCTTTCTGCACCCCTCTTCCACCTTTCTGCACCTCTCTTGCCTCTTTCTGCACCTCTTTTGCCACTTTATGCACTTCTCTTGCCTCTTTCTGGAGCTCTTTTGCTCCTTTCTGTTCTTCTCTTGCCTCTTTCTGCATCTCTCTTGCCTCTTTCTGCACCCCTCATCCCTCCTTCTGCACCCCTATTCCCTCTTTCTGCACCTCCCTTGCCTCTTTCAGCACCTCTCTTGCTGCTTTCTGCAGTTCTCTTGCCTGTTGCTGCAACTCAGTTACGCTACTTTCTACACTTCTCTTGCCTATTTCTGCACCCCTCTTGCCTTTTTCTGCACCTCTGTTGGTTCTTACTACACTTCTCTTGCTTCTTTATGCACCTCTCTTGCTTATTTCTGCACCCTTATTGCCTCTTTCTGCACCCCTCTACCCTCTTTCTGCACCACTCTTCCCTCTTTCTGTGCCTCTCTTGCCTCTTTCTTCCACTCTCTTTCCTCTTTCTGCGCCCCTCTTTCTGCACCTCTCTTGCCTCTTTCTGCACCTCTCTTGCTGCTTTCTGCAGGTCTCTTGCCTCTTTCTGCAACTCTGTTGTGCTTCTTTCTACACTTCTCTTGCCTATTTCTGCACCCCTCTTGCCTCTTTCTGCATCTCTGTTGGTACTTTCTGCAATTCCCTTGCTTCTTTCTGCACGTCTCTTGCTTCTTTCTGCACTCCTCTTGCCTCTTTCTGCACCCATCCACCCTCTTTCTGCACCACTCTTCCCTTTTTCTGTACCTCTTTTGCCTCTCTTGCCTCTTTCTGGAACTCTGTAGCTCCTTTCTGTACTTTTCTTGCTTCTTTCTGTACTTCTCTTTCTTCATTCAGCACATTTCCTCCTCTTTATGGACCTTTCTTTCTCTTTCTGCACCTCACCTGCCTCTTTCTGCACCTCTCTTGCCTCTTTCTGCACTTCTCTTTCCTATTTCTGCACCTCACTTGCGTCTTCCTGCACCTCACTGTTTTCTTTCTGCACCTCACTTGCCTCTTTCTACACTTTTCTTGCTTCTTTCTACACCTCACTTGCCTATTTGTGCACCTCACTCTCCTCTTTCTGCACCTCTCTTGCCTTTTTCTGTACCTCTCTTGCCTCGATCTGCACCTCACAAGCCTCTTTCTGCACCTCACTCTTTTCTTTCTGCAGCTGTCTTGCCTCTTTCTCCACTTCTGTTGCTTCTTTCTGCATCTCACTTTTCTATTTCTGTACCTCTCTTGCCTCATTTTGTACCTCTCTTGCCTCTTTCTGTGATTCTCTTGCCTCTTTCTGCACTTCTCTTGCCTCTTTCTGCACTCCTCATCCCTCCTTCTGCACCCCTATTCCCTCTTACTGCACCTCCCTTGCCTCTTTCAGCACCTCTCTTGCCGCTTTCTGCAGTTCTCTTGCCTGTTGCTGCAACTCAGTTACGCTACTTTCTACACTTCTCTTGCCTATTTCTGCAACTCTCTTGCCTCTTTCTGCACCTCTGTTGGTTCTTACTACACTTCTCTTGCTTCTTTATGCACCTCTCTTGCTTCTTTCTGCACCCTTCTTGCCTCTTTCTGCACCCCTCTACCCTCTTTCTACACCACTCTTCCCTCTTTCTGTGCCTCTCTTACCTCTTTCTTGCACTCTCTTTCCTCTTTCTGCACCTCTCTTGCCTCTTTCTGCACCTCTCTTGCTGCTTTCTGCAGTTCTCTTGCCTCTTTCTGCAACTCTGTTGTGCTTCTTTCTACACTTCTCTTGCCTATTTCTGCACCCCTCTTGCCTCTTTCTGCACCTCTGTTGGTACTTTCTGCAATTCCCTTGCTTCTTTCTGCACATCTCTTGCTTCTTTCTGCACTCCTCTTGCCTCTTTCTGCACCCATCCACCCTCTTTCTGCACCACTCTTCCCTTTTTCTGTACCTCTTTTGCCTCTCTTGCCTCTTTCTGGAACTCTGTAGCTCCTTTCTGTACTGTTCTTGCTTCTTTCTGTACTTCTCTTTCTTCATTCAGCACATTTCCTCCTCTTTCTGGACCTTTCTTTCTCTTTCTGCACCTCACCTGCCTCTTTCTGCACCTCTCTTGCCTCTTTCTGCACTTCTCTTTCCTATTTCTGCACCTCACTTGCGTCTTCCTGCACCTCACTGTTTTCTTTCTGCACCTCACTTGCCTCTTTCTACACTTTTCTTGCTTCTTTCTACACCTCACTTGCCTATTTGTGAACCTCACTCTCCTCTTTCTGCACCTCTCTTGCCTTTTTCTGTACCTCTCTTGCCTCGATCTGCACCTCACAAGCCTCTTTCTGCACCTCACTCTTTTCTTTCTGCAGCTGTCTTGCCTCTTTCTCCACTTCTGTTGCCTCTTTCTGCATCTCACTTTTCTATTTCTGTACCTCTCTTGCCTCATTTTGTACCTCTCTTGCCTCTTTCTGTGATTCTCTTGCCTCTTTCTGCACTTCTCTTGCCTCTTTCTGCACTTCTCTTGCTTCTTTCTGCACATCTCTTGCTTCTTTCTGCTCTTTTCTTGCCTCTTTCTGTGCTTCTCTGGCTTCTTTCTGCACTTCTCTTGCCTCTTTATGTACCTCTCTTGCCTCTTTCTGCACCTTTCTTGCATTTTTCTGCAACTCTCTTGCCTCTTTCTGTACTCCTCTTGTTTCTTTCTGTGCCGTTCTTCCCTTTTCTACACCTCTCTAGCTTTATTCTAAATCTCTTTTGCCTCTTTCTTCACCTTCCATCCTCCTTCTGCAGTTCTCTTATACTTTTCTGCACCTCTCTTGCCTCTTTCTGCACCTCTCTTGCTTCTTTATACTCTTCTCTTCCCTCTTTCTGCACCCCTCTTGCCTGTTCCTGCTCCTCTGTTGATTATTTCTGTACCTCTATTGCTTCTTTCTGTACCCCTCTTGCCTCTTTCTCCACCCTTCTTCCAACTTTCTGCACCTCTCTTGCATCTTTCTGCAACTCTTTTGCCTCTTTCTTCACCTTCCATCCTCTTTCTGCTGTTCTCCTACATCTTTCTGCACCTTTCTAGCCTCTTTCTGCACCTCTCTTGCTTATTTATTCTCTTCTCTTCCCTTTTTATGCACCCCTCTTGCCTCTTCCTGCACCTCTGTTGGTTCTTTCTGTACCTCTGTTGCCTATTTCTGCACACCTCTTGCCTCTTTCTGCATATCTCTTGCAACTTTCTGCACCTCTGTTGTTTCTTTCTGCACTTCTCTTGTTTCTTTCTGAACCTCTCTTGCCTCTTTTACCATCCCTCTTCCCCTTTTCTGCACCTCTATTGCTGCTTCCTGCACTTCTCTTGTGTCTTTCTGCACCTCTGTTGCTTCTTTCTGCACTTCTCTTGCCACTTTCTGCACTTCTCTTGCCTCTTTCTGCACATCTGTTGCTTCTTTATGGACTTCTCTTCTCTCTTTCTGCACCTCTCTTGCCTCTTTCTGCACCTCCCTTCCCTCTGTTTGCACCTCTCTTACCTCTTTCTCCATTCATCTTTCCACTTTCTGCACCTCTCTTGCCACTTCCTGTACCTCTCTTGCCACTTCATGCACTTCTCTTGCATCTTTCTGCACCTCTGTTGCATCTATCTGCACTTTTCTTGCCTCTTTCTGCACTTCTCTTGCCTCCTTCTTTGCCTCTGTTGCTTCTTTCTGCACTTTTCTCCCTCTTTCTGCACCTCTGTTGCTTCTTTCTGCACCCCTCTTGCCTCTTTCTGCACCCCCTTGCATCTTTCTGCACCTCTGTTGCTTCTTTCTGCACATCTCTTGCCTCTTTCTGCACCCCTCTTGCTACTTTCTGCACATCTGTTGCTTCTTTCTGCACTTCTCGTGTTTCTTTCTGCTCCCCTCTTGCCTCTTTCTCCACCCTCTTCCCCTATTTTCATCTCTGTTACTTCTTTCTGCACATCTCTTTCCTCTTTCTGCACCCATTTTGCCTATTCTTGTACCTGGTTGCTTCATTCTGCACTTCACTTGCTTCTTTATGGACCTCTCTTGCTTTGTTCTACACTCCTCATGCATCTTTCTGCACCCCTCTTCCACCTTTCTGCACCTATCTTGCCTCTTTCTGCACCTCTTTTGCCACTTTATGCACTTCTCTTGCCTCTTTCTGGAGCTCTTTTGCTCCTTTCTGCTCTTTTCTCGCCTCTTTCTGCACCTCTCTTGCCTCTTTCTGCACTCCTCATCCCTCCTTCTGCACCCCTATTCCCTCTTTCTGCACCTCCCTTGCCTCTTTCAGCACCTCTCTTGCCGCTTTCTGCAGTTCTCTTGCCTGTTGCTGCAACTCAGTTACGCTACTTTCTACACTTCTCTTGCCTATTTCTGCAACCCTCTTGCCTCTTTCTGCACCTCTGTTGGTTCTTACTACACTTCTCTTGCTTCTTTATGCACCTCTCTTGCTTCTTTCTGCACCCTTCTTGCCTCTTTCTGCACCCCTCTACCCTCTTTCTGCACCACTCTTCCCTCTTTCTGTGCCTCTCTTGCCTCTTTCTTGCACTCTCTTTCCTCTTTCTGCACCTCTCTTGCCTCTTTCTGCACCTCTCTTGCTGCTTTCTGCAGTTCTCTTGCCTCTTTCTGCAACTCTGTTGTGCTTCTTTCTACACTTCTCTTGCCTATTTCTGCACCTCTCTTGCCTCTTTCTGCACTTCTCTTTCCTATTTCTGCACCTCACTTGCGTCTTCCTGCACCTCACTGTTTTCTTTCTGCACCTCACTTGCCTCTTTCTACACTTTTCTTGCTTCTTTCTACACCTCACTTGCCTATTTGTGCACCTCACTCTCCTCTTTCTGCACCTCTCTTGCCTTTTCTGTACCTCTCTTGCCTCGATCTGCACCTCACAAGCCTCTTTCTGCACCTCACTCTTTTCTTTCTGCAGCTGTCTTGCCTCTTTCTCCACTTCTGTTGCCTCTTTCTGCATCTCACTTTTCTATTTCTGTACCTCTCTTGCCTCATTTTGTACCTCTCTTGCCTCTTTCTGTGATTCTCTTGCCTCTTTCTGCACTTCTCTTGCCTCTTTCTGCACTTCTCTTGCTTCTTTCTGCACATCTATTGCTTCTTTCTGCTCTTTTCTTGCCTCTTTCTGTGCTTCTCTGGCTTCTTTCTGCACTTCTCTTGCCTCTTTATGTACCTCTCTAGCCTCTTTCTGCACCTTTCTTGCATTTTTCTGCAACTCTCTTGCCTCTTTCTGTACTCCTCTTGTTTCTTTCTGTGCCGTTCTTCCCTTTTCTACACCTCTCTAGCTTTATTCTAAATCTCTTTTGCCTCTTTCTTCACCATCCATCCTCCTTCTGCAGTTCTCTAATACTTTTCTGCACCTCTCTTGCCTCTTTCTGCACCTCTCTTGCTTCTTTATACTCTTCTCTTCCCTCTTTCTGCACCCCTCTTGCCTGTTCCTGCTCCTCTGTTGATTATTTCTGTACCTCTATTGCTTCTTTCTGTACCCCTCTTGCCTCTTTCTCCACCCTTCTTCCAACTTTCTGCACCTCTCTTGCATCTTTCTGCAACTCTTTTGCCTCTTTCTTCACCTTCCATCCTCTTTCTGCAGTTCTCCTACATCTTTCTGCACCTTTCTGGCCTCTTTCTGCACCTCTCTTGCTTATTTATTCTCTTCTCTTCCCTTTTTATGCACCCCTCTTGCCTCTTCCTGCACCTCTGTTGGTTCTTTCTGTACCTCTGTTGCCTATTTCTGCACACCTCTTGCCTCTTTCTGCATATCTCTTGCAACTTTCCGCACCTCTGTTGCTTCTTTCTGCACTTCTCTTGTTTCTTTCTGAACCTCTCTTGCCTCTTTTACCAACCCTCTTCCCCTTTTCTGCACCTCTATTGCTGCTTCCTGCACTTCTCTTGTGTCTTTCTGCACCTCTGTTGCTTCTTTCTGCACTTCTCTTGCCACTTTCTGCACTTCCCTTGCCTCTTTCTGCACATCTGTTGCTTCTTTATGGACTTCTCTTCTCTCTTTCTGCACCTCTCTTGCCTCTTTCTGCACCTCCCTTCCCTCTGTTTGCACCTCTCTTACCTCTTTCTCCATTCATCTTTCCACTTTCTGCACCTCTCTTGCCACTTCCTGTACCTCTCTTGCCACTTCATGCACTTCTCTTGCATCTTTCTGCACCTCTGTTGCATCTATCTGCACTTTTCTTGCCTCTTTCTGCACTTCTCTTGCCTCCTTCTTTGCCTCTGTTGCTTCTTTCTGCACTTTTCTCCCCTCTTTCTGCACCTCTGTTGCTTCTTTCTGCACCCCTCTTGCCTCTTTCTGCACCCCCCTTGCATCTTTCTGCACCTCTGTTGCTTCTTTCTGCTCCCCTCTTGCCTCTTTCTCCACCCTCTTCCCCTATTTTCATCTCTGTTACTTCTTTCTGCACATCTCTTTCCTCTTTCTGCACCCATTTTGCCTATTCTTGTACCTGGTTGCTTCATTCTGCACTTCACTTGCTTCTTTATGGACCTCTCTTGCTTTGTTCTCCACTCCTCATGCCTCTTTCTGCACCCCTCTTCCACCTTTCTGCACCTATCTTGCCTCTTTCTGCACCTCTTTTGCCACTTTATGCACTTCTCTTGCCTCTTTCTGGAGCTCTTTTGCTCCTTTCTGCTCTTCTCTCGCCTCTTTCTGCACCTCTCTTGCCTCTTTCTGCACTCCTCATCCCTCCTTCTGCACCCCTATTCCCTCTTTCTGCACCTCCCTTGCCTCTTTCAGCACCTCTCTTGCCACTTTCTGCAGTTCTCTTGCCTGTTGCTGCAACTCAGTTACGCTACTTTCTACACTTCTCTTGCCTATTTCTGCAACCCTCTTGCCTCTTTCTGCACCTCTGTTGGTTCTTACTACACTTCTCTTGCTTCTTTATGCACCTCTCTTGCTTCTTTCTGCACCTCTCTTGCTTCTTTCTGCACCCTTCTTGCCTCTTTCTGCACCCCTCTACCCTCTTTCTGCACCACTCTTCCCTCTTTCTGTGCCTCTCTTGCCTCTTTCTTGCACTCTCTTTCCTCTTTCTGCACCTCTTTTGCCTCTTTCTGCACCTCTCTTGCTGCTTTCTGCAGTTCTCTTGCCTCTTTCTGCAACTCTGTTGTGCTTCTTTCTACACTTCTCTTGCCTATTTCTGCACCCCACTTGCCTCTTTCTGCACCTCTGTTGGTACTTTCTGCAATTCCCTTGCTTCTTTCTGCACGTCTCTTGCTTCTTTCTGCACTCCTCTTGCCTCTTTCTGCACCCATCCACCCTCTTTCTGCACCACTCTTCCCTTTTTCTGTACCTCTTTTGCCTCTCTTGCCTCTTTCTGGAACTCTGTAGCTCCTTTCTGTACTGTTCTTGCTTCTTTCTGTACTTCCCTTTCTTCATTCAGCACATTTCCTCCTCTTTCTGGACCTTTCTTTCTCTTTCTGCACCTCACCTGCCTCTTTCTGCACCTCTCTTGCCTCTTTCTGCACTTCTCTTTCCTATTTCTGCACCTCACTTGCGTCTTCCTGCACCTCACTGTTTTCTTTCTGCACCTCACTTGCCTCTTTCTACACTTTTCTTGCTTCTTTCTACACCTCACTTGCCTATTTGTGCACCTCACTCTCCTCTTTCTGCACCTCTCTTGCCTTTTTCTGTATCTCTCTTGCCTCGATCTGTACCTCACAAGCCTCTTTCTGCACCTCACTCTTTTCTTTCTGCAGCTGTCTTGCCTCTTTCTCCACTTCTGTTGCCTCTTTCTGCATCTCACTTTTCTATTTCTGTACCTCTCTTGCCTCATTTTGTACCTCTCTTGCCTCTTTCTGTGATTCTCTTGCCTCTTTCTGCACTTCTCTTGCCTCTTTCTGCACTTCTCTTGCTTCTTTCTGCACATCTATTGCTTCTTTCTGCTCTTTTCTTGCCTCTTTCTGTGCTTCTCTGGCTTCTTTCTGCACTTCTTTTGCCTCTTTATGTACCTCTCTTGCCTCTTTCTGCACCTTTCTTGCATTTATCTGCAACTCTCTTGCCTCTTTCTGTACTCCTCTTGTTTCTTTCTGTGCCGTTCTTCCCTTTTCTACACCTCTCTAGCTTTATTCTAAATCTCTTTTGCCTCTTTCTTCACCTTCCATCCTCCTTCTGCAGTTCTCTTATACTTTTCTGCACCTCTCTTGCCTCTTTCTGCACCTCTCTTGCTTCTTTATACTCTTCTCTTCCCTCTTTCTGCACCCCTCTTGCCTGTTCCTGCACCTCTGTTGATTATTTCTGTACCTCTATTGCTTCTTTCTGTACCCCTCTTGCCTCTTTCTCCACCCTTCTTCCAACTTTCTGCACCTCTCTTGCATCTTTCTGCAACTCTTTTGCCTCTTTCTTCACCTTCCATCCTCTTTCTGCAGTTCTCCTACATCTTTCTGCACCTTTCTAGCCTCTTTCTGCACCTCTCTTGCTTATTTATTCTCTTCTCTTCCCTTTTTATGCACCCCTCTTGCCTCTTCCTGCACCTCTGTTGGTTCTTTCTGTACCTCTGTTGCCTATTTCTGCACAGCTCTTGCCTCTTTCTGCATATTTCTTGCAACTTTCCGCACCTCTGTTGCTTCTTTCTGCACTTCTCTTGTTTCTTTCTGAACCTCTCTTGCCTCTTTTACCATCCCTCTTCCCCTTTGCTGCACCTCTATTGCTGCTTCCTGCACTTCTCTTGTGTCTTTCTGCACCTCTGTTGCTTCTTTCTGCACTTCTCTTGCCACTTTCTGCACTTCTCTTGCCTCTTTCTGCACATCTGTTGCTTCTTTATGGACTTCCCTTCTCTCTTTCTGCACCTCTCTTGCCTCTTTCTGCACCTCCCTTCCCTCTGTTTGCACCTCTCTTACCTCTTTCTCCATTCATCTTTCCACTTTCTGCACCTCCCTTGCCACTTCCTGTACCTCTCTTGCCACTTCATGCACTTCTCTTGCATCTTTCTGCACCTCTGTTGCATCTATCTGCACTTTTCTTGCCTCTTTCTGCACTTCTCTTGCCTCCTTCTTCACCTCTGTTGCTTCTTTCGGCACTTCTTTTGCCTCTTTCTGCACCTCTGTTGCTTCTTTCTGCACCCCTCTTGCCTCTTTCTGCACCCCCCTTGCATCTTTCTGCACCTCTGTTGCTTCTTTCTGCACATCTCTTGCCTCTTTCTGCACCCCTCTTGCTACTTTCTGCACATCTGTTGCTTCTTTCTGCACTTCTCGTGTTTCTTTCTGCTCCCCTCTTGCCTCTTTCTCCACCCTCTTCCCCTATTTTCATCTCTGTTACTTCTTTCTGCACATCTCTTTCCTCTTTCTGCACCCATTTTGCCTATTCTTGTACCTGGTTGCTTCATTCTGCACTTCACTTGCTTCTTTATGGACCTCTCTTGCTTTGTTCTACACTCCTCATGCCTCTGTCTGCACCCCTCTTCCACCTTTCTGCACCTATCTTGCCTCTTTCTGCACCTCTTTTGCCACTTTATGCACTTCTCTTGCCTCTTTCTGGAGCTCGTTTGCTCCTTTCTGCTCTTCTCTTGCCTCTTTCTGCATCTCTCTTGCCTCTTTCTGCACCCCTCATCCCTCCTTCTGCACCCCTATTCCCTCTTTCTGCACCTCCCTTGCCTCTTTCAGCACCTCTCTTGCCGCTTTCTGCAGTTCTCTTGCCTGTTGCTGCAACTCAGTTACGCTACTTTCTACACTTCTCTTGCCTATTTCTGCACCCCTCTTGCCTCTTTCTGCACCTCTGTTGGTTCTTACTACACTTCTCTTGCTTCTTTAAGCACCTCTCTTGATTCTTTCTGCACCCTTCTTGCCTCTTTCTGCACCCCTCTACCCTCTTTCTGCACCACTCTTCCCTCTTTCTGTGCCTCTCTTGCCTCTTTCTTGCACTCTCTTTCCTCTTTCTGAGCCCCTCTTTCTGCACCTCTCTTGCCTCTTTCTGCACCTCTCTTGCTGCTTTCTGCAGTTCTCTTGCCTCTTTCTGCAACTCTGTTGTGCTTCTTTCTACACTTCTCTTGCCTATTTCTGCACCCCTCTTGCCTCTTTCTGTACCTCTGTTGGTACTTTCTGCAATTCCCTTGCTTCTTTCTGCACATCTCTTGCTTCTTTCTGCACTCCTCTTGCCTCTTTCTGCACCCATCCACCCTCTTTCTGCACCACTCTTCCCTTTTTCTGTACCTCTTTTGCCTCTCTTGCCTCTTTCTGGAACTCTGTAGCTCCTTTCTGTACTGTTCTTGCTTCTTTCTGTACTTCTCTTTCTTCATTCAGCACATTTCCTCCTCTTTCTAGACCTTTCTTTCTCTTTCTGCACCTCACCTGCCTCTTTCTGCACCTCTCTTGCCTCTTTCTGCACTTCTCTTTCCTATTTCTGCACCTCACTTGCGTCTTTCTGCACTTTTCTTGCTTCTTTCTACACCTCACTTGCCTATTTGTGCACCTCACTCTCCTCTTTCTGCACCTCTCTTGCCTTTTTCTGTACCTCTCTTGCCTCGATCTGCACCTCTACAAGCCTCTTTCTGCACCTCACTCTTTTCTTTCTGCAGCTGTCTTGCCTCTTTCTCCACTTCTGTTGCCTCTTTCTGCATCTCACTTTTCTATTTCTGTACCTCTCTTGCCTCATTTTGTACCTCTCTTGCCTCTTTCTGTGATTCTCTTGCCTCTTTCTGCACTTCTCTTGCCTCTTTCTGCACTTCTCTTGCTTCTTTCTGAACATCTCTTTTCTGCTCTTTTCTTGCCTCTTTCTGTGCTTCTCTGGCTTCTTTCTGCACTTCTCTTGCCTCTTTATGTACCTCTCTTGCCTCTTTCTGCACCTTTCTTGCATTTTTCTGCAACTCTCTTGCCTCTTTCTGTACTCCTCTTGTTTCTTTCTGTGCCGTTCTTCCCTTTTCTACACCTCTTTAGCTTCATTCTAAATCTCTTTTGCCTCTTTATTTACCTTCCATCCTCCTTCTGCAGTTCTCTTATACTTTTCTGCACCTCTCTTGCCTCTTTCTGCACTTCTCTTGCTTCTTTATGCTCTTCTCTTCCCTCTTTCTGCACCCCTCTTGCCTGTTCCTGCACCTCTGTTGATTATTTATGTACCTCTTTTGCTTCTTTCTGTACCCCTCTTGCCTCTTTCTCCACCCTTCTTCCAACTTTCTGCACCTCTCTTGCATCTTTCTGCAACTCCTTTGCCTCTTTCTTCACCTTCCATCCTCTTTCTGCAGTTCTCCTACATCTTTCTGAACCTTTCTAGCCTCTTTCTGCACCTCTCTTGCTTATTTATTCTCTTCTCTTCCCTCTTTATGCACCCCTCTTGCCTCTTCCTGCACCTCTGTTGGTTCTTTCTGTACCTCTGTTGCCTATTTCTGCACAGCTCTTGCCTCTTTCTGCATATCTCTTGCAACTTTCCGCACCTCTGTTGCTTCTTTCTGCACTTCTCTTGTTTCTTTCTGAACCTCTCTTGCCTCTTTTACCATCCCTCTTCCCCTTTTCTGCACCTCTATTGCTGCTTCCTGCACTTCTCTTGTGTCTTTCTGCACCTCTGTTGCTTCTTTCTGCACTTCTCTTGCCACTTTCTGCACTTCTCTTGCCTCTTTCTGCACATCTGTTGCTTCTTTACGGACTTCTCTTCTCTCTTTCTGCACCTCTCTTGCCTCTTTCTGCACCCCTCTTCCCTCTGTTCGCACCTCTCTTACCTCTTTCTCCATTCATCTTTCCACTTTCTGCACCTCTCTTGCCACTTCCTGTACCTCTCTTGCCTCTTCATGCACTTCTATTGCATCTTTCTTCACCTCTGTTGCATCTATCTGCACTTTTCTTGCCTCTTTCTGCACTTCTCTTGCCTCCTTCTTCACCTCTGTTGCTTCTTTCTGCACTTTTCTCCCCTCTTTCTGCACCTCTCTTACCTCTTTCTGCACCCTTCTTCCCTCTGTTTGCATCTCTGTTGCCTCTTTCGGCACTTCTTTTGCCTCTTTCTGCACCTCTGTTGCTTCTTTCTGCACCCCTCTTGCCTCTTTCTGCACCCCCCTTGCATCTTTCTTCATCTCTGTTGCTTCTTTCTGCACAACTCTTGCCTCTTTCTGCACCCCTCTTGCTACTTTCTGCACATCTGTTGCTTCTTTCTGCACTTCTCGTGTTTCTTTCTGCTCCCCTCTTGCCTCTTTCTCCACCCTCTTCCCCTATTTTCATCTCTGTTACTTCTTTCTGCACATCTCTTTCCTCTTTCTGCACCCATTTTGCCTATTCTTGTACCTGGTTGCTTCATTCTGCACTTCACTTGCTTCTTTATGGACCTCTCTTGCTTTGTTCTACACTACTCATGCCTCTTTCTGCACCCTCTTCCACCTTTCTGCACCTCTCTTGCCTCTTTCTGCACCTCTTTTGCCACTTTATGCACTTCTCTTGCCTCTTTCTGGAGCTCTTTTGCTCCTTTCTGCTCTTCTCTCGCCTCTTTCTGCACCTCTCTTGCCTCTTTCTGCACCCCTCATCCCTCCTTCTGCACCCCTATTCCCTCTTTCTGCACCTCCCTTGCCTCTTTCAGCACCTCACTTGCCTCTTTCTGCACTTCTCTTGCCTCTTTCTGGAACTCTGTTGCTCCTTTCTGTACTTATCTTGCTTCTTTCTGCTCTTCTCTTGCTTCATTCAGCACATTTCCTTCTCTTTCTGCACCTTTCTTTCTCTTTCTGTACCTCACTTGCCTCTTTCTGCACCTCTCTTGCCTCTTTCTGCACTTATCTTTCTTCTTTCTGCACCTCACTTGCCTCTTTCTGCACCTCACTGTTTTCTTTCTGCACCTCACTTGCCTCTTTCTGCACCTCACTTTTCTATGTATGTACCTCTCTTGCCTCATTCTGTACCTCTCTTGCCTTTTTCTGCACTTCTCTTGCCTCCTTATGCACTTCTTCTGCCTCTTTCTGCACTTCTCTTGCCTCTTTCTGCACATCTCTTACTTCTTCCTACATGTCTCTTGCTTCTTTCTGCACTTCTCTTGCCTCTTTCTGTGCTTCTCTGGCTTCTTCCTACATGTATCTTGCTTCTTTCTGCACCACTCTTGCCTCTTTCTGCACTCTCTTGCATCTTTATGCAACTCGCTTGCCTCTTTCTGCAGTTCTCTTGCTTCTTTCTGTGCCTTTCATCCTCTTTCTACACCTCTCCTGCTTATTTCTGCACCTCTCTTCCCTATTTCTGCAAAGCTCTTGCTACTTTCTGCTCTTCTCTTCCCTCTTTCTGCACCCCTCTTGCCTCTTCCTGCACCTCTGTTGGTTCGTTCTACACCTCTCTTGCTTCTTTCTGCACCCCTCTTGCCTCTTTCAGCACCCCTCTCCCTCTTTATGAACCTCTCTTGCCTCTTTCTGCATCTCTGTGGCCTCTTTCTGCAACCCTCTTGCCTCTTTCTGCACCTCTGTTGCTTCTTTATGCACTTCTCTTGTTTCCTTTTGCATCTCTCTTAACTCTTTCTTCACCCACTTCCCCCTTTCTGCCCCTCTCTTGCCACTTTCTGCACCTCTCTTGCCACTTCATGCACTTCTCTTACCTCTTTCTGCACCCTGGTGCATCTATCTGCACTTCTCTTTCCTCTTTCTGCACTTCTATTGCCTCTTTCTGCACCTCTGTTGCTTCTTTCTGCACTTTTCTTCCCTCTTTCTGCACCCTTCTTACCTCTTTCTGCATCTCTCTTCCCACTGTTTGTACCTCCCTTTGGTCTTTCGGCACCTCTTTTGCTGCTTTCTACAGTTCTCTTGCCTATTTATGCAACTCAGCTGTGTTTCTTTCTACACTTCTCTTGCCTCTTTCTGTACCCTCTTGCCTCTTTCTGCACCTCTGTTGGTTCTTTCTGCAATTCCCTTGCTTCTTTCTGCACGTCTCTTGCTTCTTTCTGCACTCCTCTTGCCTCTTTCTGCACCACTCTTTCCTCTTTCTGTACCTCTCTTGCCTCTTTCTGCACCTCTCTTGCCTCTTTCTGGAACTCTGTAGCTCCTTTCTGTACTTTTCTTGCTTCTTTCTGTACTTCTCTTGCTTCATTCAGCACATTTCCTCCTCTTTCTGGACCTTTCTTTCTCTTTCTGCACCTCTCTTGCCTCTTTCTGCACTGCTCTTTCCTATTTCCGCACCTCACTTGCCTCTTCCTGCACCTCACTGTTTTCTTTCTGCACCTCACTTGCCTCTTTCTACACATTTCTTGCTTCTTTCTGTACCTCTCTTGTCTCTTTCTACACCTCACGTGGCTCTTTGTGCACCTCACTCTCCTCTTTCTGCACCTCTCTTGCCTTTTTCTGTACCTCTCTTGCCTTGATCTGCACCCCACAAGCCTCTTTCTGCACCTCACTCTTTCTTTCTGCACCTGTCTTGCCTCTTTCTCCACTTCTGTTGCCTCTTTCTGCATCTCACTTTTCTATTTCTGTACCTCTCTTGCCTCATTTTGTACCTCTCTTGCCTCTTTCTGTGATTCTCTTGCCTCTTTCTGCATTTCTCTTGCCTCTTTCTGCACTTCTCTTGCTTCTTTCTGCACTTCTCTTGCCTCTTTCTGCACTTCTCTTGCTTCTTGCTGCACATCTCTTGCTTCTTTCTGCTCTTTTCTTGCCTCTTTCTGTGCTTCTCTGGCTTCTTTCTGCACTTCTCTTGCCTCTTTCTGTACCTCTCTTGCCTCTTTCTGCACCTTTCTTGCATCTTTCTGCATCCCTCTTGCCTCTTTCTGTACTCCTCTTGTTTCTTTCTGTGCCTTTCTTCCCTTTTCTATACCTCTGTAGCTTTATTCTAAATCTCTTTTGCCTCTTTCTTCACCTTTCATCCTCCTTCTGCAGTTCTCTTATACCTTTCTGCACCTCTCTTGCCTCTTTCTGCACCTCTCTTGCTTCTTTATGCTCTTCTCTCCCTTCTTTCTGCACCCCTCTTGCCTCTTCCTGCACCTCTGTTGGTTCTTTCTGTACCTCTTTTGCTTGTATCTGCACCCCTCTTGCCTCTTTCTCCACCCTTCTTCCAACTTTATGCACCTCTCTTGCATCTTTCTGCAACTCTTTTGCTTCTTTCTTCACCTTCCTTCCTCTTTCTGCAGTTCTCCTACATCTTTCTGCACCTCTCTTGCTTATTTATTCTCTTCTCTTCCCTCTTTATGCACCCCTCTTGCCTCTTCCTGCACCTCTGTTGGTTCTTTCTGTACCTCTGTTGCCTATTTCTGTACAGCTCTTGACTCTTTCTGCATATCTCTTGCAACTTTCCGCACCTCTGTTGCTTCTTTCTGCACTTCTCTTGTTTCTTTCTGCACCTCTCTTGCCTCTTTTACCATCCCTCTTCCCCTTTTATGCACCTCTATTGCTGTTTCCTGCACTTCTCTTGCCTCTTTCTGCACATCTGTTGCTTCTTTCTGGACTTCTCTTCTCTCTTTATGCACCTCTCTTGCCTCTTTCTGCACCCCTCTTCCCTCTCTTTGCACCTCTCTTACCTCTTTCTCCATTCATCTTTCCCCTTTCTGCACCTCTCTTGCCAATTCCTGTACCTCTCTTGCCACTTCATGCACTTCATTTGCATCTTTCTGCACCTCTGTTGCATCTATCTGCACTTCTCTTGCCTCTTTCTGCACTTCTCTTGCCTCTTTCTGCACCTCTGTTGCTTCTTTCTGCACTATTTTCCCCTCTTTCTGCACCTCTCTTACCTCTTTCTGCACCCTTCTTCCCTCTTTCTGCATCTTTGTTGCCTCTTTAGTCACTTCTATTGCCTCTTTCTGCACCTCTCTTGCTTCTTTCTGCACCCCTCTTGCCTCTTTCTGCACCCCCCTTGCATCTTTCTGCACCTCTGTTGCTTCTTTCTGCACATCTCTTGCCTCTTTCTGCACCCCTCTTGCTTCTTTCTGCACATCTGTTGCTTCTTTCTGCACTTCTCTTGTTTCTTTCTGCTCCCCTCTTGCCTCTTTCTCCACCCTCTTCCCCTATCTTCATCTCTGTTACTTCTTTCTGCACATCTCTTGCCTCTTTCTGCACCCATTTTGCCTATTCTTGCACCTGGTTGCTTCATTCTGCACTTCATTTGCTTCTTTCTGGACCTCTCTTGCTTTGTTCTACACTCCTCATGCCTCTCTCTGCACCCCTCTTCCAACTTTCTGCACCTCTCTTGCCTCTTTCTGCACCTCTTTTGCCGCTTTATGCATTTCTCTTGCCTCTTCCTGGAGCTCTGTTGCTCCTTTCTGATCTTCTCTCGCCTCTTTCTGCACCTCTGTTGCCTTTTTCTGCACCCCCATCCCTCCTTCTGCACCCCTATTCCCTCTTTCTGCACCTCCCTTGCCTCTCTCAGCACCTCTATTGCCGCTTTCTGCAGTTCTCTTGCCTGTTGCTGCAACTCAGTTACGCTTCTTTCAACACTTCTCTTGCCTATTTCTGCATCCCTCTTGCCTCTTTCTGCACCTCTGTTGGTTCTTTCTACACTTCTCTTGCTTCTTTATGCACCTCTCTTGCTTCTTTCTGCACCCTTCTTGCCTCTTTCTGCACCCCTCTACCCTCTTTCTGCACCACTCTTCCCTCTTTCTGTGCCTCTCTTGCCTATTTCTGCTCTTCTCTTGCCTCTTTCCGCACTTCTCTTGCCTCTTTCTGGAACTCTGTTGCTCCTTTCTGTACTTATCTTGCTTCTTTCTGCACTTCTCTTGCTTCACTCAGCACATTTCCTTCTCTTTATGCACCTTTCTTTCTCTTTCTGTACCTCACTTGCCTCTTTCTGCACCTCTCTTGCCTCTTTCTGCACTTATCTTTCTTCTTTCTGCACCTCACTTGCCTCTTTCTGGCCCTCACTGTTTTCTTTCTGCACCTCACTTGCCTCTTTCTGCACCTCACTTTTCTATTTATGTACTTCTCTTGTCTCATTCTGTACCTCTCTTGCCTTTTTCTGCACTACTCTTGCCTCCTTATGCACTTCTTCTGCCTCTTTCTGCACTTCTCTTGCCTCTTTCTGCACATCTCGTACTTCTTCCTACATGTCTCTTGCTTCTTTCTGCGCTTCTCTTGCCTCTTTCTGTGCTTCTCTGGCTTCTTCCGGCATTCTTTTGCCTCTTTCTGCACCACTCCTGCCTCTTTCTGCACTCTCTTGCATCTTTATGCAACACGCTTGCCTCTTTCTGCAGTTCTCTTGCTTCTTTCTGTGCCCTTCATCCTCTTTCTACACCTCACCTGCTTATTTCTGCACCTCTCTTCCCTATTTCTGCAAAGCTCTTGCTATTTTCTGCTCTTCTCTTCCCTCTTTCTGCACCCCTCTTGCCTCTTTCTGCACCTCTGTTGGTTCATTCTACACCTCTCTTGCTTCTTTCTGCACCCCTCTTGCCTCTTTCAGCACCCCTCTCCCTCTTTATGAACCTCTATTGCCTCTTTCTGCATCTCTGTTGCCTCTTTCTGCAACTCTTTTGCCTCTTTCTGCACCCTCTTGCTTCTTTCTGCTCCTCTGTTGCTTCTTTCTGCACTTTTCTTGTTTCCTTTTACAACTCTCTTAACTCTTTCTCCACCCACTTCCCCCTTTCTGCCCCTCTCTTGCCACTTTTTGCACCTCTCTTGCCACTTCATGCACTTCTCTTACGTCTTTCTGCACCTCTGTTGCATCTATCTGCACTTCTCTTACCTCTTTCTGCACTTCTATTGCCTATTTCTGCAACTCTGCTGTGCTTCTTCCTACACTTCTCTTGCCTCTATCTGTACCCCTCTTGCCTCTTTCTGCACCTCTGTTGGTTCTTTCCACACTCTCTTGCTTCTTTCTACACCTCTCTTGCTTCTTTTTGCACCCCTCTTACCTATTTCAGAACCACTCTTCCCTCTTTCTGCACCTTTTTTGCCTCTCTCTGCAGTTCTATTGCCTCTTTCTGCACCTCTGTTGCTTCTTTATGCATATCTCTTACTTCTTTCTGGACTGCTTTTGCTTCTTTCTGCAGCCCTCTTGCTCTTCTTGCACCCCTCTTCCCTCTTTCTGCACCTCTCTTGCCTCTTTCTGTACTTCTCTTGCCTCTTTCTGGAACTCTGTTGCTCCTTTCTGTACTTCTATTGCCTCTTTCTGAACCTCTCTTGCCTCTTTCTGTGCCTTTCTTCTTATTTCTGTGCCTTTCTTTCTCTTTCTGCACCTCCCTTGCCTCTTTCTGCACCTCTCTTGCCCTTTTCTGTACCTCTCTTGCCTCTTTATGCAACTCACTTGCCTCTATATGCACTTCTCTTGCTTCTTCCTGCACCTCTCTTGCTTCTTTCAGTACCTTTCCTTCTCTTTCTGCACCTTTCTTTCTCTTTCTGCACCTCACTTGCCTCTTTCTGCACCTCTCTTGCCTCTTTCTGCACCTGTCTTGCCTCTTTCTATACTTCTCTTTCCTCTTTCTATACATCACTTGCCTCTTCCTGCACTTCTCTCTTTTCTTTCTGCACCTCACTTGCCTCTTTCTGCACCTGTCTTGCCTCTTTCTTCACTTCACTTTCCTATTTATGTACCTCTCTTGCCTCATTCTGTACTTTTCTTGCGTGTCTCTGCTCTTTTATTGCCTCTTTCTGCACTTCTCTTGCCTCTTTCTGCACTTCTCTTTCTTCTTTCTGCCCTTCTCTTGCATCTTCCTGTACTTCTCGTGCCTCTTTCTGTGCTTCTCTTGCCTCTTTATGCACTTTTATTTCCTCTTTATGCACTTCTCTTGCTTCTTTCTGCACATCTCTTCCTTCTTTCTGCTCTTCTTTTGCCTCTTTCTGTGCTTCTCTGGCTTCTTTCTGCACTTCTCTGGCCTCTTTCTGCACCTCTCTTGCTTCTTTATGCTCTTCTCTTCCCTCTTTCTGCACCCTTCTTGCCTGTTCCTGCACCTCTGTTGGTTCTTTATGTACCTCTCTTGCTTCTTTCTTCACCCTCTTGCCTCTTTCTCCACCCTTCTTCCAACTTTCTGCACCTCTCTTGCATCTATCTGCAACACTTTTGCCTCTTTCTGCACTCCTCTTGCTTATTTCCATGCAGTTCTCCTACATCTTTCCGGACCTCTCTTGCCTCTTTCTGCACCTTTCTTGCTTCTTTATGCTCTTTTCTTCCCTCTTTCTGCACCCCTCTTGCCTCTTCCTATACCTCTGTTGGTTCTTTCTGTATCTCTGTTGCCTATTTCAGCACCCTTCTTGCCACTTTCTGCACCTCTGTTCCTTCTTTTTGCACTTCTCTTGTTTCTTTCTGCACCTCTCTTGCCTCTTTTACCATCCCTTTTTGCACCTCTCTTGCCACTTCCTGCACTTCTTTTGTGTCTTTCTGTACCTCTGTTGCTTCTTTCTGCATTTCTCTTGCCACTTTCTATACATCTCTTGTCTGTTTCTGCACCTCTGTTGTTGTTTCTGCACTTCTCTTCCCTCTTTCTGCACCTCTCTCGCCTCTTTCTGCACCCCTCTTCCCTCTGTCTACACCTCCTTTGCATCTTTCTGCATATCTCTTGCCTCTTTCTGCACTTCTCTTGCCTCTCTGTGCACCTATGTTGCTTCTTTCTGCACTGCTCTTGCCTCTTTTTGCACCCCTTGTGCCTCTTTCTGCACCTCTGTTGGCTGGTTCTGCACTTCTCTTGCTTCTTTCTGCACCTCCCTTGCTTCTTTGTGCATCCCTCTTGCCTCTTCCTGCACCACTCTTCCCTCTTTCTGCACCTCCCTTGCCTCTTTCTTTACCACTGTTCCCTCTTTCTGCACCTCTCTTGCCTCTTTCTGCAGTTTTATTGCCTCTTTCTGCACCTCTGTTGCTTCTTTCTGCACTTCTCTTACTTCTTTCTGCTCTTCTTTTGCTTTTTTCTGCACCCCTTGTACTCTTCCTGCACCCCTCTACCCTCTTTCTGCACCCTTCTTCCCTCTTCCTGCACCTCTGTTGGTTCATTCTGTACCTCTGTTTCTGCACCCCTCTTGCCTCTTTCTGCAACTCTGTTCCTTTTTTCTCCATGCCTCTCCCCCCTTTCTGCACATCTCTTGCCTCTTTCTGCACCTCTCTTGCTGCAAGCTGTCAAGTTGGTCTGCATCATCTTTTGACACTGAGGTATATGTCTACATGTACATGTATTGTCACTTGTTATGCAACTGAAGATGACAGCTTAAAAAGTGGGTAGCTTCTCCTATATGTGTGCACATCTTCTCATTTCTGCTCTGTCATTGGGTTGCACAGGTAGACATGTCCATATGCAAGTGTTATAGAGCCCCTCAAATATACTATTGAGTACCCATGTGCCCTGTATTATGAGAAGAAAGAAATACAGAGTATGCTGTTTGAAACACAGGTATTCAAGTATTTGTATGTTTATTTTTATGTAACATGTCACTAGGTAAAAGCACAGACACACCAATGCATCCCTTCACAAACTTTGTGAGACTTACAACAGTGATATGGTTAGGATTGCTGTTTTACATTTAGTACACCTAACCTTCTGAGCAGTCGCTGAATAGTGAGCCTTCAAGGGAAAAGTGAGGTTTAAGACATCTTGGGATAAGGATTAGTGATTAGGCTACTTTGTATGAGTTTGTGGAAAGGTACAGTCAGAGTAGGCCTCTTTCTGCACCTCTGTTGCTTCTTTCTGCACTACTCTTGCTTCTTTCTGCACCTTTCTTCCTCTTTCTGCACTTCTCTTGCCTCTTTCTGCATTTCTCTTGCTTTTTTTCTGCAACTTTCTTCCTCTTTCGGCACCTCTCTTGTCTCTTTCTGCACTTCTCTTACGTCTTTCTGCGCCTTTATTCCTCTTTCTACATGTCTTACCTATGTAGGCATAGTTAGAAAATAGCATTAAAAAACCTTAGAAATTCACTGAAAAAAACACATTTCAGGGACGTTATAGTTAGTAATAAGCATTTAAAAAACCTTAGAAATTCACTAAAAAACTGAGGTTTCAGGGACGTTATAGTTACGCTGATATTTCACTCATACAAAACCAGAGAAATTCAGCCGTTATAGTTAGCTGAGCTAATTATAACTCGTGCCCCCGCAATGCCCTGCTGATGACGTCACATGTTACATCACTCATGACATGGTCAATGACATCGCTGATGATATCACTGATGACATCTCAAATTACATCACTGATGACATCACTGATGACATCGTCCACATAATCTCTTATGCACCTACTCACACTCCACTATAACCTATCATACACCCACTCCAAATTTCAGACTACCATTCTTGAAACCATTGACACACCAAAACCAGTACGTACATATCCACTCACTGATTCTTAGGTCTACATACACATCTACTCAATCACCAATTTAGGCACTTATACAGCCAGTCACTCACCAATACAGTTGCTGAGATATCTATGCATACACCCATACAGCTACTCATATACCGTAAGTCACCCATAGAGCTACTCACACACCTACTCACTCACCCAAACACTCAATCACACAGCCACTTACTCACACATACAGAAACACGCACACACATTCACTACTCATACAGATATAAAAAAAACTTACTCTCCATATAGTCACTGACACAAGCATACACTCACCTATACAGCCACTCTCACAAACACTCACTCACACATACAGTCACTTATATACTCCAACACTCACATATACTGCCTCTCACATATGCAGTTACTCACCCATATACCACTGAGACATCCATTCACTCATCGACACAGCCATAAGCATACTCACTCGCTCATACAGTCCCTCACAGATGCACTCATGAACTCATACACCCAGGGATTCACCAACTCATACATCCATGCAGGGAGTCAAACACCCCCTCACCCACCCACACAGGACACTCAAGCACCCATACAGGTACTCATATAACTAATCAATAACCCACATAGACACTCATGTATCTACTCACCAACCCATGCAGCCACTTACACGCCAACTGACAAACACATTCACACAGATTAGTCACTCACCCATACATTCACTAAGACATGTTTAATTAATCATTTATACAGTCAGTCACACACCCACTAAATCATCCATTCAGACACTCATACACCCACTCATTCTTCAATACACCTTGGCGTATATATAAATAATATTCTTAAACTTTTTAGAAACGCTCAGTCACTGGATGATGTCATCAGTGATGTCATTTGAGATATCATCAGTGATGTCATGCACCATGTCATGAGTGATGTAATATGTGATGTCATCAATTGAAAAAGAGAGACTAGGGGAGGCGATGAAAATCCGAGAGTGGGCAGGAAAACCTAGTACATAAATTATATGGTGAATACCAAATGGAGAAGCATGCAATAATGCTGATATTATCAAATGTATTTATTAGATATATTTTTTCTTTCTTTAAAACACATTCATTTTCAAAAATATAAACAGTTTTGTGAAAAACATTACATATACAAAAAAGTCCACAAATATACACCAAATATTGTTACTGTTGTTTCAGAATTTCAGTGAATACAATTTTTATACGTCAATCCTAGATTTCTGCTAGTGGTTTGTTTTTATCCGTGGAGTCATGTCAAAAGATTAGACAACCAGTTTTGATATAATATACATTCAAGATGGCAGAACAACTGGCGGTATGTTGGCACTACGCGCATTTTGGCGAAGCCTTCGTCAGGGTTCCGTCACAGTATACAGTGAAAAAACAAGAAGCAACAACAAACCTAGATGTTAATGCCCACTAACTATACATGATTGATATATCTATATATAGTTCAATAAAACCCATTAATGCAACAATAATCCATGCGTTGTGTGGCACATAAAATAGAACGTGATAAAGAACAGAATACCTACTCCATATAAGAGAGTAATATACACCCAAGTGCGTGTGAAAACTGAAACAGCTCTTCACCACACCCACCCACAAGGCAGGACACACCCACGACCCCATCTTCGCAGGAGGAAACAACATCCACTTCAGCCACACCACACAACCCCCATGGATAGACCACCACTGCGTATACTTGCATGTCGAGAAACCCACGCCGCCCAAACCTGCACCACGACCCCCATGAAGGAAATGGAGCAAAGTCACTGAGGAACAACTCAACTCCACACTCAACCGCGATGCTCCCACCACGTTGACCACTGCCAACCTCGCAGCCAAAGGACTCCACAGATGGATCTCCAGCTGCGCAGACAAGCTTGCACCACTATGCAACCCAGAGAGACAACGCCCCAGGAAAGCCACCTGGTTCACCGCTGACCTCCAAGAATCCAGACACACCTGCAGACGTCTTGAGAAGAACTGGAGAAACAGAAAAATGCCAGAAGACCTCACCACCTACAAAAATGCCATGACGGAATACCACCAACTTATCAGATCAACCAAAAGGACCTTCATCCAAAACAAGATCTTTGCCAATGCCGGCAACTCCAAGCAACTCTTCAGCATCATCCAGGAATTCACCAAACCCCCCAGCGAAACCACAGACATCACCCCTTCCCAGGACCTCTGCGACAAGTTTGGATCCTACTTCCATCTGAAAATCAAGGCACTCTACTACAACTTCAATGACCAGACACCCCACTCCGAAACCACTTCCTGCTCCAGCAATGCCATCCAGCCCACCATCTCCTCCTGGACCCTAGTCACCACTGAAGACACCACTTTGACCATGAAAGGCATCCACTCAGGGGCCCCCTTTGACCCCTGCCCCCGCACATCTTCCACAGAGCCGCCACTGCCATCGCTCCCAAACTACGACACACCATCAACACGACCTTCAAGACTGGCATCATTCCCGATGACTGGAAATGCGCAGAAGTCAGACCCCTGCTCAAGAAGCCCTCAGTAGACCCCACCGACATCAAGAACTACTGACCCATCTCCCTCCTCCCCTTCGCGGCCAAAGTCACAGAGAAGACCGTCAATGCACAACTAACCAAATTCATCGAAGGAAACTTCATCCTTGACCCCTCCCAATCCAGATTCCGCAGCAACCACAGCACGGAAACCGCTCTACTCGCTGCCACAGATGACATCCGCACCATCCTCGACCAAGGACACACTGCGGCTCTGATCCTACTCGACCTCTCTGCAGCGTTCGACACCATCTACCACCGCACACTCACTGCCAGACTACACGATGCCGGCATACAAGGACCCGCCCTCGACTGGATCCGCTCGTTCCTTACCAGCAGAACACAAAGAATCAGTGTGAGAAGTTGGCCTGGTATATGCTGTTCACTAATTAAAGTGGACACCTTGCACCAGAACAATTCGACTCTTATGGTAGATAGGTTTAAGACAACCTTTATAGAAAGCTATCCTAGTGGTAGCTGTGGAGAGCAGCCTTCAGGCTAAGTCTTGAAGGAATGTAAAGCAGCTTGTTTTACCACACAATCTCTTGAATCACCAAATGAAAAGACACCACACAGGTATATATATCAAATATATATGTATTTATTAATAAACACTCTCTACTAAGCTCTTTATGAGATTAGAAGTCAGGAACATATGTACAAGTCAAATGTTATCACAATAAGTTTAGCACAATCGAATATCACAATCTTAGTTTGCTAGACCTAGGTCTAGGGCATCTAGAATCGAGGGACCCCCAAGCACCACCCCAGGTAGTTGTAGGAGACCCACAGGGGATGGACGCGGTGACCTGGCACCGGTGCGAGTCCTGTGCGAGTCTATGCACTCAGACGCGATTGAGATATCAATGTTAAAGGTCCCTTGCGTGTTCGAGGCGAACACACCGATCGGTCCTTGTACGAGTCGAAGGACGCGGTCACAGATAGAGATGCAAGGGAGATGGACGCGCTGTGTCTAACACAGACGCGAACCTTGTGCAAGTCAGTGCAATGGAGATCTCAGAGTTACAGGCCCTTTGTGTGTTCGAGGCGAACACCGATCGGACTCAGTACGAGTCGAAGGATACAGTTTTAGATAGTGTTACAAAGGAGATGGACGCGGTGTGTCTAAAACAGATGCGAACCATGTACGAGTCAGCGCAATTGTCGCACTTAGAAAGTTAGAGTTTTAGGACACTTCTAGGGAAGCTACAAGCAAGTCACTTACAGGGTAAGTAGTTCTAGGGCCCACACCCACAGGAGCACCATAGTGCTGAAGTTACCTCACCCAGGGGAGCCGGGTGCATAGGTGTTCTTTGGTGTCAGGTCGCGGCGTCGTTTTCAATGGGAGCCAATGAAGACTTGCTGCTTGCGGCGACAGGAGAAGTGTCCGGAGGAATCCAAGCCTGGATTCGGAAGATGGAAGACCTGAAAGCAGAGGGGACAGTGTTCAAAGTCACTTGGCAGTGACTCGGGGCAAGGAAGATGGATGCCACCGTCATTGCAAGATTCAGGTCATTCGTGGTTGCCTTGACTCTTCAGCCACGAGGTCCAGGAGGTGTTGACGAAGACCAGGAGCTGGATTTGGCGTGTCTCACGACGTCTGCAGCTTACTGCGGAGTTGGCGACTCGATCGAAGCCAACAAGCCTTGGTAACAGCAAGTCTTGGGGAAAGTGTGAAGAGGCAATGGCGCAGACCAGCAAGGTCTGTGGGACTCACCCAGCGACGGTAAGTCAGGGCAGGCCTGGAGCAACCAGAAGAGCCCTTTGGTTTCTTTAGAAAGTCTTCTGGGGACCCACAAGCCAGCTGGCAAGGGATTGCAAAGACGCCTCGGGAGGATTCACTCACAGGGGCCCACGGTCACGCGGGATGTGGTAGGCCTCTGATCTTAGGAGGGATTCCTGCTGGAGGCTGGGATCACACATGGTCCAAAGCACAAGTTCGTGGAACGTTGTGAAGGGGTTGCACTTGACAATAGTGCACAGTACCCAGGGGTTGTGGTTCCTCATTACTCTTGGGGTCCACTGACCTCAGCTTCACTGGGGACTCACGATGGCCTTTGAGAAGTCAGGAAATCTACTTCTTGGGCTGCAGGGACTTGGGACTCTGGCGGGAGAGGCGTAGTTTGCGACTATCGTTTGTAGTTTTTGGTGCCTGCCAAGCAGGGGAGTCACTCCTTGACTCCAAGGGAGATTCTTCAGTCTTCCAAAGGTAGTGGAACATCGAAGGTCCGGGATTCTTCTTGTAGAGCGTCGTCCAGGGAAATCTAGGGTGCAATGCACAGGTTCCCCCTCTTATACTAAAAGAAGGGAGGGACTAGCTCTATGACCCTACCTATGGGAGGGTCAGGGGAGTGGGCGGCTACACCCACTTCCCTTTGTCCAGTTTCACGCCAGAGCAGGGACAGGTAGCCCCTGAGCCGGTTTGAACTGGCATATGCACAGAGGAGCCTTCTGCTCCCCCAGTGCAGGACTTCAAAGCACTCTAAGAGTGCACCCACCCAGCCCCAATACACTAAACCCTGTCTGGGAGGTGGTCACACCCCCTTGGGACAGGATATCTATTGTTGGGCTTCCTCCACTGCGAGTGTTGGTCATCAGCAGGAGGGCAGCCCAGTGTCTGTGACTGGTGGCATCCATTTTGTGATGCCAGGGCTCTGCAGGATTCTACTGCGTTTCCACAGTAGGTACATGTCTATCCCTCTAGAAGGGTGGAATGCTACCCCCGCCGCCAGGACTGGCGGGGGGTAGTATTCCAAGATGTTTGACACCAAACACGACATGTTTCGATGCAGCCATTCCAAAGTTAGCATTTTACCGTGAGGATATAATGCACTTAAAAGTATATGGTTTAACCGCATCCACAAACAGCACCAGAGAATGGACTCTGAGAGCTGCAGAGGGGCCCTGCTCAGGCAGAGGCACCCCCTCACATAGAAGCCAAGCACCCTGCCCTCAGGATTGATAGGGCCTGCTTTAGGGGTGACTGATAGGTTTATATGTGTGTGCAGGAGAGATATAGGGGACCTATATCTCAGTGAGGGGTGCTAGCACTTCCTCACCCAGGCTGCAGTAGCAGGCCTGTGGTGTCAGATTTAGTCTGCTTCCCAGGGGTGGCGTAATACATGCTGCAGCCCCTGGTAGGCCTGTGAAGTACCTATGCCCTTAGTACCTAAGGTACCATATACTAGGGACTCATAAGGTACCACAGTATCCAATCACTAGTGCACCTAGAGTGCACTCCAAGTCGTTTAGAGAGAACAGAGAGGCTGGGGCCCTGATTAGCAGGATCCCAGCCCAACTAAGTCATAAACCAGCAAAACACCAGGAAAAAAAGTGGGGGCAACCATATAGTCAGATTCCACCTTCCTACATAACCCCCCCCAAACGAAAGGAGATAAGGCTAACCTTGGCCAGTTGAGCCTTTATTGACTAAGTGGCCATATAAGGAAGCACCTGCACTAGCATGGTTGCCCCCTGTCTTATGGTCCACTAAGCAATCCCTCACCCTATGGGGATGAGAGGGTCTCCACCATGGGGAATTACTACCTGTGGTGTGCTTTGGTAAAGTACAAGGCTGGTGAGGTATCTGATTAGGGAAGTGAGGCCCTAGGAAGGTTGGTCTCAGCTTCCTCAGATCACTGGTCACCATGTATGCCTGTCTTTCCATGACTGAGTTGCACTTTGCTCTAAGGGTCAACCTTTGGCTGCCTATAGCTGGGGTTTGGGTCCCTTTGGATGGACCACTGGAGGGACATGGCAGGTTTGGAACCTTTTGGTCCCAGGTTTGCCCTTGCCTAACAGAGTCCTTCTGGGGAGGTCCCTACACAAAGGTATGGGGGATCCCTCAGTGTGTTGAGGAATTTTCACCTGGCTAGGGCTACTAGACTGGGTGCCCCTAATCTGCTGATGGGGGTTCCTCCGGACAGGGGGCTCTGGGGGTCCACTGACCTCCCTGACCTCTGCAGCCCTGGGCTGACTGAGGCAGGGTAGAGAGGGGCAGGTTACCTGCTCCAGACTGGGTACCACCTTGGAAGGGTCCTCTGCCACCAGGGGTGTGGCCAGGCCAGGCCTGACTACCTCTGCGGCAGTTCCTTCACCAGGGGTAGGGTCAGTTCCCTGAGGAGGCTGACCCTTACCTACTGTCTGGAGGGAAGAAGACTTTTCTTCAACCCTTGTGCTCTCTTTTGGGGGAGAGTGGGCCATTCTTCCAGGCTCCATCTCTCCAAAATTTCCCTGGGCTTGGGCTGTGGCCATCACAGCCCCACTAACCTTTACAGGGATGCCCAGCATTCTCAGATGGGCTTGGTGTTCAACTTCAGCCCAGGCTGAAATGTCCAGATCATTGCCCATCAGGCAATCTACCGGCAAGTTGGGGGACACTGCCACTCTTTTTGGGCCTGTGACCCCTTCCCAGCTGAGATTGACTATGGCCATGGGGTGATTTGTTCTGACACCGTCTATGTTGGTCACCTGGTATTTAAACTCAGGTAAGAGCTGGTGAGGGGGGACTAGTTTCCCTGCCACCATGGTGACACTAGCCCCTGTGTCCCTGAATGCCACAGCTTTCTGACCATTAATCATTGGCTCCAGTCTGTACCTGCCCAATGCATTGGGACCCATGGTAAAGGTGGTAAATCCTATACCACCATCAGAGTCAGAGGAGTCTGTTGAGGGGGTCCTGTCTAAACTAGGGCCCACCTCTGTTCCTCTCGCAAAAGCACCTAACTTTTTGGGTGCACTATTCCCAACTGGAGGATTACTACTGGTAGTACCAGGAGGGGTGGTAGTAGTTGTTGGAGGAACATTTTCTTTATTGCCAATCCTGGGGCAACTGGGATCAGTTTTCCAGTGTCCAGGCTTTTTACAGACATGGCAATATGGTTTCTTTTCAGAAGAGGAAGGAGTCTGGGCCCCGCCCCCAGAAGAGGACTTTTGGGGCCCTGTAGTGGACTTATCCTTAGATTTATCCCCACCTTTCTCTTGGGACTTGGTAGAATCTTTCTTCTGGTCACCACCCTGATTCTTAGGCCTTACCCTAGTTCTGACCCATTTGTCTGCCTTCTTTCTCAATTCTTGGGGAGAGGTCAGATCAGAGTCCACCAGGTACTGGTGTAAAAGCTGGTTTTGACAATTATTAAGGATCTGCTCCCTCATAATCAAATTGTACAATCCTTTGAGATCAGTAACCCGACTGCCAATCAGCCAACCCTCCAGAGCCTTGGTTGCGCAATCTACAAAGTCAGTCCAGTCCTGAGTCTGTGCCTTCTGGGTGTCTCTGAACTTCAACCTGTACTGTTCAGTGGTTAAGCCAAACCCATCTATCGGTGCACTCTTCAGGACTTCATAATCGTCAGCATCCTCTTCTCTAACAGTGAGGAGCTTGTCTCTACCTTTATCTGAAAAGGAGAGCCACAAGATTGCTGCCCACTGCTTTTGGGGGACCTGCTGTACTCTACAGGCCCTCTCCATAGCAGTTATCCACTTGTGGATATCATCCCCACTCTGGTAGGGAGGAACAATCTTGCTCAGGTTCCTATGGTCTGGAATAGATTCTCTGCCTCTAGGGACACTGTTGCTGCCACCAAGGGGTTCTAACCCCTCTCTTCTAGAAGCTCTCTGGATCTCCAGGGCTTCTCTATCCAGTGCCAACTGCTTGGTTCTGAGGGCAACTCTTGCTTCCTCATACTGCAGCAGTTTGCACATTCTTTCAGAGGAGGTCTCTCTTATGGGAAAGTATGAGTTCCTCTGGTGGACACATTCTCTGCCAGAGTGATAAGAGTGCTCAGATTCCCTGGAAGGGGACCTATGCCTCTCCTCCACTCTGTCAGTTCTCTTAGGGAGAATTCCTCTGTCCTTTTCAGGCCCCTTGAGGCCTGGCCCTTCAATCACAGAGTCCTGGTCATTCTGATTTTCATCATCTGACCCAGATACTGTAATTGACCCACCCACCGATTCAGACCCATTAGCTCCTAGAGCCAATCTAAGATCATCTGCTGTCAGCAGATCTATCAGGTGTAGGGTTGAGGGACTCTGTCCTAGCCTCAGGTGTCTTTCAACACACATGGCTCTCAAGTCAGAGAAAGCCATGTCCTTATACTGAGGCTGAGTGGATCCACTGGTTCCACCCTTTAAGGACATTCTAGTGTTGTGCAGTGTTGTACTACCTACACTAGCTTGTGGTCTACTGATACTAGCTTGAGCTGTAGAAAGGGTGTGCTATCCCTTGGCACACAGCTCTAAGTTCAGTAGAACTTATTGATACTAAGCTTGACTTTATATGTACCTTAAGTACCTATAGTGGTTTTCAGTTAGTAATTCAAATAGAGATTTTCTGGTAAAACAATAGCAAGCTGGAATCCCACACGCTGCCCACCAATGTGAGAAGTTGGCCTGGTATATGCTGTTCACTAATTAAAGTGTACACCTTGCACCAGAACAATTCGACTCTTATGGTAGATAGGTTTAAGACAACCTTTATAGAAAGCTATCCTAGTGGTAGCTGTGGAGAGCAGCCTTCAGGCTAAGTCTTGAAGGAATGTAAAGCAGCTTGTTTTACCACACAATCTCTTGAATAACCAAATGAAAAGACACCACATAGGTATATATATCAAATATATATGTATTTATTAATAAACACTCTCTACTAATCTCTTAATGATATTAGAAGTCAGGAACATATGTACAAGTCAAATGTTATCACAATAAGTTTAGCACAATCGAATATCACAATCTTAGTTTGCTAGACCTAGGTCTAGGGCATCTAGAATCGAGGGACCCCCAAGAACCACCCCAGGTAGTTGTAGGAGACCCACAGGGGACGGACGCGGTGACCTGGCACCGGTGCGAGTCCTGTGCGAGTCTATGCACTCAGACGCGATTGAGATATCAATGTTAAAGGTCCCTTGCGTGTTCGAGGTGAACACACCGATGGGTCCTTGTACGAGTCGAAGGACGCGGTCACAGATAGAGATGCAAGGGAGATGGACGCGCTGTGTCTAACACAGACGCGAACCTTGTGCGAGTCAGTGCAATGGAGATCTCAGAGTTACAGGCCCTTTGTGTGTTCGAGGCGAACACCGATCGGACTCAGTACGAGTCGAAGGATACAGTTTTAGATAGTGTTACAAAGGAGATGGACGCGGTGTGTCTAACACAGACGCGAACCCTGTACGAGTCAGCGCAATTGTCGCACTTAGAAAGTTAGAGTTTTAGGACACTTCTAGGGAAGCTACAAGCAAGTCACTTACATTGTAAGTAGTACTAGGGCCCACACCCACAGGAGCACCATAGTGCTGAAGTTACCTCACCCAGGGGAGCCGGGTGCATAGGTGTTCTTTGGTGTCGGGTCGCGGCGTCGTTTTCAATGGGAGCCAGTGAAGACTTGCTGCTTGCGGCGACAGGAGAAGTGTCCGGAGGAATCCAAGCCTGGATTTGGAAGATGGAAGACCTGAAAGCAGAGGGGACAGTGTTCAAAGTCACTTGGCAGTGACTCGGGGCAAGGAAGATGGATGCCCACCGTCGTCGCAAGATTCAGGTTGTTCGGAGTTGCCTTGACTCTTCAGCCACGAGGTCCAGGAGGCGTCGACGACAACCAGGAGCTGGATTCGGCGTTTCCCACGATGTCTGCAGCTTACTGCGGTGTTAGCGACTCGATCGGAGCCAACAAGCCTTGGTAACAGCAAGTCTTGGGGAAAGTGTGAAGAGGCAATGGCGCAGACCAGCAAGGTCTGTGGGACTCACCCAGCGACGGTAAGTCAGGGCAGGCCTGGAGCAACCAGAAGAGCCCTTTGGTTTCTTTAGAAAGTCTTCTGGAGACCCACAAGCCGGCTGCCAAGGGATCGCGAAGACACCTCGGGAGGATTCACTCACATGGGACCACGGTCACTCGGGATGCGGTACGCCTCTGATCTTAGGAGGGATTCCTGCTGGAGGCTGGGACCACAAGTGCTCCAAAGCACAAGTTCATGGAACGTTGTGAAGGGGTTGCACTTGACAATAGTGCACGGTACCCAGGGGTCGTGGTTTCTCGTTACTCTTGGGGTCCACTGTCCTCAGCTTTGCTGGGGTCTCACGATGGCCTTTGGGAAGTCAGGAAATCCACTTCTTGCACTGCAGGGACTTGGGACTCCAGCGGGAGCGGCATAGTTTGCGACCGTCGTTTGTAGTTTTTGGTGCCTGCCAAGCAGGGCAGTCACTCCTTGACTCCAAGGGAGATTCTTCAGTCTTCCAAAGGTAGTGGAACGTCGAAGGTCCGGGATTCTTCTTGTAGAGCGTCGTCCAGGGAAATCTAGGGTGAAATGCACAGGTTCCCCCTCTTATACTAAAAGAAGGGGAGGGACTAGCTCTATGACCCTACCTATGGGAGGGTCAGGGAGTGGGTGGCTACACCCACTTCCCTTTGTCCAGTTTTGCACCAGAGCAGGGACAGGTAGCCCCTGAGCCGGTTTGAACTGGCATATGCACAGAGGAGCCTTCTGCTCCCCCAGTGCAGGACTTCAAAGCACTCTAAGAGTGCACCCACCCAGCCCCAATACACTAAACCCTGTCTGGGAGGTGGTCACACCCCCTTGGGACAGGATATCTATTGTTGGGCTTCCTCCACTGCGAGTGTTGGTCATCAGCACGAGGGCAGCCAAGTGTCTGTGACTGGTGGCATCCATTTTGTGATGCCAGGGCTCTGCAGGATTCTACCGCATTTCCACAGTAGGTACATGTCTATCCCTCTAGAAGGGTGGAATGCTACCCCCGCCGCCAGGTCTGGCGGGGGGTTAGTATTCCAAGATGTTTGACACCAAACACGACATGTTTCGATGCAGCCATTCCAAAGTTAGCATTTTACCGCGAGGATATAATGCACTTAAAAGTATATGGTTTAACCGCATCCACAAACAGCACCAGAGAATGGACTCTGAGAGCTGCAGAGGGGCCCTGCTCAGGTAGAGGCACCCCCTCACATAGAAGCCAAGCACCCTGCCCTCAGGATTGATAGGGCCTGCTTTAGGGGTGACTGATAGGTTTATATGTGTGTGCAGGAGAGATATAGGGGACCTATATCTCAGTGAGGGTGCTAGCACTTCCTCACCCAGGCTGCAGTAGCAGGCCTGTGGTGTCAGATTTAGTCTGCTTCCCAGGGGTGGCGTAATACATGCTGCAGCCCCTGGTAGGCCTGTGAAGTACCTATGCCCTTAGTACCTAAGGTACCATATACTAGGGACTCATAAGGTACCACAGTATCCAATCACTAGTGCACCTAGAGTGCACTCCAAGTCGTTTAGAGAGAACAGAGAGGCTGGGGCCCTGATTAGCAGGATCCCAGCCCAACTAAGTCATAAACCAGCAAAACACCAGGAAAAAAGTGGGGGCAACCATATAGTCAGATTCCACCTTCCTACAATCGGACTACCACCTTTCCTCTCCAAACACACGGAAATCAACTGCGGAGTGCCCCAAGGATCATCGCTCAGCCCCACGCTCTTCAACATCTACATGGCCCCCTTGCCGCCATCGTCAGACAGCACAGATTCAGCATAGTATCCTACGCTGACGCCACCCAGCTCATCCTCTCCCTCACCAAGGACCCAATCACCATCAGACTCAACTTCCAGGAAGGAATGAAGGATGTTGCATCCTGGATGAGCAGAAACTGCCTGAAGCTCAACTCGAGAAGACTGAGGTCCTTGTCCTCAGACGCTCCCCCTCGGCATGGGACAACACCTGGTGGCCTACAGCCCTCGGCAGTCCTCCCACACCCATGAACCACACCTGAAACCTCAGAATCGTACTCGAGTCCTCCCTCTCCATGACACGACAGGTCAACGCCGTCGCCTCCAGCTGTTTCAACACCCTCCGAATCCTCCGAATGACCTTCAAGTGGATCCCACCAGAATCAAGGAAGGCCATCACCGACGCACTCATAACCAGCAGACTGGACTACGGAAACGCCCTCAACAAGTCTCTGCTCCGCAAGCTCCAGACCATACAGAACACCGCAGCCAGACTCGTCCTCGGCATTCCTCGACACAAACTCACCACCCAACACCTACGGAACCTCCACTGGCTCCCCATTGAGAAGAGAGTTACTTTCAAGAAACTCACCCACGCCTACAAATTCCTCCACAACACCGGACCCCAATACCTCAACAAGAGAATCTCCTTCCACGTACCCAAGAGAAACCTCAGATCCTCCGACCTCACCCTCACCAAAACCCCATGAATCCGCAGAGCCAGAACATGTGGAAGAACCTTCTCCAACATCGCAGCCAAGACCTGGAACGAGCTTCCACTCAACATCAGATGCGCACCCCTCCCTGAATATCTTCAGGAAGATGCTAAAAACCTGGCTTTTCGACTGATAGAGAGCGGCTCACCCCCCAGCGCCTTGAGCCCCTCACAGATGAGTAGCGCGCTCACAATTCCTCTGATTGATTGGTTGATTAAAGGGACACACACACACACACATTTCTTCTGAAACAAGACGCCACTTCCAGCATAGTAAGTAAGTAGGTAAGTAATCAAGCCCACAGTGAGACAATACATAATGTTGAGCACAAGTCCACTGGGGCAGCCTTATGTGTCTATTATTATTTATGGCCACAATTGTTTCCTGCTGAACAGATTCAGATTTAATTTTATATACTGGTTTTTAGTGATTCCTAAAGGATTCTCAAAGTCAGGTGCTTTGAAGCCCTTTCCTTCAGAGCAAGACACCATGCACTTAATATTTGTATGCAACTTTTATAGTATTCTATGGAAAAAATGTGTATTTCCATTGGTAAGGACTTGTATTTTTGGACAAGTGAGGCCCGCCCTGGTGTATCTACAAATGCTGTTTTCCCCAATGGTCTGCTTTGGAGTTGCAAGCTTTCTTACAGGAGCCCTAAGACATAGGAAAAAAGTTGTTTAAGGGATAGCGAGCTCCTATTTAATTCTGTGTCTAGGGGCATTTTTCACAAATTATTCATTGTTGTATGTATCACGGACTGCTCCCGACACCACTGTTTTTGTGCTTGCGTTGGTACATTTGTACTTTACTTGTCCGATTTTTATACTTCTGATTCTGTGATTAGGTGCTCTTGTTTTAATCTCTTGCTTTAACTTACCCCTCTTAATAAAGGTTTTAGTTGTTTTTTATTCTTATCTAATTGGAAATTAACATTCAATATTGGTCTGTTTTTAAAAATCTATGTGTTTAAGCTGATTTTAGGTACATATGTTTTATTTAATGTACTTTTATGGTCTATAATGAGCAAATGAAGAACTATTGACTTGACTTGAACTAAGCAAGTAAGCTGCTACTGAGGGGGAATGAGAGTTAGTTTAAACTTCTTTTTAAACTGCTGACTATTTTTAAAACTTACTTTTTGCTGCTAAAGTTTCCTTCTTGTTGCTCACTGCTCATTTGCACATTTGGTTGGTTCCGTAGGTTAGAGCAGGACTGCCATTTTGGTTGCTGCTCTGTGCGCTGGGACCTTTAGTCATTTTACTAGCCAGGTTTACATGAGGGATGACCTGTTATTTATTGGTAACATGAGTAAGCAAAGATGATGTGTACCATTTGATTGGAATTTGAATGTGAATCAATCTTGTTGTTCTGATTGTAATATGTTCTTAGCACTAATCTAATTGAGTTTCCTAATCACAGAATGTTGACACCTACTCATCCCTCACAGAAACTAGAACAAATGGATCAGGCACATACCTGTGTGCTGTTAAATACAAGGTCCGTTGTTAAACATAAATGTGAATTTGCAGATTTTATGGTAGAGCATAATCCAGATTTGATATTCTGTACGGAAACTTGTACCAATATTACATCGGATCCCGATTTGTAAATTGCTATTCCGGAGGGATATGAGATGTCTAGAGGAGACAGAGATGGGAACCATAAAGGAGGGATCGCAATTATTTATTGCAACCATAATAAAGCTGTATTTGCCCCTAGTTCTCATTTACAGGGACAAGCCCTGATGTTTATTTTTAAATTTAATAATAATGTGGCATTCAGTGGTGCCTAAATCTATCGACCAACAGGTCCTAGGAATAGTTTTATGATGTCTGTGCAGACCTGTATGGAGTCTTGCATGGAGTTTACAAGTTTTACCTTGATGGGTGATTTTAATTTTCATCCAGACTTTAAGGAAAGCAAGGAAACTATGCACCTGGTTGACTGCCTTAGATGCTTAATCGAATATTATCCGAACAATATCTCCCTTTAATAAACCCACATTGTTCTCTCCCAATTGATTGGAGTAATAACTTATCCAAACATGGAGCTAAACTTTTCACCAAGATTTTATAATCTAAGTTAATTAAAGAATTTGGGCAATAATTCTTATACAATCTATGGTCCTTATTGTCCTTGGGAAGAAGACATATCAACACCTCTTGAAAAGAACCACCAGATACCTGAGAGGATATAACATATAGAAAAAGTTGATGTAATTTGGTCAAGAGAAGTGAAGAGAAATATAAATAAAATTCAATGGTAAAACTATCAGGTCCTTGAGCTTTGCCACGTTTAATTAAATGAATAGCATTAGAGATATCCTGAATTTGAATATCCTCTTCCAATATAGAAAAAGCAATGTCATAATGTGAAGGTGAAGGAATGGATGATAAATGATGAAGAGGATCTTGGGGTGCAGATTGAGATTCCGGGGTATAAAAGGTCTGGGAAAACTTTGTAGATTTCAAAAGTATCTCTTCATTTTTATGTATATTCTGATTCGTGGAAGTTACAATAGAATCAATTTTAGTACGTTCTTTGTTAATTTTAAGATAATTGGCAAGAAGTTTTCCCCACTTTATTCTGATCCCCATAATATTTTGCACTGGATTTGAGTAGATAAGAGTTTGCGTTCTCTGTATAAAGTGTATTAATTTCAAATTTAGCAGTCACTAGATTATTTAAAATGTGTTTAGAGTGAGAATTCTAAAAAGAGTGTTCTAGATGCTTGATATGTGAGTTAAGTACTTTTAATTTATTAGAAGCCGATTTCCGTTTCTTCATAATAAAATCTCTAGAAGCGGCCTTGAAAGCATCCCAAATATTCTGAGGAGATAGATTAGGTGATTCATTTTCTTAAAAAAATATGTTAGCAAATTGTTGAAAAGTGTGTGTAAACTGCAGATCTAACAGAAGGGAATTATTAAATCTCCACCATCTAGTTCCTTGAATAGGTGGAATGAGCTCTAAATCCAAGGTGGCTGGTGCATGATCAGAAATCAATATGGATCCTATATCAGAGTTGATAACATGTTGAGCAAGAACATTAGAAATAAACATATAATCTATATGTGATTGGGTAAAGTGAACAGGGGAAAAGAAAGTGTACTCTTGAAGTGCTGGATTGCACAATCTCCATGCACCAACTAGAGATTTTTGGGATATTGTTGATTTAAACTTGGAATGTATTTGTGAAGGTAAGAATCTAGTGTTGGATCGCCTCTCTTTAATGGGATCAAAAACATTTTACAATCACCACCAACAATCAAATAATCATCAGTGTAAGTCATCAACTTAGAAAATACTCCCAGCCAAACGGAACTATCTGAGTTAGTAGGTGCATAAAGATTAACAATAGTTGAAGGAATTTTACCAACGAGTAAGGAAACTGAAACCCATCTGCATTCACAATCAACATCTTGGGCAAGAGTTTGTATAGTGAGACGATTGTGACATAAAATAGCTACCCCATTACGTTTCCCTGAGCCGGGAGAAGCAAAAACATGACCAGACCATTGTCTTTTAAGTTTAGATACTTATGTGTCTGAAATATGCATTTCCTGCAGCAAAACAATATCACCCTTTAATTGAAAATATGAGCCTAAACCTTTAACATTCCATGAGATAAGACTTAAAGCCATCTACAATACAATAATAAATTCAGAAATATTAAAACAAGCAATAATATGTATTTTCTGACAAATATATAAATATAAAGTGTAGTAACATATCAAATAGATTGCATATAAGGCAAAAATTGAAGTTAGAGAAAAAGAAAGAGAGGGCGAGGGACTAGAAGACAGAGAGAAAGAAATAGAAGAGTTGAAAAACAAAAGGAGGGTGGAAAGGATTAAGAAAGAGAGATAGGAACCTGATAAAAACCTTCCAAAGAGAGAAAATAGAAGGAGAAGAAATAAAAGAAATAAGGCAAAAAAGGAAGAAAGAGACAGAAACCATATATAAAATACAAAAACTGACATACCAGAAAAAGCACACAAAAATTGAGGGTGGTGGAAACACATAAGGGAAATGGTACAACAACTGAAGCTCTAGGAATGGATACGGGAGGAAAGAGGTACATCATGAGATGTACAAAGAGTCACATGTATGTCTTATGAAGAAGGCAGTACCTAATAAAAGAAGGACAAACAAGTTATACAAATGTTAACAAAGACAATACATGAAACACATAACTAGGAATGTATTAATTATTGACATGAGTTACTAAAATAAGCGAAACAGTAGATCTAGTAATTTCCATATCCTCTAGTTTACAATTGTCCAAAATCGCTGAAGAAGTAAAGGATCCTCATAAGACGTTGTCTTATTGTTATAAGTGACCTTAAAAAGGCAGGGATGAATAAGACCAAATCTGGCATTGAAATTACTATAACGCTGGCCTCATGTCCAAAAATGTATTTCTTCTATCCGCTGTTGCCTTAGTATAATTTTAGGAAAAGAAAAGAGTAGAGCTGTGCCAGAAAATTCTACCTTTGACCTTGACTGCTTGTAAGACTTTCAACAAATCTGTGTATTCCAGAAAATACAAAATAACTCCTCTCAGTTTACTCGATGAAGACTTAGACTGTGAAATATGACCTAAGCAATGAGCCCTCTGAATGTTCAGTGGTGGAGTTTCAAGAAGATCCAGAAGCTTTTGAAATGTTTGAAAAAAGGAGACAGGATTAGGGTCCTCAAGTCCCTCCACTAAACAATAAATGTGTAAATTATTGCGCCTGTTATGATTTTCAAGGTTTTCAATCTGCTTTTGAAGATGTGAAACCTGAGTCTGCATAGAGGGGACCTGACTGTCGACAGAGTGAAAAGACGACACTTTATTCACTAATTGAACAACCCTGCTCTCCTTATGTGACCATTTATCATCTAACTGTTGAAGAAGAATATTAGTCTTTTCCATGTATGACTTAAAGTGCCCGAATTGCCTAAAAAAGTAGTTCCATAGAAATTGGAGGAGGTGATATAGTTGGTGAAGCACCGACGTGCCAGATAGCTTGGATGCAATTTTGGAGGTGCAAAGTGGTATACTTGATCCCGGGACACCTGTTATTACACCTTGCTCTGAATCACCATGTTATCTTGGAGAACGCAAAAAGGTTTAAAGTCAACTACAGATGGATAGGAAGTGTTGACAGAACAACGATCCGGCTTTGTTCTCCCTCTACACAGGTAGCACACAAGCAGCAGGCAGCCAAAATAAGAGGAGAGCCTGACGGGGTGCTGAGTAATACAGCTTAAATTATAGTATTCACCTTGTGTTCAAGATATTTCCATCACAGTAATGCAATATCTGAAAGCGCCAGGAGGAATCCAGAAATAATATAAAATACCTCAAGACCACTGAGGAGGTATAAAACTGACAAACGTCAGTGCAAGAAATGCACTCATCCACTAAAACATCCAGGAAAGCAACAAAACATTAGTGCCCCATGGTAAAAAGGATATGTTGCTATTTATTTTGAGGAGAAACAACTTTGCGGTAAAAAAACTAAATGGCAGACGCAAGCCCTGAGGAAATCGCGACGGCTAGAAAAATTATCAAATGCAGTTTTCTGCTTACCGCAAAGGTTGCTTTAATTAAGGAAAGCTAATGCTGACAGCTTCATCTTTTGATGTGGATCCTTTTTGCACCGTACGAGGAGGATCTTCTGTAGGAGGAGGTTAAAACCTCCCTTGCCACCTCAGAGCTTACAGACGAGTGACCATTCCGGCCGGCATCCAAGCCACGCCCCTTGACAATTTCCCTCCTTTAACGGAGGAAAGAGTAACAAAAATTGAAGATTGCTGGAAACCACTAAATCAGGTTCCCTATGGATCCATGTCTGCCTTATGTACTGCAAATGATTCCCTGCACGGTTGCAACTTATCTTATCATACTTTTAAATAAAGTACTTACCTTAGGGCACTTTCCAAAAGTTTCCAAAAAACGCTGGTGTGCCGTATCTTAAAAAAAAGTCCCACAATCCAACAGAGGTCTATATCCTGTCTACCACTCCCCTCAAAGATCTTAGAAAAAGCGTTAAATGATTATCTGATGGTCTTTTTGGAGGTGCATGATCATTTGGATCCATCACAACATGTCTTTGACTCCTTTGTAAAGGAGGGTGTGAAGGTGTCAGGATGAGGAGGAGAGAAAAGAAGGGAAGGAGCCTGGCAGACATGGAAATAAAGGATTTCTGGTTTGGAGGAAGTCACGAGGAAGCTGAGTGCCATCCTGTGCCTTTTGGCACATTCATCATTTGGGCTTAAAGGGGGATGCCAGGGAGATGGGAAGGAAGACTGCGTGTCATTAGTGTACAGATGATACGGGAGTCGGAAAAGGAGACTATGGGCCTGATTTAGAGTGTGGTGCAGTGGCATCACAATATCCCTAGATTCTGGGGGCTTCCTCTGGTACTGTGCACGGATGGTGGCTGAGAGCTCCTGACTAAGGCAGGAGCATTGAATCCCCCTGTATGTATTTAGAGGGGGCCCCTCAAGTTGTGTTATGCCACAAATGCGGTGGACGGGTTACTCCATCACAAACCTGATGGATATCCTGTCCATAATATTGCAAGTGCCATTGGATATAATGCATTTGTAATAAGGCCCCAGTGTGACCAGGGACAGGGCACATACAGGAAGTCCCAGGGCAGATGCTGAGAGGGAGTGTTGAACCATGTTTCCAATGCTGGATTCCTGGCCTGATGTCATTTCTCACTCCTCTAACAAAGGTATCAGCCTTTCAGGAGCGTGAGAGGGAATGAGTGAATGTTTTCTCTCATTAGCCCTGTAAAACTCCTATTGTTTGAAAAGGTGATATTGATATTGTGAGCATTACTGTTACCAAGATATGTTTAGTGATCACAGAAGGGTCACCTTCTAACATTTTACTCATACTTTCATTCACATTTCCATATTGCTCTTCAATGCATCCTGTAATGCTTTTTGTTCAAGAACTACAACTTATAAATTTGAATCTTTTTTTAACTTTGTTTAATACAATTGTACCCTAATATTTTTTTAATAAAATGTTTGGAGATGCTCCTCAGAATGAGACTAAAGTAGAATTAAATTTATATTTACAACAGATGTAACAGGAGTGCTCAAAGGTATTTTTTTTTAAACTTCTTGAAAAAGTTAATCATTGATGCAGTTCTGATCATTTTTGTTACCAGGTGGTGTGAAAGGAGAGCTGGTAATAAACCTGTGCCTTGGTTCTTATGTCGAATGGGCTTTTCCAGCCTGTGAATATTTTTCAGACATCATTATTGGAGCCTCGACTGATAACAGCACCGCAGAGATTGAGAAGTGGCAGAAAAATGAACCTGGAGAGTTGGACTGGAGTCATGTAGCAAAGGCACTTTGTGAGCTTCAAGGCAAAGGGTATGTGTTCTGCACCAGTTGATGTATTACAAAAGCCTCCCTTTGTTTATCTTGTCAGCGGTCCTAGCACAGAGTGCAGCAGGTTTACTTTTGACATTTGAGATGTCATCAGTGATATCACTGACCATGTCATGAGTGAAGTAATATGTGAGGTCAAAAGCCATGTATTGCGTGGGAGTGAGTTATAGTTTACTCAGCTGACTATAATGGCTGAATTTCTATGGTTTTGTATGAATAAAATCTGACCCTAACTATAAAGTCCCTGAAACCTTTGGTTTTGTTTGTGAATATATATATATAGATGCATATCAGGTGCAAAGCTAGAGAATGACACGTCAGAGGAAGAAGAACGGAATTGAGTGTTTTGAATTTATCTGAACAAGTGGTGAGCGAGGTAGAGGTTTCACTGTTGGAGTTGACTTTGTCCCCACACAGGTTTCCATTATGCTCAATCATGGATTGATTTGTATCTGTTCATCAGAAAATTGAAATTGAGCAAAGTAACCTTTGAGTGCAGAGTCTGTAAGTCATTCTGATTGTGATCTACAAATTGGGGAGGCAGAGGGGCTACTTGTTCTAGAATTGTTATTGAGAGGAAGTGATTATGAAGACTCTATTGTTAATATGGAATCAATGCTAAATACATTAGGCATTGACGGAGATACCTCAAGCTGGAGTGGCTTCAAACCACTATCCCGAATCATCCCTATATTGCCCCATGATAACATAGTTGTTTTTCATGAGATGGTAACTCAAGATTTGATATCTATGAGGGATAACAAGATCCATATAGGTGATAACTTAGCTCTGTCTCAGCGGAAAGCATTGGAAACCTTAAAAAATGATACCTCAATTCCGACAAGGGGATAACGTGGTAATTATGGATACTCCGTTGTATGAAGGTGAGATTATGAGACAGTTGTCACAAAAGGAATGTTATGAGGTTATTACTATTGAGGTTTACAAGGCTTCTGTGCAAAGATACCCAGAAAGTCTGATTCAGTGGAGAAACTTGGGTATCTTAGATGAAGATGAATGTGCTTTTTTGAAGATCTGACTATCCTAGGGTTACCGCTTTTGTATGTATTATCTAAGATGCATAAGAGTCTAACAAATCCATCAGGTAAGCTGACAGTCTCCTCAAACAACAGCATTTTGGAAAACATGGTTATTTATATTGATTCCTTTCTCTTGCCCTTTGTGGTAAACCCTCCCAGCTTATTGTAAGGCTAGTGGAGATTGTTTGACAAAATGTGTATGATCAGACACCTATATAATGATCACTATTGATGTAGTGAGTTTATACTCACCACAACTAAAGGAGGAGTGAGAAGTCTTTTTATGGGTATACCATCATCTTCCCAAATAACAAGCTTCAACAAACTGAGGGAGGGGAAACCAAGAGAATAATAAAGTGCATATGTGTAATGTATCCTAGATCGGTAAATCACAGCACCCAGGTAAATCAGTGCTCACCTTACATTTATCTCAGAAACAAGTATTGTATTTAGGCCTGGGCAGTAAATTCCGCTCCGCTCGCGGAATTAACGGAATTTTAGCAATTCCGCGTTCCGCGGAGAACGTGGAATTGCCGAAATTCCGCGATCTGCGGCGTTTCGCAATTTTTTCCTTGTTCGCGCTTTCAAAATGCGTGTTCGCTCACATGGGAGCGACTTACCGGGATCCCTGCGTTCGCCGATGAGTTTTCCTATCCGTTCGCGTGCGCCACAAGATTTTGGTAGCCGGCCGCGCGATCCCGCGAGAGTGTGCGATCGCGGACACGTCATTCGGACCCGCAATCGGACATCCGCATTCGCGAACAGGAAACACGCATTGCGAGCGGGCGGGACAAGTGAAACAAGATGGCCACGCCAATTGGTGACCGCATGGGCAAGTTTGCGAGATATTTCCCCCCGAGCATTCAAACAGCGTCCCCGAAGTGGAAAAACGCATCGCGAACGGGCGGAACAAGCAATTCCGCGTGCTCGCTGAATTCTGCGTAGCTTGCGGAGATTTTTTACCGTTTTGCGGAACTTTGCGTAACGCGACTACGCAAATTCCGCCCACCCCTAATTGTAATGGTATTATTTTTTAACCTCTAACGGTATATGTATTTATATATAAATAGTATTTTTATATATATATATTACTAGGGTCCTCACCCACAGGAACCACCTGTGGTATGCTTCATCATTGGACCCTCACCCAGACACAAAATGTGTGTGGGTGGACACAACACATTTTTAAGTGGAGTTCTTTGAATGGTAAGTCTAAGTGAAGGCAGGGAGTATGGATGTATTAAAAACACCTCCAAATCCTAATTGAAATTTTTAATGGTTTAGGATTTGGGGCTAGGTGTCGATACATTACACATATGCACTTTATTATTCTCTAGATTTACCCTCCCTCAGTTTGTTGTATTGAGTTTATATACTTGATTCAATCATGAATTAGGAGTAAAAGATTTTGAATGTAGCTGCAAAAAAGGTGAACCATTAAAAAGAGATCAATTATTGTAAGATTGGCAGACATCTGGCAGAGCGAGATTTTGTAACATGTTGAAACCTTGCTCCCATTCAGGATGCTCCAGCTCTCAAAGGTCCCCAGAAAGGAGCAAGAACCAAGGTCCCGATAGGGTTGGTCCAGAAATGGAATCAAGGGTCATTCTTGCTTTCTTGTTCAACCATTGCTTGCATAAAGGTAATGATGAAGAACAGTACTTCTGAATGTGGCTGGACGCATTGACACTCTGTCATGCTTAATCTACAGTGCCAGATGGTTAGTGCATTGAAGATCCTGGTCAGGCACCATTTCACAGTTCTTGCTATTATCAGGAAGTTCTTTGTCAATCAAGTCAACAAAGTAATACTAGGCGGAACTGAGACATACCTACAGTGGATTTCTTCTGTTTCATAGGTCCACATTTATCCTACAGTTGAAAAGGAAGGTGAATTATGGTGACAGTACCACAGGTAGGGTTGTACATGGGAGTATTCTAACATCTGTAGTCAAGCAAATACATGTGCAGTTTAGAAATCACTGTACTGTGCTTGTTACAGGTTTCCTTCCCATCTCCTGGCATAACTGCTTTAAGCCTCTCTGCGGGTGTCAGGACAGGAGCTCCCTCTTCTGGCATGGCCTCTTTGGGCTAAGTGAAAGGTCTTTCGAGATTCTTATCTTTGGAAAATCCTCTCTATCTCTGTTCGCCTCTGAAGGGTCTCCAGCGGCTTCGGTGTCTTTGCGGGTAGGAGGGTTGGTGTGTGGTAAAGGTTGATTGAGAGAATCTGCCATGGCCCAGGAAGGGTCTTGCTGAGTTTTGGCCAAGGCCGAGGAACCGACCATGCGTTCTCCCAGCTCTGCCAAAAACCTTATACTGGGACACCTTTTTAATGTCCTTTTGGAACTTCTGGATGGTACTAAACACATCTATGTATTTGGCCATTTCTCTTATGAAGTCATCAACAAAAAAGAGGCCCTGGGATCTAGGCCCCCCACTTTTATTAGCTAGTTTTACTAGTTTGGGGTCTATCTTTAGTAGAATGCCCTTTGTTCTTTCTGTGGAGAACGCAGTGTTTGCAGTTCCTAGAAGGCAGATGGTCCTTTGGACCCATTGGTGTAGTTCCTTGGGATTGATTGGAGTTTCACCAAGGAAAGTTATTTCTGACATTTAAAATATTTTTGTTCATGGTCCTATGATGTCTAGAAGGTGGTCTTGGCAGGATTTCAGACCATTGTCAACTCCTTTCTAGGGACCTTAGAGCCCTTAGCAATGAATGTCACCACCGTGAGATCTAGTTCTGGGGTCATCACAACATTGTCAGGGAGGGAGTGTCGTGGGCATTCAGAAAATAACCTGGATCTCATATCCTTTGGGGATTTCCTTTCTCAACCGGAAAGAAAGGTATTCCACAAAATGTTCTGGAGATAAGGGGTGTTTGATCAGGAGAGGGTCAAACATATCATCCCAAACAGATACAGAATGCCCATTTTAGACCCTGAGGCCTTACAAGCCTTGTCAGAAGTTCCCATGCTCTTTACTTCCATCTCCTCAATATCTGTATCAAATTCAGAGGAGCATGAAAGTAAAATTTCTGTTTTGAGTGCCTCATCACTGTCGATGGGAATGGGAATCTCATGGCCTGTTTCTTACCCATCTGTGGTGCCCAAGGCATCGCTCTTGTCACTGCCTAGTGTGTGTGAAAGGCCTTGTTTGCTGGTTTTTTGTCTTTTTGGGCCTTTTTTAGGGTTCCTCCAGCCTCCCTCTTTTTCAGGGCCTTGGTTGCCCCATCTGTGCCTTCAGGCTGGTGTGTACCTGTAATGGGCCATCATTTCTTGGAGAAGGTTTCCAGTTTTTTATATATAGTTTCATCCAGAGAGCCTTTTACTTTCTCTAGGGCCTTATTGACTGGATGTTCTATTTTATCTTCCATATTAGGTTATATGGGTATTGTAGACATGACTGTATGGGTAGAGTTAAATTGCTATGGGTAGAGTTACATTAGTAAGTATCAGGGGGTTACTTTGCCCTTTTAATAATATTAGGGAGTCTGACAGCCTGAGATGATCAGCTGTTCAGTAGGTTTCATTTGGTGAGTCCAACTGTAATTCTCTAACTGTCACCATGTATCTAGCGTTTTGACCAACCTATTAAAATGGTTGTCATATGTGCTTTTAATTAAGCTGTCTCAAGCTGTTAAGATGGTGGTCATCATGTATGCAAGGTGCGTGACCACATCCTTAGGTACTTTCCTCTAGGGCTATAGCCCTGTGTTTCCTAACTTCTTCCCTTCTTCATTTATTTATATATTTTTGTTAATTTTTGAGAGCAGCCATGGTGGAATTTAGCAGTGGAAGAGATGTTGCATTGACCACAGCTTCATTCAGAAGTCCCCCGCTGCTATGGTAACCACTACGCTACTGCAAGCTGTCCTTAGTAGGGAAAATGCGGTGGGAAGACACGTCCGTTTCTGAGGTAACCTTATTGCGGGACTGGCTTTCAAACCGAGCCGGTCTTGTTTACCAAATCATTTCTAGCCTGATAGAGCCAAAAAGGAAGGATGGGAGGGGAAGTCTAAGTTAAGGGTGAGCCTGTATCATTTCCCTCAGAAGGGAGGGTAAACAAATATCCCTCAAGATACAGGGAAAAGGAGGGAAAAAGTAACTCTTAGTTAGGAAAAGGAAATAAGAGGTAGCTAAAAAGTATATATATATGAATATATGTGTGCAAGGCGGGTATGGTGTACACAGGGTAAAATCAACTAACCCAATTAACCTCTACAATCAATTAAGAATCAGAGAAAATATATATGGTACCTATCTTGTGATCAGCAGCAACAAAGAGGGAAGATGGCTATGTATGAGGGGACCTTATAGTAGCTTAGAATGTTCCTTGAAGTTCTATATTCTTCAATTGTTGCTGCTGCGAGCTGGCATTAAGGAGATTTGAATAATGTTAGCCTCCGTGTCATGCCATAAAATCTCCATGCTCATTCAGCTAGTCTTAGATTGCGTCTTTCTGCCTTTAGGCTGTCATTGAACCATGGCTTAGAGTTTTTGGTGGACATTCTTTTCAGTTGTAAGGGCACAGTTGAGTCTAAGATGTTCATGATGGAAGTATTGTAGTGCTCTGTGAGGACCTAGACATCTACCATGTCCACCTGAGGGGGCAGGATGTTGTTGGTGAGGCAAATCATATCATTAATGTTTATGTTCTGCAAATGAGCCTGTTGCTATTTGTAATATCAATACCCAGGTATTTGCAAATGGGAGACATTGTTATAGTACATGCAGGTAACCCCACCAGCAGCTCTGATAGCTTTATCTAGTCTAATGATGTCATGAGTCATGAGTAGTGTGCACTAGTAAGTCCGGTAAAGGAGCAGAAGCATCATTTAGCCATGTTTCTTAACAATAACATAGTTTAACTCATGTGTGAAGATGAGGTCATACAAATCTGTTGCATGTCTAACAGATGATCTGCAGTTGAGAAGCATGCATTTCAGGTGAGTAATGGAGTAAGCTGAGGAAGTCTGTTTGATGGTAACAAGCTTAAGATTGGTTTTGTTTGCTGCTCTGGTGGTGTGTCCAGGTTCTCTGAGTGGATTCATAGGAATAGCTTGGATTTGTCTCATAGTGCCATGTCAGTGGAGTTAGTAGACTCACAAGTAAGAAGGAAGGAGAGAATGTCACTGTCCACTAGTCCCTTGTTCAATCTAATGTGCCAAAGGGGGCATTAGGGGAGAGTATGGTTTTCCATATCTGAAGAGGAGAGGAAGGAAGCCTAGAGCAGAAGTGAGCAGCTTGGGCACCTTCATCTGAGACCTATTGGGCCTCTGATTGATCACCAATGCAGTGGTAGTGTTTGTGAGGCATTGTAGTTCTGCCTTGAGTTTAAGAAAATACAGTGAAATCTTGTCTAGTCTAGATTCCAGAGATGCATTGAAACAAGTGGTTGTAGTGTCGGGAAAGAGGATAGGTGGTGAGGGGATGCCTCGGGTTATGGTGTAAGAATTTTGCTAGTCTAGAAGACCCAGCAGGGGGTATGTCTGGGTATGGATGGAGTTAGGTGAGAGAGGGGGAAGTGAGGAGCTTGATATCTGCCTGAATGTCACATGAGACAAGTTGTTGGTCAAGTTCGGTAATTCGTACTTCAAGAGTGTCAACGATTGGGCCCTGGGGGAGTCATGGGAGTCCAAGCGGGACCTGTGAAGGTAAATACGGAAGACAAGGGTATAGTCGTGGGTAAGGTGTTAGAACCGGGACTGTGTAACTCTGTGCTTACTGTTCTAGAGATGTGTTGTAAATGTGATCTGGTTTGGTGAGTCATGGGGGCCTCGACCCTTACAGAATGTGTTGTATCATGGTATTTTATGAGGGGGTCGATGTGGGGGAGCAGGGGCAGGAGACCAGTTGGGTGTTCAAGGATACTAATGGGCACTGCTAGAGGTTCCTGTGTGATGATAGAGGAGTTATGACCGCCTTGGGAGGGGGCATTCTTACTGGTCACAGCATTGTTGATGGGAGAAATGGGTTAATTAAGGGAAGAGGAGGAGTCCAGATATGTGTTGTGCCGCTCCTTGACTTGCACTGGCGAGGAAGTATCAGATTTGGCTTAAAACTAGAGTATGGTAACAGTAGAGTGTGGCAAAGTGCTGTTGAGTAAAGTAAAGTGTTGTACTGTGGAATTGAGAGTAGATTTTTATATAGTGTAGAGCTATACAGGGGAGTATAGTGTGGGATGGTGGAGGGAGTCAACTGTGTTTGAGTGGAGTATAGTGTTGTTATGGTGAGGAGTTGAGTTGGGTAGAGTGAAGTGGCGTACAATGGAGTAGCGCACAGTAGAGTGCCATACAGTGTAATAGCGTACAGTAGTGTGGCACACAGTTGAGTGGCATAGAAAAGAGTGGGATACAATGGAATGGAGTAGAGTGGAGTTATGTTTAGTGGATTAGCACAGAGCACAGTGTTGTAGAGTTTAGAGAAATACAGTGGAGTGAAATTGACTGTAGTGTTGTAGATTGTACTTGTGAACTGTGGATTAGTGTAAAGTGGGGTGGCATACAGTGGAGTGACAGAGTGGAGTGGCGTAGAGTAGAGTGGTGTAGAGTGGAATGGGATAGAGTCAAATAGCAGAGAGTTGAGTGGTATACAGTGTAGTTGCGTATAGTGGAATAGCATATAGTGAAGTGACATAGGGTGGAATGGTGTACAGTGGACTATTGTAGGGTGGAGTGGGATATAGTGCAATAGCATACAGTGGAGAAACAAAGATTGAAGTGGCATAGAGTGGAATAGCAAAGAGCGGGACAGGGTAGAATGGCATTGCATACGGTTGAATAGCATAGAGTACATTTTCATACAGTTTAGTGGCCAACAGTGGAGAGCCATGGATTGGAGTAGCATAGGGTGAAGTGGCATACAGTGGAATAGCATACAGTGCAGTGCTGCAGATTGGAGTGGCATAGATTTGAGTGGGGTAGAATGGAGTGAGTACAGTGGAATAGCATAAAGTACATACAATGGAGTGGGCTCTACTGAAGTGTCATAAAATGTAATGGCATAGAGTGTAGTAGCATACAGTGATGTTGTGTGGAGTGGTGTAGATTGGCGAGGGGTCTACTGGAGTGAGATACAGTGGACTAGCATAGACTAGAGCAGCATACAGTGAAGTGACATAGATTGGAGTGGTGTAGAATGTAAAAGCATAGAGTAGAGTGGCTTAGAGTGCAGTAGCAAAGAGTGGAGTGGCATAGAGTAGAATGTGGTAATTGAATTCGGCATAGCTTTAAAGAGTGTGAACAGATGTAGATGTAATGTGGCAGGAAAATACATTATTATGTTTCAATCAATCAATTATGTTTATTATGTTTCAATCAATCAATGTATAAAGCACAATAAATCACCTGTGAGGGTTTCAATGTGCTGGAGTTGCAAATTATTTTAAACTTGTGTTACGTAGCACTGTAATGTGTAGGTCTTACTGTGGTACTAAGTAGAGTTGTTTGTGACGTGTTAAATATGTTACAAATAAAAAAACTACTGTATTACCACAGTGTGTTTGTAAATTTTAACATTTTTTAACATTTATTTTTGGAACCATTGTACTCCTGAGGCAGCACTGTGGTACTCAATACATCTTATTGCAAAAAGACAGAAGCTTACACATATTTTTCCCTACCTATTATCACCTTAATAAAGTGGTAATAGGTAGGGGATAAATGTCAAAGCTACCTCTATTTACAACGTTAAAAACAAATCTACAAACAAAAACAATAATTTACAGATGGAAGGTTTAACATAAATGTTAAAGTTTCCTCAGATGTTTCAATTGTATATTTGTCTAGTAAATTTATTTGTAGAGTCAATAAGTGCAGACATAAGAACAATATGCAGGTCTCATCTTGCACCGTAGAGTTACAGAACTGGACATATGAGTAGGCATGGTTGAAATTTGAATCATGCTGGTGTAATGCGCATAATTATTTTAATTTCACACACAGCTTTTTAGGCAAAATTCCCAAGCTTACGCCATTACACCACCTCTGACAATTATGCAGAATTTGTGGTTAAAACAGCTTACTGTGAAAGGTGCCATTTGGTTTCAATTTTACTGAAATCACACATGAACAACAGAATATAAGTTGTTGATGCTCACTGTAGTCTCTTAAAATTTGTCCTTGCCCCAAAATTGATGTGAGGATGCATTTATCGCTAAAATTTAGCACAAAATGAGTGATTTGCATTATGCATAATTTTGTCAAACTTGAATCTAATTACTTGTAAGCAAATATTGCACACACCTACATATGAGGCTCCTGTTTCAATCCAAATTATGACTCCTAACGGAGGAGTTTCAAATTTAAATTCTATGTAAATTTGCTCTTACATACAGCTCCATTATCCCCACACCTTTAAATGAGCATATTATTTTAAGTCTTTTGATTTGCAAACAATGTTGTAGGTCATCATAATACTTTATTTGGAATATATTTCTTTAACAAATGGTCAACGATTTGGCATTATTATGTGTAAATATCTCATTGCTCGTAAGGCTTAATGTTCTAGTAGGTACCTATATAACTGTTCTTTGCATCATGGATGAGTGTGTCCCAGGTGTGTTTTTTGAATATAGGTGATAGGTGTAACATATGAGCTGTCTATAAGATCTATATATTAGGCTGGTTCATTTAAATGGAACTAGAACCGCCAACACATAAATGTTGCTTCCAGAGTATAGAATACTTCTTCAAGGCACTTACTGATCGTGTTTCAGCAGCATATAATGCCATTGATGGAAGTTTAACTATGTAGGCTTTCAATAGAGATTGCAAATCTGGTTTGCTTACAAATCTAAAAACAACAATTGATGGACAAAATGCAGAACAATGTCATGCATTCACCCCAGTACAGAGATCTGGGCCTAAATTCATTGTTTGTTCACCATGCCATTCCAGTTTGAACCCAGCCATATGTAAATCAGTCTTGACCCTGTGCCCAATGGGAACAGTCCAGGCCTACAAATCTAAACAATACTGGACAATAGATTTTGCTTTGGAAAGTTGACCTTTGACCTGAATCACCGAAAATAAATTATTTGATATATTCACACTAAAATAATAGTACTATTTTACTATTTGAAGTTGACTTCCTTTGTACTGTAATTTTTTTCTCTGAACTTTTAGGCCTAAATTAATAATTTATACTTATTACTTGTTTTCTCGTTTACTGATAAAATATGTTGTTCAGTTTGCATCCTGAACACAGATGAAGTAAGTGAGGATGTTTTAACATGTTCACATGATCTATGCTTTTGTTTTTAAAGCAATTTCTAGACCTAACAGACCTGAAACCTGCCCTGCATATAGAGGGGGCAAGAAATAATTTCAACCCAGATGTACGAAGGCTTTTTGCTGTCACAAATGCCCAATTCTCAGAATCGGGCCATTTGCAGTTGAAAAAATGCCTCTTGGTATGTACAATCCACAAATTGTGATTCAGTAAAACAGTCACAAATCATAATTGAGTTTGCGACCCAATACCAATTTGGCATTTGGAAGAAACGTGTTTAGGGCGTCCATTCAAAATTCTTAAACTGAATGGTATGTGTTATTGTTTTTCAACCAAAATGACATTTGTGGTCAAAGTTCTATTGTTTTAATGTTTATTGTTTTATCATAATAAAACCACATGTTCCATGATTAAGATCCATACACTGAGGACAGACAGCATGTTAAGTACCAGTTTGTCAACCTTTTATTCTTTGTTCTATGCATTAGTTACGCTTACACCCAACTCCCCACCTATATTTTCCCGCTTATGGTGATCCTGGGGTTCAGAAGAGCACTGAATGCTAGCTCTGTACACTAGAGCAATTAGTTGTGGCTACAACAGGAAAAAGAATATACAATCAGAATGTTCTCATTTTAAGTCTGACTTTTTCAATCCTAAAGTGTTTAGTAGGATGTGCATAGCAAAAGGATGGAGAAACGATGGTGACCAGATCAAAAGCCAGTGACCCCTCAATGACTAATGGTGTACTAGGTCTGTGACCATCCCTGGATGTTGGGGCTATGGGAACCCATGCTGGTGAAGTACATACAACACTTAACCATGTGCAGGAGTACTAGCAAATAAGGTTGGGATATAAAGTGCTGAAGCATTCAGAAAGCAAGCAGATTGGGTCTTCAATACCTATGAGTGATAACATCACTTCTTTCCTGATGGAACTCCATTGACTCCCTTTGCCAGTCCACATCATTTTCAAAACAAACTGCATAATGTACAAAGTCATGACAGCCAGCTCCCCCATCTCGCTTATCTTACAGACAAGCTCACAATCTCTGGTGGCTCTTGGTACACCTGCAGCCAGGACACCGACAGACTGGTAACTAAGAAGTGAAAATAAAAAGAAACTACAAGGCAGCAGGCATTCCATCTATGCAATAAGGATCTGTAACCATTCCTGTAGAAACATTTGCTTCTTCATATCAGTTTTTTCTCTTTGTCCCACTTAAGAGAAGTGGGGATGTTTCTTAAGCCCCTGTTTTTTAAGGGGGTTCCCTTCTTCCGCTCCCCCTTTTTTGTCTTCTTCACTGTCCAGACATGGTGCTGCCTCCCTCCACTAATTCTCCTGTGAAGCTTTTTTTCAAACAGACATACAGGCTTTGCATGAAAGCATTCTATTTCCTGGGAAAGGTATGTTATCATTATGACATTTCTTTATAATGGAGTTTCAATAGTCTGACTTCAGATCAGGAAGCAGGCAAGCAGAATTATTAAAAGAGAGATTGGTTATGGTTTGTTTCCAGGAGTATATGGAGGATATACTGATTAATAAAGAATTGTATATGGATTCTTTGGCAGATCTGAAGGCGGTAATTGGGGATCAGTTGATGGTGTGTAATCCATTCAAAGGGAGGTCAGCATTCTGTGAGAATAACATTCAGATGGGGTATTCAGGCATTAAAATACTATCTTACAGATGTGGTGCAGATAGGGATGCATACAGTTATAACCTGATGCACCAATCACAGCAAGCCGTAGAAACTAATATATCAGTAAAACACCAACATCATTCTGAACACTTGTACATTTGGATACACACTTTCAAACTCATTTCATTATGAGGGTGCATGATCTAGAATTGGTATTTGTGTGTGCACATGTATGTGGTGCATTTGTGCTCACATGTATGTGTATCTGCCTGTGTCGAGCACACCATGGATACCAGAACATCCATTGTTATGTTTGTAATGTTTCACTGTACACACTTTATCTTGAGAATGCTGATCTCACTATAGAGATGAAACCTCATACAGTCTTTTGCATTTTAAAGTATTTAAAGGGTGTTGTTTGAAATGCTTTAATCCAGGGTGTTTTACTTTAATTCTTACAACTCCATACATCAGTATCAAAGTGGGCATGGAGTTAGAATAGGAAATGTCACGTGTACTTTGTACAAGTCGAAGGTTAGCGTATATATGTAGCCCACTGACAGTCATATTACTTTTATTTATACACACTAGTTCTGGAAATTTCCCAACACATGAAAAAACTATTTTCGTCAATAATAAAAACAGTATTAATTGTGTCTATTTCTTTTTTAGGGAAGAATGGCCTGAGAAGCAAATCATTTTAAAAAGAAAAATCAAGCAGGTTCTCAAATTTGACGTCAGCAAAAGTAACCCGCTGTCTCCCACCGTCCTACCCCAGGCTGACTGCCTGCTCCTAACACATTGTTTGGCACCTCATGTGACAAATAAAGAGGAGTTCTGCTGTGCTCTAAAAAATGTCTCATCACTGTTAAAAACGGAGGGCATTTAGTATTGATAAGTTGCCTCAAGCAGACATTTTACATGATTGGGAGCTTTAAGTTTCCCCATCTAAGTATTGATGAGAGTTTTGTCAGGAAAGCGCTAGGTGAAGCTGACTATATCATTGAGGAGCTGCAGGTGTTTCCTAGGACAGTTAATCATTTGTATGGCTTGGCAGATTATGAAAGCTTTGCAGTTGTTCATGCAAGAAAAGAAATACCTACTTGTGAATCATAATTCAAACACATAAAAGCTACAAAGAGAAAATGAAAATGTAGTCTCTGTCCTGAATTAATTTTTCTGTTTCCTACTTGTTGACCCCACTGCTGCTGAGACCAGTGTTGCTCAGATTCTGCCTCTCCACTCATTGCTTTACAGCTGGATTTTGCCTTTGCTTGTAACACTTTGCCTTGGCTCTTCCAGATTATGTTTCAGTCAATGCCTCCATGTCCTTTGTTGTAAGGTCAAATGTTGTGGCTCAGTGACTAAGCCCTGGGAGGAGTGATGATTTGATCTGGAATTGTATTGCTTTTTGCAATTTTCCAATAAAATTACCCATTTTCTCAAAGAATTGAAACCTTTCTGCATTTTGTTCAGCACTGCTCAAACTGTGTGAGCATGCCCTCTAATGTCCTTGCATAGATGGTTTACATAGCCTGTGGATATTTTCCATTGGAAGATAGGATACAGCCCTCTGTCCACTGTTTACTGTTTGCCAAAATACATTTTACATTATTTAAATACAGCTGTAAAAATCACTCATGAAATTTGTAAGAAACAGATATCCGTAGTTCATTGTTCTTAGATGTTCACAGTTTTGTTGTACTGTACATAATGCTGTGAAACATTCTACAATTCATGAGACTCATTTCATTGACTGTGGAATGAAGTATAGCACTCTACTACCTTTTGACCAGGTTCGCACTGCACAACACCATATACACACACAAACACACACACTCAGACACACACTCTCTCACAGTGAAATCGAGCTCCCCTGATGATCCCCTTAAACGAGACACAAGCCTAAAACTGTATGAGGCTAATTTTCCCCTGCCTTGTAGAGATAGCAACCCCGCTTTCTAGAGAAGAACACAGTTTTACTTTTCAGCTAGTATTGTCTTTCATATATGTGTGAGTACACTTCTCTGCAAAGGATAAACCATGTCCCTTGCTTAGCTTTCTATGTCATCAAATACATTAAGCAGTTTTTTTAAGAAAAATGAACATTTGAAAAAACAATGATTTAATTTTTCAAATCAGGAGTAAGTCAGATATTTCTCAATTTTAGAAAAAGGATATCAACAGTTTGTTTGACTTTGCAGACAACATTAAACAACTTGAGAAAGGAAGCAGGTGTCTGGGACATATAGGAGGAAAAATATTTGAGAATTTCAAGGTCACAGTTTCTGAGGACTGACCGTTAAAACTGAGGTTGAGTCTACGAATACGATAGTCCAGCATTTAATTCAGACTGCAGTGAGATGCATTAAAAATCACAATATTCTCAGACCATAATCAAAGGATTAAACAAACCTGAAGTCACTGATGACACTATGGAAACATAGGATGAGAGTTCAATCTCCAAATATGTAGAGGTACAAAAAAGGTTAGGCAAAGAAAGAAATGACAAAGAAAGGTGCCTGAAAGTCTTTTCTAAAAACAGCCAAAAAGAAAGGTGGTACAGTTATAACTATGAACATTCAAATGTTCTTAGACATGTCTGAAGGAGAAAGCAGATTAGGAATATCTACATTTTCTCAACATTCTGAAATTTTGTCTCTTATTTATTTTTTGATGTGTGCTCTGAAAACCATCCTCTAAGACCAGATGTAGTAAGACTATTTATAAAGTTTTGATATTGCACTCCCCAGATCATATTCACTTATGTAGTTTTTGGTGTGCTCTCAAGGTACATCCTCTGTCCCAGGTTGTGAAAACATGATCAAAGAACACGCTATCTGTCAGTTGATTAAAATCGTTGGAAATCAAAGCTTGTTGTTACTTCATACAGGCACAGCACGACACAACGCTACTGAAGAGATGTACTAAAGACTCTCTTTCACCAGTTTCATTATGTGATACATCCAATTTCCGAAGGACATCAAGTCCAAAATGCATTGAGCATTAAGGGCATTAAGGGATGATATGTTTGATGGATAAAACTAATTGATTCCCAAAGATTCCTTCATGGAACAATCATGAAACCATGCATGCATAGTATTGATTCATAATGAAAAGTATTATTGAATTTAATTTAATGAATATTGAAAGAAGCATTTTCTGATTTGCTAGAATCACTAAAATTGATGACTTGTTGGAAATTCAACATGCCAGCAGGTCATGTTCTAATCCCACTGAAGGAGCAAATGGCATACAAGTTACATGACAGAAGTGTCCTATTGACTCAGCTTATTCCTGTAACTACACAGACTCTACTGGATTTGAGGGCTAGACTTTACTTTCCTTAAGAATATTGATTTCTTCCAATTCAGCCCTCATCAATATCATCCCATCACCCCTGGACAGAATTTACTCCCATTTCAAAGGAGGAGTCTGAGAACACTCTTAAAGCCTGGAAGTCTGGTATGCCCAATGATCTTTGCCCCCTCATATTTTGGCCACCAACGTGGCAGCTATTAATCCCACTTTGAATTTAATTTTAAATTATTCTTTGTGCCAGGTGATTGTCCCAAGCCACAGGAAAATGGATAGGCTGATTCCATTGTTAAAAAGATCACTTTAAACAAGGCAGTTTTGGCCAGCTATTGACCAATCTCTTTGTTTCCATCATTGTCAAAGATCCTGGAGAGGCTGGCTAACACCCAACTATCCAGGTACCTTGAACCCAATCAGTTGCTGCATCTATCACAATTTGGTTTGTCTCCAGAATACAGCACTGAATCTACACTGTTGAGGTTTTAGATGTTATTAGACTGCCTGTAGACAATGTGAAGAATGCTGCCTTGCTATTATTGGATCTTTCGGTGGTGTTCAACAAGGTATCTGATCGTATCCTGATGCAACGTCTCCGTGGCATAGGTATAGGTGAGACTGTGTTGACGCAGCTGGGTTCTTTTCTATCCAGCAGATGTCAGTCTATAATGATGCTGCCTTTTGCATCAGACTCCAAAGCTTCCAAATGTGGTGTTACCCTGGGCTCTGCAATAAGCCCTAAATTGTTTAATGTAAATATGTCTGTCTTGGCAACCCCAGTGGAATCATTTGATGTGAAGGCTATCTCTTATGTTGAGGACATGCAGATTCTTCTGACAGTAACATCTCTGTCATTCAAGATAGATTTGCTTTGTGTCTGTCAGTAGTATTCCAGTGGCTGAGCCAGAGTAACATCCAATGCAACACAAATAAAACAAAAGTGCTGGTTTTTGGTTCCAATTCCTGACTTTGGGATGGTCTGGGGATATGGCCTAGCTTAGGCCCCTCTCCTCTGACCATGACAACAGGGATGAAGTCCACTTTAGTCCTGAGGTCCTCAGGACACAAAGGGACCTCATCGCCCCACCAGCAGTGTGCCAGGAGGCACATTTGCAGAGTGTTGTAAAAGGGGAATCAGCTCAGACCACCTCTCAGCAATCCCAGTGTGTGGGGCTTACTGGAGGTACCTGGTGTGCTAGTTGGCCCCTAGGGACCCTCAGTAGCAACAAGGACTTCATCCCCTGCTCTCACTTCCAGGAAGCAAATCAGAAATGCTTTTGGACAAGGGGAGCTACATGTCAGCAGCTCCACTTGTCCAAAAGCAATGCCGGATCCCGCAGGAGGCGGGGAGCTGGCTGGGACCGTGGGGCATTGGGGCTCCCCACAGTCCCCGACATTGAGGCCAGTCCCTGGGAGATGGGGTACCCAGGGCCAAAAGTGGCCCACGGAAGGGGGCCACGTGGCCCCCCTCAAGTAGTAATATTTAAAAAATAAATAAACAAGACCAGACCCCAGGGGATGGGGTCCCTGGGGCCAAAAGCAGCCCAGGGAAGTGGGGCCTTGTGGCCCCCTCCTGTAGTAATAATTTAAAAAACAAATAAAGAGGCCAGGCCCCAAGGGATGGGTATCCAGGGCCAAAAGTGGCCCAGGGAAGCAGGGCCATGCAGCCTCCCTCCTGTATAAATAATAAATAAATAAAAATAAACAAGGCCGTGACCTGGGGGATGGGGTCCCCGGGACCAAAATTGGCCTCAGCAGGAGGCCCCTTCCTGTTTTTTATTTTTTTTAAATGGGTCAGGCCCTGGGGGATAGGGTCCCCAGGGTCCACAAAATATTAAGAGAAGGGGGGCCACACAGCCCCCCTTCTAACAATACTAAAAAAAGCAGAAGCTTGCACCTCGCCGGAGGCCCCCCTCCCTGCTCCACTGTGCAAACGTGCCTCTTGGCGTGTTCTGGATTGGGGGATTAAGTCCCCTTTAATCCTGAGGGTCTCTGGGGGCCAACTAGCCCAGCAGGTACCTCCAGTAAGGCCCCACACGGTGGGATTGCTGAGAGGTGGTCTGAGGCCATGCCCCTTTTTACACCACTCTGCAAATGGGCCTCTTGGTGCACTGCTGGTGGGCGATGAGGTCCTCTTGTGTCCAGAGGAGCTCAGAACTAAAGTGGACTTCATCCCCCAAACAGCACTGCGCCAAGAGGTGCATTTGCAGAGTGTTGTAAAAGGGGTCGTGGCCTCGGATCACTCTCAGCAATCCAGCTGTGTGGGGCTTACTAGAGATAACAGGAGGGCTAGTTGGCCCCCAGGGACCCTCAGTAGGCAACATGACTTCATCCCCCAACCAAGAGCGCACCAGGAGGTGTGTTTGCAGAGTGGTGGAGAAAGAGGGCATGTCCTGTTTCCACCTCTCAGCAATCCCACTATCTGGGGCATACTGGAGGTATCAGGTAGGCTAGTTGGTACCTAGGGACCTCCAGCAGTGTAGGGGACTTTAATCCTCATCTAAGAGCATGCCAGGGAGCATATTTACAGAGTGGTGGGCAAAGGGGGCGTGGCCTGCTATGAGAACTTATCAATGCTGCTGTGTGGGACTTACTGGAGGTAATAGGAGGGGTAGTTGGCCCCAAGGTGGGATTGCTAAGAGGTCTTCGGAAGACTACTGGTTGGGGGATGAAGTCCACTTTACTCCTGAGGGACTTTGGGGGCCAAGTAGCCCTCCTGGTATCTCCTGCAAGTCCTACACAGCGGAATTGCTGAGCGCTGGTCAGAGGTCCAGGCCGTTTTCTGCACCACTCTGATAACGCGACGACTACGTTATAGTTAGAAATTAGCATTTAAAATACCTTAGAAATTCATTGAAAAATCCATAGGTTTCAGGGACGTTCTATTTACAAATTAGCATTTAAATAACCTTAGAAATTCACTGAAAAAACCACAGGTTTCATGGACGTTATAGGTAGTTTGACATTTCACTCATATAAAATCAGAGAAATTCGGCCATTATAGTTAGTAGAGTTAACTATAACTCGCGCCCCTGCAATGCACTGCTGATGACGTCACATATTACATCACTCATGACATGGTCAGTGACATCACTGATGACATCACTGATGACATCTCAAATCACATCACTGATGACATCATCCAGAGACAGAGTGTTTCTGAACAGTTTATGAATGTTATCTATATATACTCCTAGGTGTATTGAAGAACGAGTGGGTGTATGAGTGTCTGAATGGATGTTTTTGTGGGTGCATGACTGACTGTATAAGTGAGTGATTAAAAGTATCTTAGTGAATGCATAAATGAGTGACTAATCTGTGTGAATGTCTGTATCAGTCTGTCAGTTGGTGTGTAAGTGTATTAGGTCTCGCAAGAGTTAGAGCTATTGGCGCTGTAAATGTAAAAAAATTCTGTAATCAAACAAGCTAGAACAAAGGTTAATAAGGTCACAAGAACTCACCTCTTGACTAACAAAAAGAGGGCAAAGAATGTAAAAAGGAACAAATTGGCCTTTATTACTCCCTATACAACTATTAGTACCGATGTGTATAAGATTCTTAAGAAACATTGGCATTTATTGACACATGATATCATGTTACAAGATGTAATTGGACCAAAACCAACAATGATACATGCAAGAGGGCGTACATTAAGACAACATCTGTGCCCTAGTTTTATACCACCTACAAAAAATATCAGCTGGTTACCCTCTGCCCCGAATGGTTTCCATAGGTGTGGTTCATGCAGCATCTGCTGTTTTGGAATGCACAAAATTAACAGATTTAAATACAACACAGAGAGACTGCATATGATTAGGAGTTTCATTAATTGTAACACCAAATTTGTAGTATACTGTATTAAATGCATCTGTGGAAAAATATACATAGGGAGCACGATAAGACCACTGAAAGAAAGAATTCAAGAACATATTCGGGCGATCAGGATTAACAACACACTATATCCCTTAGCGGTCCATTTTAACACAACACATAAATTGAGTGAACTGATGAAATTGGGTTTTCATGGTATTGATGTAGTCAATCCTGGACTGAGGGGTGGTAATAGAATGTCTCAACTTCGAAAAATGGAAAGCATTTGGATTATTAAATTAAGGGCGGTGGAATGCGGTTTGAACATTGACAAGGAAATGTGTGAATTTCTATAAAAACAATGATCAATAAGCATATTGTTTCAATGATATTGATTGCTGCAGTTATCCCCTAAATGAACATAGCTTGAATAACCACTTGCTCACATATATAATGCATGCTACTCACGATGATAAATTGCACGTGGATAATGAACTTGGAGGTGATTCTCTCTGTATATTGTCTTCCCATATGTGTTATACTAAAAGTAATAAGCAAATAATACCACATGGAATTGGACTTTACAACATTGGCATCGATATGATTTTAATGAGGATGCCAGTTGAGTTAATTCACTAGAATATAAAACTCTTATGAGTGGGAGGCTTCCCATCCCTTTTTTGATCATACATAATGCAACCATAAGAGGCCTCAGCACTTTTTGGTGCTTGAATGGTAAAAGTATTGAAGACAGGATGTGGCTTGGAATACTAATAAAGTAGTTTCCGGATTAATTCGCCATCTTCTTATACTTATTCCCATGAAAATTTGCTATCAAAATCAATATCTCCATGTTTATATTGATTTTAAGATTCTTCACTAGTAAGATGGCGACAATATCGATCCATTGAGCATATTGAACATATTATTCAGTAGTCCCTTTTCTATTTTTGTTCTCATCTTTATGGTAAGTCGTCATTTTAATTTGACATGGTAATGACACGGAACTTCACTAACAGATCTAAATGAGACTTGTAAATGATTAACATAATGATTTAATCTATTTAAATACGGTTTCCAAAATATAATAAAAAAATTGTCATCTATAAATAAAAATTATTTTTTAGATGGAATACATGCCGTTAATAATGTTGTTTTATGGCACTTGTTTTTTTGTAGTTTTTTTGTAGTTTTTTATAGCTACCTTGTGGTTATTCGAAAACATAAGGGTGTGACTGGGCTGCTTAACCATGTTACGATAAATATTTAGTCCGCTTTCAATCTCTATGCATTCAACAAATTCGCATATTTAAAAAGATGGCGCCCGCGAGTCGATAGCGCGCTGCTGCCGGTTACAAGGAGCAGATTTTACAGAGACACGGAGGTAACTTTTTTGATTAGTTCACATCAGATCGATAGGTTATAATAATTCAAGGCAATACGATGGGTAAACTACTCAGGCTATAGATGGGAGAACTTTGGGCTAATCGGTTTTTCGCTCTTGACTTTGGTTTATCTACAGAGAGGACTTATCAAGGTCCATAACATAAAGTACAGCGATATCGTGATGCGATTCCCTGTAAGGAGATGCATGTACTTCTAAATAGAAGCAAACATCACTGCCAATTGGATCGACATTGCATCCCATACATTGGTCCTGGTAAGGAACTTTGTGAATTATATATAACAATGCCGGAAACGATAGGATTGCGCTTCTAATATTATGACCAAATCTTTTTAAATTTTTCAAAACATTGGTAATGAGTAGATTAAGGGGGATTTCTTCTTCTTATTTGGCTTTTTATTCTTTATTCCATTTAGGAAGAAATAGTTGTGAGGGGAGTCAAATAATAAAATGCGTTTGAACCTATGGGAATGAACTCAACTTTCATATTTGAGGTGAGGCTTGTTTCATATGGTCGGACTCATGATTGAGTTAGATGGCATGGCACTTAAGGGTTTATATTTCTCTTTATATCTCTATGATCGGTTAGCTATTCATGGTGAAGGTGTTTACATTGATCACACCCAATCTGTTTCTTCTTTCTTTTTAATTTCTGTATTTCTCATACTGAGTTAGCATATAATACTTTGCAAAACTTGCGTGGTAATGGTTCACTTATCGGCGTCACCCTTTTCCTTCCTTCTCTTGTGTTTTCAGTTCACACATGCTCCCAATCTGATATGGGTTACATGTTTGTTTCTGGTTTACTTCCTTTTTTTTTAACATAGAGGTTTTTTACATTTGTATATAGAACTTGGGTTTTAACTGATTAGAGACACCACCAGGTGTGCTCTTGTATTTGTATTGTGTGTTGATTTAAAAATAAAATGCTCCGGTGATTATATGTGGTCACCTTTTGAGACAAGGTGTCTAATACAACAAAAGGGCATTTGTATGTTTTTTAACTGTGACCATGGTAGGTCTTATTATATACAAACAGTCTTTATGTATGTTTTTGCAGCCTTGAGAAAGCCCGGAGGGGGCGAAACGTACGTCGGCTGCTGCTGTTGTTTCATGTATAAAGATTTGAAATAAAATAAACAAAAGGACCTGATTCAAGACTTTTTGTGGACATCTATAAAAAAAAAAAGAAATAAAAAAAAAAAAAGAAATTGATCTACGGCGAATTGAACCATACAGTGTGGGGAAGGAGGAGAAATAAAAAAATTCTCACTCATTGAGATATTCTGTACATTTTTGACAATTGTTACAACTACTTGGTGTGCTTTGGTGTATTTTAGGTTAAATATTGTTCTAGGCTGTTTCAGTCCTAGTGGAAACATACCCTGGTGGGTGGGTATTGTGACACCATGGGAGCACCCAAAATAACACTTATAGTGAATAAATATAATCATTAAATTGCTGTAAATGGATGTGCAGGTCATAGGGCAAACCCACAATCTTTGGAATGAGTATAGAATCTTCTAAAAAGAAGTGGGAGACTAATAAACAAAATTCAAATGAGAAACGATCTCAATCCCGAGGTAGGTCTCCTCAAAAGGAGCCCTCTGAAAGGAGGTATAACCTCAGGAATAGGGATAATTTGAGAAAACCTGATAGGTATCAAGATACTGATACACGTTCCTCTCGTCCCTTTCAGGTCTCATCACAGACTTCGGAAAGAAGAGGACGAACAGAACATAGAGAAGAACGTGTGAAATCGAAAGATGACAAGCACGCTCCAAAAACTAAAGCAAAACCTCAATTCTCCTAAAAGAAAGTCGCAGGTCTTATAGTAAGACATGCCGAGAATTCTGAGAACGCAACTCAAGAACGGAGAATGGGCTCAGACAATGCTGGACAGTGCAGCAGAAGTCACAATAGCTCGCCAGAACCTGATGGAACTTCTGGAGATAGTGGACTTGAATGAGTACATTACAGTAGAGACTGTAGACACCAGGGTTAGTGCTCCACAAAAGTTATATGACATAACACTCCGGATGGAGGGAGACAAACCTAGTCAGGTTAAAGCACTTTTTTGGGAAAAACTATCAAAGGGTTATGACATACTTCTAGCAGAAAAAGACTGGCCACCACAATTTGTCAGGGAGTGCCCACACGGCGAGGACATGATTATGCCTGCCTTCTCCAATCACATTCCAATTCACTTAAAATATACATATGCCAGAAAATGGGAGGTGGCCCAGGCTCCAGCATTATATAAAAATCATGTAGGATGGGATGAGGACTCCCCTCACCATAAAATACATCTGAAGCATGAACCTACTGCACAGAGGCAGTATCCTATTAAGCAAGAAGCTAAAAAACAGGTCAGGGAGATTTTAAATCAACTTGAATATCAAGGGGTGATTGAAACATGCACCTCCTCCATGAACAATCATTTGTTTCCTGTCTCCAAACCAGACAATACATATCGTCTAGTTTTGGACTACAGACATTTAAACACTTGTTCTAAAACTTTTGCAGTGCAAAATGCATATAGCACAGCATTAATGAATAACATTGTGCGTAAAAAATACAAAACAACATTAGACATCTCAAATGGTTTCTTTTGTCAAAACAAAGCACCGGAAAGTAGGTACTTAACGGCATTCTCCATAATGGGGACCCAGCGTCACTTTTGTCGACTCCCAGAAGGGTTCAAGAACAGCCCAGGTTTATTCTCAGCGAGGGTAAAGGAGTTACTACAAATTTATGATAACGAGGCATTGTCCTATGTCGATGACATTTATCTGACAGACGATGACTTGGAAAAACACTTGAACAGGGTGAGCACCATTATACTGGGATTCGCCTCTGAGGGCTACAAGTTCAACTTTAAAAAGTCCCGAATTGCCCATCTCAATGTCCTATTTTTGGGATATGAGCTTTCAAGTGAAGGCAAGAGCTTGGCAGCTAACTTTCTAGAGAAATGTGCGCTGCTCCAACCTCCAAAGACGCTAAAAAACTTACAATCAATACTGGGATTCCTAAATTTTGGAAGAACATACATTCTAACCTACACAGAAAGGGTTAAACCTCTCTATGCATTAATCAAACCTGATTTTTCAATTAAAAACTGGACACAGGAACACACAGAAATTTTGCGTTCACTCCAGGCTAACATGTTAGCAACAAATCACTTACAAACACGCGTAAGTCAAAGAAATTTGGTGATTCGAATAATTTTGGGTCAATGTGGATTCACCTACTTAACCTTCAATGAGGTTGAGAAAGTACCAATCGCATACAAATCACATTTGTACACACAAGCGGAAATGTGCTTCAGTTCAACTGAAAAAATTCTGACAGCAGTTCAAACAGCTGTAGCAAAAGAAAGAGCCTTAGCCCAAGGGAAACGCATAATTGTCGTTACCCCGGTACCAGCTTTAGAAGCGGTCACAAAAGCAAGCATTCCAAATGCTAAAGCTTTACATCCGAGATGGATACAATGGGTTCATTCTCTTGCTGCAACTGATGTTGAATATGTTTTTGATCCAGATTTAAAAACACAGGCATTTCTCCAATATGAACAAGAATGTCCTCTGCCCACTGAGATTCTGCCTCTCGATCAGTATGAATTCGTAATTTACACTGACGGATCCGCAAAGCCCGCAACAGGGAGTAAGCAAGCTTACAGTGCAGCGTGTGCTATCATTAAAGGTCGCATGCGAAATGGCATCTTCAGACCTATGGTCACAAAAACTCAGTCACTAGGTGATTGTACAGCTCAGCGAGCTGAACTACAGGCATTCAAACTGGCACTTGAGAGTACGGATTGAGAATTCCTCACACTGATAGTGTGCGATTCCTATTACTGTGTTCAGTCGTATAATGACTATATACGAACCTGGCTTGAAAATGGTTTCAAAGATGCGAAGGGTGGCACAATAAAGCACAAATTGCTTTGGGAACAAGTAGTTCAGTTGAAAAACGAACTACCAAAGGCTCACGTGATTCACACACTGAGTCATCAGCGTGATGGCGTTCACGTTGCAGGGAATTCATTGGCTGACAAAGCTGCGAAGGGGGCTGTTCAGACGGCTTCCGTAGCTGCGATCACTCATTCCAAAACAAAAATAGACGGTGAGATAATGTTAGCTGTCAATGCTTCAAGCAAAGGCAGCAGTGCAGCATTACCAAAAAAGTTTCCACTCAAGTACTCTTATGTAATTGATGCGAACAACGTTCCTTTTGCTCGAATCCCTGGAGTGGGGGATAGGGTAATTCCAAACATGGAACGAAGAGCAGCCTTGATTTATGAAACACATTTGGGAGAGGGCCTGTCACATCAAGGGATCTCTAAAACAATTTTGACATTAAAAGAGATGTACTGGTGGCCTGGAATGAATACAGAAATTCACATATTTATCAACAACTGCTTAGACTGTAAATTACAGCGAGAGAGCCACCAGATACCATGCTGCGAATGCGGCAGCCCAGTACAGACACCACTGTTAGACAGTATTAGGCTATCTACTCGCCTGCGTCCTGCTGGACAAAGGCATTCCTGCAAATACTGAATCTAGGTTCCTATGGTTATGGCCTCAGCGCTCGGCTGACGCTCGAACTGTTATAAAAGATTTGCGAGTCTTTATCAGCACATACGCAATAGGCACGCTACATTCTGACCAGGGTCCTGCGTTTAGCTCTAGGGCTTACAAGGAGGCCATGGCCAGTCTGGGCATTGCATTTCGGTACTCCTCTCCATTCCATCCTGAGGGAAATTCTGTTGTGGAAAGGAAAAACCGGGACATAAAGCAGTCTATAACAGCTAGGGTATTAGGCTCGGGTGATGGGTGGGTCAAACACCTCAATAGCGTGCAGCGCGCTCTTAATAACCTGCCAAGAAGTTCTCTAGGGGGTGTCACTCCATATGAGGTCCTATTTGGGACAAGAATGTGGGTTCCAGACTTAGAACACGTAGGCACAGTGTTGGAAATGAAACCATTTGATATCAAAGATCGTTTGGCTGTTTTACAGGATCTTAACAAATTAAGAACGAAACAAAGCAACGTATCCCTACAGCCAACCACCACTGGGGAAACATCGGCGGTCCCAGCAAGGCCTGTCTAGATTCCAAAAGTTGGGGATCTAGTCAGAGAAAAAATCGCGGACAAGAAGGAATTTGGACCTTCTTACAGACAACCGGTACCTGTTCTAGCAGTTCAAGGAACAAGAACATTACTTCTGCCGCCCCTTGCTGGAAGAAAGGAGAAAAGATTTGTGTCCATCGACCTCATCAAACCACAACATGTGGCCAATACTAAGCAGTAGGCCTCGTGGACTCCGACCTAGTAGCAGACGCACTCCTCTCGCTACTATTCAAGAGGTTCAGACTGAAAGACTGATCACGATCGAGAATTCAGCTGTAACAAATGAAGGACTAAGCAACCAGGCTATGGAACTCATCCCTCTTGACAACCAAGTAACAGTTCGTCCAAATACACCTGTCTACACTAACGTGACACGTGAAGAACTGGTTCCTGTGAATTCAACAAATCCTGATGCAATTCCAACAATTGACAGAACTGCTTCTGGCTATTTCATTGACTTTGATACGTTCTCAGAAGATCCGAGTGAACCTGAAACGACGCCAGCATCATCAAGACTCAAGCAGCAAGTACGAGACTTTATTCACTTTCTGAAAAAGACTTATCTGGTTTCTCCATGGATTGAACTCTGGATTACATCTGGACTTTTTGTTTTCCTGCTCTGGCTAGCTTTGGTAACAACTGTAAGCATGCTTATAAATGGCAGATACATCCATGTGAACAGTGAAGGAAAAGACGTGAATGTACTTTTGAAACCACATAAATCTTCCCATCGTGAAGCAAGAGACTTGTCATCAGTGAACATCACAGCTGTTCCTATACAGGATGGTATAGTGTGGGACAAAACAGATTATGAAATCTTCAGCCCGAGTGAACAATTGAACATTCCACATTTGTTTAAAATTTCACTAAGTGATTTAATTACGTCCAGTACCTATTCCGATGATTGGGACTTTGAGACTGTGACGATATAATGTTTGATCTAGAAAAATCTGCTGCATTTTCTAAAAATGAATTTTTAGAAGGTTCATCAGACTATGAACAACTGTATTGTTATAACCACTATGGTCATCATTATTTGCACAAAACTGCATATCCAAGAAATGTGTTTATGTTTAACCAATGGGAACATTGTCCTACACCGCCACAAGGTAGTTCAAAAACTTTTGCTAGTAAGTTTCCATATTTTTCAGGTTACAATACATCTGATCCATAAAAGTTTTACTATAAAAATGTAAACAAAACAGGACTGAAAATTATGTTAACAAATAGGAAACAGATTTATTCTGAAGCATTTATTGCCCAACTGTCTACACAGGGTTTCGACTTATGGAAAGACACAATTGAGACAAAAACTGTCTGGGGTAGTAAAGATTGGCAAGTACAGTGTATAGAAGCTTTATTTAGAGCCTGTATTATCCCTGAACAAATACTGTTTTTGAATGACACCGTCCAACAAACATCTTGTCTTGGATTCGCCAAGATCAAAGAGATGAGTACACCTTCTGTGCCAGCACCTGCCAGTGATAATGATACAAAGGCAGTGGTGACAGTGGGTTAACAACTTTGTCCTCCAGAATGTATTCATTGGATGGCATTGTATCCTCTGCTATCGACATTCTAGAACAAGATTTGGCTATGTTACAACAAGGTCAATCCCAATTACGTTCTATAGTGTTATTGACATGGACGCTGCAATCTTTGCGAGCGGGCTATGTGCCTTGGCGTTTCATCAACACGTCGTCTCTGTTTGCAGAATACAATCTAACTGATAAACAGATTGAATTGGCACATAGAGGAGCAAGGTATACAGTGCTGAGCATTGAAAAAATTGAGAAATTACCGTTTACAGTGGCAGAAAAACCAGCTACAGAATGGCTTATTCATGGCAAAATAACATTGCCTGTGACTACTTTTCGGTTTCAGTATTGCCTCAGACGGATGCAAGCAGGCAGATATGAAAGGTTGGGTAAGGAATACATTAAGACATCTTGGGATTTACCGTGTACACATACATGTTGGAGTGGGGATCGTGAAGTGTTTCTTAGCGGTACCAACTGTAAACATGCACTGACCGGTTCACTCATATGTCAGGACATTTCTTTACACAGGGCTTGTAATGGTTCTGTGGCAAACTTGTCTTGCCACCAGCGGGGTACACCAGCTGCTGTGATTAATCCAGCGTTTGGACAACTTTCTAACGGGAGTTACCTCATTTTGAATGATCAGAGTTGCTGTGGAATGTTGCCAGGCTTCCCATATCTAGTAACGGTCAACTCCAGGGTCACTTGTTGTATGCAAGTATTGTTTCCCCCAATAGACACAGTCAGGGAGTCGCCTCTATGGCCTTCGCTGAATGTCTCTTTTATAAGATTTGATACTTTGAGCAGAATGAAAGCCATGCTTTTACAGCAAACAGTGCCTTTGACCTCGGCTAAAGAAACCTATGATCTGCAAGTAGCAAGGACTTCGGCTGAGATACAGGCTCTAATACATACAAACTGCCCTATACATTTCATAGAAATGATATCACGTATCTTTAACATGTCAGATACAACAGGAATTGTACATGTATTTAAGAGCATTTGCTCCGGTCTGTTAGCACCGTTCCAGGCAATACTTGGAATTATCCCCAACTTTGCACATTCGGTGTTTGGTGGCATACCATTAATTCTCGCACTTGTTGCCGGAATTTTATTCATCTTTCTGCTATTGCGCTATGGCCAGCCTATTCGCCAACATCACTCCGAGCAAAATGGAGAAAGCTCTCCTTGAAAGACAGTGCCGTGAGCGAATAGTACAGCTATTGGGCATGACTCGTCTACGGGACCTTAATACCACGTGGTTCCTGTCATTTAGACCAATGTGGCAAGATTGCATCTTACCTGTTCTACGCTGCCTGCTATGCGGTAAAGAATGCGTGTTGGACGCTTGTCTAACATATCCATCAGCTGCGCCAAAGGACGTCGATACTTTGCTGGTCCCGATAACGGCCCATGCTCTGTATTGTCCCCAGAGGCTCCCAATCCTGATGTCAGCATTCATTGAGATCTCACAGTCGCCTCCTGCTGCTGCTGAGGTACGAGAAATGACTCCAGGCACACAGGTAACAACGGACGCGAACATTGCTGCGGCGACCTATGCTGAGAGCGATGCTTCCCATCTTTGTGCGATCAATCTTTTACACGAGGTGTTCCAACTTACACCAGCGACAGTGGATGATGTTTTGTCTATTGAAATAGATGATCTCATGTTTACACCAGACCCGTAAATGACTCTGATTCGGCATACTATGTTCCAGAGAGACAGCAACAATTTGGCCTTCATTTTTCAAAAACTTGGAACTCTACCAAATTTGAACTTTTTGTCCCATTTTTCGAACGAAAATGGCACTTCGCTCTGCTTAAAGTAAAACTAGCCTTATAATATGGACTTGGCAGTACTTCCAGGGACATTTAAGTCATCTTGTGTCTAACTCAGTTCATTTAAATTTCGTGACAGGAAATGACTTTGATTTTGTACAAGCTTATCAATCATTTTCGTCTTTTGTAAATATTGCTTTTTATATTACATTCCGATTGCATTTATTTCAAACTTTATGCAGGAAATGATAAGCATTGCTTACTGATGTCCAGAAACCTTTGCATTTTTAAATATGTCTTTTAAAGCTTTTTAGGATATGTTTTAATATGCGGTACTCCATTTTAATGTTTAGCATTTTAAATGTTTTAGCATTTTAGTATTGTCGTATACACGAAAGAGGAGTGGGTGTTGTATACTTTATAGGGTGTCCATAAACGGGCTTTCTAGAATCATGTCCTTATATAGGCACAATTCGCCTTACCCTTATATAGGCATGAAATCCCAGACCTTATTTAGGCATAAACCGTGCACTCCAAATACAGGCATGGATTCCGGCATCCGTCCACCCTAGCGTCTCAACGAGTCCATGAAAAAAAACAGACCCTTAGGCTGCGGGAGTTTCCCTTGCCCAGGACTATTGATTTCTTCAAGGACTCATATATTATGCATGAACCATTATTCCTTAGGGGTTCATTCATGACGTCTTTCGCTGCCCAACTCACGTCAATCCTAACATTTTCAGGTATACATATACCTTCCCAAACCCCTGTAAATCAGAGGAGACCTCGACTTCAGAGGAGCCCGTTTCCCGGCCGGACGCACTGAGAAGACGCTGTCATTCCTGCACGCAGAGAGTCCAGCTTCCAGTGATCTAACTTCCCTTGCGGGGTGTTGGAGTTCGAGTCCGGAAAGAGATTCCTACCTCTCTCATCCTTCAGGTATGGAGCAGACTAGAAGCTAGAGGGACTCTTGGCATACTAGACTCTTGGCATACTAGGCGTAACATACTCTTAGTATACTCTAGTCAGGAATACAGCACCTACTTCTACTTCTCCCTAGACCTAGGACAGGTTAGGTACACTGGGTAGAACTAGGCTAGAAACGCATCGTATGAGTACTCGCATTTTTAGGCTATGTCATTTTATGTAAATGCATATATGCTGAAAAGATAATGCTAACGCAGTATTATTTATTTCTACTGCTCACTCTGTACATTATTTATCTTGCATACTGTCTTGTGATCGTAACAGCACATCTAACTTACAACAGAAACAAGACTGTTCGATAAACCTTTTTATTGAAACGCCCGTCTGTTATTTCTGTGTAACTTTGAGAGTAACTGAACCATGCACGACTGAGCTGAGTGAAATAGTTATCTATTGTTTCTACGACTCTGGGACACGTCCTGATTCTAAAAGGGAAACACAGTGGTCATGTTTTGCGGCTGCCAGAAACTACTCCCTTCTTGTTGTCAAGAAGTTTTAAGTGGCCTCTGAGCTCGCTGGCACAAGTAATTAAGTTTAATATACTCGATAGGGACATACCGACCTTAGTCCTATGTCAAACCTATAGGATATATTATTCCAATGCGCAGAGCCTATTAGGGAAATAGGAGCTACACTACAACATGGTGGTGGAAGGCCCTTTGCACAGCTAGAATGGTCAAGTATTACTTACTGCAAAATGTGGGTGTTAAACTGGTACAAATGGTGCACAAACCTCTCTTCTGTCTGTGCCAATCTTGCCTCTTTCTGCATTTCTCTTGCTTCTTTCTGCACCTTTCTTTCTCTTTCTGCACCTCACTATCTTCTTTCTGCACTTCACTTGCCTCTTTCTGCACGTCAATTGCCTCTTTCAGCACCTCTGTTGCTTTTCTGCAGATCTCTTGCCTCTTTCTGCACCTCTCTTGCCTCTTTCTGCACCTCCATGGCCTCTTTATGCACTCCTCTTGCTTCTTTCTACACCTCTCTTGCCTCTTTCTGCTCCTCTCTTTCCTCTCTGTGCATTTCTCTTGCCTGTTTCTGCACTTCACTTGCCTCTTTCTGCACTTCACTTGCCTCTTTCAGCACCTCACTCTCTTCCTTCTGCACCTCTCTTGCCTATTTCTGCACCTCACTCTCTTCTTTCTGCACTTCACTTGCCTCTTTCTGCACTTTGCTTGCCCCTTTCTACACGTCACTTGCCTCTTTCAGCACCTCTGTTGCTTTTTTCGGCAGATCTCTTTCCTCTTTCTGCTCCTCTCTTCCCTCTTTCTGCACTTCTCTTGCCTCTTTCTACACTTCTCTTCCCTCTTTCTATACCTCTCATGCCTCTTTCTGCACCTCACTTGCCACTTTCTGCACTTCTCTTGCCTCTTTCTACACTTATCATGCCTCTTTCAGTACCACTCTTGCCTTTTTCTGCACCTCTGTTGGTACATTCTGCACTGCTCTTGCTTCTTTCTGCAACTCTGTTGCAAATTTATGCATCCCTCTTGCCTCTTTCAGAACCCCTCTTCCATCTTTCTGCACCTCTCATGCCTCTGTCTGCACACCTGTTCCCTCTTTCTGCAATAGATTTGCCTGTTTCTGCAACTCTCTTGCCTCTTTCTCCAGTTCTTTTGACTCCTTCTGCACCTCTATTGTTTCTTTCTGCACTTGTCTTGCCTCTTTCTGCACCCCTCTAGCCTCTCTCTGCACCCCTGTTGCTGCTTTCTGCACTTCTCTTGCTTCTTTCTGTACCTCTCTTGCTTCTTTCTGAACCCATCTTGCCTCTTTTTGCACCCCTCCGTCCCCTTTCTGCACCTCTCTTGCCTCTTTCTGTACCTTGATTGCTTATTTCTGCACTTCTTTTGCCTCTTTATGCACCTCTCTGGCTTCTTTCTGCACAACTGTTGTCTCTTTCTGCACTTGTCTTCCCTCTTTATGCACCTCTCTTGCCTTGTTCTGCTCCTCACCTGCTTCTTCCTTCATCTCTATTGCCTCTTTATGTGTCTCTATTGCCTCTTTCTGCAACTCTGTTGCTTCTTTCTGCACTTCTCTTGCCTTTTTCTGCACCCTTCTTGTCTTTTTCAGCACCTCTGTTGCTTCTTTCTGCAATTCTCTTCCTTCTTTCTGCACCCCTCTTGCCTCTTTCTGTACCTCTGTTGGTTCTTTCTGCCCTGCTCTTGCTTCCTTTTGCACCTCTTTTGCAGATTTCTATATCTCTCTTGCCTATTTCTGCACCCCTGACCCCTGTTTCTGCACCTTTCCTGCCTGTTTCTGCACCTCTCTTGCCTCTTTTTGCACCTCTGTTGCTTCTTGCTGCACTTCTCTTGCCTCTTTCTGCACCACTCTTGCCTCTTTCAGCACCTCAGTTGCTTCTTTCTATACTTCTCCTGCTTCTTTCTGCACCCCTCTTGCCTCTCTCTGTACCCTCTTGCCTATTTGTGGAAACCTCCTTCCTCTTTCTGCACCTTTGTTGCCATTTTATGCAGTTCGCTTGCCTCTTTCTGTATCTCTCTTGCTTCTTTCTGCACTTCTCTTGCATCTTTCTGTACCCCTCTTGCCTCTTTCTGGCCACCGGTTGTTTTTTTCTGAACTGCTCTTGCTTCTTTGTGCACCTCTTTTGCAAATTTCTGTATCCCTCTGTGAGAAGTTGGCCTGGTATATGCTGTCCACTAATTATAGTGGGCACCTTGCACCAGTCCAAACAACCCCTTATTGGAGATAGGTTAAAGACAACCTTTATTGAAAGCTATCCTAGTGGTAGCTATGGAGAGCAGCCTTCAGGCTAAGTCTTGAAGGAATGTAAAGCAGCTTGTTTTACCAGTCTATAATCTCTTGAGTGACCAAATGAAAGAGGACCACACCAGGTATATATTCAAAATATATGTATTTATTACTAAACACACCCCTCTAGTCTCTTTATGAGGCTAGAGTTCGAAGTACATAAATTATAAGTCAGTTATTCACAGTAATAGCACAAATACATGTTTGAGCCCTAGGGGCGTACCAAACCATATACCAATAAAGTGGTATAAGAACCACGACTGAGCTAGACACAAGGCCTAGAGCCTGTAGAAGTGCTTGGACCACAAGGAACCACCCAAGGCAGTGACACAGGGGACCCACGGGGGACGCGTGCAGTGTAGTAACACAGCCACGAATCGCCGTTAACTTCTATGGGGAAAGTCGCGGTTGGGAATTTAAAGAAAAGGGTCACTTAAAAGAGGACTTGGAGCAAACCCTGTTAGAACTAGGTCGTTCTAGAGTCTATACCCACGGGAGCACCGGAGTACTCGTGTTACCTCACCCAGGGAAGCCGGGTGCATAGGTGCCTTTCGGGGTCGGGTTTCGTCGTCGATTTGAATGGCGATCTGCTGCAAAGTGCTGCTGGCGACCAAGTGAAAAGTGTCCGGGTGGATCCAAGGGTGGATCAGAGATCTGAAGAACCTGAAAGCAGAGGGGACAGAGTCTGGGTCACTAGCCAGTGACCAGGAAGGTGATGAGCAGATGCCCACCGATGTCGGGTGCTTCAGGTAGGTTGATGGTTGTCTTGTCTCTTCAGCCACGAGGTCCAGGAGGCGTTGTCGGCGACCAGGAGCAGGATTCAGACTGCACACGATGTTTGTCGAGTACTGAGGTGTCGGCGACCGGATTGGACCCAACAGGCCTTGGCAACGGCAAGTCTCGTGGAAAGTAAAGAAGGACGATGGTGCAGACCAGCAAGGTCTGAGGGACTCACCCAGCAAGGGTAAGTCAGGGCAAGCCTGGAGCAACTAAGGAAGCCCAGGCAGGATAAGATTGGCCTTCGTTAGGGGCTACTAGCCAACGAACTAGCGACCGCGAAGGAGCCTCGAGTGGACGCACTTGGAGCTGGCTCACAGGACACTCGTGGAGTGGAGGCCAGAAATCTTCGGTGCAGCTGGTGCTGGAGGCGGGGGCTACTCGGAGCCCAAAGCACAACTTTGTGGGCATCCAGGAAGAGGATGCACTTACAAATGTGCTTGGTGTCCAGGGGTCACGGTTCCACGTTACCCACGATAGCTACGGGCCTCAGATTTGCTGGGGACTCAGGGCAGCCTCGGAGAAGTTTGGAAATCCACCTCTGGTGATGCAAAGACTTCGGCGTCCGACGGGAGCTTCAGCAATGAAGACCGGACAATTGCTTCATTGGTGCCTGCCAAGCAGGGGAGTCACTCCTTGACCCCAAGGGAGATTCTTCTGTCCTCTAATCTTTAAGTAGAGCATCGAAGGTCCAGGATTCTGTGTCAGAGTTTCGTCCAAGGATAATCTAAAGTCCTAAGGACTGGGGTCCCATACTTATACTAAATTAGGGGGTTGGACTTACTCTGTGGTCCCACCTATGGGTGGGTCAGGGCAGAGGGGTGGCTACACCCCTTTCCCTTTGTCAAGTTCACGCCAGAGCAGGGGCTGGAAGCCCCTGAACCGGTTTGAACTGGGGTATGCACAGGGACACCAAATGTGCCCCCAGTGCAGGACTTCAAAGCACCAGAGAGTGCTCCCGCCCAGCCCCAATACACACTATCCTGTCTGGGGAGGTGGTTACACCTCCCTGAGACAGGAAACCTATTGTCCAGGCCTCCCCTGACGGAGTTTCGGTCAGCAGCAGGAGGCCAGACTTGTGTCTGTGGCAGCGGCATCCATTTTGTGATGCCAGGGCTTTGGAAAGAAGTTACAGGGCAAGCCAGTGTGTACATGTCTCTCCCTCTAGAAGGGTGGAATGCTACCCCCGCCGCCAGAATTGGCGGGGGGGGGTAGTATTCCAAGATGTTTGACACCAAACACGACATGTTTCTGTGCAGCCATCCCAAAGTTAGCATTTAACGCGAGGTTATAATGCGCTTAAGAGTATATGGTCAGGCTGCACTACAAACAGCATCACAGAAGGGTCTCCAAATGCTGCAGAGGGGCCCTGCTCATGCATCCTGCTTTCCTCTTTCAGCACCCCGCTTCCATCTTTCTGCACCTCTCTTGCCTCTGTCTGTACACCTGTTCCCTCTTTTTGCACCCCTTTTTCCTGTTTCTGCAACTTTCTTGATGCTTTTGCAGTTCGTTTGCCTCTTTCTGCACCCAGTTGCTTCTTTCTGCACTTCTCTTGCTTCTTTCTGTACCTCTCTTGCTTCTTACTGAACCCATCTTGCCTCTTTTTGCACCCCTCCTTCCTCTTTCTGCAACTCTCTTGCCTCTTTCTGCACCTTGATTGCTTATTTCTGCACTTCTTTTGCCTCTTTCTGCACCTCTCTGGCTTCTTTCTGCACAACTGTTGTCTCTTTCTGCACTTGTCTTCCCTCTTTCTGCACCTCTATTGCCTATTTCTGCTCCTCACCTGCTTCTTTCTGCATCTCTATTGCCTCTTTATGTGTCTCTATGGCCTCTTTCTGCAACTCTAGCTTCTTTCTGCACTTCTCTTGCTTTTTTATGAACCCTTCTTGTCTTTTTCGGCACCTCTGTTGCTTCTTTCTACAATTCTATTCCTTCTTTCTGCACCCCTCTTCCCTCTTTCTGTACCCCTCTTGCCTCTTTGTACGCCTCTCCTACCTCTTTCAGCACCACTATTGCCTCTGTCTGCACCTCTGTTGGTTCTTTATGCACTGCTCTTGCTTCCTTTTGCACCTCTTTTGCAAATTTATATATCTCTCTTGCCTCTTTCTGCACCCCTGACCCATCTTTCTGCACCTTTCCTGCCTGTTTCTGCACCTCTCTTGCCTCTTTTTGCACCACCGTTGCTTCTTGCTGCACTTCTCTTGCCTCTTTCTGCACCACTCTTGCCTCTTTCAGCACCTCAGTTGCTTCTTTCTATACTTCTCCTGCTTCTTTCTGCACCCCTCTTGCCTCTTTGTGAAAACCTCCTTCCTCTTTCTGCACCTTTCTTGCCATTTTCTGCAGTTCGCTTGCCTCTTTCTGCACCTCTCTTGGTTCTTTCTGTACTTCTCTTGCCACTTTATGCACCCCTCTTGCCTCTTTCAGCACTTCTATTTCTTCTTTCTGCACCTCTCCTGCTTCTTTCTGTACCCCTCTTGCCTCTTTTTGCACCTCTCTTTCCTCTTTCTACACCTCTCTTGCCTATTTCTGCAGTTCTCTTGCCTCTTTCTGCACCTCTTTTGCTTCTTTCTGTACTTTTCTTGCCTCTTTCTGTGCCCCTATTGCCTCTTTCTGTGCCTCTTTTGTAAATTTTTGTATCCCTCTTGCCTCTTTCTGCACCCCTTGTTCCCTCTTTCTGCACCTTTCCTGCCTCTTTTGCACCTCTCTTGCCTCTTTCTGCAACTCCGTTTATTCTTACTGCACTTCTCTTGACTCTTTTGTGAGAAGTTGGCCTGGTATATGCTGTCCACTAATTATAGTTGTGAGAAGTTGGCTTGGCATATGCTGTCCACTAATTATAGTGGGCACCGTGCACCAGTCCAAATCGACTCTTATGGTAGGTAGGTTAAAGACAACCTTATTGAAAGCTATCCTAGTGGTAGCTATGGAGAGCAGCCTTCAGGCTAAGTCTTGAAGGAATGTAAAGCAGCTTGTTTTACCAGTCTATAATCTCTTGAGTGACCAAATGAAAGAGCACCACACCAGGTATATATTCAAAATATATGTATTTATTACTAAACACACCCCTCTAGTCTCTTTATGAGGCTAGAGTTCGAAATACCTAGGTTATAAGATCTTAAATCACAGTAATAGCACAAATACACGTTTGGGCCCTAGGGGCGTACCAAACCATATACCAATAAAGTGGTATGCGAACCACGACTGAACTAGACACTAGGCCTAGAGCCTCTAGAAGTGCTTGGACCACAAGGAACCACCCAAGGTAGTGACACAGGGGACCCACAGGAGACGCGTGCAGTGTAAATACACAACCGCGATACGCCGTTAACTTCTATGGAGAAAGTCGGGATCGGGAAAATAGAGGAAAGGGACACTTAAAAGAGGACTAGGACAAAACCCTTTGAGATCTAGGACTTTGAAGAGTCTCTACCCACGGGAGCACCGGAGTACTCGTGTTACCTCACCCAGGGAAGCCGGGTGCATAGGTGCCTTTCGGGGTCGGGTTTCGTCGTCGTTTCGTATGGCGATCTGCTGCAAAGTGCGGCTGGCGACCAGGAGAAAAGTGTCCGGGTGGATCCAAGAGTGGATCGGAGTTCTGAAGAACCTGAAAGCAGAGGGGACAGAGTCTGGGTCACTAGCCAGTGACCAGGGAGGCGATGGACAGATGCCCACCGATGTCGAGTGCTTCAGGTTCGATGACGGTCGTCTTGACTCTTCAGCCACGAGGTCCGGGAGGCGTTGTCGGCGACCAGGAGAAGGATTCGGGCTGTTGCTCGATGTCTGTCGAGTGCAGAGGTGTCGGCGACCAGATTGGACCCAACAAGCCTTGGCAACGGCAAGTCTTGTGTAAGATGTAGATCGTCGATGATGCAGACCAGCAAGGTCTGGGGAACTCACCCAGCGAGGGTAAGTGAGGGCAGGCCTGGAGCAACCAGACTGCCAAGTAAAGAAAAGATTGGCCTTTGTTAAGGGCTACTAGCCAACGGGATAGCGACCGCGAAGGAGCCTTGTGACGCCGCACGTGGAGCTGGATTACAGGACACTCGTGGAGTGGGGTCCAGTGATCTTCGGAGCAGGTGGTGCTGGAGGCTAGGGCTACTCGGAGCCCAAAGCACGACTTCTTGGGAGACCCAGAAGATGGTGCACTTGCAAGTGTGCTCGGTGTCCAGGGGTCACGGTCTCAAGTCACCCACGATAGCCACGGGCCTCAGCTTTGCTGGAGACTCAGGGTAGCCTCGGGGAAGTCTGAGAATCCACCTCTGGTGATGCGATGACTTCGGCGTCCGACGGGAGCTTCAGTGATGCGAACCGGACAGATGCTTCTTTGGTGCCTGCCAAGCAGGGGAGTCACTCCTTGACCCCAAGGGAGATTCTTCAGTTCTCTAATCGTGAGTAGAGCGTCGAAGGTCCAGGATTCAGTTTCAGAGTTTCGTCCAGGTATAATCTAAAGTCCTAAGGACTGGGTTCCTACCTTTATTCTAAAAATAGGGGATGGACTACTCTGTGGCCCCACCTATGGGTGGGTCAGGGCAGAGGGGTGGCTACACCCCTTTCCCTTTGTCCAGTTCGCGCCAAAGTAGGGGCTGTAAGCCCCTGATCCGGTTTGAACTGGGGTATGCACAGGGACACCAAATGTGCCCCCAGTGCAGGACTTCAAAGCACCCGAAAGTGCTCCCGCCCAGCCCCAATACACATTGTCCTGTCTGGGGAGGTGTTCACACCTCCCTGGGACAGGAAACCTATTGTCCAGGCCTCCCCTGCCGGAGTTTCGTCCAGCAGCAGGAGGCCAGACTCGTGTCTGTGGCAGCAGCATCCATTTTGTGATGCCAGGGCTCTGGAAAGAAGATACCGGACTCGTCAGAGTTAACATGCCTTTCCCTCTAGAAGGGTGGAATGCTACCCCCGCCGCCAGGATTGGCGGGGGGGTAGTATTCCAAGATGTTTGACACCAAACACGACATGTTTAGGTGCAGCCATTCCATAGTTAGCATTTTACCGCGAGGATATAATGCGTTTAAGAGTATATGGTCAGACTGCACTACAAACAGCATCAGAGATGGTCTCCGAACGCTGCAGAGGGGACCTGCTCATGCAGGGGCACCCTCTCACATAGGAACCATGCACTCTGCCTTTAGGATTGATAAGGCCTGCCTTAGGAGTGACTTATAGGTTTATATGTGTGTATGCATTTAGTGATATAGGTAACCTATACCACAGCAAGGGGTGCATGCACCACCTTACCCAGGCTGCAGTAGCAGACCTGTGGTGTCTGTTTGGATGGCCTACCAGGGGTGGCATAATACATGCTGCAGCCCCTGGCAGGCCTCTGAGGTACCTATGCCCTTGGTACATAGTATACCATATACTAGGGACTTACAAGGGCACTCCAGATCCCAATCAGTGATGTGCCTAAGGCACATGGAGACCCTTTTAAAGATTAAACAGCTAGGCTGGGGTTCTGAATAGCAGGGCCCCAGCCAGACTAATGTCGAAAACCAGTGAAGTATCAGCAAAAAGTGGGGGTACCCCTGTGAAGCAGATCCTACTCTTCTACACAACCCCCCAAACGTAGGGACATTAAACTAACCTTGCCCAGTTAAGTCTTCATGTTCTAAGTGGAAATACCTAGAGAGTCCATCTGCATTCGCATGGTTACTCCCAGGCCTATGTTCCACTGTAAAGTCCATCCCCTGTAGGGAAATGGACCACCTAAGCAGTTTGGGGTTTTCACCCTTCATTTGTTTTAGCCATAAGAGGGGCTTATGGTCTGTCTGAACCAGGAAGTGTGTACCAAACAAGTATGGCCTCAACTTCTTCAGAGCCCAGACCACAGCAAAGGCCTCCCTCTCTATGGCTGACCAACGTTTCTCTCTAGGGGTCAGCCTTCTGCTAATAAAAGCTACTGGCTGATCCTGACCTTCTTCATTCAATTGTGACAGTACAGCCCCTACCCCCAATTCAGATGCATCAGTTTGAACAATGAACTTCTTGGAGTAATCAGGACTCTGCAGAATTGGAGCAGTGCACATGGCCTGCTTGAGGTCATCAAATGCCTTTTGACAGCTAACTGTCCACTGAACCTTTTGGGCATTTTCTTAGAAGTTAAGTCATTCAAGGGTGTCACTATTGATCCATACCCCTTGACAAATCTCCTATAGTACCCAGTCAGGCCTAAGAAGGCTCTCACCTGAGTCTGGGTAGTGGGAGCAGTCCAGTCCATGATGGTCTGGATCTTGCTCTGCAAAGGTTGACCCTGGCCTCCACCCACAAGGTGGCCCAGGTACACAACCTGACTCTGCCCTATCTGGCACTTAGTGGCCTTGATAGTCAGGCCTGCCTTTTGCAGGGCCTGTAAAACATTCCTGAGGTGGACCAGGTGATCCTCCCAGGTGGAGCTAAAGACAGCAATATCATCTAGATAAGCTGCACTATAGGCTTCCAGTCCTGTGAGAACTGTGTTCACCAACCTCTGGAAAGTGGCAGGTGCATTTTTCAGACCAAAGGGCATTACCACAAATTGATAATGTCCACTAGGGGTTGAAAATGCTGTTTTGGGCTTTGCAGTATCAGCTAGTCTGATCTGCCAGTAGCCAGCTGTTAGGTCAAATGTGCTGAGATATTTGGCAGAGGCCAAAGTATCTATGAGCTCATCTGCCCTGGGTATTGGATGGGCATCAGTCCTAGTGACTGCATTGAGACCCCTGTAGTCTACACAAAACCTCATCTCTCTTTTTCCACCACTGGTGTGAGGTTTAGGTACTAGGACTACTGGACTAGCCCAAGGGCTATCTGAGGGCTCAATCACTCCCAATTCCAACATCTTCTGGACTTCAGTCCTGATACAGTCCCTGACATGGTCAGGTTGCCTATAAATCTTGTTTTTAATAGGCAGACTGTCCCCAGTGTCCACTTCATGAGTGCACCAGGTGGTCTGACTGGGTGTCAGTGAAAACATATGTCTAAACTGATTGAGGACTTGCCTGCAATCAGTTTGTTGCTGGGTAGTGAGGCTGCCTGCCAAGGCTGCACCATCAACTGACCCATCGTCAGGGTTCTGTGAGAGCAGGTCAGGGAGTGGGTCACTCTCTTCCTCCTGCCCTTCATCAGTAGACATGAGCAAGCCCATGTCTGCCCTGTCCACATATGGCTTAAGTCTGTTGACATGGAGAACCCTTTGGGGACTCCTGGGTATTCCCAGGTCCACTAAGTAAGTGACCTCACCCTTCTGCTCAACAATAGTGTGGGGTCCACTCCATTTGTCTTGGAGAGCTGCTGGGGCCACTGGCTCCAACACCCACACCTTCTGTCCTGGCTGGTAAACAGTCAGAACAGCCTTTTGGTCATGCCAGGCCTTTTGAAGTTCCTGGCTAGCCTCAAGGTTTTTGGTTGCCTTTTTCATGTACTCAGCCATCCTGGAGCGGAGACCAAGTACATAGTCCACTATATCTTGCTTTGGGGGCTTGAGAGGTAACTCCCATCCTTCCTTCACCAAGCACAGTGGACCCCTCACAGGGTGGCCAAACAGAAGTTCAAAAGGGCTGTAACCAACCCCCTTCTGAGGCACCTCCCTATATGCGAATAAAAGGCAGGGCAAGAGTATGTCCCATCTACGCCTAAGCTTTTCTGGGAGCCCTTTAATCATGCCCTTCAAGGTTTTGTTGAATCTCTCAACTAAACCATTGCATTGTGGGTGATAGGGTGTGGTGAACTTATAAGTAACCCCACACTCCTTCCACATTGCTTTTAAGTACCCAGACATGAAGTTTGTACCCCTGTCTGATACTACCTCCTTAGGAAAGCCCACTCTTGAGAAGATTCCCAGGAGGGCCCTTGCCACTACAGGTGCTGTAGTGGTCCTGAGGGAATAGCTTCTGGGTACCTGGTGGCATGATCCACTACCACCAGGATAAACCTGTGCCCAGAGGCTGTTTGGGGATCCATGGGACCAACAATGTCAATCCCTACCCTCTCAAAGGGCACCCCCACCACAGGTAGTGGTATCAGGGGGCCTTTGTAGTGCCACCTGCTTTGCCACTGGCTTGGCAGGTTACACAGGAGCGACAAAACTCCTTACTGTCTTCAGACATGTGGGGCCAGTGAAAGTGAGGGACAATTCTGTCCCAAGTCTTGTTCTGGCCCAGGTGTCCTGCTAAGGGAATATCATGGGCTAGGGTCAATAGGAAGCCCCTGAACTTCAAAGGTATTACCAACCTCCTGGTAGCACCAGGCTTGGGGTCTCTACTCTCTGAGTACAGGAGTCCATCATCCCAATACACTGTATGGGGACCACTAGCTTTCCCAGCAGCCTCAGCAGCAGCTTGCTGTCTGAGGGGTTCAAGGGAGGGGCAGCTCTGCTGCTCCTGGCTCAGATCTGCCCTAGAAGGTCCCCCTGTCCCCAAGAACTCAACCTGGTCAGGTTCAAGTTCCTCTGGGACAGTTCCTTCTTCAGGGCTGAGATCATCCCCCTCAAGTGACTGATCTTCCTCCTGAGCCAAGGGGAAGGCACTGCCTTAACCCTACTACTCCTCCTCTTGGAAGGCACTTGGTCCATTCTTCCAGAATCCAAGGCCTGTTCAGTGCTAGACATTTTGGCTTGTGACCTGGTCACAGCAAACACATCTGCAGGGATCCCCAGCATTTCTGCATGGGTCCTGAGCTCCACTTCTGCCCAAGCAGAAGTCTCTAAGTCATTGCCAAGCAAGCATTCGACTGGTAGGTTTGCACTTACCACAACCTTCTTAAGGCCAGTTACCCCTCCCCAGGAGAAGTTAACAACTGCCAGAGTATGGTCTGGTCTGACATTGCTAGCATTGGTCACTTGGTACATCTCACCAAGCATAACTTGCCCAGGTAGCACAAGGTCTTGTGTCACCATTGTGACACTTGCCCCTGTGTCCCTAAATGCCAAAGCCTCACGTCCATTGATTAAAGGCTGTTGTCTGTACTTGCCCAGATTACTGGGACTCACAGTGGAGGTCACATCCATGCCTCCATCACAGACTAACACAGCCTGAGTCAGTTCCCTGACTAAGTCAGAGCCCAACTCAGTTCCCAGGGTGAACCCTACTAAACCCTTTGCTGGAGCACTTCCACCAACTGTACTAGGGGGAACAGGTGCCTTAGGGGCATTGGTGGGTGCTGGACTGGAGTCTTTGGACTTGGTGCAATCACTGGTCCAGTGGGTCTTTTGCTTACAGACCTTGCACCATGGTTTTCTTTGGCCTTTACCCTTGGTAGACTGGGAATCCCCACCAGAAGAAGATTTTTGGGGGCCTGATGAAGACTTTTGATCTTTACCCTTCTCCCCACCCTTGTCAGAGTTCTTAGCATCTTGCTTCTTGGTTTCCCCACCTTGGTTCTGTACCTTCTGCTTCACCCTGGTTCTGACCCATTTGTCTGCCTTCTTTCCCAATTCTTGGGGAGAGGTCAGATCAGAGTCAACCAGGTACTGATGCAACAGCTGATTTTGACAGTTATTAAGAATCTGCTCCCTCATTATCAGATTATACAATCCTGAGAAGTCACACACCTTACTGCCCATCAACCAGCCTTCCAGAGCCTTGGCAGAACAATCCACATAGTCTACCCAGTCTTGAGTCTGTGCTTTTTGGGTGTCTCTGAACTTCAACCTGTACTGTTCAGTGGTTAGGCCAAACCCATCAATAAGAGCACTCTTCAAGACCTTGTAATTGTCAGCATCCTCCTCTCTAACAGTGAGGAGCTTGTCTCTACCTTTGTCAGCAAAGGAGAGCCACAAGATTGCTGCCCACTGCTCCTGAGGGACCTTCTGTACTTTACAGGCCCTCTCTAAAGCAGTTATCCATTTGTGGATATCATCCCCACTCTGGTAGGGAGGGACAATCTTGCTCAGGTTCCTATGGTCATAGGACCTTTCCCTATCTCTAGGGACATGGCTGCCACCATGGGACTCTAGTCCCAACTTTCTTCTCTCTCTAAGGAGATCTAGGGATTCTCTATCTAAAGCCAATTGCTTCTTCCTGATCTCCAGTTGAGTTTCCTCATACTGGACCAGTCTCTTTCTTCTCTCATGAGAGGATTCCCTCCTGTGAGAAGAAACAGAGCTCCCTATTGAGGTGCCAGAGTGGTTAGACTCCTGAGAAGGAGACCTAGACTTTCTGAGCACACTCATAATCCTTCCTGGGGGGACAAAGGTGTGGTTCTCTAGATCCTCATCTTCATCTTCCCCAGAAGGGATTGGGTTTTCAGGTCAGGGTCATTGTCACCCTCCTGGTCAGTTTCAGAGGGGGCTGGGGGTAGTGGTACCCCTGGTCCCTTCCTCATCTGCTGGCCCACCCTCTGCTCCTACCCCTTCAGTCTCTGAAGACTTACTAAGATCATAAGCCACCAACAACTCCTGGAGGTGTTGGGTGGTGGGACTTTGGCCTGTCCTTAATTTCCTCACGTTACACAAAGCTCTCAGTTCCAAGAATGGGAGTGTGTCATACTTGGAGGGGAAGCTCAATGGCTTCCTGCAGGGCATCTCTGGATCCTGCTTTTAAAGACATTACTAGTGTGGTGTGGTGTATGCACTACCTACTCTAGTGTGGCCTACTAAACTCTCTTGAGTTGTAGAAAGGGTTGTGCTATCCCTTAACACACAACTCTAAGTTCAGTAGAACTTACTGATATTCTAAGCTTAAATTATATGTACCTTAGGTACCTTTAGTGGTTTTCAGTTGATCAATTCAATTGAGATTATCTGGTAAAACAATAGCAAGCTGGAATCCCACACGCTGCACACCAATGTGAGAAGTTGGCTTGGCATATGCTGTCCACTAATTATAGTGGGCACCGTGCACCAGTCCAAATCGACTCTTATGGTAGGTAGGTTAAAGACAACCTTATTGAAAGCTATCCTAGTGGTAGCTATGGAGAGCAGCCTTCAGGCTAAGTCTTGAAGGAATGTAAAGCAGCTTGTTTTACCAGTCTATAATCTCTTGAGTGACCAAATGAAAGAGCACCACACCAGGTATATATTCAAAATATATGTATTTATTACTAAACACACCCCTCTAGTCTCTTTATGAGGCTAGAGTTCGAAGTACATAGGTTACAAGATCTTAAATCACAGTAATAGCACAAATACACGTTTGGGCCCAAGGGGCGTACCAAACCATATACCAATAAAGTGGTATGCGAACCACGACTGAACTAGACACTAGGCCTAGAGCCTCTAGAATTGCTTGGACCACAAGGAACCACCCAAGGTAGTGACACAGGGGACCCACGGGAGACGCGTGCAGTGTAAATACACAACCGCGATACGCCGTTAACTTCTATGGAGAAAGTCGGGATCGGGAAAATAGAGGAAAGGGACACTTAAAGAGGACTAGGACAAAACCCTTTGAGATCTAGGACTTTGAAGAGTCTCTACCCACGGGAGCACCGGAGTACTCGTGTTACCTCACCCAGGGAAGCCGGGTGCATAGGTGCCTTTCGGGGTCGGGTTTCGTCGTCGTTTCGTATGGCGATCTGCTGCAAAGTGCGGCTGGCGACCAGGAGAAAAGTGTCCGGGTGGATCCAAGAGTGGATCGGAGTTCTGAAGAACCTGAAAGCAGAGGGGACAGAGTCTGGGTCACTAGCCAGTGACCAGGGAGGCGATGGACAGATGCCCACCGATGTCGAGTGCTTCAGGTTCGATGACGGTCGTCTTGACTCTTCAGCCATGAGGTCCGGGAGGCGTTGTCGGCGACCAGGAGCAGGATTCGGGCTGCTGCTCGATGTCTGTCGAGTGCAGAGGTGTCGGCGACCAGATTGGACCCAACAAGCCTTGGCAACGGCAAGTCTCGAGTAAGATGTAGATCGTTGATGATGCAGACCAGCAAGGTCTGGGGAACTCACCCCGCCAGGGTAAGTGAGGGCAGGCCTAGAGCAACCAGACTGCCAAGTAAAGAAAAGATTGGCCTTCGTTAAGGGCTACTAGCCAACAGGCTAGCGACCGCGAAGGAGCCTCGTGACGCCGCACGTGGAGCTGGCTTACAGGACACTCGTGGAGTGGGGGCCAGTGATCTTCGGAGCAGGTTGTGCTGGAGGCTAGGGCTACTCGGAGCCCAAAGCACGACTTCTTGGGAGACCCAGAAGATGGTGCACTTGCAAGTGTGCTTGGTGTCCAGGGGTCACGGTCTCAAGTCACCCACAATAGCCACAGGCCTCAGCTTTGCTGGGGACTCAGGGTAGCCTCGGGGAAGTCTGAGAATCCACCTCTGGTGATGCGATGACTTCGGCGTCCGACGGGAGCTTCAGTGATGCGAACCGGACAGATGCTTCTTTGGTGCCTGCCAAGCAGGGGAGTCACTCCTTGACCCCAAGGGAGATTCTTCAGTTCTCTAATCATGAGTAGAGCGTTGAAGGTCCAGGATTCAGTTTCAGAGTTTCGTCCAGGTATAATCTAAAGTCCTAAGGACTGGGTTCCTACCTTTATTCTAAAAATAGGGGATGGACTACTCTGTGGCCCCACCTATGGGTGGGTCAGGGCAGAGGGGTGGCTACACCCCTTTCCCTTTGTCCAGTTCGCGCCAAAGCAGGGGCTGCAAGCCCCTGATCCGGTTTGAACTGGGGTATGCACAGGGACACCAAATGTGCCCCCAGTGCAGGACTTCAAAGCACCCGAAAGTGCTCCCGCCCAGCCCCAATACACATTGTCCTGTCTGGGGAGGTGGTCACACCTCCCTGGGACAGGAAACCTATTGTCCAGGCCTCCCCTGCCGGAGTTTCGTCCAGCAGCAGGAGGCCAGACTTGTGTCTGTGGCAGCAGCATCCATTTTGTGATGCCAGGGCTCTGGAAAGAAGTTACCGGACTCGTCAGAGTTAACATGCCTTTCCCTCTAGAAGGGTGGAATGCTACCCCCGTCGCCAGGATTGGCGGGGGGGTAGTATTCCAAAATGTTTGACACCAAACACGACATGTTTAGGTGCAGCCATTCCATAGTTAGCATTTTACCGCGAGGATATAATGCGTTTAAGAGTATATGGTCAGGCTGCACTACAAACAGCATCAGAGATGGTCTCCGAACGCTGCAGAGGGGCCCTGCTCATGCAGGGGCACCCTCTCACATAGCAACCATGCACTCTGCCTTTAGGATTGATAAGGCCTGCCTTAGGAGTGACTTATAGGTTTATATGTGTGTATGCATTTAGTGATATAGGTAACCTATACCACAGCAAGGGGTGCATGCACCACCTTACCCAGGCTGAAGTAGCAGACCTGTGGTGTCAGTTTGGATGGCCTACCAGGGGTGGCATAATACATGCTGCAGCCCCTGGCAGGCCTCTGAGATACCTATGCCCTTGGTACATAGTATACCATATACTAGGGACTTACAAGGGCACTCCAGATCCCAATCAGAGATGTGCCTAAGGCACATGGAGACCCTTTTAAAGAGGAAACAGCTAGGCTGGGGTTCTGAATAGCAGGGCAACAGCCAGACTAATGTCGAAAACCAGTGAAGTATCAGCAAAAAGTGGGGGTACCCCTGTGAAGCAGATCCTACTCTCCTACAATAGTGGGCACCTTGCACCAGCCCAAACAATCCCTTATTGGAGATAGGTTAAAGACAACCTTTATTGAAAGCTATCCTAGTGGTAGCTATGGAGAGCAGCCTTCAGGCTAAGTCTTGAAGGAATGTAAAGCAGCATGTTTTACCAGTCTATAATCTCTTGAGTGACCAAATGAAAGAGGACCACACCAGGTATATATTCAAAATATATGTATTTATTGCTAAACACACCCCTCTAGTCTCTTTATGAGGCTAGAGTTCGAAATACATAAGTTATAAGTTAGTTATCAACAGTAATAGCACAAATACACGTTTGAGCCCTAGGGGCGTACCAAACCATATACCAATAAAGTGGTATAAGAACCACGACTGAGCTAGACACAAGGCCTAGAGCCTGTAGAAGTGCTTGGACCACAAGGAACCACCCAAGGTAGTGACACAGGGGACCCACGGGGGACGCGTGCAGTGTGATAACACAGCCACGAATCGCCGTTGACTTCTATGGGGAAAGTCGCAGTTGGAAGTTTAAAGAAAAGGGACACTTAGAGAAGGACTTGGAGCAAACCCTTTTAGAACTAGGTCGTTCTAGAGTCTATACCCACGGGAGCACCGGAGTACTCGAGTTACCTCACCCAGGGAAGCCGGGTGCATAGGTGTCTTTCGGGGTCGGGTTTTGTCGTCGTTTTCAATGGCGATCTGCTGCAAAGTGCTGCTGGCGACCAAGTCGAAAGTGTTCGGGTGGATCCAAAGGTGGATAGAAGATCTTAAGAACCTGAAAGCAGAGGGGACAGAGTCTGGGTCACTAGCCAGTGACCAGGAAGGTGATGAGCGAATGCCCACCGATGTTGGGTGCTTCAGGTAGGTTGACAGTCGTCTTGACTCTTCAGCCATGAGGTCCAGGAGGCGTCGACGACAACCAGGAGCTGGAATCCAGCTGCCCACAACGTCTGTCGATTGCTGAGGTGTCGGCGACTGGATTGGACCCAACAAGCCTTGGCAACGGCAAGTCTCTTGGAAATAGAAGAAGGACGGTGGTGCAGACCAGCAAGGTCTGAGGGACTCACCCAGCAAGGGTAAGTCAGGGCACTTCTGGAGCAACTAGGGAAGCCCAAGCAGGATAAGATTGTCCTTCAGGAGGGCCTACTAGCCAACGGACTAGTGACCGCAAAGGAGCCTCGAGTGGATGCACTTGGAGCTGGCTCACGGGACACTCGTGGATTGGAGGCCAGTGATCTTCAGTGAAGTCGGTGCTAGAGGCGGGGGCTACTCGGAGCCCAAAGCACAACTTCGTGGGATCCCAGGAAGAGGATGCACTTGCAAATGTGCTTGGTGTCAAGGGGTCACGGTTTCACGTTACCCACGACAGCTACGGGCGTCAGTTTTGCTGGGGACTCAGGGCAGACTCAGGGAAGTCTGAAAAACTACCTCTGGTGATGCAAAGACTTCGGCGTCCGGCGGGAGCTTTGGCGATGCAGACTGGACAATTGCTTCTTTGGTGCCTGCCAAGCAGGAGAGTCACTCCTTGACCCCAAGGGAGATTCTTCAGTCCTCTAATCTTAAAGTAGAGCGTCGAAGGTCCAGGATTCTGTGTCAGAGTTTCGTCCAGGTAAATCTAAAGTCCTATAGTATAGTTCTATACTAAGGTAGAGGGTTGGACATACTCTGGGGACCCACCTATGGGAGGGTCAGGGCATAGGGGTGGTTACACCCCTTTCCCTTTGTCCAGTTTCACGCCAGAGCAGGGGCTGGAGGCCCCTGAGCTGGTTTGAACTGGGGTATGCACAGGGACACCAAATGTGCCCCCAGTGCAGGACTTCAAAGCACCAGAGAGTGCTCCCGCCCAGCCCCAATACACACTATCCTGTCTGGGGAGGTGGTTACACCTCCCTGGGACAGAAACCTATTGTCCAGACCTCCCCTGCCGGAGTTTCGGTCAGCAGCAGGAGGCCAGACTCGTGTCTGTGGCAGCGGCATCCATTTTGTGATGCCAGGGCTTGGAAAGAAGTTACCGGGCAGGCCGGTGTGTACATGTCTCTCCCTCTAGAAGGGTGGAATGCTACCCCCGCCGCCAGAACTGGCGGGGGGTAGTATTCCAAGATGTTTGACACCAAACACAACATGTTTCCGTGCAGCCATCCCAAAGTTAGCATTTAACGCGGGGTTATAATGCGCTTAAGAGTATATGGTCAGGCTGCACTACAAACAGCATCAGAGAAGGGTCTCCGAATGCTGCAGAGGGGCCCTGCACATGTAGGGGCACCCTCTCACATAGGAACCACGCACTCTGCCTTCAGGGTTGATAAGGCCTGCCATAGGAGTGACTTATAGGTTTATATGTGTGTATATATGTAGTGATATAGGTAACCTATATCACAGTAAGGGGTGCATGCACCACCTTACCCAGGCTGCAGTAGCAGACCTGTGGTGTCCTTTTGGAGGGCCTTCCAGGGTGGCACAATACATGCTGCAGCCCTGGTAGGCCTCTGAGGTACCTATGCCCTGGGTACATAGTATACCATATACTAGGGACTTACAAGGGCACTCCAGATTCCAATCAGAGATGTGCCTAAGGCAGATGGAAACCATTTTAGAGAGGAAGCAGCTAGGCTGGGGTTCTGATTAGCAGGGCCCCAGCCAAACTAAAGTCGAAAAACAGTGAAGCATCAGCAAAAAGTGGGGGTACCCATGTGAAGCAGATCCTACTCTCCTACATCTTTCTGCACCACTCTTGTAGGAGAGTAGGATCTGCCTCTTATGTTGCCCCCACTTTTTTTCTGATGTTTACACTGGTTTCTGGCTATAGTCGGGCTGGGTCCCTGCCAATCAGGGCCCCAGCCTCTCTGTTCTCTCTAAACGACTTGGAGTACACTCTAGGTGCACTAGTGATTGGATACTGTGGTACCTTATGAGTCCCTAGTATATGGTACCTTAGGTACCAAGGGCATAGGTACTTCACAGGCCTACCAGGGGCTGCAGCATGTATTATGCCACCCCTGGGAAGCAGACTAAATCTGACACCACAGGCCTGCTACTGCAGCCTGGGTGAGGTGGTGCTAGCACTCCTCACAGAGATATAGGCTCCCTATATCTCTCCAACACACAAATATAAACCTATCAGTCACCCCTAAGGCAGGCCCTATCAATCCTGAGGGCAGGGTGCTTGGCTTCTATGTGAGGGGGTGTGAGAAGTTGGCCTGGTATATGCTGTCCACTAATTATAGTGGGCACCTTGCACCAGTCCAAACAACCCCTTATTGGAGATAGGTTAAAGACAACCTTTATTGAAAGCTATCCTAGTGGTAGCTATGGAGAGCAGCCTTCAGGCTAAGTCTTGAAGGAATGTAAAGCAGCTTGTTTTACCAGTCTATAATCTCTTGAGTGACCAAATGAAAGAGGACCACACCAGGTATATATTCAAAATATATGTATTTATTACTAAACACACCCTCTAGTCTCTTTATGAGGCTAGAGTTCGAAGTACATAAGTTATAAGTTAGTTATCAACAGTAATAGCACAAATACACGTTTGAGCCCTAGGGACGTACCAAACCATATACCAATAAAGTGGTATAAGAACCACGACTGAGCTAGACACAAGGCCTAGAGCCTGTAGAAGTGCTTGGACCACAAGGAACCACACAAGGTAGTGACACAGGGGACCCACGGGGGACGCGTGCAGTGTGCTAACACAGCCGCAAATCGCCGTTTACTTCTATGGGGAAAGTCGCGGTTGGAAGTTTAAAGAAAAGGGACACTTAGAGGAGGACTTGGAGCAAACCCTTTCAGAACTGGGTCGTCCTAGAGTCTATACCCACGGGAGCACCGGAGTACTTGTGTTACCTCACCCAGGGAAGCCGGGTGCATAGGTGTCTTTCGGGGTCGGGTTCCGTCGTCGATTTCAATGGCGATCTGCTGCAAAGTACTGCTGGCGACCAAGTCGAAAGTGTTCGGGTGGATCCAAAGGTGGATTGGAGATCTGAAGAACCTGAAAGCAGAGGGGACAGATTCTGGGTCACTAGCCAGTGACCAGGAGGGTGATGAGCGGATGCCCACCAATGTCGGATGCTTCAGGTAGGTTGATAATCGTCTTGACTCTTCAGTCACGAGGTCCAGGAGGCATCGATGACAACCAGGAGCTGGATTAGAGCTGTCCCACAATGTCTGTCGAGTGCTGAGGTGACGGCGACCGGATTGGACCCAACAAGCCTTAGCAACGGCAAGTCTCGTGGAAATAGAAGAAGGACAGTGGTGCAGACCAGCAAGGACTGGGGGACTCACCCAGCAAGAGTAAGTCAGGGAACGCCTGGAGCAACCAGGGAAGCCCAAGCAGGATAAGATTGGCCTTCGGGAGGGCCTACTAGCCAATGGACTAGCGACCGCAAAGGAGCCTCGAGTGGACGCACTTGGAGCTGGCTCACAGGACACTCGTGGAGTGGAGGCCAGTGATCTTCGGTGCATTCGGTGCTGGAGGCGGGGGCTACTAGGAACCCAAAGCACACCTTCATGGGATCCCAGGAAGAGAATGCACTTGCAAATGTGCTTGGTGTCCAGGGGTCACGGTTCCACGTTACCCACGACAGCTACGGGCTTCAGCTTTGCTGGGGACTCAGGGAAGTCTCGATGAAGTCTGGAAATCCACCTCTGGTGATGCAAAGACTTTGGCGTCCGGCAGGAGCTTCGGCGATGCAGACCGGACAATTGCTTCTTTGGTGCCTGCCAAGCAGGGGAGTCACTCCTTGACCCCAAGGGAGATTCTTCAGTCCTCTAATCTTGAAGTAGAGCGTCTAAGGTCCAGGATTCTGTGTCAGAGTTTCGTCCAGGTAAATCTAAAGTCCTAAGGACTGGGGTCCCATACTTATACTAAGATAGGGGGTTGGACATACTCTGGGGACCCACCTATGGGAGGGTCAGGGCAGAGGGGTGGCTACACCCCTTTCCCTTTGTCCAGTTTTGCACCAGAGCAGGGGCTGGAAGCCCCTGAGCCGGTTTGAACTGGGGTATGCACAGGGACACCAAATGTGCCCCCAGTGCAGGACTTCATAGCACCAGAGAGTACTCCCGCCCAGCCCCAATACACACTATCCTGTCTGGGGAGGTGGTTACACCTCCCTGGGACAGGAAACCTATTGTCCAGGCCTCCCCTGCCGGAGTTTCGGTCAGCAGCAGGAGGCCAGACTTGTGTCTGTGGCAGCGGCATCCATTTTGTGATGCCAGGGCTTGGAAAGAAGTTACCGGGCAGGCCGGTGTGTACATGTCTCTCCCTCTAGAAGGGTGGAATGCTACCCCTGCCACCAGAACTGGCGGGGGGGGGTAGTATTCCAAGTTGTTTGACACCAAACACGACATGTTTCCGTGCAGCCATCCCAAAGTTAGCATTTAACGCGGGGTTATAATGCGCTTAAGAGTATATGGTCAGGCTGCACTACAAACAGCATCAGAGAAGGGTCTCCAAACGCTGAAGAGGGGCCCTGCTCATGCAGGGGCACCCTCTCACATAGGAACCACGCACTCTGCCTTCAGGATTGATAAGGCCTGCCATAGGAGTGACTTATAGGTTTATATGTGTGTATGTATGGAGTGATATAGGTAACCTATATCACAGTAAGGGGTGCATGCACCACCTTACCCCGGCTGCAGTAGCAGACCTGTGGTGTCCTTTTGGCTGGCCTTCCAGGGGTGGCACAATACATGCTGCAGCCCCTGGTAGGCCTCTGAGGTACCTATGCCCTAGGTACATAGTATACCATATAATAGGGACTTACAAGGGCACTCCAGATTCCAATCAGAGATGTGCCTAAGGCACATGGAAACCATTTTAGAGAGGAAGCAGCTAGGCTGGGGTTCTGATTAGCAGGGCCCCAGCCAGACTAAAGTCGAAAAACAGTGAAGCATCAGCAAAAAGTGGGGGTACCCATGTGAAGCAGATCCTACTCTCCTACACAACCCCCCAAATGTAGGGACATTAAACTAACCTTGCCCAGTTAAGTCTTCATATTCTAAGTGGAAGTACCTAGAGAGTCCATCTGCATTGGCATGGTTACTCCCAGGTCTATGTTCCACTGTGAAGTCCATCCCCTGTAGGGAAATGGACCACCTAAGCAGTTTGGGGTTTTCACCCTTCATTTGTTTTAGCCATAAGAGGGGCTTATGGTCTGTTTGAACAAGGAAGTGAGTACCAAACAAGTATGGCCTCAACTTCTTCAGAGCCCAGACCACAGCAAAGGCCTCCCTCTCAATGGCTGACCAACGTTTCTCTCTAGGGGTCAGCCTTCTGCTAATAAAAGCTACTGGCTGATCCTGACCTTCATCATTCAATTGTGACAGTACAGCCCCTACCCCCAATTCAGATGCATCTGTTTGGACAATGAACTTCTTGGAGTAATCAGGACTCTGTAGAATGGGAGCAGTGCACATGGCCTGCTTCAGGTCATCAAATGCCTTTTGACAGCTAACTGTCCACTGAACCTTTTTGGGCATTTTCTTGGAAGTTAAGTCATTCAGGGGTGTCACTATTGATCCATACCCCTTGACAAATCTCCTATAGTACCCAGTCGGGCCTAAAAGGCTCTCACCTGAGTCTGGGTAGTTGGAGCAGTCCAGTCCATGATGGTCTGGATCTTGCTCTGCAAGGGTTGAACCTGGCCTCCACCCACAAGGTGGCCCAGGTACACAACCTGACTCTGCCCTATCTGGCACTTGGTGGCCTTGATAGTCAGGCCTGCTTTCTGCAGGGCCTGTAAAACATTTCTGAGGTGGACCAGGTGATCCTCCCAGGTGGAGCTAAAGACAGCAATATCATCTAGATATGCTGCACTATAGGCTTCCAGACCTGTAAGGACTGTATTCACCAACTTCTGAAAAGTGGCAGGTGCATTCTTCAGAGCAAAGGGCATCACCACAAATTGATAATGCCCACTAGGGGTTGAGAATGCTGTTTTTGGCTTTGCATCATCAGCTAGTCTGATCTGCCAGTAGCCGGCTGTCAGGTCAAATGTGCTTAGATACTTGGCTGATGCCAAAGTGTCTATTAGCTCATCTGCCCTAGGTATTGGATGGGCATCAGTCCTAGTGACTGCATTGAGACCCCTGTAGTCCACACAAAACCTCATCTCTCTTTTCCCACCATTGGTGTGAGGTTTTGGCACAAGGACCACTGGACTAGCCCAAGGGCTATCTGAGGGTTCAATAACTCCCAAATCCAACATTTTCTGGACTTCTGTCCTGATACAGTCCCTGACATGGTCAGGTTGCCTATTAATCTTATTTTTAATAGGCAGACTGTCCCCAGTGTCCACTTCATGAGTGCACCAGGTGGTCTGACTGGGTGTCAGTGAGAACATGTGTCTGAACTGATTGAGCACCTGTCTGCAATCAGTCTGCTGCTGGGTAGTGAGGCTGCCTGCCAAGGCTACACCATCCACTGACCCATCATCAGGGTTCTGTGAGGGCAGGTCAGGGAGTGGGTCACTCTCTTCCTCCTGTCCCTCATCAGTAGCCATGAGCAAGCCCATGTCTGCCCTGTCCACATATGGTTTTAACCTGTTGACATGGAGAACCCTGTGGGGACTCCTGGGTGTTCCTAGGTCTACTAAGTAGGTAACCTCACCCTTCTGTTCAACAATGGTATGGGGTCCACTCCATTTGTCTTGGAGAGCTGCTGGGGCCACTGGCTCCAACACCCACACCTTCTGTCCTGGCTGGTAAACAGTCAGTACAGCCTTTTGGTCATGCCAGGCTTTTTGAAGTTCCTGGCTAGCCTCAAGGTTTTTAGTTGCCTTTTTCATGTACTCAGCCATCCTGGAGCGGAGACCAAGTACATAGTCCACTATGTCTAGCTTTGGGGGCTTGAGAGGCAACTCCCATCCTTCCTTCACCAAGCACAATGGACCCCTGACAGGGTGACCAAACAAAAGTTCAAAAGGGCTGTAGCCAACCCCTTTTGAGGCACCTCCCTGTATGCAAATAAAAGGCAGGGCAAGAGTATGTCCCATCTTCGCCTAAGCTTTTCTGGGAGCCCTTTAATCATGCCCTTCAAGGTTTTTTGAATCTCTCAACCAAACCATTGCATTGTGGGTGATATGGTGTGGTGAACTTGTAAGTCACTCCACACTCCTTCCACATTGCTTTCAAGTATCCAGACATAAAGTTTGCATCCCTGTCTGATACAACCTCCTTAGGGAAGCCCACTCTTGAGAAAATTCCCAGGAGGGCCCTTGCCACCACAGGTGCTGTAGTGGTCCTAAGGGGAATAGCCTCTGGGTACCTGGTCGCATGATCCACTACCACCAGGATAAACCTGTGCCCAGATGCTGTTTGGGGATCCATGGGTCCAACAATGTCAATCCCCACCCTTTCAAAGGGAACCCCCACCACAGGTAGTGGTATCAGGGGGGCCTTTGTAGTGCCACCTGCCTTGCCACTGGCCTGGCAGGTTACACAGGAGCGACAACACTCCTTGGTGTCTTCAGACATATGGGGCCAGTGAAAGTGAGGGACAAGTCTGTCCCAAGTCTTGTTCTGGCCCAGGTGACCTGCTAAGGGAATGTCATGGGCTAGGGTCAATAGGAAGCCCCTGAACTTCAGAGGTATAACCAACCTCCTGGTGGCACCATGCTTGGGGTCTCTACACTCTGAGTACAAGAGTCCATCATCCCAATACACTGTATGGGGACCACTAGCTTTCCCAGCAGCCTCAGCAGCAGCTTGCTGTCTGAGGGGTTCAAGAGAGGGGCAGCTCTGCTGCTCCTGTCTCAGATCTGCCCTGGAAGGGCCCCCTGTCCCCAAGAACTCAACCTGGTCAGGTTCAAGCTCCTCTGGGACAGTTCCTTCCTCAGGACTGAGATCATCCCCCTCAGGAGACTGATCTTCCTTCTGAGCCAAGGGGGAAGGCACTGCCTTTACGCTACTACTTCTCTTCTTGGAGGGCACTTGGTCCATTATTCCAGAATCCAAGGCCTATTCAGTGTTAGACATTTTGGCTTGTGACCTGGTCACAGCAAACACATCTGCAGGGATGCCCAGCATTTCTGCATGGGTCCTGAGCTCCACTTCTGCCCAAGCTGAAGTTTCTAAATCATTGCCAAACAAGCATTCAACTGGTAGGTCTGCACTTACCACAACCTTCTTAAGGCCAGTTACCCCTCCCCAGGAGAAGTTAACAACTGCCAGAGTATGGTCTGTTCTGACATTGCTAGCATTGGTCACTTGGTACATTTCACCAAGTATAATCTGCCCAGGTTTCACAAGGTCTTGTGTCACCATGGTGACTCTTGCCCCTGTGTCCCTAAATGCCAAAGCCTCTTTTCCATTGATTAAGGGCTGTTGCCTGTACTTGCCCAGATTACTGGGACTCACAGAGGAGGTCACATCCATGCCTCCATCACAGACTAGGACAGCCTGAGTGAGTTCTCTGACTAGGTCAGAGCTCATCTCCTTACCCAGGGTCAACCCTACTAAACCCTTGGCTTGAGTTCTCCCACCACCAACTGTAACTGTACTAGGGGGAACAGGTGCCTTAGGGGCGTTGGTGGGGGCTGGAGTAGAGTCTTTGGACTTGGTGCAATCACTGGTCCAGTGGGTCTTTTGCTTACAGACCTTGCACCATGGTTTCTTTTGGCCTTTCCCTTTGTTAGACTGTGAATCCCCACCTGAAGAAGATTTTTGGTGGCCTTGTGAAGACTTTTGATCTTTACCCTTCTCCCCACCCTTATCAGAGTTTTTCGAATCTTGCTTCTTAGGGTCACCACCTTGGTTCTGTACCTTCTGCCTCACCCTGGTTCTGACCCATTTGTCTGCCTTCTTTCCCAATTCTTGGTGAGAGGTCAGATCAGAGTCCACCAGGTACTGATGCAACAGCTGATTTTGACAGTTATTAAGAATCTGCTCCCTCATGATAAGATTGTACAATCCTGTGAAGTCACACACCTTACTGCCCATCAACCAGCCTTCCAGAGCCTTAGCAGAACAATCCACATAGTCTACCCAGTCTTGAGTCTGTGCTTTTTGGGTGTCTCTGAACTTTAACCTGTATTGTTCAGTTGTTAGGCCAAACCCATCAATCAGAGCACTCTTCAAGACTTTGTAATTGTCAGCATCCTCTTCTCTTACAGTGAGGAGCTTGTCTCTACCTTTGTCTGCAAAGGAGAGCCACAAGATTGCTGCCCACTGCTCCTGAGGGACCCTCTGTACTTTACAGGCCCTCTCTAGTGCAGTTATCCATTTGTGGATGTCATCCCCACTCTGGTAGGGAGGGACAATCTTGCTCAGGTTCCTATGGTCATAAGACCTTTCCCTATCTCTTGGGAAATTGCTGCCACCATGGGACTCTAGTCCCAACTTTTTTCTCTCTCCATAAAGATCTAGGGATTCCCTGTCTATAGCCAATTGCTGTTTTCTGAGTTCAAGCTGGGCTTGCTCATACTGAATCAGTCTCTTTCTCCTCTCATGAGAGGATTCTCTCCTATGAGAAGAGACAGAGTTCCCTATTGAGGTGTCAGAGTGGTTAGACTCCTGAGAAGGAGATCTAGACCTTCTGGGCACACTCACAATTCTTCCTGCAGGGACAAAGTGGAGGTCATTCTGATCCTCCTCCTCATCCACAGGAGGAATTGGGTTTTCCAGGTCAAGGTCATTTTCACCTTCCTGGCCAGTTTCAGAGGGGGGGGTCCTGGGTGGTTTCACCCCTGGCCCCTTCCTCATCTTCTGCCCCACCCTCTCTGTCTACCCCCTCAGACCCTAGGGTTCTGCTGAGATCATCAGCCAGTAACACCTCCTTCAGGTGTTGGGTGCTGGCACTTTTGCCTGTCCTCAACTTCCTAGTATTGCATAATGCTCTCAATTCCAAGAATGGGAGTTTATCATACTTGGGGGGAAGAAGCCCACTGGCTTCTGGCAAGGACTCACTGGGTCCTGGCTTTGAAGACATTACTAGTGAGGTGTGGTGTATGCACTACCTACTCTAGTGTGGCCTACTAAACTCTCTTGAGTTGTAGAAAGGGTGTGCTATCCCTTAACACACAACTCTAAGTTCAGTAGAACTTACTGTATACTAAGCTTGATTTATATGTACCTTAGGTACCATTAGTGGTTTTCAGTTGATCAATTCAATTGAGATTATCTGGTAAAACAATAGCAAGCTGGAATCCCACACGCTGCACACCAATGTGAGAAGTTGGCCTGGTATATGCTGTCCACTAATTATAGTGGGCACCTTGCACCAGTCCAAACAACCCCTTATTGGAGATAGGTTAAAGACAACCTTTATTTAACCCTGGGCATAATACTTTGCTATGCTCACGGAGCATGCAAAGTTTGTGCTACTACGCACTACGCAAATTGCACGTAGCAGAATGACAAACTATGCTAATTGACGTAGCGTAGCAGCAGTATAATTAACACCTACAAATGCTTTGATAAAGCAATTTTTGATGCTAAAAAGCATGTAACCAATTCACAAAAGTGAACTTTGACAATAAAATCTCAAGCAATGAGAGAGGTGATGATTTTGGAGGACCAAGCAGATGCCTTGAACACAAAAAGCATATCATGTGAACGATTCAGTGATGGTCCCTTCCTCCTAGGACTGCCCCAAGCACAGTTATGGGCAAAAATACAATCCCAACCAAAGGCCCTGCAAAGCATTATGGGACGAGATTAGCAGTGGACAGTGAATATTATAGTGTTCAATATCAAAATAATTCTACAAAGAGCTGCAGTTCAACTAGTCTTTACTAGATGTCCCTCACGAGTCAAATGCAAAAGTATTGAAATTATTAATACATCATGCTGCAGTTCCACCAGTCGTTACTAGATGTCCCTCACGAGTCAAATTCAAAAGCATTGAAACCCTTTCATGAAGCTTTTGCATTTGACTCGTGAGGGACATCTAGTAACGACCAGTGGAACTGCAGCTCTTTGTAGAATTATTTTGATGTTGGATACTATAATATTCACTGCCCACTGCTAATCTTGTCCCATAATGCTTTGCAGGGCCTTTGGTTGGGATTGTATTTTTGCCAATAACTGTGCTTGGGGTGGTCCTAAGAGGATGGGACCACCACTGAATCGTTCAAAAGATGTGCTTTTTGTTTTCAAGGCATCTGCTTGGTTCTCTCCCTAGGTTAGGGAGGATCCCAAAATCATCACCTCTCTCACTGCTTGTTAATTTATTGTTTTCACTTTTGTGAAATGACTATATGCATTTTTAGCATATAAAGACAGAGATAATTATTTTATCTTAACTTGCACTGTGCAAGATGCCTTTGGCAATTATTGTACAGTGCAGCCAAGCACACAGCTACGAACTACGTATAGCTACGTGTAGTTCAAAATGTATTTCACGTAGCTACGTGAAGTGCTACTACGCAAACTACGCCCAGGCTTACCTTTATTTAAAGCTATCCTAGTGGTAGCTATGGAGAGCAGCCTTCAGGCTAAGTCTTGAAGGAATGTAAAGCAGCTTGTTTTACCAGTCTATAATCTCTTGAGTGACCAAATGAAAGAGGACCACACCAGGTATATGTTCAAAATATATGTATTTATTACTAAACACACCCCTCTAGTCTCTTTATGAGGCTAGAGTTCGAAGTACATAAGTTATAAGTTAGTTATCAACAGTAATAGCACAAATACACGTTTGAGCCCTAGGGGCGTACCAAACCATATACCAATAAAGTGGTATAAGAACCACGACTGAGCTAGACACCATGCCTAGAGCCTGTAGAAGTGCTTGGACCACAAGGAACCACCCAAGGTAGTAACACAGGGGACCCACGGGGACGCGTGCAGTGTGCTAACACAGCCGCGAATCGCCGTTGACTTCTATGGGGAAAGTCGCGGTTGGAAGTTTAAAGAAAAGGGACACTTAGAGGAGGACTTGGAGCAAACCCTTTCAGAACTGGCTTGTTCTAGAATCTATACCCACGGGAGCACCGGAGTACTCGTGTTACCTTACCCAGGGAAGCCGGGTGCATAGGTGTCTTTCGGGGTCGGGTTCCGTTGTCGATTTCAATGGCGATCTGCTGCAAAGTACTGCTGGCGACCAAGTCGAAAGTGTTCGGGTGGATCCAAAGGTGGATCGGAGATCTGAAGAACCTGAAAGCAGAGGGGACAGAGTCTGGGTCACTAGCCAGTGACCAGGAGGGCGATGAGCGGATGCCCACCGATGTCGGGTGCTTCAGGTAGGTTGACAGTCGTCTTGACTCTTCAGCCACGAGGTCCAGGAGGCATCGACGACAACCAGGAGCTGGATTCGAGTTGCCCCACGATGTCTGTTGAGTGCTGAGGTGTCGGCGACCGGATTGGACCCAACAAGCCTTGGCAACGGCAAGTCTTGTGGAAATAGAAGAAGGACAGTGGTGCAGATCAGCAAGGTCTGAGGGACTCACCCAGCAAGGGTAAGTCAGGGCACGCCTGGAGCAACCAGGGAAACTCAAGCAGGATAAGATTGGCCTTCGGGAGGGCCTACTAGCTAACAGACTAGCAACCGCAAACGAGCCTCAAGTGGATGCACTTGAAGCTGGCTCACGGGACACTCGTGGAGTGGAGGCCAGTGATCTTCAGTGCAGCTGGTACAGGAGGGGAAGGCTACTAGGAGCCCAAAGCACAACTTTGTGGAATCCCAGGAAGAGGATGCACTTGCAAATGTGCTCGGTGTCCAGGGGTCACAGCTCCACCTTACCCACAACAGCTACGGGCCTCAGCTTTGCTGGGGACTCAGGGAAGCCTCGAGGAAGTCTGGAAATCTACCTATGGTGATGCAAAGACTTCGGCATCCGGCGGGAGCTTCAGCGATGCAGACAACAATTGCTTCTTTGGTGCCTGCCAAGCAGGGGAGTCACTCCTTGACCCCAGGGGAGATTCTTCAGTCCTCTAAACTTGAAGGAGAGCGTCGAAGGTCCAGGATTCTGTGTCAGATTTTCGTCCAGGTACATCTAAAGTCCTAAGGACTGGGGTCCCATACTTATACTAAGATAGGGGGTTGGACATACTCTGGGGAACAACCTATGGGAGGGTCAGGGCAGAGGGGGGCTACACCCCTTTCCCTTTGTCCAGTTTCGTGCCAGAGCAGGGGCTGGAAGCCCCTGAGCCGGTTTGAACTGGGGTATGCACAGGGACACCAAATGTGCCCCCAGTGCAGGACTTCAAAGCACCAGAGAGTGCTCCCGCCCAGCCCCAATACACACTATCCTGTCTGGGGAGGTGGTTACACCTCCCTGGGACAGGAAACCTATTGTCCAGGCCTCCCCTGCCGGAGTTTCGGTCAGCAGCAGGAGGCCAGACTCGTGTCTGTGGCAGCGGCATCCATTTTGTGATGCCAGGGCTTGGAAAGAAGTTACCGGACAGGCCGGTGTGTACATGTCTCTCCCTCTAGAAGGGTGGAATGCTACCCCCGCCACCAGAACTGGTGGGGGTAGTATTCCAAGATGTTTGACACCAAACACAACATGTTTCCGTGCAGCCATCCCAAAGTTAGCATTTAACGCGGGGTTATAATGCGCTTAAGAGTATATGGTCAGGCTGCACTACAAACAGCATCAGAGAAGGGTCTCTGAACGCTGCAGAGGGGCCCTGCTCATGCAGGGGCACCCTCTCACATAGGAACCACGCACTCTGCCTTCAGGATTGATAAGGCCTGCCATAGGAGTGACTTATAGGTTTATATGTGTGTATGTATGTAGTGATATAGGTAACCTATATCACAGTAAGGAGTGCATGCACCACCTTACCCAGGCTGCAGTAGCAGACCTGTGGTGTCCTTTTGGCTGGCCTTCCAGGGGTGGCACAATACATGCTGCAGCTCCTGGTAGGCCTCTGAGGTACCTATGCCCTGGGTACATAGTATACCATATACTAGGGACTTACAAGGGCACTCCAGATTCCAATCAGAGATGTGCCTAAGGCACATGGAAACCATTTTAGAGAGGAAGCAGCTAGGCTGGGGTTCTGATTAGCAGGGCCCCAGCCAGACTAAAGTCGAAAAACAGTGAAGCATCAGCTAAAAGTGGGGGTACCCATGTGAAGCAGATCCTACTCTCCTACAGGGGGTGCCTCTGCCTGAGCAGGGCCCCTCTGCAGCTCTCATAGTCCATTCTCTGGTGCTGTTTGTGGATGCGGTTAAACCATATACTCTTAAAGTGCATTATATCCTCGCCGTAGAATGCTTACTTTGGTATGGCTGCATCAAAACATGTCGTGTTTGGTGTCAAACATCTTGGAATACTACCCCCCCGCCAGTCCTGGCGGCGAGGGTAGCATTCCACCCTTCTAGAGGGATAGACATGTACCTACTGTGGAAACACGGTAGAATCCTAAAGAGCCCTGGCATCACAAAATGGATGCCACCAGTCACAGACACCAGGCTGCCCTCCTGCTGATGACCGAAACTCGCAGTGGAGGAAGCCCAACAAAAGGTATCCTGTCACAGGGAGGTGTAACCACCTCCCAGACAGGGTTTAGTGTATTGAGGCTGGGCGGGTGTACTCTTAGAGTGCTTTGAAGTCCTGCACTGGGGGAGCAGAAGGCTCCTCTGTGCATATGCCAGTTCAAACCGGCTCAGGGGCTACCTGCCCCTGCTCTGGCGCGAACTGGACAAAGGGAAGTGGGTGTAGCCACCCACTCCCCTGACCCTCCCATAGGTGGGGTCATAGAGCTAGTCCCTCCCTTCTTTACAGTATAAGATAGGGAGCCCTTGAACTTGTAAGTTAGATATCCCTGGATGACGCTCTGAAGAAGAATCCTGGCCCTTCGACGTTCCACTACCTTTGGAAGACAGAAGAATCTCCCTTGGAGTCAAGGAGTGACTCCCCTGCTTGGCAGGCACCAAAAACTACAAATGACGGTCGCAAACTATGCCACTCCCGCCGGAGTCGGAAGTCCCTGCAGCCCAAGATGTAGATTTCCTGACTTCTCAAAGGCCATCGTGAGTTCCCAGTGAAGCTGAGGCAAGTGGACCCCACGAGTGACGAGGAACCGCGACCCTTGGGTACCGTGCACTATTGTCGAGTGCAACCCCTCCACAACGTTCTAAGAACCTGTGCTTTAAACCACGTGTGGTCCCAGCCTCCAGCAGGAATCCCTCCGAAGATCAGCAGCCTACACCATCCCGAGTGACCGTGGGCCCTTGTGGAGCGAATCCGATGGAGGCGTCTTTGCGATCCCTTGCCAGCCGGCTCGTGGGTCCCCTGAAGACTTTTTCAAGAAACCAAAGGGCTCCCCTGGTTGCTCCAGACCTGCCCTGACTTACCCTTTCTGGGTGAGTCCCCCAGACCTTGCTGGTCTGCGCCATTGCCTTTTTACCTCTTCCACAAGACTTGCTGTTACCAAGGCCTGTTGGCTCTAATCGAGTTGCCGACACCACAGTAAGCTGCAGAAATCGTGGGACACACCGAATCCAGCTCCTGGTCATCGTCGACGCCTCCTGAACCTCGGGGCTGAAGAGTCAAGGCAACCGTGAACAACCTGAATCCTGCGACGACGGTGGGCACTCATCTTCCTTGCCCCGAGTCACTGCCAAGTGACTTTGAACACTGTCCCCTCTGCTTTCAGGTCATCCTTCCACCGAATCCAGGCTTGGATTCCACCGGACACTTCTTCAAACCATCACAAGCAGCAAGTCTTCTTTGTTCGCCATTGAAAACGACGCCGCGACCCGACACCAAAGGATACCTGTGCACCCGGCTTCCCTGGGTGAGGTAACTCCAGCACTACGGTGCTCCTGTGGGTGTGGGCCCTAGAACTACTTACCCTGTAAGTGACTTGCTTGTAGGTTCACCAGAAGTATCCTAAAACTCTTATTTTCCTCGTGCGATTCTCGCACTGACTCGTACAGGGTTTGCGGCTGTGTTAGACACACCGCGTCCAATTCCCTAGTAAATCTACCAGTAACCGCGTCCTTCGACTCGTACTGACCGATCGGTGTGTTTGCCTCGAACACGCCAGGGGCCTGTAACATTGATAACTCAATCGCGTCCGCTTGCATAGACTCGTACAGGACTCGCACCAGTGTCTGAACACCGCGTCCGTCCCCTGTGGGTCTCCTACGACTACCTGGGTGGTTCTCTGGGGGTCCCTCGATTCTATGTGCTCTAGACCCCAGTCTAGCCAAGATAAGATTGTGATATTTGCTGTGCTAACTTATTTTGATAACAATTGACTTGTACATATGTTCCTGACTTCTAATCTCATAAAGAGATTAGTAGAGAGTTGTTTAGTAATAAATACATATCTATTTGATATATATGCCTGTGTGGTTTCTTTTCATTTGGTGATTCAAGAGATTGTGTGGTAAAACAAGCTGCTTTACATTCCTTCAAGACTTAGCCTGAAGGCTGCTCTCCACAGCTACCACTAGGATAGCTTTCTATAAAGGTTGTCTTAAACCTATATACCATAAGAGTCGAATTGTTCTGGTGCAAGAAGTCCACTTTAACTAGTGAACAGCATATACCAGGCCAACTTCTCACATTGGTGGGCAGGGTGTGGGATTCCAGCTTGCTATTGTTTTACCAGAAAAATCTCTATTTGAATTACTAACTGAAAACCACTATAGGTACTTAAGGTACATATAAAGTCAAGCTTAGTATCAATAAGTTCTACTGAACTTAGAGCTGTGTGCCAAGGGATAGCACACCCTTTCTACAGCTCAAGCTAGGATCAGTAGGCCACAAACTAGTGTAGGTAGTACAACACTGCACAACACTAGAATGTCCTTAAAAGGTGGAGCCAGTGGGACCACCCAGCCTCAGTACAAGGACATGGCTTTCTCTGACTTGAGAGCCATGTGTGTTGAAAGACACCTGAAGCTAGGACAGAGTCCCTCCACACTACACCTGATAGATCTGCTGACAGCAGATGATCTTAGATGGGCTCTAGGAGCTAATGGGTCAGAATCAGGGGGTGGGTCAATTACAGTGTCTGGGTCAGATGATGAAAATCAGAATGACCAGGACTCTGTGATTGAAGGGCCAGGCTCCAAAGGGCCTGAAAAGGACAGAGGAATTCTCCCTAAGAGAACTGACAGAGTGGATGAGAGGCACAGGTCCCCTTCCAGGGAATCTGAACACTCCTATCACTCTGGCAGAGAATTTGTCCATCAGAGGAACTCATACTTTCCCATAAGAGAGACCTCCTCTGAAAGAATGTGCAAACTACTCCAGTATGAGGAAGCACGAGTTGCCCTCAGAACCAAGCAGTTGGCACTGGATAGGGAAGCCCTGGAGATCCAGAGAGCTTCTAGAAGAGAGGGGTTAGAACCCCTTGGTGGCAGCAACAGTGTCCCTAGAGGCAGGGAATATATTCCAGACCATAGGAACCTGAGCAAGGTTGTTCCTCCCTACCAGAGTGGGGATGATATCCACAAGTGGATAACTGCTATGGAGAGGGCCTGTAGAGTACAGCAGGTCCCCCAAAAGCAGTGGGCAGCAATCTTGTGGCTCTCCTTTTCAGATAAAGGTAGAGACAAGCTCCTCACTGTTAGAGAAGAGGATGCTGATGATTATGAAGTCCTGAAGAGTGCACTAATAGATGGGTTTGGCTTAACCACTGAGCAGTACAGGTTGAAGTTCAGAGACACCCAGAAGGCACAGACTCAGGACTGGACTGACTTTGTTGATTGTGCAACCAAGGCTCTAGAGGGTTGGCTAGTTGGCAGTAGGGTTACTGATTTCAAAGGATTGTATAATCTGATAATGAGAGAACAGATCCTTAATAATTGCCAGAACCAGTTGTTGCATCAGTAACTGGTGGACTCTGATCTGACCTCTCCCCAAGAATTGGGAAAGAAGGCAGACAAATGGGTCAGAACCAGGGTGAGGCAGAAACCCCAGAACCAAGGGGGTGACACCAAGAAGCAAGATCCTAAGGGCTCTGAGAAAGGTGGGGATAAGTCAAAAGACCAGAAGTCTTCACAAGGGCCCCAAAAATATGCATCTGGTGGGGAGTCACAATCCAACAAGGGAAAAGGCCAAAAGAAGCCCTGGTGCAAATTCTGTAAACAGAAAGGGCACTGGACTTCTGACTGCAACAAGTCCAAAGACCAAACCACCACCACTCCTGCCCCTAAGGCAACTGTTCCGCCTAGTTCAGCTACTGGTGGAGGTGGTACACAGAATAAGGGTGTAGTAGGGTTGACCCTGGGTTCTGAAGTGGACTCTGACCTAGTCAGAGTGCCCACTCAGGCAATGCTGATTTGTGACGGAGACCTTAATATGTCCTTCCTAGTGAGTCCCAGTAATCTGGGCAAATACAAACAGCAGCCTGTAATAAATGGAAAACAGGCTTTGGCATTTAGGGACACAGGTGCTAGTGTCACCATGGTGGCAGAGGATCTTGTGGACCCTGGACAGATCATCCTGGGCAAAATGTACCAGGTGACCAATGCAAGCAACGTCAAGACCAACCATAGTCTGGCAGTTGTGAATTTCTCCTGGGGAGGGGTAACTGGCCTCAAGAAGGTTGTAGTCAGTGCAGACCTCCCTGTCGAATGTCTATTGGGCAATGATCTAGAGACTTCAGCCTGGTCTGAAGTAGAGTTATGGACTCATGCTGAGATGTTGGGCATCCCTGCAGAGGTGTTTGCTGTGACGAGGTCACAAGCAAGAATGCATGACACTGAACCAGCTCTGGAACCTGGAACAATGGACCAGATGCTTCCCAAGAGGAGGAGCAGTAGGGTAAAGGCAGTGCCTTCCCCTCTGTCTCAGATCACAGATTCACCCCCAGAGGGAGGTGAAGCAGATCCTGAAGAAGGAACTGCCCCAGAGGGACTTGAGCCTGATCAGGTTGAGTTCTTGGGGGCAGGGGGCCCTTCTAGGGAAGATCTGAGTAAGAAGCAACAGTGCTGCCCCTCTCTTGAACCCCTCAGACAGCAGGCTGCTGCTGAGGCTGCTGGGAGTGCTAGTGGGTCCCATAACATCTATTGGGATGAGGGACTCCTATATTCTGAGGGTAGAGACCCAGCCCCTGGAGCCACCAGGAGGTTGGTAATACCTCAGAAGTTTAGGGGGTTCCTCTTGACCTTAGCACATGATATCCCTTTAGCAGGTCACTTGGGCCAAAACAAGACCTGGGACAGGCTTGTCCCACATTTTCATTGGCCACATATGTCAGAGGACACAAAGGAGTTTTGTCGCTCCTGTGTCACTTGCCAAGCCAGTGGTAAGGCAGGTGGCACAACAAAGGCCCCCCTGATACCACTACCTGTGGTGGGGGTACCCTTTGAAAGGGTAGGGATTGACATTGTTGGTCCCCTTGACCCTCAAACTGCATCTGGGCACAGATTTATCCTGGTGGTAGTGGTTCATGCCACCAGGTACCCAGAGGCAATTCCCCTGAGGACCACCACAGCCCCTGTGGTGGCAAGAGCCCTCATTGGCGTCTTCTCCAGAGTGGGTTTCCCAAAGGAGGTCATCTCTGACAGAGGTACTAACTTCATGTCAGGATATCTAAAAGCAATGTGGAAGGAGTGTGGTATAACTTATAAGTTCACCACTCCCTATCACCCACAATGCAATGGGTTGGTTGAACGTTTCAACAAAACCCTGAAGGGAATGATTAAAGGACTCCCAGAGAAGCTTAGGCGGAAATGGGACCTTCTTCTTCCTTGCCTGCTATTTGATTACAGAGAAGTTCCACAGAATGGTTGGTTACAGCCCATTTGAGCTTCTGTATGGGCATCCTGTGAGAGGTCCACTGTGTTTGGTAAAAGAGGGCTGGGAGTTACCTCTCAAGCCCCCCAAACAAGATGTGATGGACTATGTACTTGGTCTCCGCTCCCAGATGGCTGAGTACATGAAAAAGGCAACGAAAAACCTGGAGGCCAGCCAAGAATTACAAAAAGCTTGGCATGACCAAAGGCTGTACTGACTGTATACCAGCCAGGACAGAAAGTGTGGGTGTTGGAGCCTGTGGCCCCAGCAGCCCTCCAGGACAAGTGGAGTGGCCCCCATACAATAGTTGAACAGAAGGGAGAAGTCACCTATCTGGTGAATCTTGGAACTCCCAGTGTGAGAAGTTGGCCTGGTATATGCTGTCCACTAATTATAGTGGGCACCTTGCACCAGTCCAAACAACCCCTTATTGGAGATAGGTTAAAGACAACCTTTATTGAAAGCTATCCTAGTGGTAGCTATGGAGAGCAGCCTTCAGGCTAAGTCTTGAAGGAATGTAAAGCAGCTTGTTTTACCAGTCTATAATCTCTTGAGTGACCAAATGAAAGAGCACCACACCAGGTATATATTCAAAATATAAGTATTTATTGCTAAACACACCCCTCTAGTCTCTTTATGAGGCTAGAGTTTGAAGTACATAAGTTATAAGTTAGTTATCAACAGTAATAGCACAAATACATTTTTGAGCCCTAGGGGCGTACCAAACCATATACCAATAAAGTGGTATAAGAACCACGACTGAGCTAGACACAAGGCCTAGAGCCTGTAGAAGTGCTTGGACCACAAGGAACCACCCAAGGTAGTGACACAGGGGACCCACGGGGGACGCGTGCAGTGTGATAACACAGCCGCGAATCGCTGTTGACTTCTATGGGGAAAGTCGCGATTGGAACTTTAAAGAAAAGGGACACTTAAAGGAGGACATGGAGCAAACCCTTTCAGAACTGGGTTGTTCTATAGTCTATACCCACGGGAGCACCGGAGTACTTGTGTTACCTCACCCAGGGAAGCCGGGTGCATAGGTGTATTTCGGGGTCGGGTTTCGTCGTCGTTTTCAATGGCGATCTGCTGCAAAGTGCTGCTGGAGACCAAGTCGAAAGTGTTCGGGTGGATCCAAAGGTGGATCGAAGATCTGAAGAACCTGAAAGCAGAGGGGACAGAGTCTGGGTCACTAGCCAGTGACCAGGAAGGCGATGAGCGAATGCCCACCGATGTTGGGTGCTTCAGGTAGGTTGACAGTCATCTTGACTCTTCAGCCAAGAGGTCCAGGAGGCGTTGACGACAACCAGGAGCTGGATTCGAGCTGGCCCACAAGGTTTGTCGAGTGCTGAGGTATTGGCGACCGGATTGGACCCAACAAGCCTTGGCAATGGCAAGTCTTGTGGAAATAGAAGAAGGATGGTGGTGCAGACCAACAAGATCTGAGAGACTCACCCAGCGAGGGTAAGTCAGGGCACGCCTGGAGCAACCAGAGAAGGCCAAGCAGGATAATATTGGCCTTCGGGAGGGCCTACTAGCCAACGGACTAGCGACCGCGAAGGAGCCTTGAGTGGACGCACTTGGAGCTGGCTCACGGGACACTCGTGCAGTGGAGGCCAGTGATCTTCGGTGCAGTCGGTGCTGGTGGCGGGTGCTACTGGAAACTCAAAGTACAACTTTGTGGGATCCAAGGAAGAGGATGCACTTTCAAATGTGCTCGATGTCCACGGGTCATGGTTCCACATTTCCCACGACAGCTACGGGCCTCAGCTTTGCTGGGGACTCAGGGCAGCCTCGGGGAAGTCTGGAAATCCACCTCTGGTGATGCAAGGACTTCGGCATCCGGCGGGAGTTTCAGCGATGCAGACCGGACAATTGCTTCTTTGGTGCCTGCCAAGCAGGGGAGTCACTCCTTGACCCCAAGGGAGATTCTTCAGTCCTCTAATCTTGAAGTAGAGCGTCGAAGGTCCAGGATTCTGTGTCAGAGTTTCGTCCAGGTAAATATAAAGTCCTAAGGACTGGGGTCCCATACTTATACTAAGGTAGGGGGTTGGACATACTCTGGGGACCCACCTATGGGAGGGTCAGGGCAGAGGGGTGGTTACACCCCTTTCCCTTTGTCCAGTTTCGCACCAGAGCAGGGGCTGGAAGCCCCTGAGCAGGTTTGAACTGGGGTATGCACAGGGACACCAAATGTGCCCCCAGTGTAGGACTTCAAAGCACCAGAGAGTGCTCCCGCCCAGCCCCAATACACACTATCCTGTCTGGGGAGGTGGTCACACCTCCCTGGGACAGGAAACCTATTGTCCAGGCCTCCCCTGCCGGAGTTTCGGTCAGCAGCAGGAGGCCAGACTCGTGTCTGTGGCAGCGGCATCCATTTTGTGATGCCAGGGCTTGGAAAGAAGTTACCGGGCAGGCCGGTGTGTACATGTCTCTCCCTCTAGAAGGGTGGAATGCTACCCCCGCCGCCAGAACTGGCGGGGGGTAGTATTCCAAGATGTTTGACACCAAACACGACATGTTTCCGTGCAGCCATCCCAAAGTTAGCATTTTAACGCGAAGTTATAATGCGCTTAAGAGTATATGGTCAGGCTGCACTACAAACAGCATCAGAGAAGGGTCTCCGAACGCTGCAGAGGGGACCTGCTCATGCAGGGGCACCCTCTCACATAGGAACCACACACTCTGCCTTCAGGATTGATAAGGCCTGCCATAGGAGTGACTTATAGGTTTATATGTGTGTATGGATGTAGTGATATAGGTAACCTATATCACAGTAAGGGGTGCATGCACCACCTTACCCAGGCTGCAGTAGCAGACCTGTGGTGTCCTTTTGGCTGGCCTTCCAGGGGTGGCACAATACATGCTGCAGCCCCTGGTAGGCCTCTGAGGTACCTATGCCCTGGGTACATAGTATACCATATACTAGGGACTTACAAGGGCACTCCAGATTCCAATCAGAGATGTGCCTAAGGCACATGGAAACCATTTTAGAGAGGAAGCAGCTAGGCTGGGGTTCTGATTAGCAGGGCCCCAGCCAGACTAAAGTCGAAAAACAGTGAAGCATCAGCAAAAAGTGGGGGTACCCATGTGAAGCAGATCTTACTCTCCTACACCCAGGAGCCCCCTGAGGGTGCTCCATGTCAACAGATTAAAGCCATATGTTGAAAGGGCTGACATGGGCTTTGTGAGAAGTTGGCCTGGTATATGCTGTCCACTAATTATAGTGGGCACCTTGCACCAGTCCAAACAACCCCTTATTGGAGATAGGTTAAAGACAACCTTTATTGAAAGCTATCCTAGTGGTAGCTATGGAGAGCAGCCTTCAGGCTAAGTCTTGAAGGAATGTAAAGCAGCTTGTTTTACCAGTCTATAATCTCTTGAGTGACCAAATGAAAGAGCACCACACCAGGTATATATTCAAAATATATGTATTTATTGCTAAACACACCCCTCTAGTCTCTTTATGAGGCTAGAGTTCGAAATACACAAGTTATAAGTTATTTAAACACAGTAATAGCACAAATACACGTTTGGGCCCTAGGGGCGTACCAAACCATATACCAATAAAGTGGTATAAGAACCACGACTGAGCTAGACACTAGGCCTAGAGCCTGTAGAAGTGCTTGGACCACAAGGAACCACCCAAGGTAGTGACACAGGGGACCCACGGGGACGCGTGCAGTGTAAATACAAAACCGCGAATCGCCGTTAACTTCTATGGGAAAAGTCGCGATCAGGAATTTAAAGAAAAGGGACACTTAAAGAGGACTTGGAGCAAACCCTTTGAGAACTAGGTCTTTCTAGAGTCTCTACCCACGGGAGCACCGGAGTACTCGTGTTACCTCACCCAGGGAAGCCGGGTGCATAGGTGCCTTTCGGGGTCGGGTTTCGTCGTCGATTTGAATGGCGATCTGCTGCAAAGTGCTGCTGGCGACCAAGTGGAAAGTGTCCGGGTGGATCCAAGAGTGGATCGGAGATCTGAAGAACCTGAAAGCAGAGGGGACAGAGTCTGGGTCACTAGCCAGGGACCAGGAAGGCGATGAGCAGATGCCCACCGATGTCGGGTGCTTCAGGTGCATTGATGGTCGTCTTGACTCTTCAGCCACGAGGTCCAGGAGGCGTTGTCGGTGACCAGGAGCAGGATTCGGACTGGTACTTAATGTCTGTCGAGTGCTGAGGTGTCGGCGACCAGATTAGACCCAACAAGCCTTGGCAACGGCAAGTCTTGATGAAGGTGAAGAATTACGATGGTGCAGACCAGCAAGGTCTGAGGAACTCACCCAGCAAAGGTAAGTGAGGGCAAGCCTGGAGCAACCAGGGAGCCAAAGAAGAAAAGTATTGGCCTTCGTGAAGGGCTACTAGCCAATGGGCTAGCGACCGCGAAGGAGCCTTGAGACGGTGCACGTGGATCTAGCTCACAGGACACTCGTGGAATGGAGGCCAGTGATCTTCAGTACAGTTGGTGCTAGAGGCTGGGGCTACTTGTAGACCAAAGCATGACTTTGTGGGAGTCCAGGAAGAGGATGCACTTGCAAATGTGCTCGGTGTCTAGGGGTCACAGTTCCACGTTACCCAAACAGCTACGGGCCTCAGCTTTGCTGGGGACTCAGGGCAGCCTCGGTGAAGTCTGGAAATCTACCTCTGGTGATGCGAAGACTTTGGCGTCCGACGGGAGCTTCAGAAATGCAGACCGGACAATTGCTTCTTTGGTGCCTGCCAAGCAGGGGAGTCACTCCTTGACTCCAAGGGTGATTCTTCAGTCCTCTAATCTTGTAGTAGAGCATCGAAGGTCCAGGATTCAGTGTCAGAGTTTCGTCCAGGGATAATCCAAAGTCCTAAGGACTGGGTTCCTATACTTATACTAAGTTTAGGGGTTGGACTACTCTGTGGCCCCACCTATGGGTGGGTCAGGGCAGAGGGGTGGCTACACCCCTTTCCCTTTGTCCAATTTGCGCCAAAGCAGGGGCTGGAAGCCCCTGATCCGGTTTGAACTGGGGTATGCACAGGGACACCAAATGTGCCCCTAGTGCAGGACTTCAAAGCACCCAGAGAGTGCTCCCGCCCAGCCCCAATACACATTATCCTGTCTGGGGAGGTGGTTACACCTCCCTGCGACAGGAAACCTATTGTCCAGGCCTCCCCTGCCGGAGTTTCGGTCAGCAGCAGGAGGCCAGACTTGTGTCTGTGGCTACAGCATCCATTTTGTGATGCTGGGGCTTTGGAAAGAAGTTACTGGGCAAGCCAGGGTTAACATGTCTCTCCCTCTAGAAGGGTGGAATGCTACCCCCGCCGCCAGAATTGGCGGGTGGGTAGTATTCCAAGATGTTTGACACCAAACACGACATGTTTACGTGCAGCCATCCCAAAGTTAGCATTTAACGCGGGGTTATAATGCACTTAAGAGTATATGGTCAGGCTGCACTACAAACAGCATCAGAGAAGGGTCTCCGACCGCTGCAGAGGGGCCCTGCTCATGCAGGGGCACCCTCTCACATAGGAACCATGCACTCTGCCTTCAGGATTGACAAGGCCTGCCATAGGAGTGACTTATAGGTTTATATGTTTGTAGGTATGTAGTGATATAGGTAACCTATATCACAGTAAGGGGTGCATGCACCACCTTACCCAGGCTGCAGTAGCAGACCTGTGGTGTCATTTTGGATGGCCTTCCAGGGGTGGCATAATCCATGCTGCAGCCCCTGGTAGGCCTCTGAGGTACCTATGCCCTGGGTACATAGTATACCATATACTAGGGACTTATAAGGGCACTCCAGATTCCAATCAGAGATGTGCCTAAGGCACATTGAAACCATTTTACAGAGAAAGCAGATAGACTGGGGCCCTGAAAAGCAGGATCCCAGTCCAACTATGTCATAAACCAGCAAAACACCATAAAAAAAGTGGGGGCAACCATATAGTCAGATTCCACCTTCCTACAGGCTTGCTCATGGCAACTGATGAGGACCAGGAGGAGGAGAGTGACCCTCTCCCTGACCTACTCTCTCAGAACCCTGATGATGGGTCGGTAGATGGTGTTGCTTTGGCAAGCAGCCTCACTGACCATCAGCAAACTGAGTGCAGACAGGTTCTGCAACAGTTTAGACATATGTTTAGCCTGACCCCTAGTCAGACTACCTGGTGCACCCATGAGGTGGACACTGGAGACAGTCTGCCTGTCAAGAATAAAATCTACAGGCAACCTGACCATGTCAGGGACTGTATCAGGACTGAAGTCCAGAAAATGTTGGAGCTAGGTGTAATTGAGCCTTCAGATAGCCCTTGGGCTAGCCCAGTAGTCCTGGTACCCAAACCTCATACCCAGGGTGGTAAGAAAGAGATGAGGTTTTGTGTAGACTACAGAGGCCTCAATGCAGTCACTAGGACTGATGCCTATCCCATACCAAGGGCAGATGAGCTGATTGATACTTTGTCCTCAGCCAAGTATCTAAGCACATTTGACCTGACAGCTGGCTACTGGCAGATCAGATTAGCTGATGATGCAAAAGCCAAAACAGCATTTTCGACCCCTGGTGGGCACTACCACTTTGTGGTGATGCCCTTTGGATTGAAGAATGCACCTGCCACTTTCCAGAGGTTGGTGAATAAAGTTCTGGCAGGGATGGAAACTTATTGCTCAGCTTATCTAGATGATATTGCTGTCTTTAGTTCCTCCTGGCAGGATCACCTGGTCCACCTCCGGAATGTTTTGGAGGCTCTGCAGAAAGCAGGCCTCACTATCAAGGCCACCAAGTGCCAGATAGGGCAGAGTCAGGTTGTGTACCTGGGCCACCTTGTGGGTGGAGGCCAGGTTCAACCTTTACAGAGCAAAATCCAAACCATAATGGAATGGGTTGCTCCAACCACCCAGACACAGGTGAGAGCCTTCTTGGGCCTGACTGGGTACTATAGGAGGTTTGTCAAGGGATATGGATCTATAGTGACCCCCTTGAATGATCTGACCTCAAAGAAAATGCCAAAAAAGGTTCAGTGGACAGCTAGCTGTCAAAAGGCATTTGAAGACCTAAAGCAGGCCATGTGCACTGCCCCCATCTTACAGAGTCCAGACTACACCAAAAAGTTCATTGTCCAAACAGATGCTTCTGAGCTGGGTGTGGGAGCTGTACTGTCTCAACTGAATGATGAAGGTCTAAGACCAGCCAGTAGCTTTCATTAGCAGAAGGCTGACCCCTAGAGAGAAACGTTGGTCAGCTATAGAGAGGGAGGCCTTTGCTGTGGTGTGGGCCCTGAAGAAGCTGAGGCCATACTTGTTTGGCACTCACTTCATAGTTCAGACTGACCACAAGCCGCTCCTATGGCTTAAGCAGATGAAAGGTGAAAACCCAAAACTTTTGAGGTGGTCCATTTCCCTACAGGGGATGGACTATACAGTGGAACATAGACCTGGGACCCAACATGCCAATGCAGATGGACTCTCAAGGTATTTCCACTTTGAACACGAAGACTCAACTGGTCAAGGTTAGTTTAGTGTCCCTGCATTTGGGGGTTGTGTAGGAGAGTAGGATCTGCCTCTTATGTTGCCCCCACTTTTTTCTGATGTTTACACTGGTTTCTGGCTATAGTCGGGCTGGGTCCCTGCCAATCAGGGCCCCAGCCTCTCTGTTCTCTCTAAACGACTTGGAGTGCACTCTAGGTCCACTAGTGATTGGATACTGTGGTACCTTATGAGTCCCTATTATATGGTACCTTAGGTACCAAGGGCATAGGTACTTCACAGGCCTACCAGGGGCTGCAGCATGTATTATGCCACCCCTGGGAAGCAGACTAAATCTGACACCACAGGCCTGCTACTGCAGCCTGGGTGAGGTGGTGCTAGCACTCCTCACAGAGATATAGGTTCCCTATATCTCTCCAACACACACATATAAACCTATCAGTCACCCCTAAGGCAGGCCCTAACAATCCTGAGGGCAGGGTGCTTGGCTTCTATGTGAGGGGGTGCCTCTGCCTGAGCAGGGCCCCTCTGCAGCTCTCAGAGTCCATTCTCTGGTGCTGTTTGAGGATGCGGTTAAACCATATACTCTTAAAGTGCATTATATCCTCGCGGAGAATGCTAACTTTGGTATGGCTGCATCAAAACATGTCGTGTTTGGTGTCAAACATCTTGGAATACTACCCCCACACCAGTCCTGGTGGCGGGGGTAGCATTCCACCCTTCTAGAGGGATAGACATGTACCTACTGTGGAAACACGGTAGAATCCTGAAGAGCCCTGGCATCACAAAATGGATGCCACCAGTCACAGACACCGGGCTGCCCTCCTGCTGATGACCGAAACTCGCAGTGGTGGAAGCCCAACAAAAGGTATCCTGTCACAGGGAGGTGTGACCACCTCCCAGACAGGGTTTAGTGTATTGGGGCTGGGCGAGTGCACTCTTAGAGTTCTTTGAAGTCCTGCACTGGGGGAGCAGAAGGCTCCTCTGTGCATATGCCAGTTCAAACCGGCTCAGGGGCTACCTGCCCCTGCTCTGGCGCGAAACTAGACAAAGGTAAGTGGGTGTAGCCACCCACTCCCCTGACCCTCCCATAGGTGGGGTCATAGAGCTAGTCCCTCCCTTCTTTACAGTATAAGATAGGGAGCCCTTGAACTTGTAAGTTAGATATCCCTGGACGACGCTCTGAAGAAGAATCCTGGCCCTTCGACGTTCCACTACCTTTGGAAGACAGAAGAATCTCCCTTGGAGTCAAGGAGTGACTCTCCTGCTTGGCAGGCACCAAAAACTACAAACGACGGTCGCAAACTTCGCCGCTCCCGCCGGAGTCCCCAGTGAAGCTGAGGCAAGTGGACTCCACGAGTGATGAGGAACCGCGACCCCTGGGTACCGTGCACTATTGTCGAGTGCAACCCCTCCACAACGTTCTAAGAACCTGTGCTTTGGACCACGTGTGGTCCCAGCCTCCAGCAGGAATCCCTCCGAAGATCAGCGGCCTACACCGTCCCGAGTGACCGTGGGCCCCTGTGGAGCGAATCCGACTGAGGCGTCTTGAGGATCCCTTGCCAGCCGGCTCATGGGTCCCCTGAAGACTTTTTCAAGAAACCAAAGGGCTCCCCTGGTTGCTCCAGACCTGCCCTGACTTACCCTTGCTGGGTGAGTCCCCCAGACCTTGCTGGTCTGCGCCATTGCCTTTTTACCCCTTCCACGAGACTTGCTGTTACCAAGGCCTGTTGGCTCCAATCTAGTTGCCGACACCACAGTAAGCTGCAGACATCATGGGACGCGCCGAATCCAGCTCCTGGTCATCGTCGATGCCTCCTGGACCTCAGGGCTGAAGAGTCAAGGCAACCGTGAACGACCTGAATCATGCGACGACGGTGGGCACTCATCTTCCTTGCCCCGAGTCACTGCCAAGTGAATTTGAACACTGTCCCCTCTGCTTTCAGGTCATCCTTCCACCGAATCCAGGCTTGGATTCCACCGGACACTTCTTCAAACCATCACAAGCAGCAAGTCTTCTTTGTTCGCCATTGAAAACGACGCCGCAACCCGACACCAAAGGACACCTGTGCACCCGACTTCCCTGGGTGAGGTAACTCCAGCATTATGGTGCTCCTGTGGGTGTGGGCCCTAGAACTACTTACCCTGTAAGTGACTTGCTTGTAGGTTCACCAGAAGTATCCTAATACTCCTATTTTCTCTGTGCGATTCTCGCACTGGCTCGTACAGGGTTCGCGTCTGTGTTAGACACATCGCGTCCAACTCCCTTGTAAATCTACCAGTATCCGCGTCCTTCGACTCGTACTGACCATTCGGTGTGTTCGCCTAGAACACGCCATTGGCCTGTAACATTGATAACTCAATCGCGTACGCTTGCATAGACTCGTACAGGACTCGCACCAGTGTCTGAACACCGCGTCCGTCCCCTGTGGGTCTCCTACGACTACCTGGGTGGTTCTCTGGGGGTCCCTCGATTCTATGTGCTCTAGGCCCCGGTCTAGCCAAGATAAGATTGTGGTATTTACTTATGCTAACTTATTTTGATAACGTTGATTTGTGCATATGTTCCTGACTTCTAATCTCATAAAGAGATTAGTAGAGAGTTGTTTAGTAATAAATACATATATATTTGATATATATACCTGTGTGGTAGCTTTTCATTTGGTGATTCAAGAGATTGTGTGGTAAAACAAGCTGCTTTACATTCCTTCAAGACTTAGCCTGAAGGCTGCTCTCCACACCTACCACTAGGATAGCTTTCTATAAAGGTTGTCTTAAACCTATCTACCATAAGAGTCGAATTGTACTGGTGCAAGGTGTCCACTTTAACTAGTGAACAGCATATACCAGGCCAACTTCTCACAACTCTTGCCTCTTTCAGCACCTCTGTTGCTTCTTTTTGTAATTCTCTTCCTTCTTTATGCACCCCTCTTGCCTCTTTCTGTACCCCTCTTGCCTCTTTTTGCACCTCTCTTGTAATTTTCTGCAGCTCACTTGCCTCTTTCTGCACCTCTTTTGCTTCTTTCTGCACTTGTCTTGCCTCTTTCTGCACCCCTCTAGCCTCTTTCTGCACCCCAGTTGCTTCTTTCTTCACTTCTCTTGCCTCTTTCTGTACCTCTCTTGCTTCTTACTGAACCCATCGTGCCACTTTTTGCACCCCTCCTTCCTCTTTCTGCAACTCTCTTGCCTCTTTCTGTACCTTTTATTGCTTATTTCTGCACTTATTTTGCCTCTTTCTGCACCTCTCTGGCTTCTTTCTGCACAACTGTTGTCTCTTTCTGCACTCGTCTTCCCTCTTTCTGCACCTCTATTGCCTATTTCTGCTCCTCACCTGCTTCTTTCTACATCTCTATTGCCTCTTTATGTGTCTCTATGGCCTCTTTCTACAACTCTGTTGCTTCTTTCTGCACTTCTCTTGCCTTTTTATGCACCCTTCTTGTCTTTTTCAGCACCTCTGTTGCTTCTTTTTGCAATTCTCTTCCTTTTTTCTGCACCCCTCTTCCCTCTTTCTGTACCCCTCTTGCCTCTTTGTACGCCTCTCCTACCTCTTTCAGCACCCCTCTTGCCTCTTTCTGCACCTCTGTTGGTTCTTTATGCTCTGCTATTGCTTCCTTTTGCACCTCTTTTGCAAATTTATATATCTCTCTTGCCTCTTTCTGCACCCCTGTCCCCTCTTTCTGCACCTTTCCTGCCTGTTTCTGCACCTCTCTTGCCTTTTTTTGCACCTCCGTTGCTTCTTGCTGCACTTCTCTTGCCTCTTACTGCACCACTCTTGCCTCTTTCAGCACCTCATTTGCTTCTTTCTATACTTCTCCTGCTTCTTTCTGCACCCCTCTTGCCTCTTTCTGTACCCTCTTGCCTCTTTGTGAAAACCTCCTTCCTCTTTCTGCACCTTTCTTGCCATTTTCTGCAGTTCGCTTGCATCTTTCTGCACCTCTTTTGCTTCTTTCTGTACTTCTCTTGCCTCTTTCTGTACCCCTCTTGCCTCTTTCTGCCCATCTGTTGGTTCTTTTTGAACTGCTCTTGCTTCTTTGTGCACCTCTTTTGCAAATTTCTGTATCCCTCTTGCCTCTTTCTGCACCACTGTTCCCTCTTTCTGCATATTTCCTGCCTGTTTATCCTCCTCTCTTGCCTCTTTCTGCACCTCTCCTTCCTCTTTCTGCATCTCTCTTGCCATTTTCTGCAGCTCACTTGCCTCTTTCTGCACCTCTTTTGCTTCTTTTTGCACTTCTCTTGCCTCTTTCGGTACCCCTCTTGCCTCTTTCTGCACCTCTGTTTGTTCTTTCTGCACTGCTCTTGCTTCTTTCTGCGCCTCTTTTGCAAATTTCTGTATCCCTCTTGCCTCTTTCTGCACCTTTCCTGCCTGTTTCTGCACCTCTGTTGCTTCTTTCTGCACTTTTCTTGCCTCTTTCTGCAAAACTCTTGCCTCATTCTGTACCCCTCTTGCCTCTTTGCGCACCTCTGCTTCCTCTTTCTGCACCTCTCTTGCCTTTTTCTGCTGTTCTCTAGCCTCTTTCTGCACCTCTTTTGCTTCTTTCTGCACTTCTCTTGCCTCTTTCAGTACCACTCTTGCTTCTGTCTGCACCTCTGTTGTAATTTTTGCATCCCGCTTTCCTCTTTCAGCACCCCTCTTCTATCTTTCTGCACCTCTCTTGCATCTGTCTGCACACCTGTTCCCTCTTTTTGCACCCCTTTTCCTGTTTCTGCAACTCTCTTGACGCTTTCTGCAGTTCTTGTGCCTCCTTCTGCACCTCTGTTGCAACTTTCTGCAATTGTATTGCCTCTTTCTGCACCCCTCTAGCCTCTTTCTGCTCCCCTGTTGCTTCTTTCTGCACTTCTCTTGTTTCTTTCGGTACCTCTCTTTCTTCTTTATGCACCTCCCTTGCCTCTTTCTGTACCTCAGTTGCTTCTTTCTGTACTTCTTCTGCCTCTTTCTGCACCTCTCGCTTATTTCTGCACCCCTGTTGTCTCTTTCTGGACTCGTCTTCCCTCTTTCTGCACCTCTCTTGCCTCTTTCTGCCCCTCACCTGCTTCTTTCTGCATCTCTCTTGCCTTTTTCTGCCCCTCTATTGCCTCTTTCTGCAACTCTGTTGCTTCTTTCTGCACTTCTCATGCCTTTTTCTGCACCCTTCTTGTATTTTTCAGCATCTCTGTTGCTTCTTTCTGCAATTCTTTTCCATTTTTCTGCACCCCTCTTGCCTCTTTCTGTACTCCTCTTGCCTCTTTGTGCACCTCCCCTACCTCTTTCTGCACCCCTCTTGCCTCTTTCTGCACCTCTGTTGGTTCTTTCTGCACTGCTCTTGATTCTTTCTGTACCTCTTTTGCAAATTTCTGTATCCCTCTTGCCTCTTTCTGCACCCTTGCTCCATCTTTGTGTACTTCTCCTTCCTCTTTCTCTACCTCTTTTGCCATTTTATGCAGTTCGCTTGCCTCTTTCAGCACCTCTTTTGATTCTTTCTGCACTTCTCTTGCCTCTTGGTACCCCTCTTGCCTCTTTCTGCCCGATTGTTGGTTCTTTCTGCACTGCTCTTGCTTCTTATTGCACATCTTTTGCAAATTTATGTATCCCACTTGACTCTTTCTGCACCCCTGCTCCCTCTTTCTGCACCTTTCCTGCATGTTTATCCTCCTCTTGTGCCTCTTTCTGCACCTCTGTTGCTTCTTTCAGCACCTCTGTTGCATCTTTCTGCACTTGTCTTGCCTCTTTCTGCACCCCTCTAGCCTCTGTCTGCACCCCTGTTGCTTCTTTCTGTACTTCTCTTGCATCTTTCTGTACCTCTCTTTCTTCTTTCTGCATCTCCCTTGCCTCTTTCTGAACCTCTGTTGCTTCGTTCTGCACCCCTGTTATCTCTTTCTGTACTCGTCTTCCCTCTTTCTGCACCTCTCTTGCTTATTTCTGCACCCCTGTTATCTCTTTCTGTACTCGTCTTCCCTCTTTCTGCACCTCTCTTGCCTCTTTCTGCTCCTCTATTGCCTCTTTCTGCAACTCTGTTGCTTCTTTCTGCACTCCTATTGCCCTTTTCTGCACCCTTCTTGTCTTTTTCAGCACCTCTGTTGCTTCTTTCTGAAATTATCTTCCTTATTTCTGCACCCCTCTTACCTCTTTCTGTACCACTCTTGCCTCTCTGTGCACCTCTCCTACTTCTTTCTGCACCCCTCTTGCCTCTTTCTGCACCTATGGTGGTTCTTTCTGCACTGCTCTTGATTCTTTCAGCATCTCTTTTGCAAATTACTGTATCCCTCTTGCCTCTTTCTGCACCCCTGTTCCTTCTTTCTGCACCTTTCCTGCCTGTTTCTACACCTCTGTTGCTTCTTTCTGCACTTGTCTTGCCTCTTTCTGCAAACCACTTGCCTCTTTCTGTATCCCTCTTGCCTCTTTGTGCACCTCTCCTTCCTCTTTCTGCACCTCTCTTGCCATTTTCTGCAGTTCGCTTGCCTCTTTCTTCACCTCTTTTGCTTCCTTCTGCATTTCTCTTGTCTCTTTTGGTACCATTCTTGCCTCTTTCTGCCTGACTGTTGGTTCTTTCTGCAATGCTCTTGTTTATTTCTGCACCTCTTTTGCAAATTTATGTATCCCTATTGCCTCTTTCTGCACCCCTGTTCCCTCTTTCTGCACCTCTCTTGCCTCTTTCTGCTCCTCTATTGCCTCTTTCTGCAACTCTGTTGCTTCTTTCTGCACTTCTCTTGCCCTTTTCTGCACCCTTCTTGTCTTTTTCAGCACCTCTGTTGCTTCTTTCTGAAATTCTCTTCCTTCTTTCTGCACCCCTCTTACCTCTTCCTGTACCCCTCTTGCCTCTCTGTGCACCTCTCCTACCTCTTTCTGCACCCCTCTTGCCTCTTTCTGCACCTCTGTTGGTTCTTTCTGCACTGCTCTTGATTCTTTCTGCATCTCTTTTGCAAATTACTGTATCCTTCTTGCCTCTTTCTGCACCCTGTTCCTTCTTTCTGCACCTTTCCTGCCTGTTTCTGCACCTCTGTTTCTTCTTTCTGCACTTTTCTTGTCTCTTTCTGAAAACCACTTGCCTCTTTCTGTACCCCTCTTGCCTCTTTGTGCACCTCTCCTTCCTCTTTCTGCTGCTCTCTTGCCATTTTCTGCAGTTCGCTTGCCTCTTTCTTCACCTCTTTTGCTTCCTTCTGCATTTCTCTTGTCTCTTTCGGTACCATTCTTGCCTCTTTCTGCCTGACTGTTGATTCTTTCTGCAATGCTGTTGTTTATTTCTGCACCTCTTTTTCAAATGTATGTATCCCTCTTGCCTCTTTCTGCACCCCTGTTCCCTCTTTCTGCACCTTTCCTGCCTGTTTCTCCTCCTCTCTTGCCTCTTTCTGCACCTCTGTTGCTTCTCTCTGCACTTCTCTTGCCTCTTTCTGCACCCCTCTTGCCTCTTTCAGCACCTCTATTGTTTCTTTCTGCACTTCTCTTGCTTCTTCCTGTACCCCATTGCCTCTTTCTGCACCCCTGTTTGCTCTTTCTGCACTGCTCTTGCTTCTTTCTGCACCTCTTTTGGAAATTTCTATATTTCTCTTGCCTCTTTAAGCACACCTGTACCCTCTTTCTGCACCCCTTTTTTCCTGTGTCTGCAACTCTCTTGCCTCTTTCTGTAGTCATTTTGCCTCCTTCTGCACCTCTGTTGCATCTTTCTGCACTTGTCTTGCCTCTTTCTGCAACCCTCTAGCCTCTTTCTGCACCTCTGTTGCTTCTTTCTGCACTTTTCTTGCAACTTTCTGCACCCCTCTTGCCTCTTTCAGCACCTCTATTGCTTCTTTCTTCACTTCTCCTGCTTCTTTCTGTACCACTCTTGCCTCTTTGTGCACCTCTCTTTCCTCTTTCTACACCTCTCTTGCCTATTTCTACAGTTCTCTTGCCTCTTTCTGCACCTCTTTTGCTTCTTTCTGTACTTTTCTTGCCTCTTTCTTTGCCCCTATTGCCTCTTTCTGTGCCTCTTTTTGTTCTTTCTGCACTGCTCTTGCTTCTTTCTGAACCTCTTTTGCAAATTGTTGTATCCCTCTTGCCTCTTTCTGCACCCCTGTTCCCTCTTTCTGCACCTTTCCTGCCTCTTTTGTGTGAGAAGTTGGCCTGGTATATGCTGTCCACTAATTATAGTGGGCACCTTGCACCAGACCAAACAACCCCTTATTGGAGATAGGTTAAAGACAACTTTTATTGAAAGCTATCCTAGTGGTAGCTATGGAGAGCGGCCTTCAGGCTAAGTCTTGAAGGAATGTAAAGCAGCTTGTTTTACCAGTCTATAATCTCTTGAGTGACCAAATGAAAGAGGACCACACCAGGTATATATTCAAAATATATGTATTTATTACTAAACACTCCCCTCTAGTCTCTTTATGAGGCTAGAGTTCAAGTACATAAGTTATAAGTTAGTTATCAACAGTAATAGCACAAATACACGTTTGAGCCCTAGGGCGTACTCAAACCATATACCAATAAAGTGGTATAGGAACCACGACTGAGCTAGACACAAGGCCTAGAGCCTGTAGAAGTGCTTGGACCACAAGGAACCACCCAAGGTAGTGACACAGGGGACCCACGGGGGACACGTGCAGTGTGCTAACACAGCCGCGAATCGCCGTTGACTTCTATGGGGAAAGTAACGGTTGGAAGTTTAAAGAAAAGGGACACTTAGAGGAGTACTTGGAGCAAACCCTTTCAGAACTGGGTTGTTCTATAGTCTATACCCACGGGAGCACCGGAGTACTCGCGTTACCTCACCCAGGGAAGCCGGGTGCATAGGTGTCTTTCGGGGTCGGGTTCCGTCGTCGATGTCAATGGCGATCTGCTGCAAAGTACTGATGGCGACCAAGTCGTAAGTGTTCGGGTGGATCCAAAGGTGGATCGGAGATCTGAAGAACCTGAAAGCAGAGGGGACAGAGTCTGGGTCACTAGCCAGTGACCAGGAGGGCGATGAGCGGATGCCCACCAATGTCGGATGCTTCAGGTAGGTTGATAATCGTCTTGACTCTTCAGTCACGAGGTCCAGGAGGCGTCGACGACAACCAGGAGCTGTATTAGAGCTGTCCCACAACGTTTGTCGAGTGCTGAGGCGTCGGCGACTGGATTGGACCCAACAAGCCTTGGCAACGGCAAGTCTTGTGTAAATAGAAGAAGGACAGTGGTGTAGACCAGCAAGGTCTGGGGGACTCACCCAGCAAGGGTAAGTCAAGGCACGCCTGGCGCAACCACAGAAGCCCAAGCAGGATAAGATTGGCCTTCGGGAGGACCTACTAGCCAACAGACTAGCGACTGCGAAGGAGCCTCGAGTGGACGAGGCCATACTTGTTTGGTACTCACTTCCTTGTTCAAACAGACCATAAGCCCCTCTTATGGCTAAAACAAATGAAGGGTGAAAACCCCAAACTGCTTAGGTGGTCCATTTCCCTACAGGGGATGGACTTCACAGTGGAACATAGACCTGGGAGTAACCATGCCAATGCAGATGGATTCTCTAGGTACTTCCACTTACCACCAGGAGGTTGGTTATACCTCTGAAGTTCAGGGGCTTCCTATTGACCCTAGCCCATGACATTCCCTTAGCAGGTCACCTGGGCCAGAACAAGACTTGGGACAGAATTGTCCCTCACTTTCACTGGCCCCATATGTCTGAAGACACCAAGGAGTTTTGTCGCTCCTGTGTAACCTGCCAGGTCAGTGTCAAGGCAGGTGGCACTACAAAGGCCCCCCTGATACCACTACCTGTGGTGGGGGTTCCCTTTGAAAGGGTGGTGTAGTAGTGAGCCTCAGCAAGGCCTACCAGTGCTTAGGGGTTCACCCTTCTCTGCACAGAGTCCTCAGACACTTAGGAAGAAGTTGGCACAGAAACTGAAATAGAAAATACAGAGTTTATTAAACCTCATGAGGTGGAGCTACATTTACACACCACCCTTCGGTAATGCATGAAGTAGCACACTGAATGGAAGGACCATGGTCCTTTTATACCCACACAGGGGCTCAAATGAAGGCGGTACAAACACAAATGCTGGTTTTAGGTACATATAAGGTCATACAGAAAATGCACAGTCGACAAGTGGGTGGAGCTAACAGTTTCTACTTCTAGTAGACACATCCTGACATTTATAAACTCGGAACAGCTGCAAGCTCAACTGAGCATGTGCAAAGCAAAAGAGAACTAAATATAACTTGTCTCTAGGCAGATTTCAAGAGCAGTTAACAGGAAGGTAGGACAGAGCACATGGTGAGCACATGGCAGCACATGGCAACCAAAATGGCTGCCAGAAATACAAAATGGATTCCACAAAGCGAACAATTTAGCCTCTGAATACAAGCTGTCTTCAGCCAATGCTTAACTTAAGTGCTGCCAAATTACAACAGACGACCCTTTCAGCATTGGCTGAAGACATTCGTTTATCTGGGGTAATCTAGATATTCATCCCGTACATCTATTAACATTATTTTGGCCACCTCTTTATTCAACATTTGTTGGGCCTTTGTTTCAGCAACGTTCCCTTTGGCAGGTATACAAGCAGAGATGCAAATGGAGCAAAGCATTGGACCACATTGGATACATACACAGCATGTAAAAAGTATCAATCATTACATACAGGATAGTCAGTAGCTTCCAGCCCCAAGCAGAAACAAGAGTCCAAAACCATCTAGTCTAATTCTAAGTTTCAAGGCTCTGATGTATTTCAGTGACTATCTATTTCAATTTCAGAATAGCCAACAGCACATACCTAATAAAAACATTTTCAATAGACTTTTTCAGTATTTCTTTTATGAGGGCTAGAGTATCAATTAATATACTCAAGGAAAGAGTAAAGTAACATTTATCAACTGCTCAGATGAACTTTTCTCGTGCAGAATAAACACTACCCCCAGTACCAATATCAAAGCAGTCAGACATATTATTACAAAAACAATCCTGGCTCCGGGGGACGAGGAGGACCACACAGGGCCATAGGAATTAGGACAAGGAGCCGCAAAGGGCTGTTCCTCCTCAAAAATGGGACGACCAAAGGGGTACATTACTAACAAAAAAAAGAGTCCTTGGGAAATTATAGCCGCTGTACAACCAGCCAGAGGGAGTCTTCTCCCTGTGTCCGTTTGAGCCTCACAGGCAGGCTCTTGTTGTTCCCACGGTGGAGCTGCACAACTCGCAACTCAAGAATCACAGCCCAGTTTGAGAAGAAAAAGTCTTTCTTTCAGAATAGGGCAATCACCCCCCCAGGGCAAATACCCTCAACGATCCTGTCCAGTGTCTCAGGCAGTGCACCAGTTTTCTTCACTTTAATCTAACAGGCACCAAGGGCACAGCACCTATACCCTAAACTCAAGTCCTTCCCTAACTCCTGTATTGTTCCGCTGGCGCACTGCTCTTTTGTTGGGGCCACTGATTGTAGCCAATATGCTCAGGCATCCCTTGATCAACAAACAAAGGCGCAGACTTGCATTCACTTGGGGACCAGGACTCAAAAGGCCTGATGCTGGGATATGTGAAGCAACCCTTGTTTCAAAGGGGTCACCTCAAGTAAAAGCCTCCTTGCCGTCCTTATCGGTCTGTGACTCTCTCAGCTGGGCGGCATCAAAAACTGGATCCATAGAAAGATTTCTTCATCCTGATTTGTGACCCCGTCTTTCGCCCAAGACAGTGGCAGGGGTACACACTTCACGTCCCAGTGCTTCTGGCCTTCACTGAGGTCCTAGATGCCAGCAACGCCTGTGCTGGTTCCCTTTATCTTGGCTCCAAGCTGGACTGGTGCTGACTCCCAGGCTGGATCTGATGTCCGGGCCCCTCTGGCAATGGTTGTAGGGCAGCAAATATCTATTGGTGGGCAAAACAAAAGGTCTTTAGACAAGGCACAGAAATAATCTATCAACAGAGAGGATAGTCTCAGAATACTTCCTTAGTCTTGGGGCGCCCCATACATTAGCAAGGCACCCAAGAACCACTTCATCTATCTGAGAGTAGAAAACCCTAGACCTATTGGCAAGTATAAAAGGAACTTTTTGGTGAACTGACAAGAGTAATACGTCACCCAATCCCAAGGAACCAAGGACGTCTGTGTTCATTTACTAAATTCTGAGGAAAAAAGAAAAACAATACAGACATACTCCAGATCCTTACATTTGTGCATTCCTATATTATTCATCTGAAGAACCTCAAGAAAAAGAAACTTTTCTACAGTTCTACTTATGAACCTTGCATTACTTGTACAGGACTGCAGACACTTCTAAAATAATTTCTCTTAATAAAAACACCTTCATTTTACTCTTAAGGTCATGCTTTCATGTTATAGGCGCAGCAGGAAAAATCTAAAACTGCTAACTTAACAGGGATTCTTATTGCAAAAAGAACTAAACTTCAACATAGTGGGTACATTTTCTCCAGCAGAACATGTTATGACAAACAAACTCCTAAAAAACAATATTTTCCTTCAAAATGTTTGCTAAGGATCACATAGGCGTCTTTCCTGCATTCTACTTTTCACGATCCGGACTATGCAACATCATTTTCAAAAGGAAAAAACCCTATCTCCAGCTCTAATAAGGGCTGTCAGCTCAATTACACAGACTAGCTAATAAAAGACTAGCAATGCCCTTGCAAAACTGTATAGAACATGAGAATAACATAAACAATAATGGTATTGCCACCTGAGATTTTTGAACAGAAACCCCCACTATACAGTTCCCCTTTAAAGGTCAAATAAGGGAACATCAATCTGTTCTACTCATTCTTTCATACAGGATGGGCAGTAACATAGCATATATTTTCATCATTTTATTAATTCTAACAATTTTAAAACAGTATTACAGAATAGCCAATAACTGTCTCATGGCCATTTCCTAGACAGCTTAGACAGACTCAAGAGAGAGTGAGAAAAAGAGAGAGAAAACATAATTTTGCCTACCCTTAATTTGTAGAGGAGCTAGCCTCCTTCCCCATTTTGACAGTAGGAAAACCTGAAACAGGTTTCACTCCTGTCAACACTTTCAACCCCTATTTGTAGCAACTGGGCACAAACAAACTTGTAGGAGATATCTTAGAAAGTGGCTATTCTCTGATTCAGCCTAACACAAGCACATTCAGTACTGTAGAAAGCGTTAATAACCAATTTACCAATTCCTTGAGCAATTGTACTAGATTAACATGAGGGCGCATGAATGCAAACTAAAATCCATTTCCTCCTTATCTTAGCCCCTACACAGTAAACTTTAAACTAAAACCATTATTTTTATATACATGGCAGATCAATGCTCTACTCAGGGCTGCTTTTCCTTCGTTTCATATGACTGCGCAAAACGTGTGTTTGCCAAAAATAGGAAGCAAAGCTTCTCTTCCTCTCTCTGCGCTGTCATCTCTTCTTTCAAAAACTGTTCGAAGGTCGAAGTGTCGAAGCAAATGTTACCCTTCACCCTGCTAAGTTGCTAAATGCAGAACTCCGACCTTTGACCCTTCCAGCAGCTGTCCATTTTTTTTTAGTGCAAGGCTTTCCATGCGGTCTTTGCAAGTCAAAGCAACTCTGGAGAATCACGGCTGAAAGGCAGTCCTGTCCGGTGTGTTTGCCAATAATTTAAAGGTAGGATAATAACCTCTGCTGGTTTCTGTATACTTATTTTCATTTGTGTACAGTGTGTGATGTGCAGTAGGTCAGCTGTTTGTTCTATACTTGCATGTATACATTATTGAAGCCTGAGATCAGTTTAAAAAGTGCCCTGTGTGGCAGAACTGCTTTTAAATAGTGATTTTTGCTCTATTTCGACTTTGGTGGTAGGGGCACTTAAAAATGAATAACCTACAATATTTTGGCATATTATGGATCCCCAGGGTGTCCTCTAGATATCCCAGAGATGGGGATCAGAAATGTATAAGGTATACCCTTATAAAAATGAGTTTTGTACGGCTGGGTAAAGTGACATTTCACATTTAAGTTTCCCCCATTGCGGTACAGCACTGCTTAAATTCAACTTTGATGCTAGGAATTCGCAGTATGAAGATTAGGCTTTATAAAGATTAAAAAACAAATTTAAAGCATTTATTTTTAATAATATATATTTTTTTCATATAATTTTTTTTTTTTTTTTAATAAAACCAACCATTTTGATGATTCCACATTTGAAAAGCAAGCTTCATTTGTAGCCTATCATATTTAAATGCATTCATTTATAACCCTAAGCACAGAAGCCTTACTTGAAACATGCAAAGTCTGCTCCACTTTTTAAAGGACAGTTATTATTTAACAGCAGAACCACAGATGTACTTATGTAAAAAGGCATTAAGAAAGGAAATCCCTTTTAATCTTTTCTCTGTTATCCAAAATAATGAAACTGTCTTTTCTGACTTATAAAATCAGCAGTTTTTAATGCACGCCTTTATACCGTGTTTGCGCTAACTGAAAATCTAGTCGACTCGGCCTCATGGCTTGGGACCAAGAATAGCCATGTGTTGTTGACACAGCTGTGTTCTGACCAGCAGGCGTCAACATCTCACGCCTTTCAAGCCAGCACAAATCTATCGTTCTGTAATGTGGTGTTTATTTCAGCAACAATCAATTCACTCAGATAATATGAATGGCTTTCAATATTAATATATAAGGATAATACTGTAACATTTTGCATTTTAGTCCTAATTGTGTGAAAGCACACAAATTCGTTTTTTCCCTACCTTTCTATGAGGCCTATTTTATTCCTATTGAATGTAAATTCTGATTTATCTGTACCAGTGTGGCAATTTGCACATATCTATAGTTTCTTACTTTATCAATTTTAATGGTAGCGTGCAGCTATTTAACATATGTTACATTATTCATTCCCTGAATTTAAAAAAAATGTCGTTTTTTAAAATGACATTTGCATAACAGAATGACAACAAAAACCAATTTTAGCTCATGCCAGACATTTTCAGAAGGGGGTCATACACTCATAACACACAACACAGCGCGCTTAATGCTAGCCATTCTTACACAAAGAGCGCAATCGCTATTTACTCACACAAATATCACCAATGTCAAACCACAAACCACATAGACATTTAAACACACATTTAACCCGCAAATCAACATTTAGGGCAAAAACAAGAGACAGCCTACAGACTGTACGCAAAACCAAACTATTTGTAAATACTAATTGTAAGTCATATTTACAAGAAGAGCTCTCAAAAGTAGTCCAAAAGACTTCTATGTTCAAGAAGCCAAAATACACCAAATTCGCCAGTTTTGGCTGGTAGAACACTCAAAAAGCGCTCTGCATATCACCACTTATGAATGTTACTAAGTGCACAGATCAGGATCCGTTTTATGTACATATTTAGTTCCATGGGGTACTTAGTCACCAAGAAAGAAATATCTTTTTACTATATCTAAACCTATTTAGGTATCCCCTCTGAGGGAGTCAACTGAGTACTTACTAAATCCATATTGGTACCTCCAAAACAGCAACACTTTCTACGAAGTGTGCTAGAAACAGGCATGCCAAAAAATAGTGCAGAATATGCAGTATTATAATCAAAGTAGCGCTTAAGGTACTCTTCGTACGTTGCGCTGTTCAAACAATTTCAAATAGAGAAAAATCTCCTCATTACCTGCCTATATGTATTGCAATGCATATATAATTTACAAAACAAATTCCAAAATTGGCCAATCATACAAACATAGCCACAGTAAGTGTTACTAAAACTACCTTACCAATCAAAGGCATCAAACCAACAGCAAGTGCCGCAAAACGGCTCTTACCAATGAAATGGTGTCCAGGTTCCAACTGCCAAGTTCTCAAATCGACCAAATGGTCACTGCACGGCGAATCAACAAAAGAGATCTCAGTCAAGGACCGGCGCCGCCGGGATGGTCAGATCAGAAAGAAAGGAAAAACGCCATGGGTGCCAAGACTCAGGTCTCCTCAGGCAGCGATCGCGTCCAAGAGCGAGATTCCAATCCTTCATCTCGACCAGTCCTTCGGGCATCCGAGTCGCTGATGAGTCCACCGTTGGAAGCGCCAATTTGTAGTAGTGAGCCTCAGCAAGGCCTACCAGTGCTTAGGGGTTCACCATTCTCTGCACAGAGTCCTCAGACACTTAGGAAGAAGTTGGCACAGAAACTGAAATAGAAAAGACAGAGTTTATTAAACCTCATGAGGTGGAGCTACATTTACACACCACCCTTCGGTAATGCATGAAGTAGCACACTGAATGGAAGGACCATGGTCCTTTTATACCCACACAGGGGCTCAAATGAAGGCGGTACAAACACAAATGCTGGTTTTAGGTACATATAAGGTCATACAGAAAATGCACAGTCGACAAGTGGGTGGAGCTAACAGTTTCTACTTCTAGTAGACACATCCTGACATTTATAAACTCGGAACAGCTGCAAGCTCAACTGAGCATGTGCAAAGCAAAAGAGAACTAAATATAACTTGTCTCTAGGCAGATTTCAAGAGCAGTTAACAGGAAGGTAGGACAGAGCACATGGTGAGCACATGGCAGCACATGGCAACCAAAATGGCTGCCAGAAATACAAAATGGATTCCACAAAGTGGACAATTTAGCCTCTGAATACAAGCTGTCTTCAGCCAATGCTTAACTTAAGTGCTGCCAAATTACAACAGTGGGGATTGACATTGTTGGACCCATGGATCCCCAAACAGCATCTGGGCACAGGTTTATCCTGGTGGTAGTGGATCATGCCACCAGGTACCCAGAGGCTATTCCCCTTAGGACCACTACAGCACCTGTGGTGGCAAGGGCCCTCCTGGGAATTTTCTCAAGAGTGGGCTTCCCTAAGGAGGTTGTATCAGACAGGTGTGCAAACTTTATGTCTGGATACTTGAAAGCAATGTGGAAGGAGTGTGGAGTGACTTACAAGTTCACCACACCCTATCACCCACAATGCAATGGTTTGGTTGAGAGATTCAACAAAACCTTGAAGGGCATGATTAAAGGGCTCCCAGAAAAGCTTAGGCGAAGATGGGACATACTCTTGCCCTGCCTTTTATTTGCATAAAAGGAGGTGCCTCAAAAGGGGGTTGGCTACAGCCCTTTAGAACTTTTGTTTGGTCACCCTGTCAGGGGTCCATTGTGCTTGGTGAAGGAAGGATGGGAGTTGCCTCTCAAGCCCCCAAAGCAAGACATAGTGGACTATGTACTTGGTCTCCGCTCCCGGATGGCTGAGTACATGAAAAAGGCAACTAAAAACCTTGAGGCTAGCCAGGAACTTCAAAAAGCCTGGGATGACCAAAAGGCTGTACTGACTGTTTACCAGCCAGGACAGAAGGTGTGGGTGTTGGAGCCAGTGGCCCCAGCAGCTCTGCAAGACAAATGGAGTGGACCCCATACCATTGTTGAACAGAAGGGTGAGGTTACCTACTTAGTAGACCTAGGAACACCCAGGAGTCCCCACAGGGTTATCCATGTCAACAGGTTAAAACCATATGTGGGCAGGGCAGACATGGGCTTGCTCATGGCTACTGATGAGGGACAGGAGGAAGAGAGTGACCCACTCCCTGACCTGCTCTCACAGAACCCTGATGATGGGTCAGTGGATGGTGTAGCCTTGGCAGGCAGCCTCACTACCCAGCAGCAGACTGATTGCAGACAGGTGCTCAATCAGTTCAGACACATGTTCTCACTGACACCCAGTCAGACCACCTGGTGCACTCATGAAGTGGACACTGGGGACAGTCTGCCTATTAAAAATAAGATTTATAGGCAACCTGACCATGTCAGGGACTGTATCAGGACAGAAGTCCAGAAAATGTTGGATTTGGGAGTTATTGAACCCTCAGATAGCCCTTGGGCTAGTCCAGTGGTCCTTGTGCCAAAACCTCACACCAATGGTGGGAAAAGAGAGATGAGGTTTTGTGTGGACTACAGGGGTCTCAATGCAGTCACTAGGACTGATGCCCATCCAATACCTAGGGCAGATGAGCTAATAGACACTTTGGCATCAGCCAAGTATCTAAGCACATTTGACCTGACAGCTGGCTACTGGCAGATCAGACTAGCTGATGATGCAAATCCAAAAACAGCATTCTCAACCCCTAGTGGGCATTATCAATTTGTGGTGATGCCCTTTTGTCTGAAGAATGCACCTGCCACTTTTCAGAGGTTGGTGAATACAGTCCTTACAGGTCTGGAAGACTATAGTGCAGCATATCTAGATGATATTGCTGTCTTTAGCTCCACTTGGGAGGATCACTTGGTCCACCTCAGAAATGTTTTACAGGCCCTGCAGAAAGCAGGCCTGATTATCAAGGCCACCAAGTGCCAGATAGGGCAGAGTCAGATTGTGTACCTGGGCCGCCTTGTGGGTGGAGGCCAGGTTCAACCCTTGCAGAGCAAGATCCAGACCATCATGGACTGGACTGCTCCAACTACCCAGACTCAGGTGAGAGCCTTTTTAGGCCTGACTGGGTACTATAGGAGATTTGTCAAGGGGTATGGATCAATAGTAACACCCCTGAATGACTTAACTTCCAAGAAAATGCCCAAAAAGGTTCAGTGGACAGTTAGCTGTCAAAAGGCATTTGATGACCTGAAGCAGGCCATGTGCACTGCTCCCATTCTACAGAGTCCTGATTACTCCAAGAAGTTCATTGTCCAAACAGATGCATCTGAATTGGGGGTAGGGGCTGTACTGTCACAATTGAATGATGAAGGTCAGGATCAGCCAGTAGCTTTTATTAGCAGAAGGCTGACCCCTAGAGAGAAACGTTGGTCAGCCATTGAGAGGGAGGCCTTTGCTGTGGTCTGGGCTCTGAAGAAGTTGAGGCCATACTTGTTTGGTACTCACTTCCTTGTTCAAACAGACCATAAGCCCCTCTTATGGCTAAAACAAATGAAGGGTGAAAATCCCAAACTGCTTAGGTGGTCCATTTCCCTACAGGGGATGGACTTCACAGTGGAACATAGACCTGGGAGTAACCATGCCAATGCAGATGGACTCTCTAGGTACTTCCACTTAGAACATGAAGACTTAACTGGGCAAGGTTAGTTTAATGTCCCTACGTTTGGGGGGTTGTGTAGGAGAGTAGGATCTGCTTCACATGGATACCCCCACTTTTTGCTGATGCTTCACTGTTTTTCAACTTTAGTCTGGCTGGGGCCCTGCTAATCAGAACCCCAGCCTAGCTGCTTCCTCTCTAAAATGGTTTCCATGTGCCTTAGGCACATCTCTGATTGGAATATGGAGTGCCCTTGTAAGTCCCTAGTATATGGTATACTATGTACCCAGGGCATAGGTACCTCAGAGGCCTACCAGGGGCTGCAGCATGTATTGTGCCACCCCTGGAAGGCCAGCCAAAGGACACGACAGGTCTGCTACTGCAGCCTGGGTAAGGTGGTGCATGCACCCCTTACTGTGATATAGGTTACCTATATCACTACATACATACACACATATAAACCTATAAGTCACTCCTATGGCAGGCCTTATCAATCCTGAAGGCAGAGTGCGTGGTTCCTATGTGAGAGGGTGCCCCTGCATGAGCAGGGCCCCTCTGCAGCGTTCGGAGACCCTTCTCTGATGCTGTTTGTAGTGCAGCCTGACCATATACTCTTAAGCGCATTATAGCCTCGCGTTAAAATGCTAACTTTGGCATGGCTGCACGGAAACATGTCGTGTTTGGTGTCAAACATCTTGGAATACTACCCCCCCGCCAGTTCTGGAGGCGGGGGTAGCATTCCATCCTTCTAGAGGGAGAGACATGTACACACCGGCCTGCCTGGTAACTTCTTTCCAAGCCCTGGCATCACAAAATGGATGCCGCTGCCACAGACACGAGTCTGGCCTCCTGCTGCTGACCGAAACTCCAGCAGGGGAGGCCTGGACAATATGTTTCCTGTCCCAGGGAGGTGTAACCACCTCCCCAGACAGGATAGAGTGTATCGGGGCTGGGCGGGAGCACTCTGGTGCTTTGAAGTCCTGCACTGGGGGCACATTTGGTGTCCCTGTGCATACCCCAGTTCAAACCGGCTCAGGGGCTTCCAGCCCCTGCTCTGGCGCAAAATTGGACAAAGGGAAAGGGTGTAACCACCCTCTGCCCTGACCCTCCCATAGGTGGGTCCCCAGAGTATGTCCAACCCCTACCTTAGTATAAGTATGGGACCCCAGTCCTTAGGACTTTAGATTTACCTGGATGAAAGTCTGACACAGAATCCTGGACCTTCGACGCTCTACTTCAAGATTAGAGGACTGAAGAATCTCCCTTGGGGTCAAGGAGTGACTCCCTGCTTGGCAGGCACCTAAGTAGCAATTGTCCGGTCTGCATCGCCAAAGCTCCCGCTGGACGCCGAAGTCTTTGCATCACCAGAGGTGGATTTTAAGAGTTCCCCGAGGCTGCCCTGAGTCCCCAGCAAAGCTGAGGCCCGTAGCTGTTGTGGGTAACGTGGAACCGTGACCCTTGGACACCAAGCACATTTGCAAGTGCATTCTCTTCCTGGGATTCCACAAAGTTATGCTTTGGGCTCCGAGTAGCCCCCGCCTCCAGCACCAATTGCACTGAAGATCACTGGCCTCCACTCCACGAGTGTCCCATGAGCCAGCTCCAAGTGCGTCCACTCAAGGCTCCTTCGTGGTCTCTACTCCGTTGGCTAGTAGGCCCTCCCGAAGGCCAATCTTATCCTGCTTGGGATTCCCTGGTTGCTCCAGGCGTGCCCTGACTTACCCTTTCTGGGTGAGTCCCCCAGACCTTGCTGGTCTGCACCACCGTCCTTCTTCTATTTTCACAAGACTTGCCGTTGCCAAGGCTTGTTGGGTCCAATCCGGTCTCCAACACATCAGCACTCGACAAACGTCATACCCCAGCTCGAATCCACGTCCTGGTTGTCGTCGACGCCTCCTGGACCTCGTGGCTGAAGAGTCAAGACGACCGTCAACCTACCTGAAGCACCCGACATCGGTGGGCATCCGCTCATCGCCCTCCTGGTCACTGGCTAGTGACCCAGACTCTGTCCCCTCTGCTTTCAGGTTCTTCAGATCTCCGATCCACCTTTGGATGCACCTGAACACTTTCGACTTGGTCGCCAGCAGTACTTTGCAGCAGATCGCCATTGAAATCGACGACGGAACCCGACCCCGAAAGACACCTATGCACCCGGCTTCCCTGGGTGAGGTAACACGAGTACTACGGTGCTCCCTTGGGTATAGACTCTAGAATGACCCAGTTCTGAAAGGGTTTGCTCCAAGTCCTCCTCTAAGTGTCCCTTTTCTTTAAACTTCCAACCGCGACTTTCCCCATAGAAGTCAACGGCGATTCGCGGCTGTGTTAGCACACTGCACGCGTCGCCCGTGGGTCCCCTGTGTCACTACCTTGGGTGGTTCCTTGTGGTCCAAGCACTTCTACAGGCTCTAGGCCTTGTGTCTAGCTCAGTCGTGGTTCTTATACCACTTTATTGGTATATGGTTTGGTACGCCCCTAGGGCTCAAACGTGTATTTGTGCTATTACTGTTGATAACTAACTTATAACTTATGTATTTCGAACTCTAGCCTCATAAAGAGACTAGAGGGGTGTGTTTAGTAATAAATACATATATTTTGAATATATACCTGGTGTGGTCCTCTTTCATTTGGTCACTCAAGAGATTATAGACTGGTAAAACAAGCTGCTTTACATTCCTTCAAGACTTAGCCTGAAGGCTGCTCTCCATAGCTACCACTAGGATAGCTTTCAATAAAGGTTGTCTTTAACCTATCTCCAATAAGGGGTTGTTTGGACTGGTGCAAGGTGCCCACTATAATTAGTGGACAGCATATACCAGGCCAACTTCTCACAACTTGGAGCAAACCCTTTCAGAACTGGGTCGTTCTAGAGTCTATACCCACGGGAGCACCGGAGTACTCGTGTTACCTCACCCAGGGAAGCCGGGTGCATAGGTGTCTTTCGGGGTCGGGTTCCGTCGTCGATTTCAATGTGGATCTGCTGCAAAGTACTGCTGGCGACCAAGTCGAAAGTGTTCGGGTGGATCCAAAGGTGGATTGGAGATCTGAAGAACCTGAAAGCTGAGGGGACAGAGTCTGGGTCACTAGCCAGTGACCAGGAGGGCGATGAGCGTATGCCCACCGATGTCGGGTGCTTCAGGTAGGTTGACGGTCATCTTGACTCTTTAGCCACGACGTCCAGGAGGCGTCGACGACAACCAGTAGCTGGATTGGAGCTGCCCACGACGTCTGTCGAGTGTTGATGTGTCGGCGACCGGATTGGACACAACAAGCCTTGCCAACGGCAAGTCTCGTGGAAATAGAAGAAGGACGGTGGTGCAGACCAGCAAGGTCTGGGGGACTCACCCAGCAAGGGTAAGCCAGGGCACGCCTAGAGCAACCAGGGAAGCCCAAGCAGGATAAGATTGGCCTTTGGGAGGGCCTACTAGCCAACAGACTAGCAACCGCGAAGGAGCCTTGAGTGGACACACTTGGAGCTGGCTCACGGGACACTCGTGGAGTGGAGGCCAGTGATCTTCGTTGCAGTCGGTGCTGGAGGCGGGGGCTACTCAGAGCCCAAAGCACAACTTCGTGGGATCCCAGGAAGAGGATGCACTTGCAAATGTGCTCGGTGTCCAGGGGTCACGGTTCCACATTACCCACGATAGCTACGGACTTCAGCTTTGCTGGGGACTCAGAGCAGCCTAGGGGAAGTCTGGAAATCTACCTCTGGTGATGCAAAGACTTCGGCGTCTGGCGGGAGCTTCAGCGATGCAGACCGGACAATTGCTTCTTTGGTGCCTGCCAAGCAGGGGAGTCACTCCTTGACCCCAAGGGAGATTCTTCAGTCCTCTAATCTTGAAGTAGAGCGTCGAAGGTCCAGGATTCTGTGTCAGAGTTTCATCCAGGTAAATCTAAAGTCCTAAGGACTGGGGTCCCATACTTCTACTAAGGTAGGGTTTGGACATACTCTGGGGACCCACCTATGGGAGGGTCAGGGCAGAGGGGTGGTTACACCCCTTTCCCTTTGTCCAGTTTCACACCAGAGCAGGGGCTGGAAGCCCCTGAGCCGGTTTGAACTGGGTATGCACAGGGACACCAAATGTGCCCCCAGTGCAGGACTTCAAAGCATCAGAGAGTGCTCCCGCCCAGCCCCAATACACACTATCCTGTCTGGGGAGGTGGTTACACCTCCCTGGGACAGGAAACTCTATTGTCCAGGCCTCCCCTGCCGGAGTTTCGGTCAGCAGCAGGAGGCCAGATTCGTGTCTCGTGGCAGCGGCATCCATTTTGTGATGCCAGGGCTTGGAAAGAAGTTACCGGGCAGGCCGGTGTGTACATGTCTCTCCCTCTAGAAGGGTGGAATGCTACCCCCGCCGCCAGAACTGGCGGGGGAGTAGTATTCCAAGATGTTTGACACCAAACACGACGTGTTTCCGTGCAGCCATCCCAAACTTAGCATTTAACGCGGGGTTATAATGCGCTTAAGAGTATATGGTCAGGCTGCACTACAAACAGCATCAGAGAAGGGTCTCCGAACGCTGCAGAGGGGCCCTGCTCATGCAGGGGCACCCTCTCACATAGGAACCACGCACTCTGCCTTCAGGATTGATAAGGCCTGCCATAGGAGTGACTTATAGGTTTATATGTGTGTATGTATGTAGTGATATAGGTAGCCTATACCACAGTAAGGGGTGCATGCAAATCCTTACCCAGGCTGCAGTAGCAGACCTGTGGTGTCATTTTGGCTGGCCTTCCAGGGGTGGCACAATACATGCTGCAGCCCCTGGTAGGCCTCTGAGGTACCTATGCCCTGGGTACATAGTATACCATATACTAGGGACTTACAAGGGCACTCCAGATTCTAATCAGAGATGTGCCTAAGGCACACGGAAACCATTTTAGAGAGGAAGCAGCTAGGCTGGGGTTCTGATTAGCAGGGCCCCAGCCAGACTAAAGTCGAAAAACAGTGAAGCATCAGCAAAAGTGTGGGTACCCATGTGAAGCAGATCCTACTCTCCTACACAACCCCCCAAACGTAGGGACATTAAACTAACCTTGCCCAGTTAAGTCTTCATGTTCTAAGTGGAAGTACCTAGAGAGTCCATCTGCATTGGCATGGTTACTCCCAGGTCTATGTTCCACTGTGAAGTCCATCCCCTGTAGGGAAATAGACCACCTAAGCAGTTTGGGGTTTTCACCCTTCATTTGTTTTAGCCATAAGAGGGGCTTATGGTCTGTTTGAACAAGGAAGTGAGTACCAAACAAGTATGGCCTCAACTTCTTCAGAGCCCAGGCCACAGCAAAGGCCTCCCTCTCAATGGCTGACCAACATTTCTCTCTAGGGGTCAGCCTTCTGCTAATAAAAGCTACTGGCTGATCCTGACCTTCATCATTCAATTGTGACAGTACAGCCCCTACCCCCAATTCAGATGCATCTGTTTGGACAATGAACTTCTTGGAGTAGTCAGGACTCTGTAGAATGGGAGCAGTGCACATGGCCTGCTTCAGGTCATCAAATGCCTTTTGACAGCTAACTGTCCACTGAACCTTTTTGGGCATTTTCTTGGAAGTTAAGTCATTCAGGGGTGTCACTATTGATCCATACCCCTTGACAAATCTCCTATAGTACCCAGTCAGGCCTAAAAAGGCTCTCACCTGAGTCTGGGTAGTTGGAGCAGTCCAGTCCATGATGGTCTGGATCTTGCTCTGCAAGGGTTGAACCTGGCCTCCACCCACAAGGCGGCCCAGGTACACAACCTGACTCTGCCCTATCTGGCACTTGGTGGCCTTGATAGTCAGGCCTGCTTTCTGCGGGGCCTGTAAAACATTTCTGAGGTGGACCAAGTGATCCTCCCAGGTGGAGCTAAAGACAGCAATATCATCTAGATATGCTACACTATAGGCTTCCAGACCTGTAAGGACTGTATTCACCAACCTCTGAAAAGTGGCAGGTGCATTCTTCAGACCAAAGGGCATCACCACAAATTGATAATGCCCACTAGGGGTTGAGAATGCTGTTTTTGGCTTTGCATCATCAGCTAGTCTGATCTGCCAGTAGCCAGCTGTCAGGTCAAATGTGCTTAGATACTTGGCTGATGCCAAAGTGTCTATTAGCTCATCTGCCCTAGGTATTGGATGGGCATCGGTCCTAGTGACTGCATTGAGACCCCTGTAGTCCACACAAAACCTCATCTCTCTTTTCCCACCATTGGTGTGAGGTTTTGGCACAAGGACCACTGGACTAGCCCAAGGGCTATCTGAGGGTTCAATAACTCCCAAATCCAACATTTTCTGGACTTCTGTCCTGATACAGTCCCTGACATGGTCAGGTTGCCTATAAATCTTATTTTTAATAGGCAGACTGTCCCCAGTGTCCACTTCATGAGTGCACCAGGTGGTCTGACTGGGTGTCAGTGAGAACATGTGTCTGAACTGATTGAGCACCTGTCTGCAATCAGTCTGCTGCTGGGTAGTGAGGCTGCCTGCCAAGGCTACACCATCCACTGACCCATCATCAGGGTTCTGTGAGAGCAGGTCAGGGAGTGGGTCACTCTCTTCCTCCTGTCCCTCATCAGTAGCCATGAGCAAACCCATGTCTGCCCTGTCCACATATGGTTTTAACCTGTTGACATGGAGAACCCTGTGGGGACTCCTGGGTGTTCCTAGGTCTACTAAGTAGGTAACCTCACCCTTCTGTTCAACAATGGTATGGGGTCCACTCCATTTGTCTTGGAGAGCTGCTGGGGCCACTGGCTCCAACACCCACACCTTCTGTCCTGGCTGGTAAACAGTCAGTACAGCCTTTGGTCATGCCAGGATTTTTGAAGTTCCTGGCTAGCCTCAAGGTTTTTAGTTGCCTTTTCATGTACTCAGCCATCCTGGAGCGGAGACCAAGTACATAGTCCACTATGTCTTGCTTTGGGGGCTTTAGAGGCAACTCCCATCCTTCCTTCACCAAGCACAATGGACCCCTGACAGGGTGACCAAACAAAAGTTCAAAAGGGCTGTAGCCAACCCCCTTTTGAGGCACCTCCCTGTATGCAAATAAAAGGCAGGGCAAGAGTATGTCCCATCTTCGCCTAAGCTTTTCAGAGAGCCCTTTAATCATGCCCTTCAAGGTTTTGTTGAATCTCTCAACCAAACCATTGCATTGTGGGTGATAGGGTGTGGTGAACTTGTAAGTCACTCCACACTCCTTCCACATTGCTTTCAAATACCCAGACATAAAGTTTGCACCCCTGTCTGATACAACCTCCTTAGGGAAGCCCACTCTTGAGAAAATTCCCAGGAGGGCCCTTGCCACCACAGGTGCTGTAGTGGTCCTAAGGGGAATAGCCTCTGGGTGCCTGGTGGCATGATCCACTACCACCAGGATAAACCTGTGCCCAGATGCTGTTTGGGGATCCATGGGTCCAACAATGTCAATCCCCACCCTTTCAAAGGGAACCCCCACCACAGGTAGTGGTATCAGGGGGGCCCTTGTAGTGCCACCTGCCTTGCCACTGGCCTGGCAGGTTACACAGGAGCGACAAAACTCCTTGGTGTCGTCAGACATATGGGGACAGTGAAAGTGAGGGACAAGTCTGTCCCAAGTCTTGTTCTGGCCCAGGTGACCTGCTAAGGGAATGTCATGGGCTAGGGTCAATAGGAAACCCCTGAACTTCAGAGGTATAACCAACCTCCTGGTGGCACCAGGCTTGGGGTATCTACACTCTGAGTACAAGAGTCCATCATCCCAATACACTGTATGGGACCACTATCTTTCCCAGCAGCCTCAGCAGCAGCTTGCTGTCTGAGGGGTTCAAGAGAGGGGCAGCTCTGCTGCTCCTGGCTGAGATCTGCCCTGGAAGGCCCCCCTGTCCCCAAGAACTCAACCTGGTCAGGTTCAAGCTCCTCTGGGACAGTTCATTCCTCATGACTGAGATCATCCCCCTCAGGAGACTGATCTTCCTTCTGAGCCAAGGGGGAAGGCACTGCCTTTACCCTACTACTCCTCTTCTTGGAGGGCACTTGATCCATTATTCCAGAATCCAAGGCATGTTCAGTTTTAGACATTTTGGCTTGTGACCTGGTCACAGCAAACACATCTGCAGGGATGCCCAGCATTTCTGCATGGGTCCTGAGCTCCACTTCTGCCCAAGCTGAAGTTTCTAAATCATTGCCAAGCAAGCATTCAACTGGTAGGTCTGCACTTACCACAACCTTCTTAAGGCCAGTTACCCCTTCCCAGGAGAAGTTAACAACTGCCAGAGTATGGTCTGTTCTGACATTGCTAGCATTGGTCACTTGGTACATTTCACCAAGTATAATCTGCCCAGGATTCACAAGGTCTTGTGTCACCATGGTGACACTTGCCCCTGTGTCCCTAAATGCCAAAGCCTCTTTTCCATTGATTAAGGGCTGTTGCCTGTACTTGCCCATATTACTGGGACTCACAGAGGAGGTCACATCCATGCCTCCATCACAGACTAGGACAGCCTGAGTGAGTTCTCTGACTAGGTCAGAGCTCATCTCCTTACCCAGGGTCAACCCCACTAAACCCTTGGCTTGAGTACTCCCACCACCAACTGTAACTGTACTAGGGGGAACAGGTGCCTTAGGGGCGTTGGTGGGGGCTGGAGTAGAGTCTTTGGACTTGGTGCAATCACTGGTCCAGTGGGTCTTTTGCTTACAGACCTTGCACCATGGTTTATTTTGGCCTTTCCCTTTGTTAGACTGTGAATCCCCACCTGAAGAAGATTTTTGGGGGCCTTGTGAAGACTTTTGATCTTTACCCTTCTCCCCACCCTTATCAGAGTTTTTCGAATCTTGCTTCTTAGGGTCACCACCTTGGTTCTGTACCTTCTGCCTCACCCTGGTTCTGACCCATTTGTCTGCCTTCTTTCCCAATTCTTGGGGAGAGGTCAGATCAGAGTCCACCAGGTACTGATGCAACAGCTGATTTTGACAGTTATTAAGAATCTGCTCCCTCATGATAAGATTGTACAATCCTGTGAAGTCACATACCTTACTGCCCATCAACCAGCCTTCCAGAGCCTTAGCAGAACAATCCACATAGTCTACCCAGTCTTGAGTCTGTGCTTTTTGGGTGTCTCTGAACTTTAACCTGTATTGTTCAGTTGTTAGGCCAAACCCATCAATCAGAGCACTCTTCAAGACTTTGTAATTGTCAGCATCCTCTTCTCTTACAGTGAGGAGCTTGTCTCTACCTTTGTCTGCAAAGGAGAGCCACAAGATTGCTGCCCACTGCTCCTGAGGGACCCTCTGTACTTTACAGGCCCTCTCTAGTGCAGTTATCCATTTGTGGATGTCATCCCCACTCTGGTAGGGAGGGACAATCTTGCTCAGGTTCCTATGGTCATAAGACCTTTCCCTATCTCTGGGGAAATTGCTGCCACCATGGGACTCTAGTCCCAATTTTTTTCTCTCTCTATAGAAATCTAGGGACTCCCTGTCTATAGCCAATTGCTGTTTTCTGAGTTCAAGCTGGGCTTGCTCATACTGAATCAGTCTCTTTCTCCTCTCATGAGAGGATTTTCTCCTATGAGAAGAGACAGAGGTCCCTATTGAGGTGTCAGAGTGGTTAGACTCCTGAGAAGGAGATCTGACCTTCTGGGCACACTCACAATTCTTCCTGCAGTGACAAAGGGGAGGTCATTCTGATCCTCCTCCTCATCCACAGGAGGAATTGGGTTTTCCAGGTCAAGGTCTTTTTCACCTTCCTGGCCAGTTTCAGAGGGGGGGTCCTGGGTGGTTTCACCCCTGGCCCCTTCCTCATCTTCTGCCCCACCCTCTCTGTCTACCCCCTCAGACCGTAGGGGTCTGCTGAGATCATCAGCCAGTAACACCTCCTTCAGGTGTTGGGTGCTGGCACTTTTGCCTGTCCTCAACTTCCTAGTATTGCATAATGCTCTCAATTCCAAGAATGGGAGTTTATCATACTTGGAGGGAAGAAGCCCACTGGCTTCTGGCAAGGACTCACTGGGTCCTGGCTTTGAAGACATTACTAGTGAGGTGTGGTGTATGCACTACCTACTCTAGTGTGGCCTACTAAACTCTCTTGAGTTGTAGAAAGGGTGTGCTATCCCTTAACACACAACTCTAAGTTCAGTAGAACTTACTGTATACTAAGCTTGATGTATATGTACCTTAGGTACCCTTAGTGGTTTTCAGTTGATCAATTCAATTGAGATTATCTGGTAAAACAATAGCAAGCTGGAATCCCACACGCTGCACACCAATGTGAGAAGTTGGACTGGTATATGCTGTCCACTAATTATAGTGGGCACCTTGCACCAGTCCAAACAACCCCTTATTGGAGATAGGTTAAAGACAACCTTTATTGAAAGCTATCCTAGTGGTAGCTATGGAGAGCAGCCTTCAGGCTAAGTCTTGAAGGAATGTAAAGCAGCTTGTTTTACCAGTCTATAATCTCTTGAGTGACCAAATGAAAGAGGACCACACCAGGTATATATTCAAAATATATGTATTTATTACTAAACACACCCCTCTAGTCTCTTTATGAGGCTAGAGTTCAAGTACATAAGTTATAAGTTAGTTATCAACAGTAATAGCACAAATACACGTTTGAGCCCTAGGGGCGTACCAAACCATATACCAATAAAGTGGTATAAGAACCACGACTGAGCTGGACACAAGGCCTAGAGCCTGTAGAAGTGCTTGGACCACAAGGAACCACCCAAGGTAGTGACACAGGGGACCCACGGGCGACGCGTGCAGTGTGCTAACACAGCCGCGAATCGCCGTTGACTTCTATGGGGAAAGTCGCGGTTGGAAGTTTAAAGAAAAGGGACACTTAGAGGAGGACTTGGAGCAAAGCCTTTCAGAACTGGGTCGTTCTAGAGTCTATACCCACGGGAGCACCGGAGTACTCGTGTTACCTCACCCAGGGAAGCCGGGTGCATAGGTGTCTTTCGGGGTCGGGTTCCGTCGTCGATTTCAATGGCGTTCTGCTGCAAAGTACTGCTGGCGACCAAGTCGAAAGTGTTCGGGTGGATCCAAAGGTGGATCGGAGATCTGAAGAACCTGAAAGCAGAGGGGACAGAGTCTGGGTCACTAGCCAGTGATCAGGAAGGCGATGAGCGGATGCCCACCGATTTTGGGTGCTTCAGGTAGGTTGACAGTCGTCTTGACTCTTCAGCCACGAGGTCCAGGAGGTGTCGATGACAACCAGGAGCTGGATTCGAGCTGTCCCACAAAGTTTGTTGAGTGTTGAGGTGTGGGCGACTGGATTGGACCTAACAAGCCTTGGCAACGGCAAGTCTTGTGGAAATAGAAGAAGGACAGTGGTGCAGACCAGCAAGGTCTGGGGGACTTACCCAGTGAGGGTAACTCAGTGCACGCCTGGAGCAATCACAGAAGCCCAAGCAGGATAAGATTGGCCTTCGGGAGGGCCTACTAGCCAACGGACTAGCAACCGCGAAGGAGCCTCAAGTGGATGCACTTGGAGCTGGCTCACGGGACACTCGTGGAGTGGAGCCCAGTGATCTTCAGTGCAGTTCGTGCTGGAGGCGGACGCTACTCGGAGCCCAAAGCACAACTTTGTGGAAGCCCAGGAAGAGGTTGCACTTGCAAATATGCTTGGTGTCCAGGGGTCACAGTTCCATGTTACCCACGACAGCTACAGGCCTCAGCTTTGCTGGGGACTCAGGGCAGCGTTTTTGAAGTCTGGAAATCCACCTCTGGTGATGCAAAGACTTCGGCGTCCGGCGGGAGCTTTGGCGATGCAGAACAGACAATTGCTTCTTTGGTGCCTGCCAAGCAGGGGAGTCACTCCTTGACCCCAAGGGAGATTCTTCAGTCCTCTAATCTTGAAGTAGAGCATCGAAGGTCCAGGATTCTGTGTCAGAGTTTCGTCCAGGTAAATCTAAAGTCCTAAGGACTGGGGTCCCATACTTATACTAAGGTAGGGGGTTGGACATACTCTGGGGACCCACCTATGGGAGGGTCAGGGCAGAGGGGTGGTTACACCCCTTTCCCTTTGTCCAGTTTTGCGCCAGAGCAGGGGCTGGAAGCCCCTGAGCCGGTTTGAACTGGGGTATGCACAGGGACACCAAATATGCCCCCAGTGCAGGACTTCAAAGCACCAGAGAGTGCTCCCGCCCAGCCCCAATACACACTATCCTGTCTCTGGAGGTGGTTACACCTCCCTGGGACAGGAAACCTATTGTCCAGGCCTCCCCTGCCGGAGTTTCGGTCAGCAGCAGGAGGCCAGACTCGTGTCTGTGGCAGCGGCATCCATTTTGTGATGCCAGGGCTTGGAAAGAAGTTACCGGGCAGGCCGGTGTGTACATGTCTCTCCCTCTAGAAGGGTGGAATGCTACCCCTGCCGCCAGAACTGGCGGGGGGGGGTAGTATTCCAAGATGTTTGACACCAAACACAACATGTTTCCGTGCAGCCATCCCAAAGTTAGCATTTAACACGGGGTTATAATGCGCTTAAGAGTATATGGTCAGGCTGCACTACACACAGCATCAGAGAAGGGTCTCCGAATGCTGCAGAGGGGCCCTGCTCATGCAGGGGCACCCTCTCACATAGGAACCATGCACTCTGCCTTCAGGATTGATAATGCCTGCCATAGGAGTGACTTATAGGTTTATATGTGTGTATGTATGTAGTGATATAGGTAACCTATATCACAGTAAGGGGTGCATGCACCACCTTACCCAGGCTGCAGTAGAAGACCTGTGGTGTCCTTTTGGCTGGCCTTCCAGGGTGGCACAATACATGCTGCAGCCCCTGGTAGGCCTCTGAGGTACCTATGCCCTGGGTACATAGTATACCATATACTAGGGACTTACAAGGGCACTCCAGATTCCAATCAGAGATGTGCCTAAGGCAAATGGAAACCATTTTAGAGATGAAGCAGCTAGGCTGGGGTTCTGATTAGCAGGGCCCCAGCCAGACTAAAGTCGAAAAACAGTGAAGCATCAGCAAAAAGTGGGGGTACCCATGTGAATAAGATCCTACTCTCCTACATTTTGCACCTCTGTTGCCTCTTTCTGCACCTCCGTTGCTTCTTTCTGCACCACTCTTGCCTCTTTCAGCACCTCTGTTGCTTCTTTTTGTAATTTTCTTCTTCTTTATGCACCCCTTCTGCCTCTTTCTGTACCCCTCTTGCCTCTTTGTGCACCTCTCCTTCCTCTTTTTGCACCTCTCTTGCCATTTTCTGCAGCTCACTTGCCTCTTTCTGCACCTCTTTTGCTTCTTTCTGCACTTGTCTTGCCTCTTTCTGCACCCCTCTAGCCTCTTTCTGTACCCCAGTTGCTTCTTTATGCACTTCTCTTGCTTCTTTCTGAACCCATCTTGCCTCTTTGTGCACCCCTCCTTCCTCTTTCTTCACCTCTCTTGCCTCTTTCTGTACCTTGATTGCTTATTTCTGCACTTCTTTTGCCTCGTTCTGCACCTCTCTGGCTTCTTTCTGCACAACTGTTTTCTCTTTCTGCACTCGTCTTCCCTCTTTCTGCACCTCTCTTGCCTCTTTCTGCTCCTCACCTGCTTCTTTCTGCATCTCTTTTGCAAATTACTGTATCCTTCTTGCCTCTTTCTGCACCCTGTTCCTTCTTTCTGCACCTTTCCTGCCTGTTTCTGCACCTCTGTTGCTTCTTTCTGCACTTTTCTTGCCTCTTTCTGCAAACCACTTGCCTCTTTCTGTACCCCTCTAGCCTCTTTGTGCACCTCTCCTTCCTCTTTCTGCACCTCTCTTGCCATTTTCTGCAGTTCGCTTGCCTCTTTCTTCACCTCTTTTGCTTCCTTCTGCATTCCTCTTGTCTCTTTCGGTACCATTCTTGCCTCTTTCTGCCTGACTGTTGATTCTTTCTGCAATGCTGTTGTTTATTTCTGCACCTCTTTTGCAAATGTATGTATCCCTCTTGCCTCTTTCTGCACCCCTGTTCCCTCTTTCTGCACCTTTCCTGCCTGTTTCTCCTCCTCTCTTGCCTCTTTCTGCACCTCTGTTGCTTCTCTCTGCACTTCTCTTGCCTCTTACTGCACCCCTCTTGCCTCTTTCAGCACCTCTATTGTTTCTTTCTGCACTTCTCTTGCTTCTTCCTGTACCCCATTGCCTCTTTCTGCACCTCTGTTTGCTCTTTCTGCACTGCTCTTGCTTCTTTCTGCACCTCTTTTGGAAATTTCTATATCCCTCTTGCCTCTTTAAGCACACCTGTACCCTCTTTCTGCACCCCTTTTTTCCTGTGTCTGCAACTCTCTTGCCTCTTTCTGTAGTCCTTTTGCCTCCTTCTGCACCTCTGTTGCATCTTTCTGCACTTGTCTTGCCTCTTTCTGCAACCCTCTAGCCTCTTTCTGCACCTCTGTTGCTTCTTTCTGCACTTTTCTTGCCACTTTCTGCACCCCTCTTGCCTCTTTCAGCACCTCTATTGCTTCTTTCTTCACTTCTCCTGCTTCTTTCTGTACCACTCTTGCCTCTTTGTGCACCTCTCTTTCCTCTTTCTACACCTCTCTTGCCTATTTCTGCAGTTCTCTTGCCTCTTTCGGCACCTCTTTTGCTTCTTTCTGTATTTTTCCTGCCTCTTTCTTTGCCCCTATTGCCTCTTTCTGTGCCTCTTTTTGTTCTTTCTGCACTGCTCTTGCTTCTTTCTGAACCTCTTTTGCAAATTTTTGTATCCCTCTTGCCTCTTTCTGCACCCCTGTTCCCTCTTTCTGCACCTTTCCTGCCTCTTTTGCACCTCTGTTGCCTCTTTCTGCACCTCCGTTGCTTCTTTCTGCACCACTCTTGCCTCTTTCAGCACCTCTGTTGCTTCTTTTTGCAATTTTCTTCTTCTTTATGCACCCCTCTTGCCTCTTTCTGTACCCCTCTTGCCTATTTGTGCACCTCTCCTTCCTCTTTTTGCATTCTCTTGCCATTTTCTGCAGCTCACTTGCCTCTTTCTGCACCTCTTTTGCTTCTTTCTGCACTTGTCTTGCCTCTTTCTGCACCCCTCTGGCCTCTTTCTGCACCCCAGTTGCTTCTTTATGCACTTCTCTTGCTTCTTTCTGAACCCATCTTGCCTCTTTTTGCACCCCTCCTTCCTCTTTCTTCACCTCTCTTGCCTCTTTCTGTACCTTGATTGCTTATTTCTTCACTTCTTTTGCCTCGTTCTGCACCTCTCTGGCTTTTTTCTGCACAACTGTTTTCTCTTTCTGCACTCGTCTTCCCTCTTTCTGCACCTCTCTTGCCTCTTTCTGCTCCTCCCCTGCTTCTTTCTGCATCTCTATTGCCTCTTTATGTGTCTCTATTGCCTCTTTCTGCAACTCTGTTGCTTCTTTCTGCACTTCTCTTGCCTTTTTATGCACCCTCGTTGTCTTTTTCAGCACCTCTGTTGCTTCTTTCTGCAATTCTCTTCCTTCTTTCTGCACCCCTCTTGCCTCTTTCTGTACCCCTCTTGCCTCTTTGTGCGCCTCTCCTACCTCTTTCAGCACCCTCTTGCCTCTTTCTGCACCCCTATTGGTTCTTTATGCACTGCTCTTGCTTCCTTTTGCACCTCTTTTGCAAATTTATATAGCTCTCTTGCCTCTTTCTGCACCCCTGTCCCCTCTTTCTGCATCTTTCCTGCCTGTTTCTGCACCTCGCTTGCCTCTTTTTGCACCTCCGTTGCTTCTTGCTGCACTTCTCTTCCCTCTTTCTGTACCACTCTTGCCTCTTTCAGCACCTCAGTTGCTTCTTTCTATGCTTCTCCTGCTTCTTTCTGCACCCCTCTTGCCTCTTTCTGTACCCTCTTGCATCTTTGTGAAAACCTCCTTCCTCTTTCTGCACCCTTCTTGCCATTTTCTGCAGTTCGCTTGCCTCTTTCTGCACCTCTCTTGCTTCTTTCTGTACTTCTCTTGCCTCTTTCTCTACCCCTCTTGCTTCTTTCTGCCCATCTGTTTGTTCCATCTGAACTACTCTTGCTTCTTTGTGCACCTCTTTTGCAAATTTCTGTATCCCTCTTGCCTCTATATGCACCCCAGTTCCCTCTTTCTGCACCTTTCCTTCGGTTTCTGCACCACTGTTGCTTCTTTCTGCACTTTTCTAGCCTCTTTCTACAAACCACTTGCCTCTTTCTGTACCTCTCTTGCCTCTTTGTGCACCTCTCCTTCCTCTTTCTGCACCTCTCTTGCCTTTATCTGCTGTTCTCTTGCCTCTTTCTGCACCTCTTTTTCTTCTTTCTGTACCACTCTTGCCTCTTTCACTACCACTCTTGCTTCTTTCTGCACCTCTGTTGCAAATGTATGCATCCCTCTTGCCTCTTTCAGAACCCCTCTTCCATCTTTCTGCACCTCTCGTGCCTCTGTCTGCATACCTGTTCCCTCTCTCTGCACCCCTTTTTTCATGTTTCTGCAACTCTCTTGCCTCTTTCTGCAGTTCTTTTGCCTCCTTCTGCACCTCTGTTGCATCTTTCTGCACTTGTCTTGCCTCTTTCTATACCCCTCAAGCCTTTTTCTGCACCCCTATTGCTTCTTTATGCACTACTCTTGCTACTATCTGTACCTCCCTTTCTTCTTTCTGCACCCCTCTTGCCTCTTTCTATCCATCTGTTGGTTCTGTCTGAACTGCTCTTGCTTCTTTGTGTACCTATTTTGCAAATTTCTGTATCCCTCTTGCCTCTTTCTGCACCACTGTTCCCTCTTTCTGCACATTTCCTGCCTGTTTATCCTCCTCTCTTGCCTCTTTCTGCACCTCTGTTGCTCCTTTCTGCACTTCTCTTGCCACTTTCTGCACCCTCTTGCCTCTTTCAGCACCTCTATTGCTTCTTTCTGCACTTCTCTTGCTTCTTTCTGTACCCCTATTGCCTCTTTGTGCACCTCTCTTTCCTCTTTCTACACCTCTCTTGCCTTTTTCTGCAGTTCTCTTGCCTCTTTCTGCACCTCTTTTGCTTCTTTCTGTACTTTTCTTGCCTATTTCTGTGCCACTATTGCCTCTTTCTGTTCCTCTTTTTGTTCTTTCTGCACTGTTCTTGCTTCTTTCTGCACCTCTTTTGCAAATTTGTGTATCCCTCTTGCCTCTTTATGCACCCCTGTTCCCTCTTTCTGCACCTTTCCTTCCTGTTTCTGCACCACTGTTGCTTCTTTCTGTACCTTTCTTGCCTCTTTCTGCAAACCACTTGCCTCTTTCTGTACCCCTCCTGCCTCTTTGTGCACCTCTCCTTCCTCTTTCTGCACCTCTCTTGCCTTTATCTGCTGTTCTCTTGCCTCTTTCTGCACCTCTTTTTCTTCTTTCTGTACCACTCTTGCCTCTTTCACTACCACTCTTTCTTCTTTCTGCACCTCTGTTGCAAGGTTATGCATCCCTCTTGCCTCTTTCAGCACCCCTCTTCCATCTTTCTGCACCTCTCTTGTTTCTGTCTGCACACCTGTTCCCTCTCTCTGCACCCCTTTTTTCCTGTTTCTGCAAATCTCTTGCCTCTTTCTGCAGTTCTTCTGCTTCCTTCTGCACCTCTGTTGCATCTTTCTGCACTTGTCTTGCCTCTTTCTACACCCTCTAGCCTCTTTCTGCACCCCTATTGCTTCTTTCTGCACTACACTTGCTTCTATCTGTACCTCTCTTTCTTCTTTCTGCACCTCCCTTGCCTCTTTCTGTACCTTTGTTGCTTCTTTCTGTACTTCCTCTGCCTCTTTCTGCACCTCTCTTTCTTATTTCTGAACCCCTGTTGTCTCTTTCTGCACTAGTCTTCCCTCTTTCTGCCCCTCTCTTGCTCTTTCTGCTCCTCACCTCCTTCTTTCTGCATCTCTCTTGCCTCTTTCTGCCCCTCTATTGCCTTTTTCTGAAACTCTGTTGCTTCTTTCTGCACTTTTCTTGCCTTTTTATGCACCCTTCTTGTATTTTTCAGCACGTCTGTTGCTTCTTTCTGCAATTCTCTTCCTTCTTTCTGCTCCCCTCTTGCCTCTTTCTGTACCCCTGTTGCATTGTTGTGTACCTCTCCTACCTCTTTCTGTACCCCTCTTGCCTCTTTCTGCACCCCTGTTCCCTCTTTCTGCACCTTTCCTGCCTCATTTGCACTTCTTTTGCCTCTTTCTACACCTCCTTTGCTTCTTGCAGCACTTCTCTTGTCTCTCTCTGTACCACTCTTGCCTCTTTCAGCACCTCTGTTGCTTCTTTCTGCAATTCTCTTCCTTCTTTATGCACCCCTCTTGTCTCTTCCTGTACTCCTCTTGCCTCTTTGTGCACCTCTCCTTCCTCTTTCTTCACCTCTCTTGCCTCTTTCTGTACCTTGATTGCTTATTTCTGCACTTCTTTTGCCTCGTTCTGCACCTCTCTGGCTTCTTTCTGCACAACTGTTTTCTCTTTCTGCACTCGTCTTCCCTCTTTCTGCACCTCTCTTGCCTCTTTCTGCTCCTCACCTGCTTCTTTCTGCATCTCTTTTGCAAATTACTGTATCCTTCTTGCCTCTTTCTGCACCCTGTTCCTTCTTTCTGCACCTTTCCTGCCTGTTTCTGCACCTCTGTTGCTTCTTTCTGCACTTTTCTTGCCTCTTTCTGCAAACCACTTGCCTCTTTCTGTACCCCTCTAGCCTCTTTGTGCACCTCTCCTTCCTCTTTCTGCACCTCTCTTGCCATTTTCTGCAGTTCGCTTGCCTCTTTCTTCACCTCTTTTGCTTCCTTCTGCATTCCTCTTGTCTCTTTCGGTACCATTCTTGCCTCTTTCTGCCTGACTGTTGATTCTTTCTGCAATGCTGTTGTTTATTTCTGCACCTCTTTTGCAAATGTATGTATCCCTCTTGCCTCTTTCTGCACCCCTGTTCCCTCTTTCTGCACCTTTCCTGCCTGTTTCTCCTCCTCTCTTGCCTCTTTCTGCACCTCTGTTGCTTCTCTCTGCACTTCTCTTGCCTCTTACTGCACCCCTCTTGCCTCTTTCAGCACCTCTATTGTTTCTTTCTGCACTTCTCTTGCTTCTTCCTGTACCCCATTGCCTCTTTCTGCACCTCTGTTTGCTCTTTCTGCACTGCTCTTGCTTCTTTCTGCACCTCTTTTGGAAATTTCTATATCCCTCTTGCCTCTTTAAGCACACCTGTACCCTCTTTCTGCACCCCTTTTTTCCTGTGTCTGCAACTCTCTTGCCTCTTTCTGTAGTCCTTTTGCCTCCTTCTGCACCTCTGTTGCATCTTTCTGCACTTGTCTTGCCTATTTCTGCAACCCTCTAGCCTCTTTCTGCACCTCTGTTGCTTCTTTCTGCACTTTTCTTGCCACTTTCTGCACCCCTCTTGCCTCTTTCAGCACCTCTATTGCTTCTTTCTTCACTTCTCCTGCTTCCTTCTGTACCACTCTTGCCTCTTTGTGTACCTCTCTTTCCTCTTTCTACACCTCTCTTGCCTATTTCTGCAGTTCTCTTGCCTCTTTCGGCACCTCTTTTGCTTCTTTCTGTATTTTTCTTGCCTCTTTCTTTGCCCCTATTGCCTCTTTCTGTGCCTCTTTTTGTTCTTTCTGCACTGCTCTTGCTTCTTTCTGAACCTCTTTTGCAAATTTTTGTATCCCTCTTGCCTCTTTCTGCACCCCTGTTCCCTCTTTCTGCACCTTTCCTGCCTCTTTTGCACCTCTGTTGCCTCTTTCTGCACCTCCGTTGCTTCTTTCTGCACCACTCTTGCCTCTTTCAGCACCTCTGTTGCTTCTTTTGCAATTTTCTTCTTCTTTATGCACCCCTCTTGCCTCTTTCTGTACCCCTCTTGCCTCTTTGTGCACCTCTCCTTCCTCTTTTGCACCTCTCTTGCCATTTTCTGCAGCTCACTTGCCTCTTTCTGCACCTCTTTTGCTTCTTTCTGCACTTGTCTTGCCTCTTTCTGCACCCCTCTGGCCTCTTTCTGCTCCCCAGTTGCTTCTTTCTGCACTTCTCTTGCTTCTTTCTGAACCCATCTTGCCTCTTTTTGCACCCTCCTTCCTCTTTCTTCACCACTCTTGCCTCTTTCTGTACCTTGATTGCTTATTTCTTCACTTCTTTTGCCTCGTTCTGCACCTCTCTGGCTTTTTTCTGCACAACTGTTTTCTCTTTCTGCACTCGTCTTCCCTCTTTCTGCACCTCTCTTGCCTCTTTCTGCTCCTCCCTGCTTCTTTCTGCATCTCTATTGCCTCTTTATGTGTCTCTATTGCCTCTTTCTGCAACTCTGTTGCTTCTTTCTGCACTTCTCTTGCCTTTTTATGCACCCTCGTTGTCTTTTTCAGCACCTCTGTTGCTTCTTTCTGCAATTCTCTTCCTTCTTTCTGCACCCCTCTTGCCTCTTTCTGTACCCCTCTTGCCTCTTTGTGCGCCTCTCCTACCTCTTTAAGCACCCCTCTTGCCTCTTTCTGCACCCCTATTGGTTCTTTATGCACTGCTCTTGCTTCCTTTTGCACCTCTTTTGCAAATTTATATAGCTCTCTTGCCTCTTTCTGCACCCCTGTCCCCTCTTTCTGCATCTTTCCTGCCTGTTTCTGCACCTCGCTTGCCTCTTTTTGCACCTCCGTTGCTTCTTGCTGCACTTCTCTTCCCTCTTTCTGTACCACTCTTGCCTCTTTCAGCACCTCAGTTGCTTCTTTCTATGCTTCTCCTGCTTCTTTCTGCACCCCTCTTGCCTCTTTCTGTACCCTCTTGCATCTTTGTGAAAACCTCCTTCCTCTTTCTGCACCCTTCTTGCCATTTTCTGCAGTTCGCTTGCCTCTTTCTGCACCTCTCTTGCTTCTTTCTGTACTTCTCTTGCCTCTTTCTCTACCCCTCTTGCTTCTTTCTGCCCATCTGTTTGTTCCATCTGAACTACTCTTGCTTCTTTGTGCACCTCTTTTGCAAATTTCTGTATCCCTCTTGCCTCTATATGCACCCCAGTTCCCTCTTTCTGCACCTTTCCTTCGGGTTTCTGCACCACTGTTGCTTCTTTCTGCACTTTTCTAGCCTCTTTCTACAAACCACTTGCCTCTTTCTGTACCTCTCTTGCCTCTTTGTGCACCTCTCCTTCCTCTTTCTGCACCTCTCTTGCCTTTATCTGCTGTTCTCTTGCCTCTTTCTGCACCTCTTTTTCTTCTTTCTGTACCACTCTTGCCTCTTTCACTACCACTCTTGCTTCTTTCTGCACCTCTGTTGCAAATGTATGCATCCCTCTTGCCTCTTTCAGAACCCCTCTTCCATCTTTCTGCACCTCTCGTGCCTCTGTCTGCATACCTGTTCCCTCTCTCTGCACCCCTTTGTTCCTGTTTCTGCAACTCTCTTGCCTCTTTCTGCAGTTCTTTTGCCTCCTTCTGCACCTCTGTTGCATCTTTCTGCACTTGTCTTGCCTCTTTCTATACCCCTCAAGCCTTTTTCTGCACCCCTATTGCTTCTTTATGCACTACTCTTGCTACTATCTGTACCTCCCTTTCTTCTTTCTGCACCCCTCTTGCCTCTTTCTATCCATCTGTTGGTTCTGTCTGAACTGCTCTTGCTTCTTTGTGTACCTATTTTGCAAATTTCTGTATCCCTCTTGCCTCTTTCTGCACCACTGTTCCCTCTTTCTGCACATTTCCTGCCTGTTTATCCTCCTCTCTTGCCTCTTTCTGCACCTCTGTTGCTCCTTTCTGCACTTCTCTTGCCACTTTCTGCACCCCTCTTGCCTCTTTCAGCACCTCTATTGCTTCTTTCTGCACTTCTCTTGCTTCTTTCTGTACCCCTATTGCCTCTTTGTGCACCTCTCTTTCCTCTTTCTACACCTCTCTTGCCTTTTTCTGCAGTTCTCTTGCCTCTTTCTGCACCTCTTTTGCTTCTTTCTGTACTTTTCTTGCCTATTTCTGTGCCACTATTGCCTCTTTCTGTTCCTCTTTTTGTTCTTTCTGCACTGTTCTTGCTTCTTTCTGCACCTCTTTTGCAAATTTGTGTATCCCTCTTGCCTCTTTATGCACCCCTGTTCCCTTTTTCTGCACCTTTCCTTCCTGTTTCTGCACCACTGTTGCTTCTTTCTGTACCTTTCTTGCCTCTTTCTGCAAACCACTTGCCTCTTTCTGTACCCCTCCTGCCTCTTTGTGCACCTCTCCTTCCTCTTTCTGCACCTCTCTTGCCTTTATCTGCTGTTCTCTTGCCTCTTTCTGCACCTCTTTTCTTCTTTCTGTACCACTCTTGCCTCTTTCACTACCACTCTTTCTTCTTTCTGCACCTCTGTTGCAAGGTTATGCATCCCTCTTGCCTCTTTCAGCACCCCTCTTCCATCTTTCTGCACCTCTCTTGTTTCTGTCTGCACACCTGTTCCCTCTCTCTGCACCCCTTTTTTCCTGTTTCTGCAAATCTCTTGCCTCTTTCTGCAGTTCTTCTGCTTCCTTCTGCACCTCTGTTGCATCTTTCTGCACTTGTCTTGCCTCTTTCTACACCCCTCTAGCCTCTTTCTGCACCCCTATTGCTTCTTTCTGCACTACACTTGCTTCTATCTGTACCTCTCTTTCTTCTTTCTGCACCTCCCTTGCCTCTTTCTGTACCTTTGTTGCTTCTTTCTGTACTTCCTCTGCCTCTTTCTGCACCTCTCTTTCTTATTTCTGAACCCCTGTTGTCTCTTTCTGCACTAGTCTTCCCTCTTTCTGCCCCTCTCTTGCTCTTTCTGCTCCTCACCTCCTTCTTTCTGCATCTCTCTTGCCTCTTTCTGCCCCTCTATTGCCTTTTTCTGAAACTCTGTTGCTTCTTTCTGCACTTTTCTTGCCTTTTTATGCACCCTTCTTGTATTTTTCAGCACGTCTGTTGCTTCTTCCTGCAATTCTCTTCCTTCTTTCTGCTCCCCTCTTGCCTCTTTCTGTACCCCTGTTGCATTGTTGTGTACCTCTCCTACCTCTTTCTGTACCCCTCTTGCCTCTTTCTGCACCCCTGTTCCCTCTTTCTGCACCTTTCCTGCCTCATTTGCACTTCTTTTGCCTCTTTCTACACCTCCTTTGCTTCTTGCAGCACTTCTCTTGTCTCTCTCTGTACCACTCTTGCCTCTTTCAGCACCTCTGTTGCTTCTTTCTGCAATTCTCTTCCTTCTTTATGCACCCTCTTGTCTCTTCCTGTACTCCTCTTGCCTCTTTGTGCACCTCTCCTTCCTCTTTCTTCACCTCTCTTGCCTCTTTCTGTACCTTGATTGCTTATTTCTGCACTTCTTTTGCCTCGTTCTGCACCTCTCTGGCTTCTTTCTGCACAACTGTTTTCTCTTTCTGCACTCGTCTTCCCTCTTTCTGCACCTCTCTTGCCTCTTTCTGCTCCTCACCTGCTTCTTTCTGCATCTCTTTTGCAAATTACTGTATCCTTCTTGCCTCTTTCTGCACCCTGTTCCTTCTTTCTGCACCTTTCCTGCCTGTTTCTGCACCTCTGTTGCTTCTTTCTGCACTTTTCTTGCCTCTTTCTGCAAACCACTTGCCTCTTTCTGTACCCCTCTAGCCTCTTTGTGCACCTCTCCTTCCTCTTTCTGCACCTCTCTTGCCATTTTCTGCAGTTCAGCTTGCCTCTTTCATCACCTCTTTTGCTTCCTTCTGCATTCCTCTTGTCTCTTTCGGTACCATTCTTGCCTCTTTCTGCCTGACTGTTGATTCTTTCTGCAATGCTGTTGTTTATTTCTGCACCTCTTTTGCAAATGTATGTATCCCTCTTGCCTCTTTCTGCACCCCTGTTCCCTCTTTCTGCACCTTTCCTGCCTGTTTCTCCTCCTCTCTTGCCTCTTTCTGCACCTCTGTTGCTTCTCTCTGCACTTCTCTTGCCTCTTACTGCACCCCTCTTGCCTCTTTCAGCACCTCTATTGTTTCTTTCTGCACTTCTCTTGCTTCTTCCTGTACCCCATTGCCTCTTTCTGCACCTCTGTTTGCTCTTTCTGCACTGCTCTTGCTTCTTTCTGCACCTCTTTTGGAAATTTCTATATCCCTCTTGCCTCTTTAAGCACACCTGTACCCTCTTTCTGCACCCCTTTTTTCCTGTGTCTGCAACTCTCTTGCCTCTTTCTGTAGTCCTTTTGCCTCCTTCTGCACCTCTGTTGCATCTTTCTGCACTTGTCTTGCCTCTTTCTGCAACCCTCTAGCCTCTTTCTGCACCTCTGTTGCTTCTTTCTGCACTTTTCTTGCCACTTTCTGCACCCCTCTTGCCTCTTTCAGCACCTCTATTGCTTCTTTCTTCACTTCTCCTGCTTCTTTCTGTACCACTCTTGCCTCTTTGTGTACCTCTCTTTCCTCTTTCTACACCTCTCTTGCCTATTTCTGCAGTTCTCTTGCCTCTTTCGGCACCTCTTTTGCTTCTTTCTGTATTTTTCTTGCCTCTTTCTTTGCCCCTATTGCCTCTTTCTGTGCCTCTTTTTGTTCTTTCTGCACTGCTCTTGCTTCTTTCTGAACCTCTTTTGCAAATTTTTGTATCCCTCTTGCCTCTTTCTGCACCCCTGTTCCCTCTTTCTGCACCTTTCCTGCCTCTTTTGCACCTCTGTTGCCTCTTTCTGCACCTCCGTTGCTTCTTTCTGCACCACTCTTGCCTCTTTCAGCACCTCTGTTGCTTCTTTTTGCAATTTTCTTCTTCTTTATGCACCCCTCTTGCCTCTTTCTGTACCCCTCTTGCCTCTTTGTGCACCTCTCCTTCCTCTTTTTGCACCTCTCTTGCCATTTTCTGCAGCTCACTTGCCTCTTTCTGCACCTCTTTTGCTTCTTTCTGCACTTGTCTTGCCTCTTTCTGCACCCCTCTGGCCTCTTTCTGCACCCCAGTTGCTTCTTTCTGCACTTCTCTTGCTTCTTTCTGAACCCATCTTGCCTCTTTTTGCACCCCTCCTTCCTCTTTCTTCACCACTCTTGCCTCTTTCTGTACCTTGATTGCTTATTTCTTCACTTCTTTTGCCTCGTTCTGCACCTCTCTGGCTTTTTTCTGCACAACTGTTTTCTCTTTCTGCACTCGTCTTCCCTCTTTCTGCACCTCTCTTGCCTCTTTCTGCTCCTCCCCTGCTTCTTTCTGCATCTCTATTGCCTCTTTATGTGTCTCTATTGCCTCTTTCTGCAACTCTGTTGCTTCTTTCTGCACTTCTCTTGCCTTTTTATGCACCCTCGTTGTCTTTTTCAGCACCTCTGTTGCTTCTTTCTGCAATTCTCTTCCTTCTTTCTGCACCCCTCTTGCCTCTTTCTGTACCCCTCTTGCCTCTTTGTGCGCCTCTCCTACCTCTTTAAGCACCCCTCTTGCCTCTTTCTGCACCCCTATTGGTTCTTTATGCACTGCTCTTGCTTCCTTTTGCACCTCTTTTGCAAATTTATATAGCTCTCTTGCCTCTTTCTGCACCCCTGTCCCCTCTTTCTGCATCTTTCCTGCCTGTTTCTGCACCTCGCTTGCCTCTTTTTGCACCTCCGTTGCTTCTTGCTGCACTTCTCTTCCCTCTTTCTGTACCACTCTTGCCTCTTTCAGCACCTCAGTTGCTTCTTTCTATGCTTCTCCTGCTTCTTTCTGCACCCCTCTTGCCTCTTTCTGTACCCTCTTGCATCTTTGTGAAAACCTCCTTCCTCTTTCTGCACCCTTCTTGCCATTTTCTGCAGTTCGCTTGCCTCTTTCTGCACCTCTCTTGCTTCTTTCTGTACTTCTCTTGCCTCTTTCTCTACCCCTCTTGCTTCTTTCTGCCCATCTGTTTGTTCCATCTGAACTACTCTTGCTTCTTTGTGCACCTCTTTTGCAAATTTCTGTATCCCTCTTGCCTCTATATGCACCCCAGTTCCCTCTTTCTGCACCTTTCCTTCGGGTTTCTGCACCACTGTTGCTTCTTTCTGCACTTTTCTAGCCTCTTTCTACAAACCACTTGCCTCTTTCTGTACCTCTCTTGCCTCTTTGTGCACCTCTCTTGCCTTTATCTGCTGTTCTCTTGCCTCTTTCTGCACCTCTTTTTCTTCTTTCTGTACCACTCTTGCCTCTTTCACTACCACTCTTGCTTCTTTCTGCACCTCTGTTGCAAATTTATGCATCCCTCTTGCCTCTTTCAGAACCCCTCTTCCATCTTTCTGCACCTCTCGTGCCTCTGTCTGCATACCTGTTCCCTCTCTCTGCACCCCTTTTTTCCTGTTTCTGCAACTCTCTTGCCTCTTTCTGCAGTTCTTTTGCCTCCTTCTGCACCTCTGTTGCATCTTTCTGCACTTGTCTTGCCTCTTTCTATACCCCTATTGCTTCTTTATGCACTACTCTTGCTACTATCTGTACCTCCCTTTCTTCTTTCTGCACCCCTCTTGCCTCTTTCTATCCATCTGTTGGTTCTGTCTGAACTGCTCTTGCTTCTTTGTGTACCTATTTTGCAAATTTCTGTATCCCTCTTGCCTCTTTCTGCACCACTGTTCCCTCTTTCTGCACATTTCCTGCCTGTTTATCCTCCTCTCTTGCCTCTTTCTGCACCTCTGTTGCTCCTTTCTGCACTTCTCTTGCCACTTTCTGCACCCCTCTTGCCTCTTTCAGCACCTCTATTGCTTCTTTCTGCACTTCTCTTGCTTCTTTCTGTACCCCTCTTGCCTCTTTGTGCACCTCTCTTTCCTATTTCTACACCTCTCTTGCCTTTTTCTGCAGTTCTCTTGCCTCTTTCTGCACCTCTTTTGCTTCTTTCTGTACTTTTCTTGCCTATTTCTGTGCCCCTATTGCCTCTTTCTGTTCCTCTTTTTGTTCTTTCTGCACTGTTCTTGCTTCTTTCTGCACCTCTTTTGCAAATTTGTGTATCCCTCTTGCCTCTTTATGCACCCCTGTTCCCTCTTTCTGCACCTTTCCTTCCTGTTTCTGCACCACTGTTGCTTCTTTCTGTACCTTTCTTGCCTCTTTCTGCAAACCACTTGCCTCTTTCGGTACCCCTCCTGCCTCTTTGTGCACCTCTCCTTCCTCTTTCTGCACCTCTCTTGCCTTTATCTGCTGTTCTCTTGCCTCTTTCTGCACCTCTTTTTCTTCTTTCTGTACCACTCTTGCCTCTTTCACTACCACTCTTTCTTCTTTCTGCACCTCTGTTGCAAGGTTATGCATCCCTCTTGCCTCTTTCAGCACCCCTCTTCCATCTTTCTGCACCTCTCTTGTTTCTGTCTGCACACCTGTTCCCTCTCTCTGCACCCCTTTTTTCCTGTTTCTGCAAATCTCTTGCCTCTTTCTGCAGTTCTTCTGCTTCCTTCTGCACCTCTGTTGCATCTTTCTGCACTTGTCTTGCCTCTTTCTACACCCCTCTAGCCTCTTTCTGCACCCCTATTGCTTCTTTCTGCACTACACTTGCTTCTATCTGTACCTCTCTTTCTGCACCTCCCTTGCCTCTTTCTGTACCTTTGTTGCTTCTTTCTGTACTTCCTCTGCCTCTTTCTGCACCTCTCTTTCTTATTTCTGAACCCCTGTTGTCTCTTTCTGCACTAGTCTTCCCTCTTTCTGCCCCTCTCTTGCTCTTTCTGCTCCTCACCTCCTTCTTTCTGCATCTCTCTTGCCTCTTTCTGCCCCTCTATTGCCTTTTTCTGAAACTCTGTTGCTTCTTTCTGCACTTTTCTTGCCTTTTTATGCACCCTTCTTGTATTTTTCAGCACGTCTGTTGCTTCTTTCTGCAATTCTCTTCCTTCTTTCTGCTCCCCTCTTGCCTCTTTCTGTACCCCTGTTGCATTGTTGTGTACCTCTCCTACCTCTTTCTGTACCCCTCTTGCCTCTTTCTGCACCCCTGTTCCCTCTTTCTGCACCTTTCCTGCCTCATTTGCACTTCTTTTGCCTCTTTCTACACCTCCTTTGCTTCTTGCAGCACTTCTCTTGTCTCTCTCTGTACCACTCTTGCCTCTTTCAGCACCTCTGTTGCTTCTTTCTGCAATTCTCTTCCTTCTTTATGCACCCCTCTTGTCTCTTCCTGTACTCCTCTTGCCTCTTTGTGCACCTCTCCTTCCTCTTTCTGCACCTCTCTTGCCATTTTCTGCAGCTCACTTGCCTCTTTCTAGACCTCTTTTGCCTCTTTTTGCACTTCTCTTGCCTCTTTCGGTACCCCTCTTGCCTCTTTCTGCACCTCTGTTTGTTCTTTCTGCACTGCTCTTGCTTCTTTCTGCGCCTCTTTTGCAAATTTCTGTATCCCTCTTGCTTCTTTCTGCACCCCTGTTCCCTCTTTCTGCACATTTCCTGCCTGTTTCTCCTCCTCTCTTGCCTCTTTCTGCACCTCTGTTGCTTCTTTTTGCACTTCTCTTGCCTCTTTCTGCACCCCTATTGCCTCTTTCAGCACTTCTATTGCTTCTTTCTGCACTTCTGTTGCTTCTTTATGTACCCCTCTTGCCTCTTTGTGCACCTGCCCTTCCTCTTTCTGCACCTCTCTTGCCATTTTCTGCAGCTCACTTGCCTCTTTCTACACCTCTTTTGCTTCTTTTTGCACTTCTCTTGCCTCTTTCGGTACCCCTCTTGCCTCTTTCTGCACCTCTGTTTGTTCTTTCTGCACTGCTCTTGCTTCTTTCTGCACCTCTTTTGCAAATTTCTGTAACCCTCTTGCCTCTTTTTGCACCCCTGTTCCCTCTTTCTGCACCTTTCCTGACTGTTTCTGCACCTCTGTTGCTTCTTTCTGCACTTTTCTTGCCTCTTTCTGCAACACACTTGCCTCTTTCTGTACCCCTCTTGCCTCTTTGTGCACCTCTCCTTTCTCTTTCTGCACCTCTCTTGCCTTTTCTGCTGTTCTCTTGCCTCTTTCTGCACCTCTTTTGCTTCTTTCTGCACTTCTCTTGCCTCTTTCAGTACCACTCTTGCTTCTTTCTGCACCTCTGTTGCAATTTTTGCATCCCACTTTACTCTTTCAGCACCCCTCTTCGATCTTTCTGCACCTCTCTTGCCTCTGTCTGCACACCTGTTCCCTCTTTTTGCACCCCTTTTTCCTGTTTCTGCAACTCTCTTGCCTCTTTATGCACCCCTCTAGCCTCTTTCTGCACCCCTGTTGCTTCTTTATGCACATCTCTTGTTTCTTTTGATACCTCTCTTTCTTCTTTCTGCACCTCCCTTGCCTCTTTCTGTACCTCAGTTGCTTCTTTCTGCACTTCTTCTGCCTCTTTCTAAACCTCTCCCTTATTTCTGCACCCCTGTTGTCTCTTTCTGGACTCTTCTTTCCTCTTCCTAAACCTCTCTTGCCTCTTTCTGCCCCTTACCTGCTTCTTTCTGCATCTCTCGTGCCTCTTTCTGCCCCTCTATTGCCTCTTTCTGCAACTCTGTTGCTTCTTTCTGCACTTCTCTTGCCTTTTTCTATACCCTTCTTGTCTTTTTCAGCATCTCTGTTGCTTCTTTCTGCAATTCTCTTCCATCTTTCTGCACCCCTCTTGCCTCTTTCTGTACCCCTCTTGCCTCTTTGTGCACCTCTTTCTGCACCTCTGTTGGTTCTTTCTGCACTGCTCTTGATTCTTTCTGCACCTCTTTTGCAAATTTCTGTATCCCTCTTGCCTCTTTCTGCACCCCTGTTCCCTCTTTGTGCACTTCTCCTTCCTCTTTCTCCACATCTCTTGCCATTTTATGCAGTTTGCTTGCCTCTTTCAGCACCTCTTTTGCTTCTTTCTGCACTTCTCTTGCCTCTTTCAGTACCCCTCTTGCCTCTTTCTCGCCTGAAAGTTGGTTCTTTCTACACTGCTCTTTGTTTCTTTGTGCACCTCGTTTGCAAATTTCTGTATCGCACTTGACTCTTTCTGCACCCCTGTTCCCTCTTTCTGCATCTTTCCTGCCTGTTTCTGCACCTCGCTTGCCTCTTTTTTCACCTCCGTTGCTTCTTGCTGCACTTCTCTTCCCTCTTTCTGTACCACTCTTGCCTCTTTCAGCACCTCAGTTGCTTCTTTCTATGCTTCTCCTGCTTCTTTCTGCACCCCTCTTGCCTCTTTCTGCACCTCTGTTGGTTCTTTCTGCACTGCTCTTGATTCTTTCTGCACCTCTTTTGCAAATTTCTGTATCCCTCTTGCCTCTTTCTGCACCCCTGTTCCCTCTTTGTGCACTTCTCCTTCCTCTTTCTCCACATCTCTTGCCATTTTATGCAGTTTGCTTGCCTCTTTCAGCACCTCTTTTGCTTCTTTCTGCACTTCTCTTGCCTCTTTCAGTACCCCTCTTGCCTCTTTCTCGCCTGACTGTTGGTTCTTTCTACACTGCTCTTTGTTTCTTTGTGCACCTCGTTTGCAAATTTCTGTATCCCACTTGACTCTTTCTGCACCCCTGTTCCCTCTTTCTGCATCTTTCCTGCCTGTTTCTGCACCTCGCTTGCCTCTTTTTGCACCTCCGTTGCTTCTTGCTGCACTTCTCTTCCCTCTTTCTGTACCACTCTTGCCTCTTTCAGCACCTCAGTTGCTTCTTTCTATGCTTCTCCTGCTTCTTTCTGCAACACACTTGCCTCTTTCTGTACCCCTCTTGCCTCTTTGTGCACCTCTCCTTTCTCTTTCTGCACCTCTCTTGCCTTTTTCTGCTGTTCTCTTGCCTCTTTCTGCACCTCTTTTGCTTCTTTCTGCACTTCTCTTGCCTCTTTCAGTACCACTCTTGCTTCTTTCTGCACCTCTGTTGCAAGTTTTGCATCCCACTTTACTCTTTCAGCACCCCTCTTCGATCTTTCTGCACCTCTCTTGCCTCTGTCTGCACACCTGTTCCCTCTTTTTGCACCCCTTTTTCCTGTTTCTGCAACTCTCTTGCCTCTTTATGCACCCCTCTAGCCTCTTTCTGCACCCCTGTTGCTTCTTTATGCACATCTCTTGTTTCTTTTGATACCTCTCTTTCTTCTTTCTGCACCTCCCTTGCCTCTTTCTGTACCTCAGTTGCTTCTTTCTGCACTTCTTCTGCCTCTTTCTAAACCTCTCCCTTATTTCTGCACCCCTGTTGTCTCTTTCTGGACTCTTCTTTCCTCTTCCTAAACCTCTCTTGCCTCTTTCTGCCCCTTACCTGCTTCTTTCTGCATCTCTCTTGCCTCTTTCTGCCCCTCTATTGCCTCTTTCTGCAACTCTGTTGCTTCTTTCTGCACTTCTCTTGCCTTTTTCTATACCCTTCTTGTCTTTTTCAGCATCTCTGTTGCTTCTTTCTGCAATTCTCTTCCATCTTTCTGCACCCCTCTTGCCTCTTTCTGTACCCCTCTTGCCTCTTTGTGCACCTCTTTCTGCACCCCTCTTGCCTTTTTCTGCACCTCTGTTGGTTCTTTCTGCACTGCTCTTGATTCTTTCTGCACCTCTTTTGCAAATTTCTGTATCCCTCTTGCCTCTTTCTGCACCCCTGTTCCCTCTTTGTGCACTTCTCCTTCCTCTTTCTCCACATCTCTTGCCATTTTATGCAGTTTGCTTGCCTCTTTCAGCACCTCTTTTGCTTCTTTCTGCACTTCTCTTGCCTCTTTCAGTACCCCTCTTGCCTCTTTCTCGCCTGACTGTTGGTTCTTTCTACACTGCTCTTTGTTTCTTTGTGCACCTCGTTTGCAAATTTCTGTATCCCACTTGACTCTTTCTGCACCCCTGTTCCCTCTTTCTGCATCTTTCCTGCCTGTTTCTGCACCTCGCTTGCCTCTTTTTGCACCTCCGTTGCTTCTTGCTGCACTTCTCTTCCCTCTTTCTGTACCACTCTTGCCTCTTTCAGCACCTCAGTTGCTTCTTTCTATGCTTCTCCTGCTTCTTTCTGCACCCCTCTTGCCTCTTTCTGTACCCTCTTGCATCTTTGTGAAAACCTCCTTCCTCTTTCTGCACCCTTCTTGCCATTTTCTGCAGTTCGCTTGCCTCTTTCTGCACCTCTCTTGCTTCTTTCTGTACTTCTCTTGCCTCTTTCTGTACCCCTCTTGCTTCTTTCTGCCCATCTGTTGGTTCTATCTGAACTACTCTTGCTTCTTTGTGCACCTCTTTTGCAAATTTCTGTATCCCTCTTGCCTCTATATGCACCCCAGTTCCCTCTTTCTGCACCTTTCCTTCGGGTTTCTGCACCACTGTTGCTTCTTTCTGCACTTTTCTAGCCTCTTTCTACAAACCACTTGCCTCTTTCTGTACCTCTCTTGCCTCTTTGTGCACCTCTCCTTCCTCTTTCTGCACCTCTCTTGCCTTTATCTGCTGTTCTCTTGCCTCTTTCTGCACCTCTTTTTCTTCTTTCTGTACCACTCTTGCCTCTTTCACTACCACTCTTGCTTCTTTCTGCACCTCTGTTGCAAATTTATGCATCCCTCTTGCCTCTTTCAGAACCCCTCTTCCATCTTTCTGCACCTCTCGTGCCTCTGTCTGCATACCTGTTCCCTCTCTCTGCACCCCTTTTTTCCTGTTTCTGCAACTCTCTTGCCTCTTTCTGCAGTTCTTTTGCCTCCTTCTGCACCTCTGTTGCATCTTTCTGCACTTGTCTTGCCTCTTTCTATACCCCTCAAGCCTTTTTCTGCACCCCTATTGCTTCTTTATGCACTACTCTTGCTACTATCTGTACCTCCCTTTCTTCTTTCTGCACCCCTCTTGCCTCTTTCCATCCATCTGTTGGTTCTGTCTGAACTGCTCTTGCTTCTTTGTGTACTTATTTTGCAAATTTCTGTATCCCTCTTGCCTCTTTCTGCACCACTGTTCCCTCTTTCTGCACATTTCCTGCCTGTTTATCCTCCTCTCTTGCCTCTTTCTGCACCTCTGTTGCTCCTTTCTGCACTTCTCTTGCCACTTTCTGCACCCCTCTTGCCTCTTTCAGCACCTCTATTGCTTCTTTCTGCACTTCTCTTGCTTCTTTCTGTACCCCTCTTGCCTCTTTGTGCACCTCTCTTTCCTCTTTCTACACCTCTCTTGCCTTTTTCTGCAGTTCTCTTGCCTCTTTCTGCACCTCTTTTGCTTCTTTCTGTACCACTCTTGCCTCTTTCTGTGCCCCTATTGCCTCTTTCTGTTCCTCTTTTTGTTCTTTCTGCACTGTTCTTGCTTCTTTCTGCACCTGTTTTGCAAATTTGTGTATCCCTCTTGCCTCTTTATGCACCCCTGTTCCCTCTTTCTGCACCTTTCCTTCCTGTTTCTGCACCACTGTTGCTTCTTTCTGTACCTTTCTTGCCTCTTTCTGCAAACCACTTGCCTCTTTCTGTACCCCTCCTGCCTCTTTGTGTACCTCTCCTTCCTCTTTCTGCACCTCTCTTGCCTTTATCTGCTGTTCTCTTGCCTCTTTCTGCACCTCTTTTTCTTCTTTCTGTACCACTCTTGCCTCTTTCACTACCACTCTTTCTTCTTTCTGCACCTCTGTTGCAAGGTTATGCATCCCTCTTGCCTCTTTCATCACCCCTCTTCCATCTTTCTGCACCTCTCTTGTTTCTGTCTGCAACACCTGTTCCCTCTCTCTGCACCCCTTTTTTCCTGTTTCTGCAAATCTCTTGCCTCTTTCTGCAGTTCTTTTGCTTCCTTCTGCACCTCTGTTGCATCTTTCTGCACTTGTCTTGCCTCTTTCTACACCCCTCTAGCCTCTTTCTGCACCCCTATTGCTTCTTTCTGCACTACACTTGCTTCTATCTGTACCTCTCTTTCTTCTTTCTGCACCTCCCTTGCCTCTTTCTGTACCTTTGTTGCTTCTTTCTGTACTTCCTCTGCCTCTTTCTGCACCTCTCTTTCTTATTTCTGAACCCATGTTGTCTCTTTCTGCACTAGTCTTCCCTCTTTCTGCCCCTCTCTTGCGCTTTCTGCTCCTCACCTCCTTCTTTCTGCATCTCTCTTGCCTCTTTCTGCCCCTCTATTGCCTTTTTCTGAAACTCTGTTGCTTCTTTCTGCACTTCTCTTGCCTTTTTATGCACCCTTCTTGTATTTTTCAGCATGTCTGTTGCTTCTTTCTGCAATTCTCTTCCTTCTTTCTGCTCCCCTCTTGCCTCTTTCTGTACCCCTGTTGCATTGTTGTGTACCTCTCCTACCTCTTTCTGTACCCCTCTTGCCTCTTTCTGCACCCCTGTTCCCTCTTCCTGCACCTTTCCTGCCTCATTTGCACTTCTTTTGCCTCTTTATACACCTCCTTTGCTTCTTGCAGCACTTCTCTTGTCTCTCTCTGTACCACTCTTGCCTCTTTCAGCACCTCTGTTGCTTCTTTCTGCAATTCTCTTCCTTCTTTATGCACCCCTCTTGTCTCTTCCTGTACTCCTCTTGCCTCTTTGTGCACCTCTCCTTCCTCTTTCTGCACCTCTCTTGCCATTTTCTGCAGCTCACTTGCCTCTTTCTAGACCTCTTTTGCCTCTTTTTGCACTTCTCTTGCCTCTTTCGGTACCCCTCTTGCCTCTTTCTGCCCAACTGTTAGTTATTTCTGCAATGCTCTTGCTTCTTAGTGCACCTCTTTTGCAAATGTCTGTATCCCTCTTGCTTCTTTCTGCACCCCTGTTCCCTCTTTCTGCACATTTCCTGCCTGTTTCTCCTCCTCTCTTGCCTCTTTCTGCACCTCTGTTGCTTCTTTTTGCACTTCTCTTGCCTCTTTCTGCACCCCTATTGCCTCTTTCAGCACTTCTATTGCTTCTTTCTGCACTTCTGCTGCTTCTTTATGTACCCCTCTTGCCTCTTTGTGCACCTGCCCTTCCTCTTTCTGCACCTCTCTTGCCATTTTCTGCAGCTCACTTGCCTCTTTCTACACATCTTTTGCTTCTTTTTGCACTTCTCTTGCCTCTTTCGGTACCCCTCTTGCCTCTTTCTGCACCTCTGTTTGTTCTTTCTGCACTGCTCTTGCTTCTTTCTGCACCTCTTTTGCAAATTTCTGTAACCCTCTTGCCTCTTTTTGCACCCCTGTTCCCTCTTTCTGCACCTTTCCTGCCTGTTTCTGCACCTCTGTTGCTTCTTTCTGCACTTTTCTTGCCTCTTTCTGCAACACACTTGCCTCTTTCTGTACCCCTCTTGCCTCTTTGTGCACCTCTCCTTTCTCTTTCTGCACCTCTCTTGCCTTTTTCTGCTGTTCTCTTGCCTCTTTCTGCACCTCTTTTGCTTCTTTCTGCACTTCTCTTGCCTCTTTCAGTACCACTCTTGCTTCTTTCTGCACCTCTGTTGCAAGTTTTGCATCCCACTTTACTCTTTCAGCACCCCTCTTCGATCTTTCTGCACCTCTCTTGCCTCTGTCTGCACACCTGTTCCCTCTTTTTGCACCCCTTTTTCCTGTTTCTGCAACTCTCTTGCCTCTTTATGCACCCCTCTAGCCTCTTTCTGCACCCCTGTTACTTCTTTATGCACATCTCTTGTTTCTTTTGATACCTCTCTTTCTTCTTTCTGCACCTCCCTTGCCTCTTTCTGTACCTCAGTTGCTTCTTTCTGCACTTCTTCTGCCTCTTTCTAAACCTCTCCCTTATTTCTGCACCCCTGTTGTCTCTTTCTGGACTCTTCTTTCCTCTTCCTAAACCTCTCTTGCCTCTTTCTGCCCCTTACCTGCTTCTTTCTGCATCTCTCTTGCCTCTTTCTGCCCCTCTATTGCCTCTTTCTGCAACTCTGTTGCTTCTTTCTGCACTTCTCTTGCCTTTTTCTATACCCTTCTTGTCTTTTTCAGCATCTCTGTTGCTTCTTTCTGTAATTCTCTTCCATCTTTCTGCACCCCTCTTGCCTCTTTCTGTACCCCTCTTGCCTCTTTGTGCACCTCTTTCTGCACCCCTCTTGCCTTTTTCTGCACCTCTGTTGGTTCTTTCTGCACTGCTCTTGATTCTTTCTGCACCTCTTTTGCAAATGTCTGTATCCCTCTTGCCTCTTTCTGCACCCCTGTTCCCTCTTTGTGCACTTCTCCTTCCTCTTTCTCCACATCTCTTGCCATTTTATGCAGTTTGCTTGCCTCTTTCAGCACCTCTTTTGCTTCTTTCTGCACTTCTCTTGCCTCTTTCAGTACCCCTCTTGCCTCTTTCTCGCCTGACTGTTGGTTCTTTCTACACTGCTCTTTGTTTCTTTGTGCACCTCGTTTGCAAATTTCTGTATCCCACTTGACTCTTTCTGCACCCCTGTTCCCTCTTTCTGCACCTTTCCTGCCTGTTTCTCCTCCTCTTTTGCCTCTTTCTGCACCTCTGTTGCTTCTTTCTGCACTTCTCTTGCCTCTTTCTGCACCACTCTTGCCTCTTTCAGCACCTCTATTGCTTCATTCTGCACTTCTCTTGCTTCTTCCTGTACTCCTATTGCCTCTTTGTGCACCTCTCCTTCATCTTTCTGCACCTCTCTTGCCTTTTTCTGCAGTTCTCTTGCCCCTTTCTGCACCACTTTTGCTTCTTTCTGTACTTTTCTTGCCTCTTTCTGTACCACAATTGACTCTTTCTGCACCTCTGTTTATTCTTTTTGCACTGCTCTTGCTTCTTTCTGTACCTCTTTTGCCAATTTCTGTATCCCTCTTGCCTCTTTCTGCACCCCTGTTCCCTCTTTTTGCACCTTTCCTTCCTGTTTCTGCACCTCTGTTGCTTCTTTCTGCACTTTTCTTGCCTCTTTCTGAAAACCACTTGTCTCTTTCTATACCCCTCTTGCCTTTTTTGTGCACCTCTCCTTCCTTTTTCTGCACCTCGCTTGCATTTTTCTGCTGTTCTCTTGCCTCTTTCTGCATCTCCTTTTCTTCTTTCTGCACTACTCTTGCCTCTTTCTGTACCCCTTTTGCCTCTTTCTGCCCGTCTGTTGGTTCTTTCTGCACTTCTCTTGCTTATTTCTGCACCCCTGTTGTCTCTCTCTACCCACTTCTTCCCTCTTTCTGCACCTATCTTGCTTCTTTCTGCACTTCTCTTGCTTCTTTCTGTACCTCTCTTGCTCCTTTATGCATCCTTCTTCCCTTTTTGGCAACCCTCTTGCCTCTTTCTGCAAATTTCTTGCCTCTTTCTGTACATCTATTGCTTCTTTCTACACCTCTGTTGCTTCCTTCAGAAATTCTCTTGCTTCTTTCTGCACTTCTTCTCCTTTTTTCTGCATCCCTCCTGCCTCTTTCTGTACCTCTCTTGCCTCTTTTTGCACCTTTGTTGGTTCTTTCTGCACCTCTCTTGCCTCTCTCTGCACCTCACTTTCCTCTTTCTGCACTTCTCTTGCTTCTTTTTGCACCTCTGTTGCTTCTTTCAGCAATTCTCTTACCTCTCTCTGCACTTCTCTTGCTTGTTTCTGCACCTCTCTTGCGTCTTTCTGCACCTCACTTGCCTCTTACAGCACCTCTGTTGCTTCCTTCTGCACTTCTCTTCCTTCTTTCTGCACCCCTCCTGCTTCTATCTGTACCCCTCTTGCCTCTTTGTGCACCTCTCCTTTCTCTCTCTTCGCCCCTCTTGCCTCTTTTTGCTCCTCTGTTGGTTCTTTCTGCACTGCTGTTGCTTCTTTCTGCATCTCTTTTGTAAATGTCTGCACTGCTCTTGCTTCTTTCTATACCTCTTTTCCAAATGTATACATCCCTCATGCCTCTTTCTGCACCCCTCTTCCCTATTTCTCCCCCTCTCTTGCTTCTTTCTGCACTGCTCTTGCTTCTTTCTGCAACTCTCTTGCAAATCTCTGTATCCCTTTAACCTCTTTCTGCACCCCTGTTCCCTCTTTCTGTACCTTGCCTCTTGAAGTAGTGCAGGGGTTTGAGGACTTCATAGTTATTGAGCACTACCCAGCCATGTGCTCGTTTAGCAAGTGTTTCTTTGTCCTCTAGGGCTGATATCAGTCAAGTTGCCTTTTTCACAATTTTTTTAAATGAGAAGTGTGCCATTGGAGTTTTTCAGAGGTCTGTCAGACCCAGAAGCTAGATGGATTCCAGAAGATATTCTCTGGCTGGTGATTTTCCAAGGCAAAACAGCTCAGTCCAGAGGTGAGAATTCAAGGATCCGTCCTCGGCTCCTCTGATTTTGATAGATTAGAGCTCCACTTGCCCATCTTGGGGAAAATGATCTGAAAGTGCAGAGTTAAGTAAAATCTATCTTACGGCAATACGATATGGCTGGATCTAACAAGTGATTTCTTCCTTGTTTCAACCTCTCTTGCAGATTCTCTTGATTCAAACAATCTCTTTTTTAAATCCCCTTTGGTATAGTTCAAGATAGTTTTGGGGTCACGGAAATCGGTTACCACGTTGCACTCAGATAAAAGACTATAAATGTGCTTTAACCATGGTATCTTCCTACATTGATCAAGTGTATTATATCTTAGGTAAAATGCATCTCATCTTTCGACCATATTCTAAACCACAGTGTAAGCGCAGCCATACTAATCAAATCGCTAATGTAAGGTACGTTTAATTCCTTATGAGCAATGTAGGTAGCCGTTGTGTTAGGTACCGATAGTACCCTCCTTAAAAATGTATTTTCAAGGGTTTGTAATGCAGTAGTGTCTGTCCTACCCCATAATGCTCCATCGTAACAAGCCCCAGTAATACATTTACTACCATCAAACTTGAGGATTTCACACACTGGCTTACTGCCTATTTTTGTGAAAATCTGAAAATAGCCTTGTACGATCTTATAAATTTGAATTTACATAAATTAATGTGTGCGCTCCATGAACCATTGCCATTAAAAAGAAGCCCCAGATATGAAAAGTAGTTTGTTCGATGGGTACTCCATCAACATAGTGTCTTCTATTCTTAGCTCTACTTTTCCCGCAAGTCATGACTAGTGTTTTACTTAAGTTGATTTTAAGATCTTTTCCAGTCATGAAGTTTGTAAAGTGGTCTATAAACTTTGTAGGCCGTTTGCAGTCCTAGATATTAGGACTGCATCGTCTGCATATGGGGTTATCCATTTACCAACAACTGGGGCATCAGCCCTTACATTCTGCAGTAAAGAATCAATACCGTTAATATATAGTGAAAATAAAAGGGGCGCAAGGACGCAACCCTGTCTGATTCCACGGGTAACTCTAAATTGTGAGGTGAATTCTAACCCTGGGCAAAGCACTACGCTACGCTCGCGTAGTTTGCGAAGTTTGCGCTACTTCGCACAACGCGAATTGCACGTAGCACAGTGCAAACACGCGTAGCGTAGTGCAGCGGTCATTTTTGCTTGCTCGCGGTCCTCAACGTCAAGTTGGCGACCGCGAGCAAGCTAAATGACATCCGGCGAGACTTTTTCTCGTTCGCGATCAGCAACATCAAGTTGCCGATCGCGAGCGTGGAAAATAAACCTGCCGGCGAGATTATCAACGCGGGGAGGTCAGGTTTATCATTGCGAGGTGTCGCGTATGCTCGCGATAGCTCGTGATTAGAAACAACCAGTCGGCGTTGAGAGCTGCCGCTCGAGTAAAAATCTACTCGAGCGGCAGTAAAGACAGCTTCGCACTGTGCAAGATGCCCTTTTCAATGATTGCACAGTGCGGACAAGCATCCGGCACTGTGCAATCATCGCGAACAGCGCACTACGCAGTTCACGTAGTGCTACGCGTAGCTCGCGTAGTGCGAACTGCACTTCACGTAGCTTCGCGTAGCGCTACTTCGCGAACTACGCCCAGCCTTAGTGAATTCCCCGTTGGGGCCGTAGCGTATCCTTGATGTTAAATGGGTGTATAGCTGTGATAAAAGGCTTATTATATCGTGTGGGGCACCCATCCCAACCAGCGTTTGCCAAAGCTTTCATGATTCACTAAATCAAAGGCGCTGGCAAGGTCGACGAAACATAAATGAAGCTGACCTTCCTTAACTATCGTATATTTCCCTATTAACATCTCGAGGTTGACATTGCTCAACCGTGCCAATACCCTTTGACCCAACATTCCAATCTATCAGCAGAATTCTCCCCATTAATTTGGACATGGAGTCAAAAAGGGATATTGGTCAGTAGCATTTTGCTCTTCCTCTGTCACCTTTTTTGAAAATAGGGACAATCATGCTTTCCGCCCAGGTTATAGGCAGCGTCCCGATAATAATAGCATTAAAAAGTTAACTAAAATCGGGGACCAAAAATCAGCATTGTACTTACAAATGTCAATAGGGACCCCATCTGGGCCTGCGGTTTTACCACTAACGCTATTCTTTAGGGCGTTTTTAATCTCCTCAATAATAATGGGTTCTATCTTAGCAACACTTAGGGATATAATTTTACAGTTCTCATCCGTCTCAATACTCTCATGTATGGGATTAAAAATGTTCTCAAAATGGGACAGCCAATCTTCAGGACTCACTACCGTTTCAACTTTTGCGGATAAGGTATCCTTAAATAGCAGTTGATCTATTGTTTTCCAGAATAGGGCAGAGTCCTTAGTCTCTGCCGCTTGGATCAGGCTATCCCAGGCGGACTCCCTAATTTCTAATTTCCTTAATTTTAATGCTTCCTTCTAACATTTCCTAAGGGTACAGAAGCTTTCACTGTTTCTAGGTCTTACTTTTAATGCTTCCTTCAAGTCTTTATTTAATTTAGAACACTGCTTATTGAACCATCTAGGATGGTGGTACTTATGTTTCTTTTTCCTATGTTTCGAAATATTGGACATTTCATAGCAATGTTTTGGAAAGCACTTACTATCTCGGTGTTGGTGGATGATTTATCCAGGCATATATTAATAAAGTGATTAGTATTTTGAACTATATTTTCCATAAAGGCTGTCGGGTTAACACCTGACCACTTAATGGAGATCCCATTTTCACCTTGTGTTTTAATTTCTCCAGTAGAGACAAACACCTTCTCTGTGTGATATAAGCTCGGGATCAGCATTAAGAGCAGAGGGTGATGGTCACTATACAAGCTAGCCTGTATGTAACACTTTTCCGCAAAGGGCCTATAATTCCTTGATGTCAGAATGTGGTCAATACATGACGATGATAGGATTTATTTACATATTCGCCCCCATATTCTCCAAGCTCCACAATTTCCAAGTTATGTTTATACATAACATGGTTAATTGCCTCACTATAAGGGTTATGTGGGAAGTGGAAAATACAATCGCTATGGGTGTCTCCATGGCCACTGCGATCCGCTGTTGAAATGTTACATACCTCACTATTGAAATCCCCCGCCCAGATTAATATATAATCCCCCCGACCCCCTTCAAGAAAACATCCAGCTCCTCTTCCATTGTGATAATTACCCCATGTTTCGTTTTATCAAAAATATTATTGTAAAAGTTATTAATCACCACAATGGAATGCTGTTTCCCTTTAACAGAAAAGAATAAGAACTGGAAAAACTGTGATTTCATATAAAACATCTTTAGAATCAGGGGGGAAGTCACCACGGATAATACTGCTAGGCCTCCTCTAGCTCTCCCCGCCTTTGATGGGGTTGCTTCTGTAAAAAAAAAATTAAAACCGTTTATAAAAAAACATTCGGTGAGCCAAGTTTCTTGTAATAAGATCAATATACAATCTTGAATACTATTAAGCCAATCTGTTTCGCGTAATTTGTTTTTAACCCCTGCAATGTTCCAGGACATAAATTTTAGTGAACCGTATGGAAGACAACTAGTTAAATTAATGCCGGAAATATTATTTGGGGGGATAACGTTATTACTTTCATTTGGTTGCACGACTTCCTCATCCAGTCAATCTACCTCGCTGCAGCTACCCAGGGGGGAAAACCTATTCATAGTGGTCGGTAACATATGTGTCGCACTGCTAGGGTTAAATCTACCACTTGGATAGGGAGGCTCCATTCTTGGTCTATAAAAATAGCCAAGGGGGACTGCAATGACACTCTCATCAGAGCGAGCGGATGGCCATGTATCTTTTACTGATATTTCCTCTAGAATGGAACCTACCACTTCGGGGGTACGGAAATTTACAACAATGCATTCATCTTCACATGCTTTTTCCATTTTACCCACCCAACTCACTCTTCTCAATATAATTATTTCCTGGGCGAGGATTCGTGTACTACAGCGAGTATTTGCTGAAAACCAATGTACAACTCTGTTCTTCAATGACTCCCAAGATTCTGTAGTATTGTCCAACAATTTAGGAACATTTTTTAAAACAACAACATAAGGGGTAGTCTGAGGCGGTATATTAAGGGGAGCCTCATGATGCCTCTTAGACCGTGCTACTTCTGCCTTTGCTGAGTTAGGCTTATTTTAAGGATTTTGTATATTATCAGCCCTATTTTTTAATGCACTAACGCTAAGAGATTTCTCTAAACAGTTCGTCAAAGTCGGGTTACTTGTGTCTCTTTTGCTCCATTATCAGGAATTTGAACAGTTACCACTTTCTTAGCCGAAATGCTACTAGGCAAGGACTTCTGACACAAATTTGATGACAATAGTGTTGTGACCAATCCTGTTAGATGGGCAATGTCCTTTTGTACTTGTTTGATTTCGTTCGTGACGCGTCTTTCAATATTGTCAATTTTCCCGTGCAATTTTTTGAACAGGGTATCTATGCCTTGCATGTGGTATGATGGATCTCCAGACCCCGTTCCTTTTCCATCTGGTTTTGTATTTTTGCCCTTTTTTTGTTTAGCTAGTTTTCGTGCCCAAAGACTGCTGTTTACTCTTTTTCGCCGGGGGTGATATCAAATCGGAGGTGTCTGAGGTCGTAGATATTTCAAGCGGTTGTAATGAGACACATGGCCCGATAAGGTGGGACAGACCACATTTATGATGTTAGGAGTATTACCCTTCTTACTTTTATTTATACCATGAGGTACAGGCTCTACGGCTGTGTCCTTTCCACAAGCCTGGTCTCCAGTGGCTAAAATCACCTCCCTTTGGGTGGCATTTAGTGCTGATTTGGTGGCCGCTAGTTGCTCCTCCACTTGAACAATCTCATTATTGATAAGGACAATGGCACTTATTAAGTACTTAGTAATCGGTTCGTTTTTCCCCCCCCGACTTCGCTTTACTTGGAGTCAGTTTTCTTTTACCCATCTTGGTCTGGGGTACTCCCAATACTACAACAAGAGTAAATGAGGAACAGCCCTTACTGTTTCTTGAATCTTCACAGTGCAGGCCCAAGATCTGTAGCCCAGCCCGGCCACGTTCGGTCGCAGACGGGCTTATACGGGCCCGCCCTTGGCCCAGGCTTTGCCCAAGGATGGCCTGGGCATGCCCGCATGCGTCCCGCACTGCAGGAGACCGCACCAATATTTAAAGTGCCTCCGTGCGCGAAGTGATGTCAGGAATGGCGGTGGCCACGGGGGAGGCTGGGACTGGTGATCCTTGTTCCCCTCCTCCTCCTGTGGCAAGCGGCAAAGCAGGGCAAGTGGCTAGTGTCCAAACGGGTGTCCCACACTGCAGGAGCCCACACCGATATTTAAAGCGCCTCTGTGCGCGAAGTGACATCAGGAATGTCGGTGGCTGCAGGGGACACTGGGACTGGTGGTCTTTGTCCCCCTCCTCCTCCTGTGGCAAGTGGCAAAGCAGGGCAAGTGGCTAGTTTCCAAACGGGGCACCCCACACTGCGGGAGCCCGTGCCGATATTTAAAATGCCTCCGTGCGCAAAGTGATGTTAGGAATGGCGGTGGCCGCAGGTCAGGCTGGGACTGGTGGTCTTTGTCCCCCTCCTCCTCCTGTGACAAACGGCAAAGCAGGGCAAGTGGCTAGTGTCCAAATGGGCGTCCTGCACTGCGAGAGCCCGCGCTGATATTTAAAGCGCATCCGTGTGTAAAATGACGTCAGGAATGGCGGTGGCCGCGGGGAGGCTGGGACTGGTGGTCCTTGTCCCCTTCCTCCTCCTGTGGCAAGCGGCAAAGCAGGGCAAGTGGCTAGTGTCCAAATGGGCGTCCCACACTGTGGGAGCCCATGCCAATATTTAAAGCACCTCCATGCGCGAAGTGATGTCAGGAATGTCAGTGGCCGTGGGGGAGGCTGGGACTGGTGGTCCTTGTCCCCCTCCTCCTCCTGTGGCAAGCGGCTAAGCAGGGCAAGTGGCTAGTGTCCAAACGGGGCACTCCTTTTGCCTTGTTTGTAGATTGGGCTAATAATTCAACCTTTCCAGGACTCTGAAAATATGGACATTCTAAGCACATACCTGAAAACTGGAACTAGTGCCTTACTCCAAAATTCTGCATCGTGTTTGTACAACATTGGGGGTATGCCATTAGGGCCGGGGGCACCTGCAGGTCTGCCCCTAGCTATTTGTTTAATTATCCACAGTGCTGATGGGCCGATTTGCTCCTCTGATGTAAGCAGGGGGCAGTTTATGCCTAGTGAGGATTTCCTCCCCTGTTGTTGTTGTGTTAACCTGGGGTAATCAATTTGCTCTATAGTTGCAAGATTGTGAGTTGTTACTTCCCTGTTGAGGCTGCTGGCACTTGCATTCCCCAGATGTTCAGAGGTGGCATCTACATTTTGCACTTTGTCGTTAAAATGGTTGGAAAGATGATCAACCCAGGCTGCCTCGGTTATGTTGGAATTTATATCGGGATGGTTAGGCCGCTGTAGTGTATTGACTGTATGCCAAAACTTGGCACTATTATCTTGTTTTGCATCGTAGAGCAATTTTGCCCATAGTTCATTGTCCTTGGTTCTTTTTTTTCCCATTTCCTTCGCTTTATAAGTGCCTTCGATTGTCGGAGGGTGCGCTTCAGACTCATGTCTTGTGGTGAGTTACGGAGTCACCTTAGGGTTTGATTTATGGAATGCTTTAGTTTTTTTTAGACTGGACTATTCACCATCTTTGTTGGTGCGACTACCATTTTCCTTAATTTTGGCCCTGTCCTAGTCGCAAATTTTTCGCTGAGGGACGTGATAACATTTTCCCAAGTTTTCAATGGCTGGACTAATATGTACTTCCCTTGGTTGAATAGGACTTTAGCAGTTGCTGATATTACCTTTATATTTCTGGGATTGCATCTTATTCGTTGGAGGTTTATAATTTCTTCTGGGGTGATGGTTTTACAGATCTCTGGTGAGAGGGTTGAACCTGCTTTGAGTCTCACTTCTTGGGGCAGGTGGTTGCTATGTTCGTTATTGTCTATTCTAAATAAGGCGATTTTATTGAACAGGTTTAGGGTTGGATAGGTGAAGTCTAAATGGGAAGATACTTCGGTCGAATGGTATGTGGCGACTGGTGGTTTGTCCCTCTCAAAGCGGCCATTTAGTGCTCTCAAATTTAGGTGCTCCAGTTCCTGAAGCAGGTACTTCCAGCATCTTGTTGTTTTGATCATTTTTGAAGGGCGCTGTAATGGAATTCCCCAGGCGCCAGTAAGATCGTGCATTGAGTCGTCATCTTTATTGTTCCCTATGAGGTGCATGTTAAAGTCGCCTGCCAAGATGATGTGGTCTGTGTCCTCTTCTTCCATTACTCTTTTTAATTCAGCAGCCAACTCCTTTGCTGCCTTTAGTTTTGTTTTGGATGCACGTAGACATTAATTATTATTACTTTCTGATGAGTTTGGTTGAGCTTGAACGTTGCTTTTACAGCCTGGATGCAGCTTGGAGGTGCAATGTAGATGTTTACTGGAGAAGTATCTCCTATTACTGTTATTGAAGCTCGAAGCATTAGACCCCCCGAGCGGCGGCCAAAGTCAGATCTCTTTGTTGCTGGAATACAGCGGGACGTGTAACCATGGAGCTTGAAGGGAGTTTTCCTCCCAGGTCTCCTGAAGCAGGATCATGTCCAAAGTTTTTAAGTAATTTAGGACATCTTGGTCATCGATTTTAGTGGTTAGACCATTGATGTTCCAAATGCATATATTAATTGCATGTTGCTCTGCTGGGGTGCAGGAGTGCTAAGCATCCCTTGTTTATTTGATTGTGCTGATGGTATTGTTCACTGTATGTGCATCCAGTTGTTGATTGTATGCAAGTGAATTGAGTCAAAATGTCCACGGCCTGCGTTCATTTCGATGGTCATTTTGTCCATGGTACGAGTATCTGGAGTACCACTCATTGCTCCTTTTAGTAAAGAGGTGGGCTTTTTGTTTTAACTGTTGATGTCTGTACTTAAAAAGGCTGTTGGATATAGTGGTTTTCGCTCTGCCTTCAATTTTATTCCCCAATTTCGAAAACTATTTTTTATTTTTTTCCTGCATGATTCTGTTTGCTATTTCAAAAGTATTCCATCTTGTTTTGGTCACATCTGAGCTGGATGTTGTTAGGAAAGAATTCTATTGAAAGTAAGTCGGTGGAGCTAATGTTTGCTAGGCTTGGGATGGAGTATAAGAGCTGTAGCACATTCCCTCTATTTAATATATACGCTCAACCTCGTGATTTGTACTGTGGGAAGAATATGATGGTGTCTGTATCCTCTGCCTTTGATGGTTCCTGATTCTGGGATGGAATTCCACCACTATTGGTTGCTGCATAGGCATGAGACCTAAGTTGGGCATTGTTAATATTATTTGTTCCACAATTAGCACTATTTTGGATAGTTGACAATAGATCAGTTGGTGTCCAAATTTTATCGTGTGTTTTGGTTCTTTGCTCGGTGACCATCGTCTGTGGTTGCAATGGCTCTTTATGACTGCCCTGCGGGTCATTTCCCAGCTTTGGCCTTAGAATTTGAACCCCTTCAGTGGGTGCACTGAAAGCTTGTGGTGGTATGACTGGCTCTGATCTAGCTGGAGTAACCTCCTGGTCGTTACCCTGAGTTGGTGAGCTTTGGGTTAGGACACTAATAGGCTGCCTCCTGGTTGGCTCGTGGATGTTATTGACTCTTGTTGTAAGGTGTGGACCCCGGACAATTCCTGCGGAATATTGGATCTTGCAGTTGGGCATTCAGTTCTACCTTCCATGGCGTGGACAGGGGTGCTTAAAGTGTCCTCGAGACTGAAATCGGGTTTGGCAGAAATTACCTGGAGCTGGTTGTCCGTATGTTGGTCCGGGGAGGTTAACTTCCTGTTTCTTCCCTTCCTTTTTTGTTTACGGCGGGTTTCCGCTGGCAAGGTGTTTTTTTTGGGTGCTCCCGCTTTAGTATTTCCCAAGGACCCACTACCCCCGATGGGTGATCGAGGTCTATTAATGTCGAATCCATGAGTTTGGGTACTGATTTTATTTTTCCCTCCATGGGTTACTCACTACTCATGAAGATCTGAAGTTTGACATTTGGTTTCAGGGTGGATAGTAGGTCACCTAGTATTGATGGTAGGGTGAGTAATTTATCAACTATTGGGGCACAGGTGCATTCTTGTGGCGACGTTTGGGCTTTGAAGGCCGCTTCTTGCCCATGCTTTATTAGGCCATTTAATTCGGCTAGCTTCCTATCAATCCCTGAGATGAAATCTGCCAGGGTTTGAAGAACTGTAAGCTGAAGGTCCAGTTTGTGTGATTGGTATTGAAGCGCCGTTGCGGAGTATTGCATAGTGCTTAGTATTGTTGCCTAGATTGAGTCTTTGTTTGTAAGTCCTGCATCACTTCTCTCAGACCCTGTGGTATTTGGGGGGTCTTTGGGATTATGGTTGTACGAGGCAACAAGTTCCTCCCATTCTTGGAAGGCTAAAAAAGACATGTTGCTGATTGATGTATGGGAATCTTCATAGGGTAACGGTAGACAATGCCCTGGCAATATATTATCAGAGAATACGCTTAGGGCTGTCGGGGCCACTGCATCTTCTAATTGTGTGATTGGTAGCTGTAGAGGGGAGCTATTTTTCAGTTGTGATGTATGGTCCCTTGCTTTTTGATGATCTGCCCACAGCGCTACTTCTGGGGTGAGGGCGTGGTAGAGCTTTGGGTCTAGCCCAATGTCTGGTCCCCCTTGTTGTGACAATTTTAAGGTGTCTGCAACAAGAAGACTCTCCTCTTACAGGGAGGGAACTTGATGGAGCTTGGGGCCTAGTCCAATATTTATCCCCCTAGTTGGAGTGATTTTAAGATGTCTGTCCCAAGGTGGCTCTCTGTTGCAGCCTTGGTAAGTTGCAGAGTCTGTGAAGAATTTTGAGCGTTTTGTGAACTGACCAATGGGCAATCTTGCAGCTCCTCGGCTCGCTCACTGCCGTCGTGCCTTTTATGGGCGGCATGGCTGCCGCTACCAAGTTCTGCGCCTTTACCTGACCCGTTGATATCTTCAACTTTTATCATTACTTCTAGGTTTTGTTGAGTAGTAGTCGAATATGTGCTGGTATTACCGCTGATATTGCTGCAGAGTTTTTCCTTTGAGTGGATTAGAGGGTCGGTTAGTTTTGATGTGGGCCACGAAGCTAGATCGAATCTCCCTGGTAGGAGTGGGGTTTGCTGCCCTTTTATAGTTCTGCTTTTGGAAAATATTGCTGTTCCGGGGTCTTTCATGAAGGAAACCTTTGTGTATATTTTGGGCTGTAGGGTGCATGGATTTCTCTTTTGGGGTGTCCCCCCAATATGTATTAGCTCTTGGCTTTCCAAGCCTGACTTCGAGAAAGCTACATTTCCATTTGCTGTTACTATTAATGTGTTTTTATCCTCCAGGCTTTGTGTTTTGCTGTAAATTGTGTCTTTGAGGGGAGCTCTGTTACTTTAATTTGTGCCTTTGAGGGGAGCACTGTCGGGGGAACGAGGGATCTTATTGACCATCGCTATGTCGCTCATTTTGTCGCGCTTTTCACATTTTGTTAGGCGACTATCTAGGTCAGGGCCAAGGGGGCTGTTGTCCCTGCTTTCATTCACATTTTTCCTTTTTGCTTTTGGATGCAGCCTCGATCTTACTGGGGTCTTTCTCACTCTGCCCACCTCATGGTCCTTCCTATTATCCTTTCCACTTTTTTGAGTTGAATTTGTCTATGTTGCCTTGGAATTGGTTTAGTTTAGTTTTTTGTGCCAAATGCAGGCTTACTTGTTGTACTAGTTGTACTCTTGACCTTACTGTGGGAGTGTAGTCCTATGAGGTGATGAAGGGTGAGGAAAGACAAGCTTTTTGGCGTAACAGCAGGCTCCAGGAAAACTGGCAACTGCTGCCTGTGTTGAAAAAGGCTGTTGCTGGCAAATACTTGCAAATACTAGCAAAAGCTGGCAGCAGCTGGCAGAAGCTGGCAGATGTTGATGAACGCGGTCAGCTGTAAAGTGGAAAACTGCATACCGTGAATTGCAAACTGTGAGCAGTGGCTCTATGAGCAGGGCTGTCAGGCAAGCCGCAAGCCATGCCTGGACCTAGCCGGGCTGCCTCCGTGGAGTCACCAAGCATACACTTGGCAGCCTCCCTAATGAAGGACTGTGCTCATATTGCACACACAAATACGCTCGCCTGCGTCTTGGGACAGGCTGGCTGGTGGTGACTTGTGGTACTCTGTCCTGCCTTGTCTCCTGTCATGCCTTGAGTGGTCCTTTTGTGGGCGTTTGTCTGTCATTAGGAGAACCTCAGGGATAATTAGGCCAGCTTGAGCACTAGAGAGGGAGGGCCCAGGCCAAGGCTTGAACATGCTAGATGCGGCTGGATGTGCCCCCGGCTGGACAGTGTTTGGTTAGAGCCAAAGTCGGCAGGGAGCTGAAGCCCAGCCGCAGCACTTGGCTGTCCGATGCTGGGTGCTGGATGCGGACCCCAACCCCGGCTAGACAGTGTTTAGTTGGACCCCCAGTAAGGAAACTAAAGCCAAAGTCGTCAGGGAGCCAGAGCTGTGAGCTCAACTGCAGCAGTTTGATGTCCTTCCTGCTTCACTCACTGCTGCCGGTGATCGAAACGAAAACGTGGTAACTGGACTCCAACTACTCTGTAGCCTGAGTGCTTCTTGCACCTCTCTTGCTTCTTTCTACACCTCTGTTGCTTCTTTCTGCAGTTCTCTTGCCTCTTTCTGTAGTTCTCTTGCCTCCTTCTGCACCTCACTTGCCTCTTTCTGCAGTTCTCTTGCTTCTTTCTGCACCCTTCTTCCTTTTTCTGCACATCTCTTGCCTCTTAATACACTTCTCTTGCCTCATTCTGCACATCTCTTGGTTCTTTCTGCACTGCTCTTGCCTCTTTCTGCACCCTCGTGCCTCTTTGTGCCTCTTTGTGCCCCTCTTTTGTATTTTTCTGCACTTCTCTCTCTTCTTTCTGCACACCTCTTGCCTCTTTCTGCACCTCCCTTACTTCTTTCCACACTCGTATTCCCTCTTTCTGCACCTCTCTTGCTTCTTTCTGCACTTCTCTTGCTTCTTTCTGCACCCCTCTTTCTTCTTTCCGTATCCCTTTTGCCTCTTTGTGCACCTCTCCTGACTCTTTCTGCACCTCTCTTGCCTTTTTCTGCCATTCTCTTACCTCTTTCTGCACCTCTTTTGCTTCTTTCTGCACTTTTCTTGCCTCTTTCTGTACCCCTCTTGCCTCTTTCTGCACCTTTGTTGGTTCTTTCTGCACTCCTCTTGCTTCTTTTTGTACCTCTGTTGCAAATTTCTGCAACCGTCTTGCCTCTTTCTGTACCCCTATTCCCTCTTTCTGCACCTCTTTTGCCTCTGTCTGAAAACCTGTTCCCTCTTTCTGCAACCCTTTTGCCTGTTTCTGCAACTCTCTTGCCTCTTTCTGCAGTTCTCTTGCCTCCTTCTGCACTGCTCTTGCCTGTTTGTGCATACCTTTTGCCTCTTTCTGCACCTGTATTGCTTATTTCTGCACTTGTCTCTTCCTTCTTCCTGCACCCATCCTGCCTCTTTCTGTACTTCTCTTGCCTCTTTGTGCACCCCTCCTACCATTTTCTGCACCCTTCTTGCCTCTTTTTGCACCTCTGTTGGTTCTTTCTGCACTGCTATTGCTTCTTGCTGCACCTCACTTGCCTCTTTATGCACTCCTCTTGCTTCTTTCTACACCTCTGTTGCTTCTTTCAGCAATTCTCGTGCCTCTTTATGCACTTCGCTTCCTTCTTTCTGCACCCCTCCTGCCTCTTTCTGTACCTCTCTTGCCTCTCTGTGAACCTCTCCTACTTCTTTCTGCACCCCCTTGCCTCTTTTTGCACCTCTGTTGGTTCTTTCTGCACTGCTCTTGCTTCTTTCTGCACCTCACTTGCCTCTTTCTGCACTTCTCTTGCTTGTTTATGCACGTCTCTTGCATCTTTCTGCACCTCTGTTGTCTCTTTCTGCACCTCACTTGCTTCTTTCTGCACCCCTCTTGCCTCTTTCTGCACCCCTCTCCCCTCTTTCTGCACCTCTCTTGCCTCTTTCTGCACCCTTGTTCCCTCTTTCTGTACCTTTCCTGCCTGTTTCTGCACCACTCTTGCCTCTTTCTGTACCTCGTTGCTTCTTTCTGCACTTCTATTGCCTCTTTCTGCACCCTCCGCGCCTCTTTCAGCACCTCTGTTGCTTCTTTATGCACTTCTCTTACTTCTTTCTGCACTCCTCCTGCCTCTTTCTGTATGCCTCTTGCCTCTGTGCACCTCTCCTACCTATTTATGCACTCCTCTTGCCTCTTTTTGCACCTCTGTTGGTTCTTTCTGCACTGCTGCTGCTTCTTTCTGTACCTCTTTTGCAAATGTCTGCATTCCTCTTGCCTCTTTCTGCTGTTCTCTTGCCATTTTCTGCACCTCGCTTGCCTCTTTATGCACCTCACTTGCCTCTTTCTGCACTTCTCTTGCTTGTTTCTGTACCTGTCTTGCGTCTGTCTGCACCTCTGTTCCCTCTTTCTGCACCTCACTTGCTTCTTTCTGCCCCCTTCTTGCCTCTTTGTGTACCCCCTTTTCTTTTTCTGCACTCTCTTGCATCTTTCTGCACCCCTGTTTCCTCTTTCTGCACATATCCTGCCAGTTTCTGCACCTCTCTTGCTTCTTTCTGTACCTCTATTGCTTCTTTCTGCACTTCTCTCCCTTCTTTCTATACCCCTCCTGCCTCTTTCTGTACCTCTCTTGCCTCTTTGTGCACCCCTCCTACCTTTTTCTGCACCCCTCTTGCCTCTTTTTGCACCTCTGTTGGTGCTTTCTGCACTGCTCTTGCTTATTTCTGCACCTCACTTGCCTCTTTCTACACTTCTCTTGCTTCTTTCTACACCTCTGTTGCTTCTTTCAGCAATTCTCTTGCCTTTTTCTGCACTTCTCTTCCTTCTTTCTGCACCCCTTCCTCCACTTTCTGAACCTCTCTTGCCTCTTTGTGCACCTCTCCTTCCTCTTTTTGCACCCCTCTTGCATCTTTTTGCACCTCTGTTGGTTCTTTCTGCACTGTTCTTGCTTCTTTCTGCACCCCTGTTCCCTCTTTCTGCACCTTTCCTGCCTGTTTCTGCACCTCTCTTTATGTACCTCTGTTGCTTCTTTCAGCACTTCTGTTGCCTCTTTCTGCACCCTTCACGTTCATATGACGTTATTCAAGGTCCCCAAATCCAAGATAAAGTTGAGCCTTTTCTTGTGATGTAATTTCCTGTTTGAAGCATATATACGGAGGCTCTCATAATTGGAGGATGCCCCACAAGGTATTTAATGCCTTATTTTTTATTCTTGACCTACTTGCTTCTATTTTTCTGCCTGAATTTTACTTCTGAAGTTGGGAATTCCTCTTGATTATGTATATGAATCCTCTCTTGGCTCTATTTTCCTTTCTGATGTAGGAGTAATTGCTTAGGTATTAATTGTCATGTTCATTAAAAGGCAAAAATGCTGCCAAGACAGTATTTTTTGCTTTATGGAGTTTTCCTTTTAACAGGACCCTCTCAAGAATAAAGCTGATATGCTTCAAGTATACTGTTCTGTGCAGGGTGGCACTTTATCAACTGGGAGGAATTGCCCTTTCCCTGGGTAGATGAAGAGGATAATCAAAAGACCTGCTCAGCGCCCAGTCCTTAACAACATGATGGAAACACTCAACCATACCTCAGAGGAGTCGCTGTAGAGCTTCAGGGCAGCAGGTCTTCCACATAACACTGTCAATGGAAAGTAAAACTGAATGTGCCTAGGCTTCTACCAAACTGTGCCTTGGAATACATTTCTAAGCAGTATGTATTATTTTATGAAGGCTTAACTGGCTCAGTGTGAACAGGCTGTCAGTCTGCCCTTCGATACCTAACCTACCTGGGCCCCCAAGGAGTAAAGAAACATGAAAGGAGGATAAAATATACTGTCATCTCTTGAATATTATCTTTGAAGGATGAAAGCTCTCTTTACCCAAAGGTGGTAAGCTTCCTCCATACCGCGACAGCCAGGGAAGCTCTTAAGTTTGAAAAACAATGAGATCAATGAGGGCTGATGTGAGGGGGAATCAAGTATAAGTAGAAGAGGAAGAAGGTTCTCTCTTCTTGTGTAAATGCAGATGAAAAGTGTGAAAATACCTTCTGATGGACCAACATTTTTATTGGCTCTACTCCAAGGAAACGGTTGACGTGTTTCAGGCCCTCACACTGCCCTTTGGGCTTTCTTCATTGCATTCTTTTACATTGCCTTTTATTTTTTGTAATTTAAATTAAATACATTGCCAAATCACAAAGGCCAAGAGTTATCAATGTTCATGCAACACAACACAAGAATACACCTTGCTACATGAAAGGGAGAGGGCAGGAATATGTCATATTGAACATTATATGGCGTATTCCTGTTCTCTACTTGTGCTGGTGCCCATTGCGCTCCCTTGCTCTAAACCAGGCACCTTGAAGAGTGCCTGGCTTCTAGGCAGAATTGGTTTGTGCAGGAATCCTAAGAGGGTTTTTTCATCTTTCTATGTGTGCTGCACAATGCACACGTAGAAAGAGGAAAACCTAGGAGAAATAAACATATTTCTCCTTGATACGCCTCACCTGGGATGGTGTAGTATTGTGACGCATTCCCAGGTCTCCCACTAATGGTAATTATGGGAATGCGCTACAATCTACAGGTGAATGCATGGAAACACCCATGCTGGACCAATGAAACCCCTTCCTACGGCATTTTAATGCAAGGCAGTGACTTGTGCTGCCGTGTGTTACTCCAGATTTAGCAAGCATCGCAGGGCCATGTAAGGTGTCCTTCCATTGCTTGGTAAATCTAACTTTAGTGTTGTGTTGACCTGGAGTTACCATGCGTGACCCAAGGGTAACGCAGCACTATACTAATCTGCCCCCTATATTCCTCCCTGTGGTGTATTTGTGTTTACTCTGTCTCTTGTGCATACTGTCATGTGATAGATACAACTACATAAGTTTGCACTCCTTTCATTTAGTGTCAATTTCGTTCCCTCATCTCGTGGTGGTGTAGAGTATGGTGTGTAAGTTAGTCATGATATCATTTTTGCCCATAATGCCAGATCCTCAGTTCAGTTTTCTTATGGTGAGTTTCATATGTTGCTAGTCAGTGTCTCCTTGACTGTGACATATGTTGGTGTTTGTGGTCTAATGTAGTGAATGGCTATAGAGCTTCTTACTAGAACTAGGCCTACCTGCATGAATTATAACCTGATGAGTGATGTTCTCTTTCACACAATGCTGTGAGATGTGTTCTCAGGTCATTCCTTGGGGTCCAGAAAAATCACACTGATTCTGTTGAACTGACACATTTCTCTGACATATACTAAATGATTTGAGGCCCTCCGGGGTGCAGCAAATGAGCAAGCTTCTTAATAAATTCTTTATTGCTGCTGTATTTCTGGCAGCAAAGCTCACAGCGAGACTGCAGAGAGGAAAAATGTATGACGCTCGCTCAGCAGCGCATCAGCAATGTCAAATCTCGAAGACAGAGAAGGAGATGATGCACTGAGCAGCATGAAAACTTCCCTTGTCAGGCACAATGAGAAATTCAACCAAATCTCAAACGAAAAGTACTTCAGAAGCCAAGTTTGTTTCTGTAAAGATGGAGCTCAACCTGACTCTTGTGGACCATAAGCACTTAGAAGAAAGGGTCAGCAAAACAGATTTCAAACTAAATTCCCTAAGACTTTTGGTGATTGAACTCCATGCATAATTTAAGAACCTTTGCTCCACAGTAGATCATTTTCAGTTCATTCGGAGGATACTGAGGTTTACTGCAGGAAGAATAATGTAAGCTTGGTAGGAATCCCGGAGCTGGTGGAAGCTCATAATGCTGAACAGTTTCTGAAGGACTGGTTGACTCACTTGGTGAATATAAAGGTGCTGCATCTAAGATTTTTTGCTAAAGAATGTGCACACAAGGTCCTTAGGCGCTCGTCAGCCCGTGAGGAACCACCTTGTCCTATTGTGGCACATCTGTTACATTATGAGGACAGGGACTTTCCCCATATAAATATCCTGCATGGTGATGTACACTTCCCATTAGAATTGGAAATTACTGCTCATTCTGGGCCTTTTGTTCTCTGTGGCTTTTGTTGCGGTAATTATCCAAAACTGGTACCATGGAGTTTGTGGATAAGACATGCTATGGGCTCAACAGAGTTAACGCAGTTGAGCAGATGGACATTTTGTCTCTTTAATGGAGTCCTGTCTGGATATTGTCAATTAAGGCTTCTCTCACAGGAGGAGGAGTCAGGGCATGGATGGATAGATCACCCACACATTAGTAGAGCACAGTAAAGTCAGCATTCTATATCGGTACCCTAATCTGGGTTGCCCCGGGGGTTTCCTGCATATAACAGAATGTTTTTGCAGATAGGGAGGGTAGATATATACTGCTGCAAGGAAAGGCGGGTGCATTAATTTTCTATACTCTCCGTGTCCCTGGAACTCAACTATGACTCTCCTATCATATGGACTGGAAATTTCAATGCAGTGATGGATATCAATTTATTTATTATTTATTTTTTTGAAAAGTTTTATAAAGTGCGAACATGACCAGTCAGGGTAACAGAGTGCTGTACATCATCGCCTTGTTTAGGCTAGAGCGGGAAGGTATCATCAAAATCAATGAAACAACAGTAAAAGCAGATTACAGACAAAGGTAAATTGACAGCAGTGTGTTGTGCAAAAGGTAGCTTGCAACGAAGGACAGGTAGAACATAAGATGTGAATAGCATTTCAAAATGTAAGTGATGTTACAAAGCTATTGACTCACAAGTCTATTCATGATTGAAGATTACTGACCCGGTCGGTACCAGAGCAATGTGCAACGATGTCTGCTGGTTGAACTTTAGCAGGCAGAAAACCATAGAAAACTATGCAAAAATATTAAAAGCATAGAAGGCAAATGGATATGAATATCAGCATTATGAACAGAAAGCAGATTTCATCGAGGTAGGAGAGGACAACGATGAAGGGTCATTTCAAAGGTTTAAGAAGTTACAGAACTACTGTCTCAAATTGCTGATCATGAGCAGGCGTTTGACTTCTTTTTTAAAAGAGGAGGATGAAGGGATTGTTCTGATTTCTGGTGGGAGAGCATTCCATATTCTCGGCGCAAGACCAGAGAAAGCACGGTTGTAAGTTCTCTTCATTTTGAACTTTGGGGGTTTCAGCAGTAGAGTGTTTGTACTTCTTATAGCCTGATTCCCACCTGATAATTCTAGTTTATTTGCTAGGTAAGAGAACGTCTTATGGTGCAGAGAGTTGTGAGTCAAGCAAGCTATCTTATATTTGATTCTTGCGTCAATGGGCAGCCAATTCAGTTGACATAGATCAGGTGTGATGTGGTCATGCTTTTTTGAGGTGCCAAGTTGGTTTTGGGGAGTCCAGCCAAGGTCGCGATTCCGTATTCTAAGTGGGAGATCACCAGGGACTGGACAGCTTTTTGCAGGTCAGTGGGCGGCAGGAACCTTTTGATTTTCTTTAATGTGCAGAGTTGGCAATTAGCTCCTCTTGTTGTAGCACTGATGTGATCCTGCATATTTAGGCATTTGTCCAGAACTAGGCCTAGTGATCTAGGAGAGTTAACTACATGAGGGGTGCAGTTAAGGGCTGAAAGCTGTGTGAGCCAGTCCTGCATGGGCGCCGTATGATTGTGTGGGGCGAGCAAGAGGAATTTTGTTTTGTGAGAATTTAGCAGATGGTGATTGAGCAATAACCATTGTTGGGTTTTAAAGAGAGCAAGGTTGAGAGTAGCAATGTCTTCAGGAGAAGAAATTTTCAAATACAGTTGGGTATCATCAGCATACATATGTTAATGAATGTTAGATCGTTTCAGAATTTCAGTGAGGGGCTCCAGATATAGGTTGAAGAGAGTGGGAGATAGAGCGGATCCTTGTGGGACTCCGATTGGGACAGGAAAACTGTTGGAAAGGTCATTGTTTACTTTGAATCTTTGAGTTCTACCTTGAAGGAATGAGATAAACCAATTTAACACTGTACTTGATAACCCCATCCTTGTTTCAAGTAGGTAAACTAGTTTGTTGTGTTTGACCATATCAAATGCTGAGGAAGGATCCAATAGTATAAGTAGGCATGGCTCGTTCTGGTGTTGAAGTCTAAGTGCATCATCTACAATGTGAGTTAAGGCGGTTGCTGTACTTTTACCTGATCTGAAGCCAGACTGGAATTGGTCGATGAGTTGAAAATGATCAATGTGATTACAGAGTTGAGTATGGACATATTTGGATAAAGTTGTGATAGTAGAAATAGGTCTATAGTTGTTGGAATCAGATAAATCTGCCTTAGGTTTCTTAGGTATGGGGATGACTTGACCGATCTTGAGGCAATCTAGAATGAGGCCTTGCATGAGGGATTCATGTATGATCTTCGACCAGAGCGGGAAAATGGATGAGGTAAGCTCTTTAAAGAGTTTGGGGGGCAGAGGATCGTTGAGGTGATTCGATGGTTTTAAAGTTGTCAACATGTTAAGCAGCTCAAGATCATCAAGAAGTCTGAAGGTATTTCACAAAGCTTCATTTTTTGGAGTAAAGGCCACTGGAGTGATCATAGGAGAGCTCAACCATGGTGAACCAGAGAACAGGGAGTGGAGAGCTTTATTCGGTATGTTTGGTAAGGAGAGTTGCAGATCTATTTCAATCGTTCTTGTTTTTTCAGTGAAATGGGCTGAGAATTCCTCACTGCTTGGGGTTGAGTCTTTAACTGTAAAGAGTTGAATAGAGGGTTGGTTCCATTGTTGTTTGATGATTTCAAAATGGTTTTTGGTCTATTTTTGGCCATGTCAAGTTGTGATCTAAAGTGATCAGCTTTAGAGCGGCGGATATGTTTGTTATATGCATTTTGAGACTTCCTTAGTCGTTTGAGGTTAGCAAGAGAAGGAGAGGTTCTCCAAGATCTTTCAGTGAGTCTAAGATTGCGTCATTCCTCGTTAAGGGAGCTGATGAACCAAGGTTGAGAATGATTGCTAGGGATTGTTTTGAGATGTAGTGGTGCAAGTGCATTAAAGATATCCGTCATGGAATGAGTATAGTGGTTAGTGAGATCATCCAGGTTTGTCAAGTTGTGGGACGGTTGAATGAGAATATTGCTCATAGTAGTATGATCATTTGCATTGATGATTCTAAGATCTCTGGACCATTGTTTGTTTTTTCGAGGTTGACCTTGTCTGATCAATACTTTTTCCATGATGCGAAATGAGATTAGGAGGTGATCTGACCAGTCGCAAGTTGCTATATCGTCAAGTTGAATGATCTTGTCTTTAGCTATGATAAGGTCTAGGGTGGAACCTTTGATATGCGTGGGCTTGTTGCTGAATTGGGTAATATTCAAGTCGAGTAGGAAGGTCTTAAAGGTGTATACTAATGGATCATTTTCATTGTTCCAATGCAAGTTGAAGTCCCCAAGGAAGATATGGTTGTGAGATTGGTCAGAGTTTATAGAATTGTACTCCATCATTTGTTCAGTGAAAACGAGTATATCTCCAGGGGGGGTGGTAGACAGAGTGGAGTGTACAAAATATTTTGTCATTGTTCCAGATTTCTAGTTCCAGGTGTTCGAATGAGGACATTGGAGCAGAGACAATATGTCTCATGCAGAGACTAGATCGATGGATGCAAGCAACTCCCCCTCCAGTTTTAACTGGTCTGTCCAATCTAATTATGTTGTAGTCTGGGGGGAATACAATGTCCAGGATTGGTGCAGAGGTTTCCTAGAGCCAAGTTTCCATTAGGATCAGGAGGTCTACATCATGTGAGAGGATCATGTCTTCAATATCAGCTGCGTGTCTTGCTGCAGATCTGCAATTAGATAGCATCAATTTGATGTGCGATTGGTGACAACGCTGTTGAGGTGTGAGGTTTGGACCGGAAGTAAGTTATCCATGTTCTTAGATCTGAGATTGACACTTGGTTCTCCAAAACGATTGGAAGTAATATTTTGTATATTGAAAATAAAGGGAGCAGAAATAGAATGGACTGATTTGTAGGATTGTAGGAGGGACTGAATGTCTGTATCCGACAGGTGATCGGTGACCCTATTGGGGATGGAGTGATTGTTAGCGTAGGGCCAAGATTTCCCGTGAGAATTGCCTAGGTTGTCCCTTGCTAAGATTTTCCTTTTGAAGTAATTTAGCTTAGAGGAGAGGTTCTTATGATTGGTCCCCGAGGTCAAATTGAGATCCCCCAGATTTTCTATTTTTAGAAATATGTGCAATAAGATCTGTGTGGTTTCTTTAATTAGTTTGAGATTGTTCTTGATGTCTTACAGCCTATCCTCACTGAGTGGAGGGTTTATCAAGTTTGAGGTAGGTATGGTGATAGGTTGAGAAAGAGATCCATTGGAAGGAAAAGAAGAAGAGGTAATCGAGGGATCCTCATAGGAGAAATGGGGGTGTTGTCCTGTAATAGATTTAACCTGGACCTAGAATTTGAGATTAGAGAATAGAGATTGGTAGATGGAGGTGTCAAACTGCTACCGTCCCTGGATGACTTGGGTTGTGCCACTGAAGAGACATGTGGGATGGAGAGAGAATTGCTGGAGAGGGCTTTGTTTGTGGGTGCTTTTATATAGGAAGGAGAGGGGGATTTGCCTGACGTTAATTTTATATTAGAGCGAGGGAGGGACGCATCCCTAAGGTTGACTAGATTGCTCTTATTGCACACTATAGAGTGGTGTTTCCCAGTCACCTGTTTAGAGGGTTGAGGGCAGTTCAGTGAGTTGTAAAATGAGCATAAATTAGGGGCTGAGTGTGGGCATAGATTGACCCCGGAGGACGCCCTGCTAGTGCATTGTGTGAGGTCAGCCTGATCTCTGGTGGAGGAGGAAGATGTCACATAAGAATCACTGACAAAATCTCGAAAGACATATTATCGAGCTACAATTATATCGATACAAAATTATCGATAACATTAATATCGACATCATATACCTATTTAAAACATTACAAAAATATCGAGGATACAATATCGAAGTACATAAATATCTATTTCACAAATATCGCTAACATACTTATCGAAATTCCAAAATATCGACCTTCATTAAAATACATTAAATAGGTTAAAAATATCGTACACAAAAATATCAACAACACTAATATCGTACATTTATATATATCGACTATATAAAACTCTGATAAATATAAAAATTAAACAACATATAAATGATTAATTTACTAAAAACACAATACTAAATTAATAAAGCACAATAACTATTTTACTAAATTTAAAAATCAATTAACACAGCAATAACATTGCTAAAATATTATTAAAAATACTAATACATTAAACATGAATAATATGAAATATTACTATTACAATTAAATTATATAATATATAATACATAACAAAAGCTATTTAAAAATATATACAAATTTATACATAACTTACTACTAATTAGCGTTTTCCTTATTTAGAAACTAACTACTAAATGATTTTAAAAAAAATACAAATTAACCAATAGAAAAACTGCAAATTCAAACTAACCAATAAAATCGAAATTACAACATCCAACACACTATATAAACAGTTAAACGTCATTCCTACTCCACACCCAAAAGAAAGAAAACTAAAGAAGGAGAAACTCTACAGGAATTCAACTACAGATATAAGAAGATCAACATATACCAAATAATCAACTCTATCAAAAGTAAGTAAACTAAATTAAAATATATAATACTAAAAGTAAAAAACTGTAATCAATAATATACATAACCTATAAATTAATGAATGTCTTCTTTCTATTTTATATTACCACTACAGGAAACTCTACAGGAAACTGAACAAACTACAGAAAACAACAAAATAAATATACACGTAACAAAGTAAGGGGCCCATTAGGATGGCGGGCGGAAGCACTACCGCCGTGCTGGCGGATGCAAAAACCACCAGTTACCGTCCGCCCGCCACAGCCCACACGCCCGCCCAATTAGGATGTGAAAAGTCAGCCAAACACCGCCCGCTAGCCTGCGACGCTGCCCGCCATCAAAGAGCGCCCGCTCACGTAGCGGCACAGCCCAATGGAGACACACCGCCCGACGAAACCACGTACCGCCCGCCGTACAAATTACGATGCCGCAAACAAACAGCTCCCCCGGCTAAGAGACACCGCATGTGAAACCAAGGCGGAAACACGACCGCCGAGCACGGACACCAAAGAGGCGGACCCCCCGAGCATGAATCCAGCACTGCAGGCCCTCCCCATGCTCTACCTGATGCAGCACCTAGGAGGCAACGCACCGCGGAGACGCAGGTAGGCAGACACACAACAAGGGCACGCAAACACCGCACACACTGCAAGGGCGGAAAATCCATACATGGCCCCCCCCAGACACCCCTGCGTGGACATGACACATCCACCACTGCACCCACAAATGGCACACCGGGCAAATCGTAACAAATCGCATCAACCGGGGACACACAACCTGGGACCAGGAACTAACGTCCCCGTCACGGCCCGCAGCGCAGCGGCGATGATGCAGCCACACATGCGCACAACGCAGAGGCCAACTGCAGCGCCATGTATGCGCCGCACACAAACAACACAGGGTCACAACCAAACACCACACACACCAGCCCCACCCAGAACGCACATGTCACGTCACAGTCCTGCCACAGTCATGTCCCCAACCAGCAATTCACTGTTGCCAACCAACGTCACACAAGTGACCCGAACATGTCAGTGATGTCACGCCAAATTAGGACACATCCTGTGTGCAAAACATGGCAAAGCACACAGCGGCGGCAACATCACCCAGCAGAATATGGACCCCGTCGGCAAAAGGTACGCCAGTACCACACAGAAACACCGATACCACCCTGCACCCAATACCAAGACATGCAATACGTAACATCAAAGAGGCCGGGGACCGACAACAGGTGGTCCCAATCATAACACCCACACACAAGGCCCAACGTATAGCGGAAACGCAGCCTGCCGCCCACACACGGGAGAGCAGATAGCACTGAATGGCCTTCCATACCCACACCGAAACCACAGCTCAACTATTCAAGCCGGACAATACAGTCATTATCCCAAAAAATAGCCCAACACAGGCATGCAGAGGGAACCGTCCACAGGGCAGATAGCGCATAACACGAAAGAACATTTCATACCGAAAATAGAAATGATAACACTCCCCCATGTGGTTCACATGCAAGTTATCTGGAAGGAGTCAGACACCACTGACCTTGACCATTCAGAGAAGCATGTGGGATGAGGGCCTGTGTCCTCCGCACAAGCTACTATAACCCAAAGCCTGCCTCCCTACGACCATCATAGAATTCCCAGCAACGTCGGAGGTTGCACTCTGCAGACTGCACATACAGCCGGAGCACGCCATCACATCGCCCTGCAGCAAAATGGCACTACCACCACTCCTACCCAACTACGCCGGACAGATCAAGCTGTACAAACATAACCTGATACAGATTTTGGGATGTGATCCCCTGGCCTTGCTGAACGTAAGTTACCGACTAACTTACTGCATCGCATTGTTCAGCTGCGTCATCCCCGTCTTCTACTGTCGGAGGTGTCCCTTCCACTAGCCTGTGGATTTATGTCTCTCCAACCCGGAATGTCCAAGGGCGGACCTGCTACAACTATTCCACCCCCTGGACGCCCACAACAGGGTCTGTTCAGCCTATGGGGGCATGGCGTATGTGGCTGCAATCGGACCCACACTGCAATGGGACCACTGTGCCTCCACACAACGGATAATGGATCACAGTTACATCGAATGTCATCCAACATGTCCCATCATGCTCCTACAAGGGACAACTTACGACCAACACCTTGACAGCCACCATCCGCTACATTGGATGGCATCCATGTTTACCACCAATGCCATGGAAGCCCTGCAGGAAGGTATCGCATACCTGACAACCTGTCAATTCGTTGGACCCCGACGCAATACCCCCAATTGAACAATGATGTCCTACACCGTACCCATGCTTGGCTTCCACACGGACTGGGCAGTTACCAGTACAACAACTATACCATACAACCTGCAACTGACACCACACCATCAACTACACTGCCATGACATCGTATATTTTCGGGACATGCACTCTGTTCCTCATCACATCCTGTAACTCTGCATGAACAGGGGGAGGCAAAGGCATGGGATTTGTGCATGCCAACCACATGGACAGAACTGCACGTACAACCATGCCATAATATGGATCCTGCGCCCATTAACATATGCACCGGTCAGTGGACAGTAATCAGACGGCTGCAGTATGTGAGAGCTGTCACCTCACCTCCCTCTGAACTTCCGTGCCAGGACCCTTGCATGGACAACAAGTGCATCCCCCAACAACATGACAACACTGACTGTGACATGTCCAGTAGCCACCACATAGCAACAACAAGTGGGATGCCGTTGCATGCACGTAAGCCCATGCCCTGATGTCACCTCTCACGCACGTGTGAATGAGTAACTATAGCAGCAAACCTGTAACATGGAACTGAGATGCACTGTGCCCATGATGTCAAGCGGTCTGGTAGGCAAAATGTATACTGTCTGTGTCAAAGTCAGCAGCTCCTCAGTAATTAGCAAATGTACATTAGCACAGCAACGGCTAAGCAGTTGTAACTCTGAAGCCCACATCCCACAGGCAACAACTAATCACATGTACCCCTACACCCAATGCTATGTGTAATCATGCTGAGTATATCCTCCACATGCATTTCGCTGCCAGTAGTGTCCACTATACTGCATCACAGAGGACATAAGTCCTAATATATGGCTTGAAGTAAATATGTGTCTCTGCTGATTCATTTCACAAGTACGAATGAGAGAGGATGAGAGTGTGTGAAGCACATGGCAGCCGTGAGATGACCATGTAGTCCACCGTCATTGGATGTCAACGCAAATGAGTAGCCGCAACAGTGGCCACAGGGAAATACCACAGCTCGTGGAGCAGGGCTCCTCACACTCTGAAGTCGCACGAAAGATCATCACTACAACACTGACGGCCTGCACACTACAAAGCACAGTCCTACACATGTGTACAATGACCCACACAGTCTGACCACACACTCAGCAACCAAAAGTGGGAGCCACGCGAAAGCATGCCACAGCAATGCCTGACAAAACACACACACAACATCAGTGTGGGTGGGCAGCACTGCACAGTGAGTAGGAACTGCTGAAATGCTGACATGCACAATTGGACTAGACACAATCTTGACAGTCACACACCCTGCACACACACAACGTCTGAACCATAACAAGTAGGAGTCAGCCGGAACAGCAAGGACACACCCACACACCGCATACGGTGCAACATACAACACACACACCCCATCAAATTCAAAGACCTCAACACGGTTACAAACATCCACCATGTGCCGGGGTGACATATGTGTGCAGTCGACATGGACATGACACACACATACACACCGATGCTACCACAAACACACACTACGCACACCACCCACCACCACCTCCCAAATGCACACATTGAAAGTAAACCATGTGCCCAGCCACAATGCACTCACATGACTAACATACACCCACACTGCTGGCCACACAGCAAGTATGCTCACACATGCCTGCATACTCCGCGCATGCTGCCAGTCCACCTGTGGCTACACTCAAACCCTGTGCAATGCATGCACGCAAACATGACACGGATACATGAACACAGGAATGACACCAATCACATGCAGGCAATACGTTGCACCGGAAAGCAGATACATCACACTCACAAGTAGCAGTATCTGAGAGAAGGGAAGTCCCTGCCACGTGAACAACACATTACAATGTGAGACCGGACATTGCAATTGCTGAGGTCACATACACGGCATCTGCCCCACTTAACCAACCACACACTGCAACAACTCCAATCATCAACTACACAGATACAACCGACTACAGGAGCAACAGCATACAGTCACAGTTCACATCGACAGGCGCCATTACTCATCAACCCCAGGGACAGTGCCCAGTTCCATGTGCCGAGTAGTGACGCGAAGTGCTGCGGATGCAATGTGTGTGAGTGTGCCTACCAATCAAACAGGATGCCAGTACGACCCGGTGCTGTGTGTGTGCGCCACGGGACAGTTGCAGGTCCGCCCCTGAGAGAGTAGCATAACTGTGGAAGTCACATCACGCAGGCAACACATCCTCAATTAGTGGTATGGCACAAGTATAATGGAAGTAGTGGGGGGACGCACACATCACGAGCAGGAGTGACGTCACGGAAGGTGGCTCGCACCATCTCACTCATTGCCTATATCCCCACACACGTCACATGCCATTGCAACAGAGAAGCCAGCGCGTGCATGAGCAGCTCCAAGCTCGCCCCAGAAAGGCCAAAGAGTGAATGTGTGGGTCCATGAGCTCCAGTGGGACACAGCCTGGGCCGCTAGGGCAGCTACAGCCTCTGTGTGTTGCAGGTGGTGTATCCGGACTGCGGAGCCAGTCATGCATTGTCAATGTTGCCCGGGTCTCGAGTCGGGGCACCACGCAGGTGGACGGCGTCCCGCCACTTATTATGCCGCGAGACAGACCACTTGTTCAACTGGACCCACACATACACTCCTTGGCCTCTCTGGGGCGAGCTTGGAGCTGGTTGTGCATGCGCTGGCTCCCCAGGTGCAAACGCATATTTGGGTGAGCGAGGGGTCAAATATGACTGTTTGACTTCCAGTTAGTTTAAGGAATGACCCTGATGTGGTCATGATAAGACGTGTCTCGTGTGTATTGCAACTAGTAGATAAGCCGATGTACTTCCCATGTTTTGCATGTAGCCCCGCACCTAGCCCCGCCCACTCGACACATGAAAATGAATACCAGCACCACATTCTTCCCATCCGAAGCACTGACTGGGGGGTGATGACAATTGGACAGTCTTGTGTAGTCCACCCACGCGTACATGTGGGCCCTCCATGATCCATGTCACCTGCGGCAAAGTGATGTCATGGGCAATGAGGGAAGTGAGGATAGCTGTCTGCCCCACGCACATATGGCGCATCAGCTCAACAGAGCCAGCACTGAGGGCAGCAGGGGTCACATGTGCAGGGGCAGCTGTGCCTGGTGTGAAGGCACATGCATGGAGACAGCACATCGACCAATGTGTAGTCTGCCCACATCCACTGTCCATTGTCAGGCGTACCTAGCAAAAGATCACAAGGCAACACATCTGTGTGGGTGTACCCACTGTGACCAACACTGCACAACAACCAATGTACCCGCCCTGTGCATGGCCCACACCGCAACGGTGGTCACATTCAGTGCCACTATCTCACACACACATCCCTATCACGAGGCATGGTGTGACCAATGGACAGGGCTGAGTTAGCACTTATCCTGAGTGTCCTGAACAGGAGACACATGTAACCCACTTGGCAGTCTGTGTTGTCACCTACTGGCATTGTGCAGTCAATGTGCAGGCCAGGCCTGCTAGGACTGAGAAGGGCAGCATGGCCCCAGCCTGACATTCACACGAGCAACAAGTGCACTGAGACCTGCATTGCCAATTGTCTGTGTCACTGGATGTCTGACATTAAGTTGCCATGTACCACCACTCGGGAGGGACAGACAGGTCAAAGCGCCCGAGAGCCCACATACCCCTGCCACCTGCAGTCGGCATGGTGAGCAGTGCATGTTTGAACCCCACAGGCTCTGACTCATAGTGCTGCGGATCAACGACATGTGTCCCCCCACATGCACTCCACACACACTGCAGTTGTCTCTCACACACAACTTTCGCAAGGAATAGCCATGTACAGTGTGCGTGGAGCTCGGAATCCAGGATCTCCAGCTCCTCGCTGGCGTGTGGACCTGGACATGTCCTCAGCGTCATTGACATGTAGGTGGAGAGGCGGCAGCAGCAGGTGTTGTTGAGGGGTGCCAGGCTGCAGTCCCAGGTAGCTGTGGTTATCCCGGTCTCACTCCCACACTCATATAGCCCCCTGGAGCAGTTTCAGTGGGTCCAAGCTGCTGCAATTTGTGTACCATGTCTGCCAGCTGCAATTGCAGACGATCGCCTGCTCCCAGCTGGCCCGGGACGCTTACCTCCATAGTGGGACACGCAGGGTGCAACCGCGAGGGTCATTGGAGTTGGCCGTAAGGGCCTGGCCCATGGTGGGTACAGTCCGCTGATGACATGTGCACCACACAGTATAATGTGCGCAATGCATCTGCAGGTGTGGCCATGAGTAGTGTGTGGGAGCAGGCCCACAATGGACAGGGCCACAACATGCTGTGTGCATAGGCAGGGACGGGCAGTGGCCAGCCTCCACATGTCTGTTGGCATTTCATCATGTACACATTGGCATGGGGGCATGGGATATGCATATGCACACACATGCCACATTACACTATGTACATCTGCCACTTGCCACGTGCAACGTTACGTGTCACTTGTGATGTGTATTTGCAATCACACAGCCGTGTTGGCATGGAACTCTCGATGTGTACACCTGTCAATGTTTCTGGAGGTGTGATCCGCACAGTGCTGTACATAGGGTGCAGTAGGGACATCAATGACTGTCTCATATCCCCTCGTGCCACAGGTCCCACTTGTTTTTGCCGCTCAGCCTGTGCCCATAGCGTTGTTGGTGTGTGCCATACTCACCCAGCCTCGGAAGCAGTGTCATGCACAGCAGCTAGTTATGTTGCCGTGGTGTTGCTGCTTGCCAAATATGCTGTCTGATACCATCAGCATGCCTTACAAGTTATTAAGGCCTAAATCCCCCTGTGCATGCTCATGGCAATGGTGTGTGTCACTGCCCATTGCTATTGGTATGGGACCTGTGTAAGTGTATTGTGGCTGTGCTGTCCCTACATGTCAGCTGTTCTGTGATCCAATTGCTTGGTCAATCATTTATGTTTTGTGTATGTGGAAATGCCATGTGGCGTGTTGCTTTGACATGTGTCCACTTCCATCATTTCTAGGAGGAGACCAAACATACATCGCCCCTACCAATTGCTGGCAGACATGGTGGATGTGGAGTTGATCCGGAAATTTCGTCTGGACCGACCCACCCTGCATCGCCTATGTGCCTTGTTGGAACCCCACCTTCGTCCTCGCAGGGTGTATCCAACTGCATTCACCCCCACGGCTAAGGTGATGGCTGCACTGCATTTCTTCGCCACCGGGTCATTCCAACACACAGTGGGCAGTGGAGGTGGGATGTCCCAGCCCATGTTCAGCATGGTGCTACGGGATGTACTGTCAGCTATGATGCTGTACAGGAACAGGTACATCCGATTCCCCAAGGCCCGTGAATTGGTGGCAGTGAAGGGTGCTTTCTATGCCCTTGGACGTATCCCCCACATTGTTGGTGCAATTGACTGCACCCATGTTGGCCTTGTTGCACCACAGGCCACGGAACACATCTACCGCAACCGGAAGCACACACACTCCCTGAATGTGCAAGTGGTGTGCCTTGCGGACATGGTAATTTCACACGTGTGTGCGAAGTTTCCAGGATCGGCCCATGACGCGCACATCATGCGCAACAGCATCCTACCACGTCTGATGACCAATCTGCAACCGGACCGTGCTTGGATTGTTGGTGAGTATGTGGAGTCATGTAGTGTGCTGGGTGTGCGATGCTGTCTTATGTCCAGTTGGAATTGCAACGATTCGCTGTGTCCCTCATACCCAGGTGACTCTGCTTACCCAAATGGGCCCTGGCTGCGCAGCCCATTACGACATCCTCGGACCCCAGCTGATGACCGCTACAATGAGGCACATGGGAGGACCAGACGTGTGGTTGAGCGGACCTTTGGCCTCCTCAAGTCCAGGTTCAGATGCCTGGACCGCACCGGGGGTGCACTGGCGTACTCCCCACAGAAGGTGTGCCAGATAGTAGTGGCTTGCTGCATGCTGCACAATCTGGCTATTCGCAAGCAGATCCCCCTAATAGTGGATGACGGTGATCAGCCAGGGCCCCAGCCTGCAGACCAGGACGGGTCCAGTGACGAGGACAGCGGAGAGGATGAAGCTGTGAATGTGCGTCAGCAGCTCATCGCCCGCTACTTCACTTGACGGTGAGTGACCATGTACGATGGCTGATGTAGCTGTGGTTGTGCAGGTGTATGTGTGCTCTGTCACGGAGGCCTCTTGTTCACTGAGTGCTGTGTGTCAATGGTCCATGCCCAGGTTAGTATGCCACTGACAGTGGCCGTTGCATTGTGCCCTGTTGCTCTGTGAGAGGTGTGTACATTGCTTGTAGTTGGTGACATGTACTGTGTGATGAGTGTGTGACACACTCATTGAATGGACTCTTGTTCTGTCTTTCACCCCTAGGTCCCTACAGCCTCTCCTGTTCCATCGACATACCACACAGCAGATGCATTTCAGCACATGGTGGCAGTTGCACATCGTTGAATAAACACAGGGCACAGACAGCAGAATGTGATAAAGGTGCATTTATTTTCATCGGTGACATGTTATTGTGTGCAGTGTGATGACATAAGTGGTGCGTGCAGTGACAATGAGCTGACGGTCATGGCTGCGTGATGGTCAAGGTGTACCCATTTAGTTCACTGTCCATAGTCCAACAGACACATGCCATTCAGATGGCTGTGTGGGGTAGGATCGTATTCAAAGTCAATGCAGTAGGTGGTCAAGGTGGCTGGCTGACTCACTGGCGTTTGGAGCGTGCAAAGTCCTCTCTGGACACCTGTTTCCTCTTCGGACGGCCCCTTCCACGTTTGGAAGGGGGGGGTGTGGTGGTGACCTGCTGGTGGTGGCTGAGGTGTGCTCACTGGCTGTGGACGCAGGGGAACTCGATGTTGCTCGACCCTGCGCCACAGCGGGTGGTGGCGGAGGTGGTGTTGCTGGGCTTGCTTGTGCCCTCACCGCCACCACCAGCTGGCCCATGAGGTCCACGAGTTGGTCCATACGGGTCACGAATTGGCCCATATGGGTGTCCATGGACCTCAACACCCCTAGGACCTCCCGCGTGTCGGAAGCCGACCTGGCCCATTGTCCTTGGGCCTCTTCATAGGCCCCAAGGACTCTGTCGAGTTGCGGCAGGGCTTGGCTCCCAGGCACGGATGGCGTTGGCCTGACCCTGCTCCTCCTACCAGTACTGCTGCCACCGACCTGCCCACTAGCCACATTGCTCACCACGGTCCTCGCTCTGGCTCCCAGGGTGGACCCCGACGGCCGGACCACCCCTTGCGCTGGGGTTGGGGCCAATTATGACGGTGGTGGTGATGGTTGCAGCGGTGGTGGTGGTAGCGGCGGTGGTGGTGGCCGCAAAGACCGTGGCAGTGGCCGCAACGACCGTGGCAGTGGCCGCAACGACCGTGGCAGCAGGGGTCTGTGACTGGTCAGCAGCCCTGGATGATGGGTTGGTGGGTAGGAGGGGCCCTGGGGAGCGGGTGTGCCCTGCCACTGCAGATGGGCCTGCTGGGTGGTCCATGTCCGAAGAGGTGTCCAGCTCCTCTACATCCGTGACTCCTGCTCGGGGGCTTGCAGACTGGCTGTGCTGGCTGCTGTCTCCCTCTCCAGCCTCCTGCAGTTCGGCACCTGTGGGGAGAATGAGATAGGTTATTGTGTTGCACCTAGCAAAGTATGTATTGGTCGTCGGACATTCACAGTTCGTGCACTGTCGTGCGCAGGTTTCCCAGAGGCGTGTGTGTGGATGTACGATGTGTGTATGCGTGGGCTAGGGAATGGAACTGTGTGATGTGGACATGTGGCATGGGACGGATTAGCAATGCCGATGGGTGTGTGTTGCTATATTCCTACATTTTGTGGCTCGGGTGTATGCGGGCTCCAGAACCATCGACGAGGTTGGGTTGAACTATGGTTTAGGGGTTCAAATGGAACGCTTAGAAACGCAGATGGCAAAAGGGGGTACACCCCCTCGACACTTTTGGGTTGGACTATGGTTTTGGGGTACATACTGTGAGTCATGGGTGCAGAACGTGACATGTGTTCTGGCAACATGACAGTGCATAGACAAAGGTGTGTGTCTGTCTAACATACCCGGCATATCTGCTGACTGTTATCATTTATGGACATTACATTGTTAGCATTGTTGTGAGTGCGTGCTTGTTGTGTGCCACACGACGTATTGCAGATGGGCCAAATCCTTGGTGTGCGTGCTGCCCTCGTACATGTGCATCAATGCACTGCTCCTGGGGTGTTGACTATTTTATGTGTGTTGTTACTCACAGTGTGACGTGCGCTTCAGTCACTGCAGGCACAAGATTTGTCATGGGCAGGTTTCTTTGCATAACTACTGTATGAGGTTCGGATGACATACCTTACATGTCACTGGGGCTGACAGATGTGATGGATGATATGTTGAATGTGCATTGTGTGCCTGTGTGTTTCATGGGTCCAGTGGTGTTTGTGTGCAATATTGTGGTTCCATGCTTTTACTTCTAGTAAGGTTTGTCTTACATGGGCGTTGTTGTACGATGTGTGGGTGACAGGCAGTGAGGACTAAATGGACAGGACTTCGATGGTGTTGCTGATGTGTGTGATGGGTGGCACAGTGCCTGCCATGTGGGTCTGTACTCCAGTGGGACTTGTGCATGCATACGTGGCTCCTTAGGTGTTGCTGTATCTGTGCTGGGTCATGTGGGGTATGACTCTGTAATACATGTCCGTGTGCACATTGGTCACATGATTGTGACAGGGAGCAGTGCAGCGTGTTCCTCTGCTACGTGACATGTCCCATGTGTTATTCGTGATACTGTCCTCATGCCTCCAGACACCCCGCCCTGTACAGGTTTCCACCTACAGGTTGTTTTTGAGTGCGCAATGCAATGGATGCCACATGGTTATGGGCGGGAGGGGTGCTCCATGTTGCTGGTCTGTGGGACTGGGGGCCTGGTGTGTGTTGTACTTCAGCTGTGCCCCCTCCCACCCACTGCCTTTGTGTTGCGGCTACTTACATTTTACTTGTCGGTTAGTGCAGCTATGGCTGACACATGGGGGGGTGCTCCGCCTTGCTGCGCTGTGGGACTGGGGGCCTGGTGTGTGTTGTACTTCAGCTGTGCCCCCTCCCACCCACTGCCTTTGTGTTGCGGCTACTTACCTGTTACTTGTCGGTTAGTGCAGCTATGGCTGACACATGGGGGGGTGCTCCTTCTGGCGCTTCTGGGGTACAAGGGGACCTGGTGGGAGTTGCGGTGCTGGCTGACTGTACACATGCCTCCATGGTTTTGTTAGTTGGTCGCTTTGGGCTGGTGTGTGGGTAGTGTCTGTTGCATGTGTGAGTGATGTCTTGTGTATTGTGTACTGGACATGGGGGTGTTTGTCCCTCGGAGCTATGGCATAGTGGTAGTGCATGTGAGTACATAGCGGTGTGTTGGTATACGTTTGTTTGTACTTACCAGCCTCCACTCCCCCTGGTAATCCGGTGAGGATCTCCGGATGTATGATGACTCGCACCTTCTCCTCCCACGCCTTGAAGGTCTTGAAAAGCGCGGGATTACCTCCGCCAGTCCTGTCAGCCAGCTCCCGATTTTTGGCCTCCTTCTTCTTGACCACGCTTTTGAGGTCGTTCCACCTTTTGTTAATTTCGCCTCTGTTGCGTGGAACGTTCCCGACTGCATTGACCTGGTCTACGATCCTGGTCCACAACCGCTTTCTGGTGGCTAGTGGTGTCTGTTGGACCTGGTTGCCATAGATTTGTGGGTGCACCTTGACGATCTCGTCGACCATGACCGTCAGCTCAGTGGAAGTGAACTTGGGCATTCTGTGTGATGCCATGGTGTGTGTTTTGGTGTTTGTGGTGCTGGTGCGGTGTGTGGCGTGTGATGTGCAGGGGGTTTGTGGTGCCGGTGTTTGGTGGTGCTGGTGGTGGTGCTGGTTCTGGTGGTGGTGGTGGTGGTGGTGGTGGGTGTGATGGGTGCGTATCTGTGGTGTGCTGCTGTCCTTGCTGTGTCGCTGTGTCCTCTCCTCTCTTTTTGGCTTTGTAATGTGGCAAGGGGTTGTGGTCTGTGGAGGGGCTGCTTTTGTACTTACCTATGTGGGTGTGTCATGATGGTCTGTTGTTTTCAGGTGTGTTGTGGCTGGTGTTCTGGGTTTTGTAGTTTATTTGTTTGTCCAGGGGGGTGTTTTCGGGTTGTGTACTGTGTTTGGGTATTTGTGCGTGGCTTGCTGTGTGGACTTGTTGGCCATGTTGTGTGTGTTAGTTTGGGTCCGCGGATGATTTCTGTGCAGGGACGTGGCCGCCAGGGCTTCCGCCGTGTCCATTTTCATCACTGTTGTTTACGCTGGCGGGCGGTGTATTTGTGTATTTTCCGCGCTCATGTCGGTGCAATTCTAATTTCAAGGGCGGTGTCTCAGTCGTCAGTGCGGGCGGTTTTGGGTTGTCGTGCGTATTTCCGTCCGTGGCGGGCGGATAGACTTCGACTCGGACATGGGCGGGCGGTATTTTTTGTGCTTTTACCGCCGCCGGTGGTTTTCGGGTCGCGGCATCGTAATTGCTCGGTCGGTATTCAGACGGTGTAGGCGGGCGGATTTTTACCGCTATGGTGGATGGCGGATTTTTTACCGCCCGGTATCGTAATGGACACCAAAGTAAGGGGTCGATTACGATGGCGGTCGGAAAAACATACCGACCGCCATGGTAGCGGCAAAAAACCGCCCGCATGGCCACCGGGAAAAACGCCGGACACATTACGATGAACCGGCACAATAATCCATCCGCGGCGGCGGGAGACAACGAAAACCGCCCGCACACGCCGGACCAGCTGAAAATCCGACCGCAACGGCCGGATACTCAGCGGAAATGCCAAGAACCGCCGCCATGCACACGGAGTAACCGCCCGTGACATTATGACATCCCCGCTACCACCATGGTACCCACCTTTGAATCCGACCGCATCGTGCGCGAACAGTGACGAATCCGATAGGCGGCGGAAGGGCTGCAGCATAGCCACCGCTGCCGAGGAACCGCTGCGGAAGAACCGCAAAAAAATGGCGGACGTTGAAAAAATACGGAAAAAATAGAAACCAATGCACACACTGAAGTAGACCTGTCCCAACACAAACCAAAAGTGCCCAATGACAACAGCCCCAGAAATGTCAAAATAACCAATCACAGGACAACACACACAACACACCTGACAGCAACATACCAGCTTGCCACACCCCCATAGCCGAGCATAAAACCAGCCCCTCCCTGACCACAATCCTTTGCTACACTCCACAACTGAAGGTCCCAACCCCAGAGAACAAAGGAGAGGCAAACCTGCACACAGCACCACCACAACACACACACCACCTACACCACCCACAACACCCACAACACCCACACAACTGCACCACAGAACATCTGCACAGCACACACCATGGCACCACACAAAATGCCAAAATTCACTGATGCAGAGCTTGCAGTCATGGTAGATGAGATAATAAGAGTTGAACCACAACTCTATGGCAACATGGTCCAACACACCCCATTAGCCACAAGAACCCAAATGTGGGTGAGGATAGTCAATAAGGTCAATGCAGTAGGGACCACCCCCGCAACAAGCAGGAAATACAGAAGCGGTGGCATGACCTGAAGACCGTGGTGAAGAGGAAGAGGGCCAAGAACCGTCAGCTGGCTGACGGGACTGGTGGAGGCACTCCCATCCCACCCAAACCATACAGTCCGTGGGAGGAGAAGGTCCTTGGAATCCTACATCCAGAGAGTCTTGAAGGAATCCGCGGGGACTGGAAGCTGGTAAGTACAAACCAGTGTATATCATCACATTGCCATGTACCGTCTTGCACAAATTCAAACCTACAACCCCTAGGCCAAAGGACATTCGTCTGACCCACAATACCCAAAACAGGTCACACAGATGTAAGCACCACTCAACCTGAAAAAGCACAAAGCTAAACAAAACCAACTGGGATGCATGTGTACAGACAAAAAGCACTACAACACACACCAGGCCCCCATCTCCCACCCCTCAGCAGGATGGAGCACCACACCCAGAAGCATGTGTCAGCCATTGAACGCTCCCCCACCACCTAACAGGTAGGTAGCCATCTTCACAGGGTTGGGGAATGTGTATCTGGAGGCAGCACTACAACTCCCAACAGGCCCCCCTCTCCCACCCCTCAGCAGGATGGAGCACCCCACCCAGAAGCATGTGTCAGCCATTGAACGCTCCCCCACCACCTAACAGGTAGGTAGCCATCTTCACAGGGATGGGGAATGTGTATCTGGAGGCAGCACTACAACTCCCAACAGGCCCCCTCTCACACCCCTCAGCAGGTTGGGGCACCCCACCCAGAAGCATGTGTCTGTAAGTAAAAACCAAAGTGACACTGCACAGGTAATCAGACAGTGCATGCACACCACCATCACTCAACAAAAGCATTGGGAGACATGACAACATGAGGCTCTACTTCACCCAAAAATAGAAAAGTAAAGCTCAGCCATTGACAGGATGCAGACAGCTCAGCGTACGTAACTGTGACAGAAACAGAACTGTGACTCTCAACAAATATGTCCAAGCAAACGGGCCTCTGACATGCATCACCCAGACTTCCCTCTGTAGCGTACATGGGTGCTGATCATGAAGGACCATGGGAAAACCAAACTAGCATGGTCTGCTGTATAAAGAAATACAAGCACAGGACATGTCAACGGTATGCATGTGATGACAATGGCTAGTCCATGCACACAGGTAATGTCTGCCAGGCAGAGTGATCAGCAAAGATGCTGAACATCAACTTGTAGTCATGCCAGTTGTCAGATGACAACCTCACATTGAAATCACCAATACTAGACGTGTGGCATGCTAACCAATCACAGGTCACACCATTGTGAAATGATGAATGTAACTCCACTTCATGGCATGAGGCACATCACTGTGCAGACATACAATGTGTGAAAAAGGCAACTGTGTGTAGCATAACATGTAAATAAGAGACATCAAACACAGCAACCCTGAGGTGTGTAAGGCAATTACCATCTACTTCCTGTCCCACAGGTGACCAACAACTGACTGCAGAGGACAACAACCTCAACCAGCACAGCCAGTCACCAGCTCCCGAACATCTCCCCTCGGATGCAGACTCCCTGGATAATGAGGAGGAGGAGGACCAACCCGGACCATCTGGTGTGGCAGGGCGTGAATGTGTCCCAGGACCCCACAGCCCCACCACCCTCAGCAACAACAACAACGCAGAGCCCTGCTGCAATGACCTGTGCCACCACCACCACCTCCACCACCACTACCACTACCACTGCTGCCTGCAACACTCGCCCAGCTCCACAGGCCAACCAGATCACAACAACTGCGGAGGCACGGGAGAGTAGGCCGGTGCCCACAGGAGGGAGGCAACAGGGCCGTGACAGCAGGCCAGGTGTGAGGACAAGGCTGACCCAAAGGGAAGAAGACCCTGCCACTGAATCACTGGCACACATTCACAGAGTTGTGGGGGCCTATGAACACGCCCAGGGACAGTTGAGGCAGGCTCAGCAGGATGCCCGTGAGCAACAACAGATGCTGCGCTCAATTGACAACCGCATGGGCCAACTCGTGGCCTGCATGGGCCAAATCAGGGACCTCCTGGGCCAGCTAGTGGAGGTCCTCAGGGACAGGCATGCGGCACCGCCAACACCGACAGCTCCCTCCGTTGTGCCGCAGGATGACAGACCCCCACCCTCCCCTGCGTCCAGCGAGCATGGGGACTCATCAGACACCACTGGCCATGCACCTGTGTCCCCCCTGCCAAAAGAGCAAGGGGCCGCCCGAAAAAATCATTGGGAGCATCCCATGGCAAAGCACCTGGCAAAAGCCAGTCAAGTAGCCAGCCATGATGGCACCCCTCTTCACCCTGCTGTGTACCCTGCAGACTGTCCCCACACACAATGGCGTGGGAATGGCAAATGACTGTTGGACTGTGTTGCCATACTGATCTAGTGTATACTCTATTGTCTCATCTACCATCACTGACAAATCTGTTATTCACCATTCACAAATCTGTCAATATCCACATCTACATCACATGTATCCACTGTAAATAAACACTAATAACGCACCAATTTAGTTGTCACTGTTCCATGTTCATCACAGTATGTTAACTCACACCCATGATTACAATGTCACAGGAGCAGGGATACTCCGCAGGCAAGTAGAGGCTGAAGGGACCTAGGAAAACACAACAGAACATCAGTTGCTACTCAGGTGGTGGACTAACAACCATCACACAACACAGCACATCAAGGTACGACAATCTGCACATGTCACAAGGAGCAACTGTACCAACATAGACATCAAGTAGCTGTGTCAAAAGATCCCTTGCCATACACACCTGCAGCCAGCACTGACTCAGCAACATGCTGTAGTCACAAAACTCACATACACATATTCACCAAGCACAACATCATCAGACAACAGCCAGTATTGACATTGCCACTGACCATCAAGTGAAGTAGTTGATGATGAGCTGCTGACGCTGTCCAACACCTTCCTCCTCTCCACTATCCTCGCCACTTGACGTTTGGGTGTTTGCAGGTGGGGGCTGTGGCTGGTCATCATCATCCTGGATTAAGGGGATCCCCTTCCGCACGGCCAGGTTGTGTAGCATGCAGCATGCTACCACTATCTGACACACCTTGACGGGTGAGTACTGCAGAGCCCCTCCGGTCTTGTCGAGGCATCGAAAACGCGATTTCAGGAGTCCAAATGTTCGCTCAATGACCCGACGTGTCCTCCCATGGGCATTGTTGTAGCGCACTTCAGCTGGTGTCCTGGGATTGCGAAGTGGACTCAGCAACCAAGGTCCGTTGGGATATGCAGAGTCACCTAAGTGTGAAAGACACATACAGATTGAGTGTCTGACATGTGTCCGAGGACAGCATGGCACACAAACAGCACACGACTCGACCCTTTGTACTCACCCACAATCCATGCCCGCTCCGGCGCCAGATTGGCCATCAGCTGTGGTAAAATGCTGTTGCGCATTATGTGTGAATCGTGGGCTGAACCTGGAAACTTTGCACAGACGTGTGAGATGACCATATCTGCCTGGCACACCACCTGCACATTGATGGAATGATAATGTTTCCTATTTCGGTAAATATGCTCCCGTGCTTGGGGTGGAATCAGGGAAACATGTGTGCCATCTATTGCACCAACTACATTAGGAACGTGTCCAAGTGCATAAAATTCGCCCTTCACATCCGCCAACTCATGCCGCCTGGGGAAATGTATGAATTGGTCCCTGTGTTGCATCATAGCCAACAGGACATCACGTAGCACCATGCTGAATGTTGGTTGGGACATCCCCCTGCAATGCCCACAGTTTGCTGGAAGGATCCCGTAGCCACGAAATGTAGGAATGCCATCACCTTTGCCGTTGGCGTGAGTGCTGTTGGGTATGTCCTGCGTGGAAGCAGGTGTGGCTCCAATAGTGCACAAAGTTCCAGGAGGTTTGTCCGATCCAGACGGAATCGCCTTATGATGTCGGTATCCTCCATGTTAGCCAGCAGGGTGAAGGTACGAAACACATTAGGTCGCCTCCTAGGTGAGATGAAAGGGGACACGTCATAGCAACATAAATTAGGATGTGCACAAATTCATAAAGTCTGTCCTGTCACGGCGCTAACATTGACTGTCATCCCTGAAAGCACACAGTGCAATTCAGTGTTGTCCCAACATGAGACAGATTAATTGTACAACTGTCATGGATGTGCACAGTCAGTAGACACAATACGAACACTGTCTATGTGAATGCCAAGAGTCACATATCGAGCTGAGGTGGACTCAGCCTTGGGTGTACATGACACAGGACATGTGTGAAGCAGAGACACTGCTGGCTTCCACGTTGCTGCTGTACCTGCCACACCTCCTTGGCCAATAATTGCAGGGGACACATCAACAACACAATGTGGATTGATCATTGGGATTGTCTTTGTACTCAGTGCCACTTCGAACACACTCAAATTCAATGACATTCACATCCCAAACCCATACATGTGCCAATGTCATCAGTGCACAGGCCATATCTGCTGCTGACTTGAATACAAAGTCGGACAGTGACAGATGATGTCACGCCTGTGCAGAGTATGTGTACCACTGTAACAGGCCACCATTACCCCACTGCCCAATACTCTCTACAAGCACACAGATAGCCAATGTGGCACACATTAACAATAGATGAGGGACGTGATCAGCAGGGCCTGTATGCACCCTTAATATTCCCCCATTTTGGACATTTACATGCAGCATCAAGGAGGGACTGCCCAAGGACACATGTGCACCACAACACATACCATGGTGATAAACATCCAGCTGTTTCAAGACACAACAGTGCCACAACACATACATAATCAATCAATCAATCAATCAATCATGTCACTTATAAAGCCCACTACATACCCGCGAGGGTCTCAAGGCGCTGGGGGGAGAGGGGGTGGTGCTGCTACTGATCGAAGAGCCAGGTCTTGAGGAGTCTTCTGAAGGCCAGTAGGTCTTGGGTCTGTCGGAGGTTGGTGGGGAGGGTGTTCCAGGTCTTGGCGGCGAGATGGGAGAAGGATCTGCCGCCGGCGGTCGTTCTCCGGATGCGGGGACTGTGGCGAGGGCGAGGCTGGTCGAGCGGAGCTGGCGGGTGGGGGTGTAGAAGCTGAGTCGTCTGTTGAGGTAGGCTGGTCCGGAGTTGTGGAGTGCTTTGTGTGCGTGGGTGAGGGAGCTTGAAGGTTATCCTCTTGTTGACAGGGAGCCAGTGCAGGTCTCTCAGGTGGGGTGTGATGTGGCTGCGTCGGGGGATGTCGAGGATAAGACGTGCAGAGGCGTTCTGGATGCGTTGCAGCCGTCTCAGGAGCTTAGCCGTCGTTCCTGCGTAGAGGGCGTTTCCGTAGTCCAGCCTGCTGGTGACGAGGGCCTGGGTGACTGTTTTTCTTGTTTCGGTGGGGATCCACTTGAAGATCCTGCGGAGCATTCGGAGGATGTTGAAGCAGGATGAGGAAACGGCGTTGACCTGCTTAGTCATGGAGAGGGTGGGGTCGAGGATGACCCCTAGGTTGCGTACGTGTTTGGTGGGTGGCGGGGCTGTTCCCAGTGATGTTGGCCACCAGGAGTCGTCCCAGGCTGAAGGGTTGGAACCAAGGATGAGGACCTCCGTCTTGTCCGAGTTCAGCTTCAGGCGGCTGGTCCTCATCCATTCGGCGACGGCCTTCATTCCTTCGTGGAGGTGGGCTTTGGCGGTGTGAGGGTCTTTGGTGAGGGAGAGGATCAGCTGGGTGTCATCGGCGTAGGAGATGATGTTGAGGTTGTGCTGTCGGGCGACGTGGGCGAGGGTGCCATGTAGATGTTGAACAGCGTTGGGCTGAGGGAGGAGCCTTGGGGTACGCCGCAGATGATCTTGGTGGCCTTGGATCGGAAGGGGCGAGGCGGACGCTTTGTGTTCTGCCGGAAAGGAAGGATGTGGTCCAGTCCAGGGCCTTCTCTTGGATCCCGGCATCGTGAAGCGTGTTCGTAGTGTGTGGTGGCAGACCGTGTCGAAGGCGGCTGATAGGTCCAGGAGGATGAGGGCTGCTGTTTCTCCGTTGTCTAGCAGGGTCCTGATGTCATCGGTGGCGGCGATGAGGGCGGTTTCGGTGCTGTGGTTGCTGCGGAAGCCGGACTGGGAAGGGTCCAGGATGTTGTTCTCCTCGAGGTAGCGGGTCAGTTGTTTGTTGACAATTTTCTCGGTGACCTTCGCGGGGGAACGGGAGCAGAGAGATGGGTCGGAAGTTCTTGAGGTCCTTGGGGTCTGCCTTGGGTTTCTTGAGTAAGGCGGTGATCTCGGCGTGCTTCCAGCTTTCCGGGAAGGTTGCTGTCTCGAAGGAGATGTTGATTATTTTCCGGGAGATGGGGCGCGATGGCTGTACTGGCTTTGTTGAAGATGTGGTGAGGGCACGGGTCTAGCGGTGAACCGGAGTGGATGGTGTTCATGATCTCGCTGGTGTCCTCGTCGTTGATGTTGGTCCAGGAGAGCAGGCGGTTGGTGGTTGTGGGGGCAGTGGTCTCGGTGGTTGCCGGGGCAGTCGTGGTGTTGAAGCTGTCGTGGATGTTGGCGATTTTGCGGTGGAAGAAGGTGGCCAGTGAGTCGCACAGGTCTCGCGACGGCTGGATGTCGTTGGTGTTGGAGCTGGGGTTGGAGAGTTCCTTCACGATGTTGAAGAGCTCTTTTCTGTTGTGTGCGTTGTTGTCTAGGCGGTCTTTGAGTGAGGCCCTTTTGGCGGATCTGATGAGGTGATGGTGACTGCGGGTGGCGCTCTTGTGGGCGGCGTAGCTGTCCGCTGTCCGTTCGTGGAGCCAGATCTTCTCCAGTTTTCGGCATGTTCGTTTGGAGGCCTGGAGGTCTACGGTGAACCAGGTGGCTTTCTTGCTGGTGTGGCTGTTGGGCGGATTCTTGAGCGGGGCGAGGGTGTTGGCGCAGTCGTCAATCCACTGTCTGAGGTTGCGGGCGGCGGTGTCGGGGTCGGATGGTTCGGCGGGTGGGCTCAGGGCGAGGTTGTGGTTAGCTGGTCTTCTGTGACTCTGCTCCAGCAGCGGCGAGGCATTTGTTCGGTGCGGTGGTGCGTGGTGGGCTTCCTGTAGGTGAAGTGGATGCAGTGGTGGTCAGTCCAGTGGGGTTCGGAGGTGTGGTTGAAGGAGACGTGTGGGCTTGCGGAAAAGATGGAGTCTAGCGTGTGGCCGGCGGCGTGGGTGGGTGTAGTCACGAGCTGTCTGGAGTCCGAGGGTGGCGAGGTTGTCGATCAGGGTGGTGGAGTTGGTGTCCTTGTTGTTCTCGAGGTGGAAGTTCAGGTCCCGAGGAGGATGTAGTCCGTGGAGGCGATGGCGTGTGTGCTGACGATGTCAGCGATGGAATCGCTGAACTGTGGTCGGGGTCCGGGGGTCTGTAGATGAGGGTTCCTCTGAGGGTGGTGTTGGGATCGGTGTGGATCTGGAAGTGCATGTGTTCGGCGGTGCTGAGGGTGTCGTCGGTGTTGGTTGAGACTCTGAGGGTGTTCCTGTGGACCATGGCGATGCCTCCTCCGACTCCGTTGGTGCAGTCCCTGCGGGTGATCTTGTATCCGTCCGGGATGGCAATGGCGATGTCGGGGGCTGAAGCGGGATTCAGCCAGGTCTCCGTCAGGAATGCGACGTCTGGGGAGGTTGAGTCGAGAAGGTCCCAGAGTTCGATGGCGTGTTTGCGGGCGGAGCGGGTGTTGAGGAGGATGCATCTGAGGTAGTTGGGTTCTTTCCTGGGCGGTGGTTTGGCGGGGCGGGTGCTGGCGAAGCTGCAGTTCCGGCAGGTGAAGGGCCCCTTGGGTGCGCTTCCGGGGTGGCCTGGTAGCAGGCGTGATCTTTTCCGGGGTTGAGTGCGTGGAGGGTGCTGGCGTCGTATCGGCGTCTGTTGATGTGGCGGGCGCGGGGATGCCCGGACCAGGGGGTCTGGCGCTGGGCGCGGTCACGGCGTGGACGGGCGCAGACGGAGCTTGCCTTAGGCGCGCCTTCGGCACGCCAGCGGCGCGACCGCGCAGCGGCCGCCATAAATGGGGAGGTGGGAGGGAGGAGCAGGGAATGGGGCAGCGAATGGGCAGTGAGGGGCGGGGCCGCAGGGCGCAGCGGCGGAAACAGGCACAGAAGGGAAAAAGCGAGCACAATCAGGGGCAGCAGCAGGGCACACAGACGGAGCTGTGTGGTGGGGGAGCGACCTACCAGTCAAGGTCAGGGGTCGCTCTCTTCACCACGCAGCAGCCGCCATAAATGGGGAGGTGGGAGGGAGGAGCAGGGAATGGGGCAGCGAATGGGCAGTGAGGGGGCGGGGCCGCAGGGGCGCAGCGGCGGGAAACAGGCACAGAAGGGAAAACGAGCACAATCAGGGCATCAAGGGGGCACAGAAAGGAAAAAAAACGAGCACAATCAGGGGCAGCAAGGGGGCACAGAAAGGAAAAACGAGCACAATCAGGGGCAGCAAGGGGGGCACAGAAAGGAAAAAACGAGCACAATCAGGGGCAGCAAGGGGGGCACAGAAAGGAAAAAACGAGCACAATCAGGGGCAGCAAGGGGGCACAGAAAGGAAAAAAAAAACGAGCACAATCAGGGGCAGCAAGGGGGCACAGAAAGGAAAAACTAGCACAATGAGGGGCAGCAAGGGGGCACAGAAAGGAAAAACGAGCACAATCAGGGGCAGCAAGGGGGGCACAGAAAGGAAAACGAGCACAATCAGGGGCAGCAAGGGGCACAGAAAGGAAAAACGAGCACAATCAGGGGCAGCAAGGGGGGCACAGAAAGGAAAAACAAGCACAATCAGGGGCAGCAAGGGGGCACAGAAAGGAAAAAACGAGCACAATCAGGGGCAGCAAGGGGGCACAGAAAGGAAAAAAAAAACGAGCACAATCAGGGGCAGCAAGGGGGCACAGAAAGGAAAAAACTAGCACAATGAGGGGCAGCAAGGGGGCACAGAAAGGAAAAACGAGCACAAACAGGGGCAGCAAGGGGGGCACAGAAAGGAAAAAACGAGCACAATCAGGGGCAGCAAGGGGGCACAGAAAGGAAAAACAGAGCACAATCAGGGGCAGCAAGGGGGGCACAGAAAGGAAAAGCAGAGCACAATCAGGGGCAGCAAGGGGGGCACAGAAAGGAAAAACAGAGCACAATCAGGGGCAGCAAGGGGGGCACAGAAAGGAAAAAACTAGCACAATCAGGGGCAGCAAGGGGGCACAGAAAGGAAAAAGCGAGCACAATCAGGGGCAGCAAGGGGGCACAGAAAGGAAAAGCGAGCACAATCAGGGGCAGCAGCAGGGCACACAGACGGAGCTGTGTGGTGGGGAGCGACCTACCAGTCAAGGTCAGGGGTCGCTCTCTCACATACAACACTACATGGACAATGCCAAGCCAGTATGCCAACAAGTCCACGCATGAACATACTGTATGCATGACATATGGACTACTGGCTCAGACACCTGACACCAGTGGATGTAATTTTACACCACATGTCCCAAAGGACATGCATCCTGACCCTCATTCCACACAGGCTGTCAGGCCCAACACAACATACAATCAACATCCCACATCTAACAAACATGCTGGCTGTGCATGAGTAGTGGGACACTGGTACCTCACATTGACCAAATGTCGGAGTTGGATGAGTGTCACAGGCACAACAGTCAAGGTACATCTCACCTGTCTTGGGTGCCCACACCATCCTGATACACCAGCAGATGTGATCCACCCACACAGTGCTGGAATAGATGGTGAGCAAGGATGGCTAGCACCCCATAGCATGCACATACACTAGTGTTGGTGGCAACACACTGCACACATGTGCCACTTTGTGCTGACCATCCAACATTGCAGACAATTCCTGCTAATCAGTGCACACACATTGCACGGGCAAAACTGGACACCCATAGCCTGTGGACAAATGTTGCATACTATATTCCATACAGTTAGCACAATACACAACCGTGCATGCAGTCCATCTGCCAACGCAACATTCCTGATGTGAACAATGGACATGCACTGGTGGCAGGTGAGTAGCACCGGAACACAGCACAACACTCAAAAACATAGTGTAGCTAAGCACCATTGTTGAAATGTACATGTCACTGATTCACATACAACAGTCCAAACAACATGAGCACAGACCTGACACTACCACATAGGTCCCTGTGGTTACAGGTGGCAGACATGTAGCAAAGACATCTGCTCTGGCCGTCTACCCAAGTGACAAACAATAATAATGCAACAGATGCCAGGTGTGGTGCTGAAGTACTCGTCATCCTTTAGCAGGTCGAGCCCCCCTGTACATGTGGACATACACTGCAGGAGTTGCCAGTGTGTACAAAGACATAACATGCGGCATGTAATTGGTCTTAGCAATAACACAACAGGGTGACATCTGTTTCCAATGATGACAGTCATGCTGAATGAATGAGTTCATCTGGGTTTTCAGTGTAACACATGGGCTCAGGTGTGAGATAGTGGTCAGCATGGGTGGCAGATATGACGTGTGTAAATATTGATCAACATAATGGAGTACAGTGTTCCATTTGGTGTGAGACGTTACACAGTGGCTGACATTTGTGACAGGAGACGTTATCAATGTTATCCAGTGCCATGTGCCACTGTACGTATCCAGTGTGTGTAGTACAGTAATGACCATTGATCCACACACAACAAGAACTGTCCGTAGGTGCCTTAAACGTGCCCCATAAACACAATGACGCACAGAGTGTACGATGTGATGCTGCATATTCCCCATAGCGGTCGCACATACTGTCCGTGAATTGGGTGGCGGAGCATGCCAACCACCATTTGTACCTGTGTCGATGCCCACCACTGACGCAAGTATGTCATGTGCTGCACATGACACATTGGTGTTAGTGATGGCCCTCCACATAGCTGCAGATGGCGTTTGTCATGCTCCACCAGCCACATCCCGGTCACCCATGTCACTCTATGGCAATCAAACAGCGGTAGCGCCGGCCAGGACCCCACGGTGTGTCACCGTCATGAACCATGCCCTTGCAGCCAATGGGGACCGCTATCGCGGTGGCATGATGCAGATTCAAAAATCGCGGTAGGCGTGCTCTGCCCCCAGCGGATGCGGAGATAGGATGCATATGTAAGATGCACCACCGCGGTAGCGCCGGCCAGGACCCCGCGGTGTGTCACCGCCATGAACCATGCCCTTGCAGTCAATGGGGACCGTTATCGTGGTGGCATGATGCAGATTCAAAAATCGCGGTAGGCGTGCTTCGCCCCCAGCAGATGCGGAGATAGGATGCATTTGTAAGATGCACCACCGCGGTAGCGCCGGCCAGGACCCCGCGGTGTGTCACCGCCATGAACCATGCCCTTGCAGCCAATGGAGACCGCTATCGCGGTGGCATGATGCAGATTCAAAAATCGCGGTAGGCGTGCTCCGCCCCGCGGAGGCGGTCATTGGATGCTTTTGAAGAAGGCTGACCTGGAACACCAATGGCAGAAGACTATGACCACTGAAACGAGTCCAGGGCCCTATATATGTGTGGAAGGGAGCACCACATTTCCACTGCTCACAGAGCCTGCTGCCTGGGACCCCTCACCTGCTGCTGCCTCCAGGGACTGCTGCCTGAGACCCCTCACCTGCTGCTGCCTCCAGGGACTGCTGCCTGGGACCCCTCACCTGCTGCTGCCTCCAGGGACTGCTGCCTGGGACCCCTCACCTGCTGCTGCCTCCAGGGACTGCTGCCTGGGACCCCTCACCTGCTGCTGCCTCCAGGGACTGCTGCCTGAGACCCCTCACCTGCTGCTGCCTCCAGGGACTGCTGCCTGGGACCCCTCACCGCCCACTGCCGCCGCTGACGTCTCATGTCCACAGTGATGGCTAGGACGGAGAAGATCCGTGCCAGTCCATTTACAAGCGAGGAGCTGGATGTCCTGGTGGACGAGGTGCTGACACAGTACCCACGGCTATATGGTGGCCCAAATGTTGTGGTAAGTCTCCAACAGTCGGGGTGTGAGTGCAAGGGGGGCACACATGTAGTCGATCAGATGGTGTATGTGCCTGAGAGTGTGGCGTTGTGTAATGCACTGGCTGACATGCTGTTTCCTAGTTGTTAAGGGGGTATATGCAACCCACACATTAAATGCATGGACATGAAGGGTGGATGGACATGTGTTGTGTACACATCCATATGGTGTGACAGCTATCTGGTGATGCATGTTTCTGGACAGTTATTGTTCATGTGACTGTTTGTGTGGGTCCTCGTTGTCCATCTCTGTGTGATTCTACCTGGCATGGACTGTCCACGGCCAATGTGACAAGGACACATCACTGACTGTACAGAGTGTGATACGTGTGTGGTTGGCATGAGTGTACATCAATGACCCATATCTGCCGTGTGGAGATGAGTCTGTGTCATGCCACTGTTCAGAGAGAGAGGTTTTACCATGAGAGTGTGTCACTGATGTTTTCCCCTCTTGTCTCCCACACCTGCAGCTCAAGGTACACCAGCGTAAGGCCGTGTGGAGGTCCATTGCAACCAAGGTGCGGGCTCTGGGAGTGTCAAACCGCCGGCGCACCCACTGCCACAAGAGGTGGGACGACATATCACGACTGGCAAAGAACGTTGCCGAGATGACACTGGGGATACTCTCTCGCAGTGGCAGGTTGTCACGACGCAGCTTGACACCACTGATGTGCCGCATCTTGGCTGTGACACAGCCTGAGCTGGACACACGTTTGAAGGAGCATGAACAGCAAGCTAGGGGTGAGTATTCTGTGAAGGTTGATTTTGTCTGTGAGTGGCTGCATGTGTACCAAGCCTGTACCTGCGCTGGTGTACGTGATGTGGTTACTGTGATGCAGTGGGTTGTAAGTGGCCCCTGTGCTGGGTGTGGCAGTCACGGATATTACATACATGCACTTACTGATGTTTTTCCAATCCTGGGAATTTCAATGGCATTGTGGGTGGTGTGCTGCAGGCCTGGTCCATTGGTGTTAGTGTTTGTACGCCCCAACATGCATGATGTTGTGCTGTCTGCCCATCACGTGGCTCAGCTGTGCCGTGTTTAGATGTTTGTACGCACTGTTTGAGGTAGTGATGTGTGTCTGCATGGTGAGATTGCACGGGGTGGACTGCAACATGTAGACTTTGTCATCCTCAGTGTTGCTTTGCTTGAATATGTTTGTCCTGTTGCTGTCACTTTGCTGACCCTACATGTCTCTCTGTTATGCAGCATCTCCCGTGGGCACGGAGGGACAGGGGACGGACACCAGTGGTGGTGAAACAAGCACAACAGCTGCACAGGATCCCAGTGACACAGATGTGACCAGCGCCTCGGAGGGGGATAGGAGTATGCTGGAGGAATCACAGCCCGAGACGCAAAGTTCAACATCATCTGGTGACGGCGGTGGTGCAGACATCTTGGAGGACACAGGGAACGGAGAGTCTGCTACATCTTCCAGCACACAGCGTGCAGTGCCCACCCTCCCAGCCACTTCCTCTGTTGCTGCCCGTGTTCGCACCACAAAGAGGGGAAGAGTGTCCTTCATTCCAGGCACCGCTGCCCCTGCCCCTGTGCCCCTGCTGCCATCAGTGCAGAGTGTGTGGACCTTATGCGCCCAGCTGTGTGTGGGGCAGACAGGGCTCCTCAATGCATTGTCAGACCACAACCGCAAATTGGCACAGGTGTTAGCTTTCATGGAGGGCATCCATTCAGACGTGGGTGGGCTGCACCGCACTGTCCAGACAATGTCCTCCACAATGGCGGCTGCACTTCAACTGGCTCAATCTCGTAGTCCAATTCCAGTCCCTTTGTCCACCCCCATGCCAGTGGCGACGTCTGACGACGGTGACCACGCTTCACACACCTCAACGTCACGATACTGCACACGTAGCACACAGCAGCAGCAGCCCAAGCGGTCAAGGTCACAGACACCTTCCCCTACAAAGAGAAAAACAACCCCAGAGCGCAAAGGGAAGAGCCCGTCAGGCGTTGCAAAGGCACATGATTCAAGGAGGAAGTACTCTGGGTCACAAGCCTCAGAGCAATCCCCGGCCACAGACTCTGTGGTCCCAAAAACATCTCGCAAAGGCATGCAGACACTCTCCATGCCCACTGTGAAGGTGGGGCCTGGCAAGGCTACACATAGTAAGGTATCCAAGGCTGTTTCACCAACTACCTCTATTCCCATTCCAAGTCCAGTGAAGCAGGGACAGGAGGGCACTGTAGGGGGCACACAGGGTAAAGAGGGGATGGAGGGGCAGAGGCAATGTCAGGCTAAGCGTCCTTCTGGATCCAGCACATCCCCAAAGGGAGGTCCAGCGTGTGCACCTGCGGCAGCCTTGGTGATGAGTGTGCCGTTTGTGTCCACACCACTTCCCATTGATACCAAGACAGGCAAGCCATTTAGAATCCCCAAGAAGTGGAAAGGCACCCCTCCACTGTCTCCCTCCCCACACTGTGTCCCACGTCGGCCTGAGTCCACCTCCACGTGCCACTACACCACCTGGTCCAAGCAGCCCTCCAGCGTCCAAGGCCACTGATAGCTCTTCCTCAGCTGGGCGTCTCACTCCCCAGTCAAGTGGTCCAACTGTGCCCGACACACAGTCAGCTCCCAGTCAGACTGACAGCCAGGTCTGAATGTTGATCAATGTCACAGACCTGTCTCTCCCACACCGGTACCTGTGCTGCCCATCGTGACACACCAGACTGTGTTGCTGACCATGGCGGAGTTTGGTGACACACATTCCCTGTGCAGCTTCTCATTGACTCTGTCAGCACCTTGGACTGGCCACTGGCCTTGCAGTTTGCCCCCTGCCTGTGCAGCTTCTCATTGTCTCTGTCAGCACCTTGGACTGGCCACTGGCCTTGCAGTTTGCCCCCTGCCTGTGCAGCTTCTCATTGTCTCTGTCAGCACCTTGGACTGGCCACTGGCCTTGCAGTTTGCCCCCTGCCTGTGCAGCTTCTCATTGACTCTGTCAGCACCTTGGACTGGCCACTGGCCTTGCAGTTTGCCCCTTGCCTGTGCAGCTTCTCATTGACTCTGTCAGCAACTAGGACTGGCCACTGGCCTTGCAGTTTGCCCCCTGCCTGTGCAGCTTCTCATTGACTCTGTCAGCACCTTGGACTGGCCACTGGCCTTGCAGTTTGCCCCCTGCCTGTGCAGCTTCTCATTGTCTCTGTCAGCACCTTGGACTGGCCACTGGCCTTGCAGTTTGCCCCCTGCCTGTGCAGCTTCTCATTGTCTCTGTCAGCACCTTGGACTGGCCACTGGCCTTGCAGTTTGCCCCCTGCCTGTGCAGCTTCTCATTGACTCTGTCAGCACCTTGGACTGGCCACTGGCCTTGCAGTTTCCCTGCCTGTGCAGCTTCTCATGTTCAGGCTCTGCATCTTGTGCCTTGGTCCTGTCTGATATTGTTGCCTATCAGTGCTATTTGTGAATAAAAACAGTTGCTCATGTTGTCAGTTGTGTCATTGTCCTTACTGAATAAGGCTTTTCCTGTATGCCTCACATTTACTGGGCCACATGCTCTGTGTGCCACTTCAACTGTGCCACTGGCTTGTTTGACTTATCATTTATTTTACAGGGGTGACGGGGACTTCAGTTCTTCATGACTCGGATACTTGTGGGGTCATTGATGTTGTTTTCGGTGACATACCAGACTCATGTTCCTTCCTTGTTGCTGTTGGCTATGTTTTACTGCATCCTGGTATGTGGGCACTGCAAACACATAGAGGGGTCATATACACGGGATTGCAGGCAGGCTGACCAGGCTCAACATGTATGTGCGTTCTTGCTTTCATGTATGCCTAGCAGTGTAGATGTGTAGTCATGTTGTGATGGGCAGTCATCCTAGTCACAACGGTTACTTACATGGTGTGCATTTGGGTGGTCAAGGGTTGTACGGTGTGTTGGTTGTGGCTTTGTCGTGTGTGTTGATGTGTGTGTTACTGGCGTGTGACTCATGGCTGTGTGGGACTGTTGTGTGTTTGTGTGCACACACTGCTTGTTGTGCATTCAGTGCTGTGGGTGTATGTTGCCTTGTGCTGTCCTAGTGTACATCCCCTGATGTACTGCTGTGTTTGCTATGTGCTTTGTGGTGTTGTGCATCTGTTGTGTGTTTGATGTGTCTGTGTTGTTCTGTGATGGTGCACTTCTTGTCTGTGTTGTGGTATGTAGCCTATGCATTTTTCCTGACTGATGAGGTGGTGCACTCCTGTTGTGTGTGTGCTCCCATTGCTTTCCCCTAGTTTGGCTGCACAAGTGCTGTGTGTTATTTTTGTGGTTCTGTATGTGTTTCTGTTTTGAATTGTGTTTGCCATTTTTGTTTTGGTGCAGACGTTGGTACTGAAATCCCTGTGTGTGTGTGATGTTTGTGGATGTCCCCAGGGGGTTTGATTGTTTGTCTGTATCTTGTCTGGACATTATGTAGGCCCTTCTGTGTGTCTGGCATTGGGGTTGTGTGCTGCAGATATGAGGGGGGTATGTTTGGGGACTCCTACTTGTGTTTGACAGTCATTGAGTGTGCCAATGTGCCCTGTGTGATACTCATGTGTACTTGCTGTTCACTGTTTGACTTGAGGTCCTTCCTTTCATCCCTGTCCCTATACATGGGTTACCTTACTGTCTCCCTGAGTTGTTGCACTGAGGTGACTGTTGTTTGACTTCACTCACTGTGCTAGCCATGTGCTTGGATGGGGTGTGGATGTTGTTCTGGGTTCCTTGTCCTGCATGTGTCTGTTCACCTGGTTGTTGGTTGTCTCCTTGCCCTACCATTTGTGTGCACATAATTTTTGCTTTCCTCTATGTTGTGCTCCATTGCTGGTGGCATGTAGTCTGTGTATGTGGCTGTGTGTCGGTGTGGGGTATGTCTGTGTGAGTTGGCAGGGTGTGTTCCAGTAGTCTGTATGTTCCTTGTGTGTATGTTAATTTTGTGCTTGTATTCTGCTTTCTTGCCATGTATGTGGTGTTGTGGTGTGTGTGTGTGTTGCCCTGTGCATGTGCCTCTGTGCTGTGTGTTAATCTACACCCAATGCTGCTGTGTCTGTCTCCCTAGGTGTTAGTTGTGTGCTGCTGGGTGTGGATTTAGCTCGCTTGGTGTTGGACATGGGGGTGCACAGGGGGGGGGATTGGCATGTTTCTTGCTGTGTGCGGCGGAGCTGTGGGTGGTGGGTGGTGGTGGTGGCCTGTGGTCTTTCTGGCCTGTCCGTTGCTGTACATGCATTCTGCTTTGTGCGATGGATTTCCCGCATACTCACCGCTGCGGTGTCGTCAGCAACACATTACATTATGTTCGCGGTACTTTGGTGGGCTTGATGCAGGGTGTGAATTGGTGCCAGCTGAGACATGTGTGGGTACACTGATGGATGTGTTCCTGTCCACACCAGTGTGTCTGGTGTGGCCAGGTGCCCTGTTTCAGCCCATGGAATTTGTGTTCTGTTTTGTGTTGTATTGTGTTTTTTTTACGTACCTGCGGCGGCATCCGCAACGGGCGATGTTGGCCTGGTGATGTATCACGTACAGCACCGGGAGGACGTGTAGTGCTGGATCCATGGCGTTCGGCTCCGGGTGGAGGGCTCCGGAAGTCTCGTTTCACGCTCCGCTGTCGAGATTCCGCCGTGTCTGGAAGGGCGGTTTCTCCCCTGCGGTTCGACGGGTTGTTTGGTGCATCCTAATTTGTTGAGCAGACGGGACGTCATTCCGCACGGCGGTGAGTCTCCATTGGCTCCCACCGGCGCGGTGGCGGGCGCAATTTCATGGCGGTCGGCGTTGCACCGCGGAGGTCGGGAAATGGGACATATTTGCCCTTCATAATATGGCGGCCGTGAGGACCGCTGCTGGCGGGCGGTAAAAGGCATTTTTCCGCACCGCCGGCACCGCGGTACTGACACCGACCGCCATCGTAATCGGCCCCTAAGTATTTACCAACCAATTTTAAACAAATTTATTAAACAACAACAGAAAGTCAAAATCAATTCCAAATCCCCTACCCACACCGTATAAAAAATATAGAAACAAATAATAAAACAATTGTATTTTTTTTCCAGACAAACAAAATACAGAAAGAACATTCCACAACTAAACAAGAAAAGTCATCAAACTAAAATACATAAAGACCAACTTTGTAAGTATATTGTAAACAAATGCTTATTTACTTAAATTGAAATGCATAGAACAACATAGTTAATAACAATAATATATATTTTTTATAGATAAACATACATCAAAATGACTGAAGGAGCTGAATTTATAACAAGCCAGAAAGGGAAAATGTTACTATGCTATATGGGATACACTTACACACAAGAAAAACAATTTGGATTAAAAGTGAACTGGAAATGCTGTAAATACTACTCTGATAAATGTTACGGGCGTGCTACAACTAGGGAAACAACAGTACTGTATACTAGAGAACATAACCACCCACCAAACGTAACAGAAATAGAAGTCAGATCTGCATTAGAAACAATAAAGGAAGCTAGTACAAGTTCTCAAAAACCTACAAGTGTAATTTTAAAAGAGCAGCTTCCCAGAATTCCTAAAACTGCTACTACACAAATGCTATCTGTAGCTTCACTAAAGAGAACTATAGCACGCACTAAAAAAAGTACTACTACTTCCACCCCAATTCCTAAAACATACAGTGAAGTTATTATAAGTCCTGAACAAAGTATCACTTTAAACAAAGAACCATTTGTCATTTTTGATAATAAAAGCAATGACAAAAGATTAATAATTTTGGAACTGCAACTAATCTATTAAAACTACAAGAATGTCAATACTGGATGATGGATGGGACTTTTACTATATGTCCCAAGCCCTTTTTCCAACTGTACACAATACATGGCCTACATCACAATTGCAATATACCAATAATTTACGCATTATTACCAAACAAACAAAACTCCACATACATGGAACTATTAAATACAATAAAACCAAAAACTAATGACTTTTCTCCACAAAAAATAATCCTAGATTTTGAACAGTCAATGATTAATACTATATTAAAAACACACCCCCATACCTGCATCCAAGGCTGTTACTATCATTTTAATCAGTGCTTATGGAGACACATGCAAAAATCTGCACTAAGCATAGAATATGCAACTAACTCTTCTTTTGCATATCAAATAAAAAAATTAACAGCCCTAGCTTATGTACCTGATACAGACGTCACAGAACATTACAACATCTTAATAGACAGCACCTTCTACAAACAAAATGAAGCAAAACTAAGTCCACTATTAGACTATTTTGAAGATACATGGGTCAGGAGACTGCACAGATCTGGCCACAGAAGAAACCCTAAATTCTTAATACCCTGGTGGAAAGTATACAGAAGCACATTAAATGGGGAATCCAAAACTAATAACGCAGTCGAAGGATGTCATAATGCCTTTCTTCAATCAACAGGCAGAACAAAACCAACACTAGAAAAATGTATATCATGCCTACAAAAAGAACAGAGTTATCAAGAGTTCCGAATGGAACAATCCATAACTCAACTAACTCCAAAAACATCAAAACCAACTAAACAAATGCATAAATATCTAGAACAACAAGTAAAATTGTATCCTAGTACAAAAGGCCTGGAATACCTAAACATAATATCCAAAACTCTTCTTTAAACCATTAATACAAATAAATAACAAATTACTCATCTATCAAACATACCATAAAAGTAAAATTTATTTATTCTATCACAAAAATAATTACTGTGTGTAACATATTTTTACATTTTAAAAAATATATTAACACACATTAATAATATTTGGAATAAAATAAAATACAACAATAATAATAATAACATTACCCACCCACAATAAATAATAATAAATACACTTACCAGTTTTTCCCCAAATGCTATAAAATCCATTTTCCACTAACACAATCCAAAGATTAAAAAATACAGTTTCCCAAAAAAATGTAAAAATACAACTGTAGTAAAAAATAATAATCCATGTAGCAAATGTCCATAGGAAAACCATAAAAAACCCGAAAATGTATAAAATAGTAAAAACGCTCCAGGAAAACTGAAAAATTTAAAGAAGTATTACAAATATATTAGTCAATAAAACTAACAAACACTTTTTAAAAAAACGACTCCTCCGATACGAAGAACTTCTGAAAATAAAAGAGTGTCAAAACAAAAGCACATACATTCCCACCCACATAAAATAATACATAAACAGTTACTAACAATACTACTAGCTTTAAATTTGATAAAATTATACATTAAACACCGAAATCCTAACTCTCTAAACAGGCCTACACAACGTTAACAATACGTAAAAACACCACACTATAACATATAACATTTTTGAATATAACTAATAAACATCTAACTACACTAAACAGTATCTAACTAGGTTCAAAATATATTTAAAACTTAGTTAAAACAAAGAAAACAAACCTTACCTTCAGCGACATGAAGTATCTCCCAACCGCGAGCTTCTCTTCAACCAAAATGACACAAAACGACATTACCCTGTTACAAAATAAAACGCCCAAAACATAATAAAAAGTGTAACCATATAAAATTTAACTCATTTTATACATTAAAATGTTACTTTACATACAAAAAATGTACAATTGTTTAAATAAAACTGTTCAATTTTTTTTGATGTAAGAAAAAATTGTGATATAATGTACCTAATTTGTAAAATTATAAAAATAAATATATAATAAAGGGGCCCATTACGATGGCGGGCGGAAGCACTACCGCCGTGCTGGCGGATGCAAAAACCACCAGTTACCGCCCGCATGCCGAAGCCCACACGCCCGCCCGATTACGATGCGAAAAGTCAGTCAAACACCGCCGGCAAGCCAGCGACACCGTCCGCCATCAAAGTGCGCCCGTACACGTAGCGGCGCAGCACAATTGACACACACCGTCTGACGAAATCACGTCCCGCCCGGCGTACAAATTACGATGCCGCAAACAAACGGCTCCCACGGCTAAGAGACACCGTACGTCAAACCGAAGCGGTAACACGAACGCCGAGCACGGACACCGAAGAAGCGGTTCCCCGAGCATGAATCCAGCACTGCAGGCACTCCCTATGCTCTATCTGATGCACCACCAAGGACGCAACGTACCGCGAAGACGCAGGTAGGCACACACACAACAAGTGCACGCAAAAGCGCACACAGTGCAAGGGCGGAAAAGCGGACAACCCCACCCCGTGTGTACATGACACATCTACCATAGCATCCACATATGACACACAGGCCGAATTGTAACATCTCGTAACACATGTGTACACACCACCTGGGACTAGGAACCAACAACCCCGTCACGGCCCCAAAGCGGCGATGACGCTGCCACACATGCGCACAACGCAGAGGCCAACCGCAGCGCCATGCATGCGTCGCACACAGACACAGGGACACAACCAAGCAGCACACACACCAGCCCCACCCCGAACGCACATGACACGTGACAGGCCTGCCACAGACATGTCCCCAACGCCCAATTCACGGTCAACACCCAACCTCACACAACCGACGCACACATGTCAGTGAAGTCACGCAACAGCAGGACACACCCCAGTGTAACAAACATGGCGAAGCACACAGCGGCGGCAACACCAACTAGGAGAAGCAGGGCCCCTTCGGGAAGAGGAACGCCAGTACCACACTGAAACACCCATACCACCCTGCACACATGAACAAGACATACAAAACGGAACAACAAAGAGCCCGGGGACCGACAACAGGTGGCCCAAGAATAACATTCACACACAAGGCCCAACGCAGAGCGGAAAGGCAGCCTGCCGCCCACACAAGGGAGAGCAGACAGCACTGAATGACCTTCCATTCCAACTCCGAAACCACAGCCCTACGAAAGAAGCCGGTGAATACAGCCATTGTCCAATAAAAGACCAACACAGGCATGCAGAGGAGACCGACCACAGGGCAGATAGCGCATATCACAGAAGAACACTACGGACGGGAAAGAAAGAAGAAAACACTCCCCCATGTCGGCCCCATGCAAGTTATTTGGAAGGAGTCACACATCACTGACCTTGAACTGTCTGAGAAGCATGTGGGATGAGGGCCCGTGTCCTCCGCACAAGCCAACAGAACACAAGTCCTGTCTCCCTACGACTACACAGAGCTCACAGCAACCTCGGAGCGTGCACATTGCAGACTGCACACACAGCCGGAGCACGCCACCACAACGCACCGCTGCAAAATGGCACTCGCAACACACCTACCCAACTACGCCGGACAGGTCAAGCTGTACAAAACCAACCTGATACATATATTGGGATGCGAACTCCTGTCCCTGCTGAACGTAAGTTACCGACTGACTTACCGCATCACATTGTTCAGCTGCGTCATGCCCGTCTTCTACTGTCGGAGGTGTCCCTACCAGCATCCCGTGGAGATGTGTCTCTCCAACCCGGCATGTCTAAAGGCGGACCTGCTACCACTACTCCTCCCTCTGGACGCACACGACAGGGCCTGCTCTGCCTATGGGGGCATGGCGTATGTGGCCAACATCGCACCCGCACTGAAATGGGACCACTGTGCCTCCACACGACGGATCATCGAGAACAGCTACATCGAATGTCACCCAGCATGCCCCATCATGCTCCTCCAAGGGACAACTTACGAACAACACCTTGACAGCCACCATCCGCTACATTGGCTGGCAAACATGAATACCACCAATGACATGGAAGCCCTGCTGGACGGCATCGCATACCTGACAACCTGTAAATTCGTCGGACCCCAACGCAAGTTCCCCAATTGACCTATGATGTCCAACCCCGCACCCATGCTTAGCTTCCGCACGGACTGGCCAGTCACCACCACAACAGCCATACCAAACGACCGGCAACATTTACCACACCATCAACGACATCGCCATGACATCGGATATGACCGGGACATGCACACTGTTCCCCATCACATCCAGGAACACCGCATGCATCGTGGGAGGCAGTGGCATGGGGTCTGTGTATCGCACCCACATGGACGGAACTGCACGAACAACCAGGACACGACATGGATCCAGCGCCCATGGACACACACACCGCTCAGTGGACATGAATAGGTCGCCTGGAGTCTGTGGGTGCTGCACCCCTCCCACCCCCGCCCCGGGAATCCCATACCAGGACCTTTGCATGGACGACAAGTGCATACAACAACAACACGACCCCAGTGACTGTGACATGTCCAGTAACCACCACATTGCAACAACAAGTGGCACGCCGCTGCATGCACGCAAGCACATGCCCTGATGTCATCTCACATGCACGCGTGCATGAGGAACAACCGCAGCAAACCTGTCACATGGAACTGAGATGGACTGTGCCCATGATGCCAAGCGGTCTGGTAGGCTACTTGTATACCGTCTGTGTCAAAGTCCGCAGCTCCGCAGCTATGCGTAAATGTACATTAGCACAGCCTTGGCCAAGCAGATGTAACTCTGAAGCCCACATCCCACATGCAACAGCCAATCACATGTAACCCTACACCCTATCCCATTTGTAATCATGCTCAGTATATCCTCAACATGTATTCCGCTGCCAGTAGTGTCCACTATACTGCATCACAGAGGACAGAAGACTCAATATAATGTTTGAAACCAAAACTGTCTCCGCTGACTCATTTCACAAGTACGAATGAGAGAGGATGAGAGTATGTGAAGTACACGGCAGTCGTGACATGACCATGTAGTTCACTGGTATTGGATGTCAACGCAAATGAGTAGCACAACTGTGGAAGACACACATGTGTCGTGTGAAGTCGTATGGACGCAGTGCTCAGGTGGGTGGGTGTGACGGGTAGATGCGCACATGCCAAGTTGGAGCACGCCGTGTTGGGAGGGGTCATGAACAGTACACCACCGCTTCCCTGGGCATTGTGAGAGGACACCTGTCGGGGGAAGTGAACACGTGTGTGCACAGCAGCCGGGCACACGAACAATGCGGTACCAGGCGCACACGTCAGCCCACCCTCCGTGGACAAGCTGGATCCTGTTGTGCGCCCGCCATGCCCCTTGACAAGGCACACACAGCCCCAGTCGACCAGGTGTAACCCCAACATAGTCAATCCGCACAGGCGATACAGGGCACGGGATGGCAGTGGAGCATGGTGTGTGAGAGGTCTCCTCGCGCTCCTCCTGGTCATATCACGCAGGCAATAGAACCTCAACGTGTAGCATGGCACAAGTCAAATGGAAGTGTAGGGGGACGCACCACAGCACGAGCAGCACTGACGTCACGGGAGGTGGCTCGCACCATCCCATCCATTGCCCATTATACCAACCACGCCACATGCCATTGCGACTAAGTGCAAGCGCGTGCGCCACCACCCCCGAGCCCTCCCCAGAGAGGCCAAAGAGTGAATGTGTGGGCCATCAGCTACAGACGGACGCGGCCTGGCCGCAAGGGCAGCCACAGCCACTGGGTGTCGCAGGTGGCGGATCCGGAAGGCGAAGACTGTGATGCATAGTCCATGCAGGCCGGGTCACCATTTGGGGCACCACGCAGGTGGACGGCGTCCCGCCACACATCATGCCCTGAGACAGCCCACTCGTGCAACTGGACCCACACATACACTCCTTGCCCTCTCTGGTGCGAGCTTGGGGCTGCCTGTGCAAGCGCTAGCCTCGCAGGTGCACATGCATATTGGGGGAGCGAGGGGAGGACATGAGGGCTGGGGCGAAGATGACTGTATCACTGTCAGTGAGTACAAGGGATGACCCAGATGTGGAAAGGAAGAGACGTGTCCCGTGTGTACTGCAACTAGTCGCCAATCCAACTACCCCCCATGTCCGGAATGTAAGCCCGCACCTAGGCCCGCCCATCCGCCACATCGAATATACCACCAGCACAACAACCTTCCCATTCGAAACACTGACTGGGGGTGGCGACCAGTGAACAATCATGTGTAGCCTACCCACGCGTACATGTGGGCCCTCCATGATCCATGTCACCTGCGGCAAAGTCATGACATGCGCAATGAGGGAAGTGAGGAGAGCTGTCCGCCCCACGCACAGAAGGTGCATCAGCTCCACAGACCCAGCAGCGAGTCCAGCAGGGGTCACATGTGCAGGGGCAGCTGTGCCTGGTGTGAAGGCACATGCATATTGACAGCACATCGACCAATGTGTAGTCTGCCCACATCTACAGTCCATCATCATGCGGACATAGGAATTGAACACAGGGCAACACATCTGAGTGGGTGCACCCACCGTGACCAACAATGCGCAATCATCGACGTACCCGCCCTGTGCATGGCCCCCCACCCAACGGAGGCACATCCAGTGCCACCATCCCACACACACAAGCCTTCCACGGAACATGCTGTGTCCAATGGTCAGTACAGAGTCAGCGCCCATCTGGTGGATCCTGAACAGGAGACACATGCACACACATGCCAGCTCCCACCATGTACGTCTGCCACCTGGCACGTGCAATGTAACCTCTCACCTGTGACGTGTGTCTGCAAGCACACAGCCGTCTTGGCATGGGGCTGTCAATGTGGACACCTGTCAATGTTTCGGGAGGTGTGATCCGTACAGTGCTGTACATAGGGTGCAGTGCTGACACCTACTACTGTCTCATATCCCCTCGTGCCACAGGTCCCACTTGTTTTGGCCGCTCAGCCTGTGCCCACATCGTCGTCGTCGTGTGCCATACTCATCCAGCCTCGGAAGCAGTGCCATGCTCAGCAGACATTCATGTTGCCGTGGCGTTGCCGCTTGACGAATATGCAGTCAGTCCCCATCAGCACGCCCCGCAAGTCATTGGGGCCTAGATCCCCATGTGCATGCTCATGGCAGTGGTTTGCATCACTAGCCATTGCCATTGGTGGGAGACCTGTGTAAGTGTATTGTGGCCGTGCCGTCCCTGCTTGACAGCTGGGCTGTGACTCATGTGCTTGCTCAGTCATGTCAGTGATGTGAATGCGAAATTGCTATGTGTTGTGTTGCTTTGACATGTGTCCACTGCCATCTTCCCTAGGCGGAGACCGAACATTGACCGCCCATACCAATTGCTGGCGGACATGGAGGATACTGAGGTCATAAGGAAGTTTCGGCTGGACAGGCCAACCCTGCATCGACTGTGTGCCATGTTGGAACCCCATCTCCGTCCCCGCAGGGTGTATCCGACAGCATTCACCCCCACGGCTAAGGTGATGGCCGCCATGCATTTCTTCGCCACTGGGTCATTCCAGCACACAGTGGGCAGTGGAGGAGGGATGTCCCAGCCCATGTTCAGCAAGGTGCTGAGGGATGTACTGGCAGCCATGATGCTGTACCGAAACAGGTACATCAGATTCCCCAGGGCTCGTGAATTGGCGGCAGTGAAGGGTGCATTCTATGCCCTTGGCAGGATCCCACACGTCGTTGGTGCCATTGATTGCACACATGTTGGCCTTGTTCCACCACAGGCCACTGAGCACCTGTACCGCAACAGGAAGCACACGCACTCCCTGAATGTGCAAGTGGTGTGCCTTGCGGACATGGTGATAACCCACGTGTGTGCAAAGTTCCCAGGCTCGGCCCATGACGCACACGTAATGCGCAACAGCATCTTGCCACGACTGATGTCCAATCTGCAACAGGATCGTGGCTGTATTGTCGGTGAGTATGTGGAGTGGTGTAGCGTGCTGGCTGTGCGATGCTGTCCCCTGTCCAGTTGGAATAGCAACGGTTCTCTGTGTCCCTCACACCCAGGTGACTCTGCGTACCCGAATGGGGCATGGCTGCTCAGTCCATTGAGGAATCCTCGCACCCCAGCAGACGATCGCTACAATGAGGCACATGGGAGGACCAGACGTGTGGTCGAGCGTACCTTTGGCCTCCTCAAGTCCAGGTTCAGGTGCCTGGACCGCACCGGGGGTGCGCTGGCGTACTCCCCACAGAAGGTGTGCCAGATAGTGGTGGCGTGCTGCATGCTGCACAATCTGGCCATTCGGAAGCAGATCCCCCTCATTGTGGATGACGGAGATCAACCAGGGCCCCAGCCCGCAGACCAGGACAGCTCGAGTGAGGAGGACAGCGGAGAGGAGGAAGCTGGGAATGTGCGCCAGCAGCTCATCGCCCGCTACTTCACTTGACGGTGAGTGTCCATGTACGACGGCTGATGTGTCTGTATTTGTGCAGGTGTGTGTGTGCTGTGTCAGGGTGGCCTTTTGTTCACTGCGTGCTGTGTGTCAACGCTCCATGCCCAGGTTAGTATGCCACTGATGGTGGCTGTGGCATTGTGCCCTATTGCTCTGTGCGATGTGTGTACATTGCTTGTAGTTGTTGACATGTACTGTGTGATGGGTGTGTGACACACTCATTGAATGTGCTCCTGTTCTGTCTCCCACCCCTAGGTCCCTACAGGCCCTCCGGTTCCATTGCCATGCCACGCATCAGGTGCCGTTCCGCTCAAGGTGGCCGTTGTATTCCGTACAATTAAAACACAGGGCACAGACAGCAGTTTGTGGAAGAGGTGCATTTATTTCAAACTGTAACATGTGATTGTGTGTAAGGTGATGACGAAAGTGGTGCGTGCAGTGACAATGAGCTGTCGGTCATGGCTGCGTGATGCTCAGGGTGTACCCACTGGTTCTATGTCCATAGTCCAACACACACATGCCATCCAGATGGCTGTGTGGAGTGGGATCGTAGTCCAAGTCAATGCAGTGGGTGGTCAAGGAAGGCTGGCTGGCTGCCTCACTTGCGTCTGGAGCGTGCGAAGTCCTCCCGGGAGATCTGTTTCCACTTCGGACGGCCCCTTCCACGTTTGCGAGGGGGTGCCTGCTTGCGACATGCTGGTGGTTGAGGTGTGCTCACTGGCTGTGGACGCAGGGGAACTGGACACTGCTGCTCGACCCTGCGCCCCGGCAGGTGGTGGCGGAGGGGGAGCTGCTGTCCCTGGCTGTGACCTCACCGCCACCACCAGCTGGCCCATGAGGTCCACGAGTTGGCCCATACGGGCGTCCATGGACCTCAGCACCCCCAGCACCTCACGCGTGTCTGTAGCTGACCTGGCCCATTGTCCTTGGGCCTCTTCATAGGCCCCAAGGACTCTGGCCATTTGAGGCAGGGCATGGCTCCCAGGGGAGGCTGGCGTTTCCCTGACCCTGCTCCTCCTACCAGTCCTGCTGCCACCGGCCTGCCCACTAGCCACATTGCTCACCACGGTCCTCGCCCTGGCTCCCAGGGTGGATCCAGTCGTCCGGGCCACCACCTGCGCTGGGGCTGGGGCCAGCGAAGACGTGGTGGCGGTTGCGGCAGTGGTAGTGGCCGCAATGACCGTGGGTGTGGCCGCAATGACCGTGGATGTGGCCGCAATGCCCGTGGGTGTGGCCGCAATGACCGTGGGTGTGGCCGCAACGACAGTGGCAGCAGGGGGCTGGGAATGTTCAGCAGCCCTGGATGATGGGTTGGTGGGTAGGAGGGGTCCTGGGGAGCGGCTGGGCCCTGCCACACTAGATGGGCCTGCTTGGTGGTCCGTGTCCGAAGAGGAGGACAGATCCTCCACATCCGTGTGTCCTCGTTGGGGGCTTGTAGGCTGGCTGTGCTGGCTGCTGTCTCCATCCCCAGCATCCAGCAGTTCGTCACCTGTGGAGAGAATGAGATTTGTTATTGTGTTGCACCTGGCGAAGTCTGTATTGGTTGTCTGACATTCTCCGTTCGTGCACTCTCGTGCACGTGTGTCCCGGAGGCGGGTGTGTGGCTGTACAATCTGTTGTTGTGTGTGCTTGGCAATGGGACTGTGTGCTGTGCACATGTGGCATGGGACGGATTGGCTATGCCGATGGGTGTGTTGCTGTGCTCCTACTTATTGTGACTCTGGTGTATGCGGGCTCCAGGCCCATCCTGGGTCTGGTTTGTACTTTGCTTTTGGGGTGCATATGGAACGCTTAGGAACGCATATGGCAACATGGGGGTCATGCCCCAGAAACGCATTTGTGATGGAATATGCTTTTGGGCTACATGCTGTGAGCCATGGGTGCCGAACGTGACATGTGTTGTGGCAGCATGACAGTGCATGGTCTGAGGTGTGTGCATGCCTGACATGCCCTGCATATTTGCTGTCTGTTGTGATTACTGGACATGGCATTGGACGCATCGTTGTGAGTGAGTGATGGTTGTGTGCCACCCGACGTATTGCAGTTGTCCCATCTCCTTGGTGTGCGTGCTGCCCTGTGCCATGTGCATCACTGCAGTGCTCGGGGGGTGTGGCCCATGTTGTGTGTTGTTGCTCACAGTGTGGCGTGCGCTTCATTGACTTCTGGCACATGGTTGGTCATGGGCATGTATCTTAGCGTGACTGCTGTATGTGTGGCAGCTGTTCGGATGACATGCCTTTCATGGGACTGGGGCTGACGGATGGGATGGATGGTATGTTGTATGTGCATGGTGTGTCTGTGTGTTTGATGGGTTCAGTGGTGTTCGTGTGCATTTATGTTGTTCCGCTCTGTTGCGTCTAGTGTTGTTTGTCTTACATAGGCGTAGTTGTGGGGTGTGTGGTTGACAGGCAGTAGGGGCTACATGGACAGGACTTCAATGGTGTTTCGGTTGTGTGTGATGGGTTGCACAGTGGCTGCCGTGTGGTACTATATTCAGTGTGGCTTGTGCATGCAGACGTGGCTCCTTGGGTGTTGCTGTGTCTGTGATGGGTCATGTGGGGTGTGAGTCTGTGGTTCATGTCCGTGTGCACATTGTTCACTTGTTCGTGACAGTGGGCGGTGCTGCGTGTTCGTCTGCTACGTGACATGTCCCATGTGTTGGTCGTGTTACGGTCCTCATGCCTCCAGTAATCCAGCCCTGTCCAGTTTCCCACCTGCAGGTTGTTCGTGCGTGCACTGTACTGGATGCCACATGGTTCTAAGCGGGGGTGCTCCATGTTGCAGGTCTGTGGGGGTGGGGGCGGTGTTGTGGGTCGTGGTGATGGCTGGACACCCACTGACACCGATTGTTGTGGACCGTGATGTCTACCTTTCGGCTGTCGGTGTGCACTGCGGTGGCTGACACGTGGCTGTGGGGTGTGGGAGATGCTCCTCCTTGCTGTGCTGTGGGACTAGGGGCCTGGTGTGTGTTGTACTTGAGCTGTCCACCCTCCCACCCACTGCACTTTGTGTTCCTGCCACTTACCTGTTACTTGTCGGTTAGTGCAGCTATGGCGGACACATGGGTGTGGTGGGTGCTCGTTGTGGCGCTTCTGGCATACTTGGGGACCTGTTGGTGGTTACGTGGCTGGCTGAGTGTACACATGCCCCCACGTATCTTACAGTTGTTAGGTTTGGGCTGTGTGTGGTGGTGTCTGTTGCATGTGTGTGTGATGTGTTGTGTATTGTGTGCTGGACATGGGGGTGTTTGTCCCTGGGAGCTGTGGCATGGTGGTAGTGCATGTGAGTACATAGCGGTGTGCTGGTATACATTAGTTTGTACTTACCAGCCTCCACTCCCCTGCTAATCCGGTGAGGATCTCCGGATGTATGATGACTCGCACCTTCTCCTCCCACGCTTTGAAGGTCTTGAAAAGCGCGGGATTCCCTCCGCCAGTGACGGCAGCCAGCTCTCTGTTTTTGCCCTCCTTCTTCTTGACCAGGCTCTTGACGTCATTCCACCGTTTGTTGATTTCAACTCTGTTCCTGGGCAGGGTCCCGACTGCATTGACCTGGTCTACGATCCGGTTCCACATTCTCTTTCTGGTGGCTAGTGGTGTGTGCTGGACCAGGTTCCCATAGATTTGTGGGTGCACCTTGATGATCTCGTCGACCATGACCGTCAGCTCAATGGGCGTGAACTTGGGCATTCTTTGTGGTGCCATGGTGTTTGTGGTGCTGGTGCGGTGTGTGTTGTGTAATGTGCAGGGGGTTTGTGGTGCCGGTGTTTGGTGGTGGTGGTGGTGGTGGTGGTGGTGATGTGTGCGTTTCTGTGGTGTGCTGCTGTCCTTGCTGTGTCACTGTGTCCTCTCCTCTCCTCTCTGGTTTGCAATGTTGCAAGGGGTTGTGGTCTGTGGGAGTGCTGCTTTTGTACTTACCTATGTGGGTGTGTCCTCATGGTCTGTTGTTTTCAGGTGTGTTGTGTCTGGTGTTCTGGCCTTTGTTGTTTTTGTTTGTCCAGGGGGGTGTTTTCGGGATGTGTACTGTGCTTGTGTATTTGTGCGTGCCTTGCTGTGTGGACTTGTTGGCCATGTTGTGTGCGATTGTTTTTGTCAGCGGATGGTTTCTGTGCGGGGACGTGGCCGCCATGGCTTCTGCCGTGTCAATTTTCATCGGCGTTGTTGGCGCTGGCGGGCGGTATGTTTGTAGGTTTGCCGCGCTCATGGCGGTGCGATCGTAATCTCACGTGCGGTGTGTCGGCCGTGAGGGCGGGCGGTTTTGTGTTGTCGTGCGTGTTTCCGTCCGTGGCGGGCGGTTTGACTCCGACTCGGACGAGGGCGGGCGGTATCTTGTGTGATTTTTCCGCTGATGGCGGTTTTCGGTTTGTGTCATCGTAATGGCGTGGTCGGTGTTCAGACGGTGTGTGCGGGCGGATTTTTGCCGCTTTCATGCCTGGCGGATTTTTTTACGCCGGGTATCGTAACGGGGCTTAAAGATATTATTTATTATTATAATTACATAAAATAATAAATACAATAAAACAATGTACAAAAAATTGTTATAAATATTTTTCATGCATTATACAAATATATTTCTGTTAAAAACTTGTTTTAAGTTAAAAACATTGTAAAAATAATTAATATTAATATTTTTAATATTAATATTAATTTAAAAATGTAAAATATATGTAAGAAAAATAGAAAAATGTTAAACATTTATATCATATGTAAACAATTTGCACTTTCTATGTATAAATATATACAATACCTATTACTGTATTAAATATAATTTAAAACACAAAATTCTACTGTTTTGTTAATAATTAATATGTACTTAAACAAAATGTAAAAAATATAGGAAATGAACATAACATATTTTCTGAAATATATGCACTAATATGTTTCTATTGAATTATAATGTAATAAAATATTTTACTGTATTATCCTACTCATATTAATAAACAATAAAAAAATATAACTACAATAAAAATGGTGTGTTTTCTATTTATGTTGATTTTACTTATTTTATCTATATTTTACATATGTTAATGCAATTTTTTTTACAAATATTATATTAAATAAATACTGTCAATTTATTAATTAACATTACCCATTGTTTTAATGCAAAATTATCTTATATATTTTTCTAATACTAAATTTTAATATATTAATAAAAATATTACATACAAATAGAATATTATTTATTATCCTACACTATAATTAATTAATAAACTATTACAACTCCAATATATAATAATTAAATACAGTTACTGTACACTAACATATTTTTATATACTATTCCTACCACAATATAAATTAATTTCAGCAAATGCTGCACAGTGAACATAATTCATTTACTATAACAACTCCAATACACATTAAATAAAGTAAATGTTGAACACTAAAAATTTAATATTTTTATATTCCCAACTCAATATAAATTAATTAAGGTAAGTGCTGGACACTAACATAAATAATTTACTATTCCCACTCCACTGTATATTAAATTAGAGTACATGCTGGACACTAAACATAAATAATGTACTATTCCCACTCCAGTCTATATTAAATTAGAGTAGGTGCTGGACACTAAACATAAATAATTTACTATTCCCACTCCAGTCTATATTAAATTAGAGTAGATGCTGGACAGTAAACATAAATAATTAACTATTCACACTGCAATATAAATTTAAATAAACTATATACAATAACTAAACATTACCAATTACATCCCACAAAAAATATTTTTCATAACTCCCAAACATTATACCTTATAAACCCCAAAACACACTACTAAAAATAATTTTCAAATTTATAATTCTATAAATCTATTTATTTTTCAATAAAATCTAAGGGGCCCATTAGGATGGCGGGCGGAAGCACCACCGCCGTGCTGGCGGATGCAAAAAGCACCAGTTACCGTCCGCCCGCCACAGCACACACGCCCGCCCAATTAGGATGTGAAAAGTCAGCCAAACACCGCCCGTAAGCCAGCTACGCCGTCCGCCATCAAAGTGCGCCCGTTCACGGAGCGGCGCGGCCTAATGGAGACACACCGCCCGACGAAATCACGTACCGCCTGGCGTACAAATTACGATGCCAGCAACCAAACAGTTCCCCCGGCTAAGAGACACCGCACGTGAAAGCAAGGCGGAAAACCGACCGCACGAGTACGGATAGCAAAGAGGTGGACCCCCGAGCATGAATGCAGCACTGCAGGCCCTCCCCATGCTCTACCTGATGCAGCACCCAGGAGTCAACGCACCGCGGCGATGCAGGTAGGCAGACACACAACAAGGGCACGCAAACACCGCACACAGTGCAAGGGCGGGAAAACTGTATATGGCCCCCCCCGACACCCCTGCATGGACACGACACAACCACCACTGCACCCACACATGCGCACAACGCAGAGGCCAACGGCAGCGCAATGCATGTGCCGCACACAAACAACACAGGGTCACAACCAAACATCACACACACCAGCACCACCCAGAACGCACATGTCACATGACAGCCCTGCCACAGTCATGTCCCCAACCAGCAATTCACTGTTGCCAACCTGACGTCACACAATTGACCCGAACATGTCAGTGACGTCACGCCAAATTAGGACACACCCCTGTGTGCAAAACACGGCGAAGCACACAGCGGCGGCAACATCACCCAGCAGAATATGGACCCCGTCGGAAAAGGCACGCCAGTACCACACAGAAACACCAATGCCACCCTGCACCCAATAACAAGACATGCAATATGTAACATCAAAGATACCGGGGACAGACAACAGGTGGTACCAATTATAACACAAGGCCCAACGTATAGCGGAAACGCAGCCTGCCGCCCACACACGGGAGAGGAGACAGCACTGAATGACCTTCCATTCCCACTCTGAAACCACATCCTGACTAAACAAGCCGGAGACAACAGTCATTGCACCAAAAAAGCCCAACACAGGCATGCAGAGGGAAGCGGCCACAGGGCAGATAGCGCATAACACCAAAGAACATTCAGAACGGAAAAAAGAAATGATAACACTCCCCCATGTGGTTCACATGCAAGTTACCTGGAAGGAGTCAGACACCACTGACCTTGACCATTCAGAGAAGCATGTGGGATGAGGGCCCGTGTCCTCCGCACAAGCCAACATAACACAAGTCCTGCCTCCCTACAACCATTACAGAATTCCCAGCAACGTCGGAGGTTGCACCCTGCAGACTGCACAGACAGCCGGAGCACGCCACCACAGCGCCCTGCAGCAAAATGGCACTTGCACCACACCTACCCAACTACGCCGGACAGATTAAGCTGTACAAACATAACCTGATACAGATATTGGGATGTGACAATCTGGCCTTGCTGAACGTAAGTTACCGACTAACTTACCGCATCGCATTGTTCAGCTGTGTCATCCCCGTCTTCTACTGTCGGAGGTGTACCTTCTACTATCCTGTGGATTTATGTCTCTCCAACCCGGCATGTCCAAGGGCGGACCTGCTACAACTATTCAACCCCTCGACGTCCACAACAGGGTCTGTTCAGCCTATGGGGGCATGGCGTATGTGGCTACTATCGGACCCACACTGCAATGGGACCACTGTGCCTCCACACGACGGATAATGGATCACAGTTACATCGAATGTCATCCAACATGTCCCATCATGCTCCTACAAGGGACAACTCATGACCAACACCTTGACAGCCACCATCCGCTACATTGGATGGCATCCATGTTCACCACCAATGCCATGGAAGCCCTGCTGGAAGGTACTGCATACCTGACAACCTGTCAATTCGTCGGGCCCCGCCGCCATACCCCCAATTGAACAATGATGTCCCACACCGTACCCATGCATGGCCTCCGCACGGACTGGGCAGTTACCAGTACAACAACTATACCATACAACCTGCAACTGACACCACACCATCAACTACACTGCAATGACATCGGATATATTCGGGACATGCACTCTGTTCCTCATCACATCCAGTAACTCTGCATGAACAGGGGGAGGCAGAGGCATGGGATTTGTGTATGGCAACCACATGGACAGAACTGCACGTACAACCATGCCATAATATGCATCCTGCGCCCATGAACATATGCACCGGTCAGTGGACAGTAATCGTCCGGCTGTAGTATGTGAGAGCTGTCACCACACCTCCCCCTGAACTTCCGTGCCAGGACCTTTGCATGGACAACAAGTGCATCCACCAACAACATGACCCCAGCGACTGTGACATGTCCAGTAGCCACCACATCGCAACAACAAGTGGGACGCCGTTGCATGCACGTAAGCCCATGCCCTGATGTCCCCTCCACGCACGTGTGTATGAGTAACCATAGCAGCAAACCTGTAACATGGAACTGAGATGCACTGTGCCCATGATGACAAGCGGACTGGTAGGCTAAATGTATACTGTCTGTGTCAGTCAGCAGCACCTCAGTAAGTAGCAAATGTACATTAGCACAGCAACGGCTAAGCAGTCGTAACTCTGAAACCCACATCCCACAGTCAACAACTAATCACATCTACCCCTACACCCTATGCCATGTGTAATCATGCTGAGTATATCCTCCACATGCATTTTGCTGCCAGTAGTGTCCACTATACTGCATCACAGAGGACATAAGTACCAATACATGTCTAGAAGCAAAAATGTGTCTCTGCTGATTCATTTCACAGAGTACGAATGAGAGAGGATGAGAGTGTGAGAAGTACACGGCAGTTGTGAGATGACCATGTAGTCCACTGTCATTGGATGTCAATGCAAATGAGTAGCACAATTGTGGAAGACACACATGTGTCATGTGAAGCGGGAGTCACGCATGGCTCAGGTGGGTGGGTGTGACGGGTAGGTGCGCACATGCAATGTTGAAACAAGCTGTGTTGGGAGGATACAGGAACAGTACATTGGCGCTCTCCTGGGAATTTGTAAAGACCACCTGTCTGGGGATGAATGTGAACTCGTGTGTGCACAACAGGCGGGCACACGATCAATGCTGCATCAAGTGTAGACGTCAGCCCACCCTCCGTGGACATGCTGGATACTGCTGTGCGTCCGCAAGGCTCTTGCCAAGGCACTCACATCCCCTGTCGACCAGGTGTATCCACAACATTGTCCACCTGCACAGGCAATCCAGGGCACGGGATGGCAGTGGAGCATGGTGGGTGAGAGGTCATGGTGCGCTCCTCCTGGTCACATCACGCAGGCAACACATCCTCAATGTGCAGCATGGCACAAGTCAAATATGGAAGTAGTGGGGGACGCACACATCACGAGCAGTAGTGACGTCACAGAAGGTGGCTTGCACCATCTCACTCATTGCCTAGATCTCCACACATGTTACATGCCATTGCAACAGAGAAGCCAGCGCGTGCACAAGCAGCTCCGAGCTCGCCCCAGAGAGGCCAAAGAGTGAATGTGTGGGTCCATGAGCTCCAGTTGGACGCAGCCTGGGTCGCTAGGGCAGCTACAGCCTCTGTGTGTTGCAGGTGGTGTATCCGGACTGCGGGGCCTGGCATGCATTGTCAATGTTGCCCGGGTCTCGAGTCGGGGCACCACGCAGGTGGACGGCGTCCCGCCACATATCATACCGTGAGACAGACCACTTGTTCAATTGGACCCACACATACACTCCTTGGCCTCTCTGGGGCAAGCTTGGAGCTGCTTGTGCATGCGCTAGCTTCTCATGTGCAAATGCATATTGGTGTGAGCGAGGGGAGGCCATAAGGACAGTGTAAAAGATAACTGTTTGACTTTCAGTCAGTTTAAGGAATGCCCCTGATGTGGTCAGAAAAAGACGTGTCTCGTGTGTATTGCAACTAGTAGATAAGCCGATGACCTTCCCATGTCTTGCATGTAGCCCGCACCTAGCCCGCACACTCGACACATCAAAATGAGTACCAGCACCACATCCTTCCCATTCAAAGCACTGACTGGGGGTGACAACCATTGGACAGTCTTGTGTAGTCCACCCACGCGTACATGTGGGCCCTCCATGATCCATGTCACCTGCGGCAAAGTCACGTCATGGACAATGACGGTAGTGAGCAGAGCTGTCTGCCCCACGCACAGATGGTGCATCAGCTCAACAGACCCAGCACGGAGGGCAGCAGGGGTCACATGTGCAGGGGCAGCTGTGCCTGTTGTGAAGGCACATGCATATAGACAGCACATCGTCCAATGTGTAGTCTGCCCACATCTACAGTCCATTGTCAGGTGGACCTAGCAAAAGATCACAAGACAACACATCTGTGTGGGTGTACCCACTGTGACCAACACTGCGCAACAATCAACGTACCCGCCCTGTGCATGGCCCACCACGCAACGGAGGTCACATTCAGTGCCACTATCTCACACACGCATCCCTGTCACGAGGCATGGTGTGTCCAATAGACAGGACTGAGTGAGCGCCCATCCGGAGGGTCCTGAACAGGAGACACATGTAACCCACTAGGCAGTCTGTGTTGTCACCTACTGGCATTGTGCAGTCAATGTGCAGGCCAGGCCTGCTGGGACTGAGAAGAGCAGCATGGCCCCAGCCTGACATTCACACGACCAACAAGTGCACTGAGACCTGCATTGCCAATTGGCTGGGTCACTGGATGTCTGACATGAAGTTGCCATGTACCACCACTCGGGAGGGACAGACAGGTCAAAGCGCCCGAGAGCACACATACCCATGCCACCTGCAGTCAGCATGGTGAGCAGTGGATGTTTGAACACCACAGGCTCTGACTCATAGTGCTGCGGATCAACGACATGTGTGTCACCCACATGCACCCACACACACACTGCAGCTGTGTCCCACACACAAATTTAGCAAGGAATAGCCATGTGCAGTGTGCGTGGAGCTCGGAATCCAGGGTCTCCAGCTCCTCGCTGGTGAGTGGACCTGGACATGTCCTCAGCGTCATCGACGTGTAGGTGGAGAGGTGGCAGCAGCATGTGTTCTCGAGGGGTGCCAGGCTGCAGTTCCAGGTAGATGTGGTAATGCCTGTCCCACTCACACACACATATAACCCCTGGGTCAGTTACAGTGGGTCCAAACTGCTGCAATCCGTGTACCATGTCTGGCAGCTTCAATTGCAGACGTTGGCCTGCTCCCAGCTGGCCCGGGACGCTTACCTCCATAGTGGAACACGCAGGGTGCAACCGCGAGGGACATTGGAGTTGGCCGTAAGGGCCTGGACCATGGCGGGTACAGTCCGCTGATGCCATGTGCACCACACAGTATGATGTGCGCACTGCATCTGCAGGTGTGGCCATGATTTGTGTGTGGGTGCAGGTGCACAATGGACGGGGCCACAACATGCTGTGTGCATATGCAGGAACGGCCAGTGGCCAGCCTCCACATGTCTGTTGGCACATCATCATGTACACATTGGCATGGGTGCATGGGATATGCATATGCACACACATGCCATCTTTCACTATGTACATCTGCCACTTGGCACGTGCAATGTTACGTGTCACTTGTGATGTGTATTTGCAAGCACACAGCCGTGTTGGCATGGGGCTGTCAATGTGTACACCTGTCAATGTTTCTGGAGGTGTGATCCCTACAGTGCTGTACATAGGGTGCAGTGGTGACACCAATGACTGTCTCATATCCCCTCGTGCCACAGGTCCCACTTGTTTTGGCCGCTCAGCCTGTGTCCATAGTGTTGTTGGTGTGTGCCATACTCACCCAGCCTCGGAAGCAGTGTGATGCACAGCAGCAAGTCATGTTGCCGCGGTGTTGCCGCTTGCCGAATATGCAGTCTGTTACCATCAGCATGCCTTACAAGTCATTGAGGCCTAGATCCCCATGTGCATGCTCATAGCAATGGGGTGTGTCACTGCCCATTGCTATTGGTAGGGGACCTGTGTAAGTGTATTGTGGCTGTGCTGTCCCTACTTGTCAGCTGTTCTGTGATTCAAGTGCTTGCTCAGTCATTTTTGTTTTGTGTATGTGAATATGCCATGTGGCGTCTTGCTTTGACATGTGTCCACTTCCATCCTTCCTAGGCGGAGACCAAACATTCATCGCCCCTACCAATTGCTGTCAGACATGGAGGATGTAGAGGTCATCCGTAAATATCGTCTGGACCGACCCACCCTGCATCGTCTATGTGCCATGTTGGAACCCCACCTCCGTCCTCGCAGGGTGTATCCAACAGCATTCACCCCCACGTCTAAGGTGATGGCTGCACTGCATTTCTTCGCCACTGGGTCATTCCCACACACAGTGGGCAGTGGAGGTGGGATGTCCCAGCCCATGTTCAGCATGGTGCTGAGGGATGTACTGTCAGCTATGATTCTGTACAGGAACAGATACGTCCGGTTCCCCAGGGCTCGTGAATTGGCGGCAGTGAAGGGTGCTTTCTATGCCCTTGGACGGATCCCCCACGTCGTTGGTGCTATAGATTGCACCCATGTTGGCCTTGTTCCACCACAGGCCACTGAGCAGCTCTACCGCAACCGGAAGCACACGCACTCCCTGAATGTGCAAGTGGTGTGCCTTGCGGACATGGTGATTTCCACGTGTGTGCCAAGTTCCCAGGATCGGCACATGACGCGCACATCATGTGCAACAGCATCCTACCACGACTGATGGCCAATCTGCAACCGGACCGTGGCTGGATTGTCGGTGAGTATGTGGAGTAGTGTAGCGTGCTGGCTGTGCGATGCTGTCTTGTGTCCAGTTGGAATTGCAACGGTTCTCTGTGTCCCTCACACCCAGGTGACTCTGCTTACCCGAATGGGCCCTGGCTGCTCAGCCCATTTTGACGTCCTGGGGGCCCAGCTGATGTCCGCTACAATGAGGCACATGGGAGGACCAGACGTGTGGTTGAGCGGACCTTTGGCCTCCTCAAATCCAGGTTCAGATGCCTGGACCGCACCGGGGTGCACTGGCGTACTCCCCACAGAAGGTGTGCCAGATCATAGTGGCTTGCTGCATGCTGCACAATCTGGCTATTCGCAAGCAGATCCCCCTAATTGTGGATGACGGAGATCAGCCAGGGCCCCAGCCTGCAGACCAGGACAGCTCGAGTGAAGAGGACAGTGGAGAGGATGAAGCTGTGAATGTGCGTCAGCAGCTCATCGCCCGCTACTTCACTTGACGGTGAGTGTCCATGTACGACGGCTGATGTAGCTGTAGTTGTGCAGGTGTATGTGTGCTCAGTCACGGGGGCCTTTTGTTCACTGAGTGCTGTGTGTCAATGGTCCATGTCCAGGTTGGTATGCCACTGGCAGCGGCTGTAGCAGTGTGCCCTGTTGCTCTGTGTGATGTGTGTACATTGCTTGTAGTTGGTGACAAGTACTGTGTAATGAGTGTGTGGCACACTCGTTGAATGTACTCTTGTCCTGTTTTTCACCCCTAGGTCCCTACAGCCTCTCCTGTCCCATCGACATACCACACAGCAGATGCATTTCTGCTCATGGTGGTGATTGCACATCGTTGAATAAACCCAGGACACATGAAGCAGATTGTGATCAAGGTGTATTTATTTACAGCGGTGACATGTGATTGTGTGCAAGGTGATGACAAACGTGGTGCATGCTGTGACTATTAGTTGATGGTCATGGCTGCGTGATGGTCAGGGTGTACCCATGAAGTTCCATGTCCACAGTCCAACAGTCCAACAGACACATGCCATTCACATGGCAGTGTGGGGTAGGATCGTAGTACAAGTCAATGCAGTAGGTGGTCAAGGTGGCTGGCTGACTCACTGGCGTTTGGTGCGTGCGAAGTCCTCTCTGGACACCTGTTTCCTCTTCGGACGGCCCCTTCCACGTTTGGTAGGGGGGTGTGTTGATGTGCCGCTGGTGGTGGCTGAGGAGTGCTCACTCGTCTGTGGACGCAGGGGAACACGATGCTGCACGACCCTGCGCCACAGCAGGTGGTGGCGGAGGTGGTGTTGCTGGCCTTGCTTGTGCCCTCACCACCACCACCAGCTGGCCCATTAGGTCCACAAGTTGGTCCATATGTGTCACGAATTGTCCCATATGGGCGTCCATGGACCTCAACACCCCAAGGACCTCCCGCGTGTCGGTAGCCGACCTGGCCCATTGTCCTTGGGCCTCTTCATAGGCCCCAAGGACTCTGGCGATTTGCGGCAGGGCATGGCTCCCAGGCACAGATGGCGTTGGCCTGGCCCTGCTCCTCCTACCAGTACTGCTGCCACCGACCTGCCCACTAGCCACATTGCTCACCACGGTCCTCGCTCTGGCTCCCAGGGTGGAGCCCGACGGCCGTGCCACCGCTTGCGCAGGGGCTGTGGCCAGGGATGGCATGGTGGTGGTGCTTGCGGTGGTGGTGGTGCTGGCGGTGGTGGTGGTTGCGGCGGTGGTGGTGGCCGCAACGACCGTGGCAGCAGGGGTCTGTGACTGCTCAGCAGCCCTGGGAGATGGGTTGGTGGGCAGGAGGGGCCCTGGGGAGCGGTTGTGCCCTGCCACTCCAGATGGGCCTGCTGGGTGGTCCGTGTCCGGAGAGGTGTCCAGCTCCTCTACATCCGTGAGTCCGGGTCGGGGGCTTGCGGACTGGCTGTGCTGGCTGCTGTCACCCTCTCCAGCATCCAGCAGTTTGGCACCTGTGGGGAGAATGAGATGGGTCATTGTGTTGCACCTAGCAAAGTATGTATTGGTTGTCTGACATTCACAGTTCGTGCACTGTCGTGCACAGGTTTCCCAGTGGCGTGTGTGTGGATGTACGATGTGTGTATGCGTGGGCTAGGCAACGGAACTGTGTGATGTGGACATGTGGCATGGGACGGATTAGCAATGCCGATGGGTGTGTGTTGCTATGCTCCTACATTTTGTGGCTCGGGTGTATGCGTGCTCCAGGACCATCGACGATGTTGGGTTGAACGATGGTTTAGGGGAAGGATGGAACGCTTAGGTACGCTGATGCAAAAGGGGTACAGCCCCTAAACGCTCTTGGGTTGAAATATGCTTTTGGGGTACATACTGTGGGTAATGGGTGCAGAACGTGACATGTGTTCTGGCAACATGACAGTGCATAGACAAAGGTGTGTGTCTGTCTCACTTGCCCGGAATATCTGCTGACTGTTATCATTCATGGACATCACATTGGTAGCATTGTTGTGAGTTCGTGCTTGTTGTGTGCCACCACGACGTATTGCAGATGGGCCAAATCCTTTGTGTGCGTGCTGCCCTGGTACATGTGCATCAGTGCTGTGCTCTTGGGGTGTTGACTATGATTATGTGTGTTGTTACTCGCAGTGTGACGTGCGCTTCAGTCACTGCAGGCACTTGATTTGTCATGGGCAGGTATCTTTGCATGACTACTGTATGAGGGCCAGCTGTTCGGATGACATACCTTTCATGACACTGTGGCTGAGAGATGAGATGGATGATATGTTGAATGTGCATTGTGTGCCTGTGTGTTTCATGGGTCCAGTTGTCTTTGTGTGCAATATTGTGGTTCCAAGCTGTTACTTCTAGTACGGTCTGTCTTACGTGGGCGTTGTTGTACGATGTGTGGGTGACAGGCAGTGAGGACTACATGGACAGGACTTCGATGGTGTTGCTGATGTGTGTGATGGGTGGCACAGTGCCTGCCGTGTGGGTCTGTGCTCCAGTGGGACTTGTGCATGCAGACGTGGCTCCTTAGGTGTTGCTGTATCTGTGATGGGTCATGTGGGGTTTGACTCTGTTGAACATGTCCGTGTGCACATTGGTCTCATGATTGTGACTGGGAGCAGTGCTGCGTGTTCCTCTGCTACGTGACATGTCCCATGTGTCAGTCGTAGTACAGTCCTCATGCCTACAGACGCCCCGCCCTGTACATTTTCCCACCTACAGGTTGTTTCTGAGTGCGCAATGCAATGGATGCCACATGGTACTGGGAGGGAGGGTGCTCCACCTTGCTGGTCTGTGGGAGTGGGAGCCTGGTGGGTGTTTTACTTCAGCTGTCCCCCTCCGACCCACTGTCTTTGTGTTCCGGCTACTTACCTGTTACTTGTCGGTCAGTGCAGCTATGGTGGACATATGGATGTGGGGTGTGCTCCACCTTGCTGGTCTGTGGTAGTGGGGGCCTGGTGGGTGTTTTACTTCAGCTGTCCCCCCTCCGACCCACTGTCTTTGTGTTCCGGCTACTTACCTGTTACTTGTCGGTCAGTGCAGCTATGGCGGACACATGGATGTGTGGTGTGCTCCACCTTGCTGGTCTGTGGTAGTGGGGGCCTGGTGAGTGTTTTACTTCAGCTGTCCCCCCTCCGAACCACTGTCTTTGTGTTCCAGCTACTTACCTGTTACTTGTCGGTCAGTGCAGCTATGGCGGACACATGGATGTGGGGTGTGCTCCACCTTGCTGGTCTGTGGTAGTGGGGGCCTGGTGGGTGTTTTCACTTCAGCTGTCCCCCTCCGAACCACTGTCTTTGTGTTCCGGCTACTTACCTGTTACTTGTCGGTCAGTGCAGCTATGGCGGACACATGGATGTGGGGTGTGCTCCACCTTGCTGGTCTGTGGTAGTGGGGGCCTGGTGGGTGTTTTACTTCAGCTGTCCCCCCTCCGAACCACTGTCTTTGTGTTCCGGCTACTTACCTGTTACTTGTCGGTCAGTGCAGCTATGGCGGACACATGGATGTGGGTGTGGGGAGTGCTCATTCTGGCGCATCTGGAGTACAAGGGGACCTGGTGGAAGTTGCGGTGCTGGCTGACTGTACACATGCCCCCATGGTTTTGTTAGTTGGTAGCTTTGGGCTGAGTGTGTGTGAGTGTCTGTTGCATGTGTGGGTGATGTGCTTGTGTATTGTGTACTGGACATGGGGGTGTTTGTCCCTAGGAGCTATGGCATGGTGGTAGTGCATGTGATTACATAGCGGTGTGCTGGTATACGTTTGTTTGTACTTACCAGCCTCCACTCCCCTGGTAATCCGGTGAGGATCTCCGGATGTATGATGACTCGCACCTTCTCCTCCCACGCCTTGAAGGTCTTGAATAGCGCGGTATTCCCTCCGCCAGTCCTGGCAGCCAGCTCTCGATTTTTGCTCTCCTTCTTCTTGACCACGCTTTTGAGGTCGTTCCACCTTTGTTAATTTCTCCTCTGTTGCGTGGAACGTTCCCGACTGCATTGACCTGGTCTACGATCCTGCTCCACAACCGGTTTCTGGTGGATAGTGGTGTCTGTTGGACCTGGTTGCCATAGATTTGTGGGTGCACCTTGACGATCTCGTCGACCATGACCGTCAGCTCGGTGGAAGTGAACTTGGGCATTCTGTGTGATGCCATGGTGTGTGTTTTGGTGTTTGTGGTGCTGGTGCGGTGTGTGGTGTGTGATGTGCAGGGGGTTTGTGGGTCAGGTGTTTGGTGGTGGTGGTGGTGATGGGTGTGATAGGTGCGTGTCTGTGGTGTGCTGCTGTCCTTTCTGTCTCGCTGTGTTGTGTGCTTTCGTCCTCAGTTTGTAATGTTGCAGGGGGTTGTGGTCTGTGAAGGGGCTGGTTTTGTACTTACCTATGTGGGTGTGTCATGATGGTCTGTTGTTTTCAGGTGTGTTGTGGCTGGTGTTCTGGGATTTGTAGTTGATTTTTTTGTCCAGGGGGATGTGTTTCCGGGATGTGTACTGTGTTTGGGTATTTGTGCGTGGGTTGCTGTGTGGACTTGTTGGCCATGTTGTGTGTGTTTGTTTTTGTCAGCGGATGATTTCTGTGCATGGACGTGGCCGCCAGAGCTTCCGCCGTGTCCATTTTCGTCACTGTTGTTTTGCGCTGGCGGGCGGTGTATTTGTGGATTTTCCGCGCTCATGCTCAGTACGATCCTAATTTCACGGGCGGTGTCTCGGTCGTCAGGGCGGGCGGTTTTGGGTTGTCGTGCGTCTTTCCGTCCGTGGCGGGCGGATGGACTTAGACTCGGACATGGGCGGGCGGTATTTTCTGTTTATTTTCCGCCTCCGGCGGTTTTCGGTTCGCGGCATCGTAATTGCTCGGTCGGTATTCAGACGGTGTAGGCGGGCGGATTTTTACCACTAAGGTTGATGGCGGATTTTTTACCGCCCGACATCGTAATGGACACCTAAAATTTTCATATTTTTTAATAAGATTTAATTATAAATATATAATTTGTAATACACTCACCACCCTTATCCCCTAAAAACCCAACAACTCACTCATAAACATATTTATCAAATTTATATTTCAATATTTTATTTTCTTTTAAAAAATAATTCGAAATGTATTCTAAACTTTGATAATATTTAATTTAAAATATATATTTTTAAAATACTACCCAACATTATCCCATTTAACAAAACAAACCACTGCTCCAAAATATAATTTCAATTTTAAATTTCCATATATTTATAAATTTTTACATTTTTTTATAAATCTTTAAATATATTATTAATATTTAGTTTTAATTATATATTTTGAACACACTCCCCACCATCATCACCTATAAACCCAACATCCCACTCCTAAAAATAAAATTTAATTTACATTTAAAAAATGTTTTATTTTTTAATTATTTATAAATTTATTAAAAATGGTCATTATATAAATTTAAAAATATTAATTTATGTTAAAACTACCCACCCTTATACCCTATAAAATGAAAAATTCACTACTAAAAATAAATTTCTATTGAAAATTTAAATATTACTTTTTGTTTTAATAAATACATTCTCAATTATTATTATTTTTTTAAAAATATTTAATATAAAATATATATTTATAAAATACTCCCCAACCTTATCCCCTACAAACCCAACATCCCACTGCTAAAATGAATTATCAAATTTAAATTTAAATATAAATTTTCTATTTTTTATAAATACATTATAAATTTGAAAAAATGTAGATAATATTTCATTTAAAAAAAATATTTTTAAAACACTCCCCACCCTTATCCCCTATAAACCCAACATCCCGCTCCTAAAATTATTTATCAAATTTAAATTTAAATATACATTTCCTATTTTTTATAAATAAATTATAAATTTGTAAAAAATGTACATAATATTTATTTTTAAATAAATATTTTTAAAACACTCCCCACCCTTATCCCCTATAAACCCAACATCCCGCTCCTAAAATTATATATACAATTTAAATTTAAATATAAATTTCCTATTTTTTATAAATAAATTATAAATTTGTAAAAAAATGTACATAATATTTATTTTTAAAGAAATATTTTTAAAACACTCCCACCCTTATCCCCTATAAACCCAACATCCCGCTCCTAAAATTATATATAACATTTCCTTTACATTTTAAATTATTTAAAATATATAAAAATATTTTTTTAATTCATTACAAATAACATATTAAAACACTTATATACAAAATATTACAAAACATACAGAAATTTACACAATACTACACTTAATCGATATTTTAATACAACGATATTATGACATTCGATATATTATACTTCGATATTTTACTACACATTCCAATATCGACATTTTTGATGTCGACATACTAAACATCGATATTTTATACCATAGATATTTCACTATCGATATTTTGGTATGTCGACATTAAAATTTCGATATTTTGACTGCTCACCGTCACATAAGAGGTAGTGATGGTGGCAGTGCCTTGGTGTTTCTCTGAAGTTGATAGCGATTGATCTTGTTTCAGAAGTGTTATAATAGACATCCAGTTTTTAATTCTCACAAAGATATTGTCAAATTGCACTAGGTTTTGATCCGATGATGAATAAGAGTGATCCCATTGTTGTATAAGGAGATGGAGAGGTCACCTTTGAAGGTTGGAGAGGGAATAATGGCTAGTCTAAAGCCACAATGAGTTTTCTTTATAGATTTGGCACTAAGCATGGATGTAAAGGCTTTCCTCCATTGTGCTCTTCTGTTCGTAAAAAAAGATTAGGTCATTAACGACAATGCCATTAGATGCGCTTATGTAGGTAGCAGATATAAGTGTTTCCGAGTGCCTCTTGAGAAGGTTATGTTTGAAGTTCTGCGAGGCATTTTTTGAAAGGTTAGGAGAGTAAATAATCTTAAAGGTATTGAGACCCACCGGAGTGAGAAAGACTTCGAAAGGGCTGGTGATTTTTAGTACCATGGTGAGTGGGAGACCAAGGAGTGAGTTAGAACAGTGTATGGTAAGTGTGGTGGTTAAGTGGGCTTATAAATTTAAGGGATAGCATACATCCACTTCCACTGTAGAATTTAAATTGATGAATTTTGAACAGAATAATCCTAACCTAAATAGAGATAAGAGCTCCGTGAGCGAGATAGAGGGTGTATAAAGCTCTGGGTAGGACTAGCTTGTGTATAGTAGAGACATCCTTCTAAGATGGCCGCTCCCCGGTGCAGCTGGATATGAGTCCTACTTTGCTTTCATTCTGGACGAAAATGTTCATAGACCTCCTTTGATTTCAATTACTCACTTGGGCTGGAGTCCTACCTTACTTTCAGTGGAATTTAGCAAGGTCAGAATGCTCATTTGTCTTCTAACTGCTTTCTTGGGTCACAATAGATTTAGATCACTAAGGGCAGCTTGGTTCCCCTGATTGTGTACATTATAAGGAATAGATAATGAACCAGCACATCAAATGTGACAGGGCATATATGCTCCTCGTGCCGATCCAGAGGAACTCGTACTCACACAAGGGGGATTAAGTGGGCTTTATCAGATTGCTATGGGGCTTTATATGAGGCCACCCACACTAAACTTATAAAGTATTGAGAATTACAGAAGGCACATGCTGTTAAATAGCTTTGATGGGGAACAAGTGCCTGCACAGGAGGTTTCCTTCACAGAACAGGAGGTCGAATGGCTTTTTAACAATTGGGAAAACCCTGGAAATGAATGGTCTCATACCTGGGTTTTACCTCACCTATAAAGCAAAAAAAACTTGGGTATTATAAATAATTACATTAGTTGTATATTAATTAAAAAATAATATAGATCTAAAATATATTATATTTATTTAAAATATATTAAAGATGATTTGCACTTGTTCCCTGGGACGGGATTTATGAGAAACAGGGGTTTTGGGTGGGGGAGTTTTTAATACTCAGGTATTAATGATAATACTTGCAAATTAATTGATATTTAGTTATAGTGATATAATTTTTTTATTTTTTTATAAATTAATAAAAATGCTTAGGCACCTATCCTCTGGGATGGGATGCATGGGAAACAAGTGTTTTGGGTGGTATCAATTGTAATACTTGAAAATTAATTAATATGTATTTATAGTGATAGAAAATTGTAATAATTTTGTATAAATTATTAAAAATAGGTTAGGCACGTATCCTCTGGGACGGGGTGCGTAAGAAACAGGGGTTTTGGGTGGGGAGTATATTAATACTCAGGTATTTTTTTAAATATTTGATCATTAATAGATAGTTAGTTTTACTGTTAGATAATTTTACAAATAATGTATATTTAAATTAATAAAAAAGGCTTTTGCACCTATCCTCTGTGATGGGATGCATGGGAAACAGGGGTTTTGGGTGTGGGAGTGTATTAATACTCAGGTATTTATTTCAATACTTGAGAATAATAGATATTTTGTTTTACAGTTAGATAATTTTAAAAATAATTTATATTTAAATTAATAAAAAGGCATTTGCACTTATCCTCTGGGACGGGATGCATGTGAACAGGGTTTTCGGGCGGGGAGTGTATTAATACTCAGGTATTATGTTTAATGCTTGAGAATTAATTGCTATTTATTTTTAGTAATAGAATATTTTAAAATACATTTTATTTTAAATTATTAAAAAGGCTTTGGCACCTATCCTCTGGGATGGGATGCATGGGAAACTGGGGTTTTGGGTGGGGGAGTGTATTCATACTCAGGTATTAATTTTAATACTTGAGAATTAATTGATATTTAGATTTACTGATAATTATGAAAATATTTTTTACTAAAATTATTACAAAAGGCTTTTGCACCTATCCTCTGAGATGGAATGCATGGGAAACAGGGGTTTTAGGTGGGGGAGTGTATTAATACTGAGCTATTATTTTTAATATTTGAGTATTATTTATCACTTAATGTATAAGGGGCCCATTACGATGGCGGGCGGAAGCACAACCGCCGTGCTGGCGGATGCAAAAACCACCAGTTACCGCCCGCATGCCGCAGCCCACACGCCCGCCAAATTACGATGCGAAAAGCAGGCCAAACACCGCCGGCAAGCCAGCAACACCGTCCGCCATCAAAGTGCGCCCGCACACGTAGCGGCGCAGCACAACTGACACACACCGTCCGACGAAACACGTCCCGCCCGGCGCATAAATTACGATGCCGCAAACAAACGGCTCCCACGGCAAAGAGACACCGCACGTGAAAGAGAGGCGGAAACACGGACGCAGAGCACGGACAACGAAGAAGCGGCACCCCGGGCATGAATCCAGCACTGCAGGCCCTTCCCATGCTTCTGCTGATGCACCACCAAGGACGCAACGTACCGCGGAGACGCAGGTAGGCACACACACAACAAGTGCACGCAAACAGCGCACACAGTGCAAGGGCGGAAAAAGCGGACAACCCCCCACCAGCGCGTGCACACTACACATCCACCATTGCATCCACATATGACACACAGGCCAAATCCTAACATCGCAGAACACATGTGTACACACCACCTGGGACTAGGAACCAACCACCCCGTCACGGCCCCAAAGCGCCGATGACGCCGCCACACATGCGCACAACGCAGAGGCCAACCGCAGCGCCATGCATGCGTCGCACACAGAGACAGGGACACAACCAAGCAGCACACACATCAGCCCCACCCCGAACGCACATGACACGTGACAGGCCGGCCACAGACATGTCCCCAACGCCCAATTCACGGACAACACCCAACGCCACACAACCGACGCACACATGTCAGTGAAGTCACGCAACAGCAGGACACACCCCAGTGTAACAAACATGGCGAAGCACACAGCGGCGGCAACACCAACTAGGAGAAGCAGGGCCCCTTCGGGAAGAGGAACGCCAGTACCACACTGAAAAACCCATACCACCCTGCACATATGAACAAGACACATGAAACGGAACACCAAAGAGCCCGGTGACCGACAACAGGTGGCCCAAGAATTACATCCACACACAAGGCCCAACGCAGAGCGGGAAGGCAGGCTGCCGCCCACACAAGGGAGAGCAGACAGCACTGAATGACCTTCCATTCCAACACCGAAACCACAGCCCTACGACAGAAGCCGGTGAATACAGCCATTGTCCAAGAATAGACCAACACAGGCTTGCCGAGGAGACCGACCACAGGGCAGATAGCGCATATCACAGAAGCACACAACGGACGGGGAAGAAAGAAGAAAACACTCCCCCATGTCGGCCACATGCAAGTTAATTGGAAGGAGTCACACAGCACTGACCTTGAACTGTCTGAGAAGCATGTGGGAAGAGGGCCCGTGTCCTCCAAACAAGCCAACAGAACACAAGTCCTGTCTCCCCACGACTACACAGAGCTCACAGCAACCCCGGAGTGTGCACATTGCAGACTGCACACACAGCCGGAGCACGCCACCACAACGCACCGCTGCGAAATGGCAACCGCAACACACCTACCCAACTACGCCGAAGAGCTCAAGCTGTACCAAACCAGCACGATACATACATTGGGATGCGATCTCCTGTCCCTGCTGAACGTAAGTTACCGACTGACTTACCGCATCACATTGTTCAGCTGCGTCATGCCCGTCTTCTACTGTCGGAGGTGTCCCTACCAGCATCCCGTCGAGATATGCCTCTCCAACCCGGCATGTCTGAAGGCGGACCTGCTACCACTACTCCTCCCTCTGGACGCACACGACAGGGCCTGCTCTGCCTATGGGGGCATGGCGTATGTGGCCAACATCGCACGCGCACTGAAATGGAACCACTGTGCCTCCACACGACGGATCATCGAGAACAGCTACATCGAATGTCACCCAGCATGCCCCATCATGGTCCTCCAAGGGACAACCTACGAACAACACCTTGACAGCCACCATCCGCTTCATTGGCTGGCAAACATGTACACCACCAATGACATGGAAGCCCTGCTGGGCGGCATCGCATACCTGACAACCTGTAAATACGTCGGACCACAACGCAGGTTCCCCGAGTGACCTATGAAGTCCAACCCCGCACCCATGCTCAGCTTCCGCACGGACTGGCCAGTCACCACCACAACAGCCATACCAAACGACCGGCAACTGTAACCACACCATCAACGACATCGCCATGACATCGGATATGACCGGGACATGCACACTGTTCCCCATCACATCCAGGAACACCGCATGCATCGTGGGAGGCAGTGGCATGGGCTCTGTGCATCGCACCCACATGGACGGAACTGCACGAACAACCAGGACACGACATGGATCCAGCGCACATGGACACACACACCGCTCAGTGGACATGAATAGGTCGCCTGGAGTCTGTGGGTGCTGCACCCCTCCCACCCCCGCCCCGGGAATCCCATACCAGGACCTTTGCATGGACGACAAGTGCATACAACAACAACACGACCCCAGTGACTGTGACATGTCCAGTAACCACCACAGTGCAACAACAAGTGGCACGCCGCTGCATGCACGCAAGCACATGCCCTGATGTCATCTCACATGCACGCGTGCATGAGGAACAACCGCAGCAAACCTGTCACATGGAACTGAGATGGACTGTGCCCATGATGCCGAGCGGTCTGGTAGGCTACATGTATACCGTCTGTGTCAAAGTCCGCAGCTCCGCAGCTATACGTAAATGTACATTAGCACAGCCTTGGCCAAGCAGATGTAACCCCACACCCTATCCCATTTGTAATCATGCTCAGTATATCCTCAATATGTATTCCGCTGCCAGTAGTGTCCACTATACTGCATCACAGAGGACAGAAGACTCAATATAATGTTTGAAACCAGAACTGTCTCCGCTGACTCATTTCACAAGTACGAATGAGAGAGGATGAGAGTATGTGAAGTACACGGCAGTCGTGACATGACCATGTAGTCCACTGGTATTGGATGTCAACGCAAATGAGTAGCACTACTGTGGAAGACACACATGTGTCGTGTGAAGTCGTATGGACGCAGTGCTCAGGTGGGTGGGTGCGACGGGTAGATGCGCACATGCCAAGTTGGAGCACGCCGTGTTGGGAGGGCTCATGAACAGTACACCACCGCTTCCCTGGGCATTGTGAGAGGACACCTGTCGGGGGGAGTGAACACGTGTGTGCACAGCAGCCGGGCACACGTACAAAGCGGTACCAGGCGCACCTCAGCCCACCCTCTGTGGACGAGCTGGATCCTGTTGTGCGCCCGCCATGCCCCTTGACAAGGCACACACAGCCCCAGTCGACCAGGTGTAACCCCAACATAGTCAATCCGCACAGGCGATACAGGGCACGGGATGGCAGTGGAGCATGGTGTGTGAGAGGTCTCCTCGCGCTCCTCCTGGTCATATCACGCAGGCAATAGAACCTCAACGTCCAGCATGGCAAAAAGTCAAATGGAAGTGTAGGGGGACGCACCACAGCACGAGCAGCACTGACGTCACGGGAGGTGGCTCGCACCATCCCATCCATTGCCCATCATACCAACCACGCCACATGCCATTGCGACTAAGTGCAAGCGCGTGCGCCACCACCCCTGAGCCCTCCCCAGAGAGGCCAAAGAGTGAATGTGTGGGCCATCAGCCACAGACGGACGCGGCATGGCCGCAAGGGCAGCCACAGCCACTGGGTGTCGCAGGTGGCGGATCCGGAAGGCGAAGACTGTGATGCATAGTCCATGCAGGCCGGGTCTCCATTTGGGGCACCACGCAGGTGGACGGCGTCCCGCCACACATCATACCCTGAGACAGCCCACTCGTGCAACTGGACCCACACATACACTCCTTGCCCTCTCTGGTGCAAGCTTGGGGCTGCCTGTGCAAGCGCTAGCCTCGCAGGTGAGCATGCATATTGGGGGGCGAGGGGAGGACATGAGGGCTGGGGCGAAGATGACTGTATCACTGTCAGTTAGTACAAGGGATGACCCAGATGTGGAAAGGAAGAGACGTGTCCCGTGTGTACTGCAACTAGTCGCCAATCCAACTACCCCCCATGTCCGGAATGTAAGCCCGCACCTAGGCCCGCCCATCCGCCACATCGAACATACCACCAGCACGACAACCTTCCCATTCGAAACACTGACTGGGGGTGGCGACCAGTGAACAATCATGTGTAGCCTACCCACGCGTACATGTGGGCCCTCCATGATCCATGTCACCTGCGGCAAAGACATGACATGCGCAATGAGGGAAGTGAGGAGAGCTGTCCGCCCCACGCGCAGAAGGTGCATCAGCTCCACAGACCCAGCAGCGAGTCCAGCAGGGGTCACATGTGCAGGGGCAGCTGTGCCTGGTGTGAAGGCACATGCATATAGACAGCACATCGACCAATGTGTAGTCTGCCCACATCCACAGTCCATCATCATGCGGACATAGGAATTGAACACAGGGCAACACATCTTAGCTGGTGCACCCACCGTGACCAACAATGCGCAATCATCGACGTACCCGCCCTGTGCATGGCCCCCCCCCAACGGAGGCACATCCAGTGCCACCATCCCACACACACAAGCCTTCCACGGAACATGCTGTGTCCAATGGTCAGTACAGAGTCAGCGCCCATCTGGTGGATCCTGAACAGGAGACACATGCACACACATGCCAGCTCCCACTATGTACGACTGCCACCTGGCACGTGCAATGTAACCTCTCACCTGTGACGTGTGACTGCAAGCACACAGCCGTCTTGGCATGGGGCTGTCAATGTGGACACCAGTCAATGTTTCGGGAGCTGTGATCCGTACAGTGCTGTACATAGGGTGCAGTGCTGACACCTACTACTGTCTCATATCCCCTCGTGCCACAGGTCCCACTTGTATTGGCCGCTCAGCCCGTGCCCACATCGTCGTCGTCGTGTGCCATACTCATCCAGCCTCGGAAGCAGTACCATGCTCAGCAGACACTCATGTTGCCGTGGCGTTGCCGCTTGACGAATATGCAGTCAGTCCCCATCAGCACGCCCCGCAAGTCATTGGGGCCTAGATCCCCATGTGCATGCACATGGCAGTGGTATGTCTCACTTGCCATTGCCATTGTTGGGAGACCTGTGTAAGTGTATTGTGGCCGTGCCGTCCCAGCTTGACAGCTGGGCTGTGGCTCATGTGCTTGCTCAGTCATGTCAGTGATGTGTATGCGAAATTGCTATGTGCCGTGTTGCTTTGACATGTGTCCTCTGCCATTTAACCCAGGCGGAGACCGAACATTGACCGCCCATACCAATTGCTGGCGGACATGGACGATACAGAGGTAATCAGGAAGTTTCGGCTGGACAGGCCAACTCTGCATCGACTGTGTGCCATGTTAGAGCCCCATCTCCGTCCCCGCAGGGTGTATCCGACTGCTGTCACCCCCACGGCTAAGGTGATGGCCGCCATGCATTTCTTCGCCACTGGGTCATTCCAGCACACAGTGGGCAGTGGAGGAGGGATGTCCCAGCCCATGTTCAGCAAGGTGCTGAGGGATGTACTGGCAGCCATGATGCTGTACCGGAACAGGTACATCAGATTCCCCAGGGCTCGTGAATTGGCGGCAGTGAAGGGTGCATTCTATGCCCTTGGCAGAATCCCACACGTCGTGGGAGCCATTGACTGCACTCATGTTGGCCTTGTTCCACCACAGGCCACTGAGCACCTGTACCGCAACAGGAAGCACACGCACTCCCTGAATGTGCAAGTGGTGTGCCTTGCGGACATGGTGATCACCCACGTGTGTGCAAAGTTTCCAGGCTCGGCCCATGACGCACACATAATGCGCAACAGCATCTTGCCACGACTGATGGCCAATCTGCAACAGGATCGTGGCTGTATTGTCGGTGAGTATGTGGAGTGGTGTAGCGTGCTGGTTGTGCGATGCTGTCCCCTGTCCAGTTGGAATAGCAACGGTTCTCTGTGTCCCTCACACCCAGGTGACTCTGCGTATCCGAATGGGGCATGGCTGCTCAGTCCATTGAGGAATCCTCGCACCCCAGCAGACGATCGATACAATGAGGCACATGGGAGGACCAGACGTGTGGTCGAGCGTACCTTTGGCCTCCTCAAGTCCAGGTTCAGGTGCCTGGACCGCACCGAGGTGCACTGGCGTACTCCCCACAGAAGGTGTGCCAGATAGTGGTGGCGTGCTGCATGCTGCACAATCTGGCCATTCGGAAGCAGATCCCCCTCATTGTGGATGACGGAGATCAACCAGGGCCCCAGCCCGCAGACCAGGACAGCTCGAGTGAGGTGGACAGCGGAGAGGAGGAAGCTGGGAATGTGCGCCAGCAGCTCATCGCCCGCTACTTCACTTGACGGTGAGTGTCCATGTACGACGGATGATGTGTCTGTATCTATGCAGGTGTGTGTGTGCTGTGTCAGGGTGGCCGTATGTTCACTGCGTGCAGTGTGTCAACGCTCCATGGCCAGGGTAGTATGCCACTGTTGGTGGCTGTGGCATTGTGCCCTATTGCTCTGTGCGATGTGTGTACATTGCTTGTAGTTGTTGACATGTACTGTGTGATGGGTGTGTGACACACTCATTGAATGTGCTCCTGTTCTGTCTCCCACCCCTAGGTCCCTACAGGCCCTCCGGATTCCATTTCCATGCCACGCATCAGGTGCCTTTCCGCCCAAGGTGGCCGTTGTATTCCGTACAATAAAGACACAGGGCACAAACAGCAGTTAGTGAAAAAGGTGCATTTATTACAAACTGTGACATGTGATTGTGTGTAAGGTGATGACAAAAGTGGTGCGTGCAGTGACAATGAGCTGTCGGTCATGGCTGCGTGATGATCAGGGTGTACCCACTGGTTCTATGTCCATAGTCCAACACACACATGCCATCCAGATGGCTGTGTGGAGTGGGATCGTAGAGCAAGTCAATGCAGTGGCTGGTCAAGGAAGGCTGGCGGAAGGCTGGCTGGCTGCCTCACTTGCGACTGGAGCGTGCGAAGTCCTCCCGGGAGATCTGTTTCCTCTTCGGACGGCCCCTTCCACGTTTGGGAGGGGGTGTGTGGTGGCGACCTGCTGGTGGTGGGTGAGGTGTGCTCACTGGCTGTGGACGCAGGGGAAGTGGACACTGCTGCCCGAGCCTGCGCCCTAGCAGGTGGTGGCGGAGGTGGTGTTGCTGGCCTTGCCTGTGACCCCACCGCCACCACCAGCTGGCCCATGAGGTCCACGAGTTGGTCCATACGGGACACGAATTGGCCCATATGGGCGTCCATGGACCTCAGCACCCCCAGCACCTCCCGCGTGTCAGTAGCAGACCTGGCCCATTGTCCTTGGGCCTCTTCATAGGCCCCAAGGACTCTGTCCATTTGAGGCAGGGCATGGCTCCCAGGGGAGGCTGGCGTTTCCCTGACCCTGCTCCTCCTACCAGTCCTGCTGCCACCGGCCTGCCCACTAGCCACATTGCTCACCACGGTCCTCGCTGTGGCTCCCAGGGTGGATCCAGTCGGCCGGGCCACCACCTGCGCTGGGGCTGGTGCCAGCGAAGACGTGGTGGTGGTGGAGGCGGTGGTGGTCGGTGCGGCGATGGTGGCGGTTGCGGCAGTGGTAGTGGCCGCAATGACCGTGGGTGTGGCCGCAACGACAGTGGCAGCAGGGGACTGGGACTGTTCAGCATCCCTGGATGATGGGTTGGTGGGTAGGAGGGGTCCTGGGGAGCGGCTGGGCCCTGCCACGCCAGATGGGCCAGCTTGGTGGTCCGTGTCCGAAGAGGTGGACAGATCCTCCAGATCCGTGTGTCCTCGTTGGGGGCTTGTAGGCTGGCTGTGCTGGCTGCTGTCTCCATCCCCAGCGTCCAGCAGTTCGTCACCTGTGGAGAGAATGAGATTTGTTATTGTGTTGCACCTGGCGAAGTATGTATTAGTCGTCTGACATTGGCAGTTCGTGCAATCTCGTACATGGGTTTCCCGGAGGCGAGTGTGTGGCTGTGGCATCTGTAGGTGTGTGTGCTAGGCAATGGGACTGTGTGCTGTGCACATGTGGCATGGGACGGATTGGCCATGCCGATGGGTGTGTTGCTTTGCCCCTACTCATTGTGACTCTGGTGTATGCGGGCTCCTGGCCCATCCTGGGTCTGGTTTGTACTTTGCTTTTGGAGTTCAAATGGAACGCTTAGGAACGCATATGGCAACATGGGGGCCATGCCCCAGATTCGCATTTGGGATGGAATATGCTTTTGGGGTTCAAATGGAACGCTTAGGAACGCATATGGCAACATGGGGGCCATGCCCCAGATTCGCATTTGGGATGGAATATGCTTTTGGGGTTCAAATGGAACGCTTAGGAACGCATATGGCAACATGGGGGCTATGCCCCAGATTCGCATTTGGGAGGGTATATGCTTTTGGGGTACATGCTGTGAGCCATGGGTGCCGAACGTGACATGTGTTGTGGCAGCATGACAGTGCATGGTCTGAGGTGTGTGCATGCCTGACATGCCCTGCATATTTGCTGTCTGTTGTGGTTACTGGACATGGCATTGGACGCATCGTTATGAGTGAGTGATAGTTGTGTGCCAGCCAACGTATTGCAGTTGTCCCATCTCCTTGGTGTGCGTGCTGCCCTGTGCCATGTGCATCACTGCAGTGCTCGGGGGGTGTGGCCCATGTTGTGTGTTGTTGCTCACAGTGTGTCGTGCGCTTAATTGACTTCTGGCACATGGTTGGTCATGGGCATGTGTCTTAGCGTGACTGCTGTATGTGTGGCAGCTGTGCGGATGACATGCCTTTCATGAGACTGGGGCTGACGGATGGGATGGATGGTATGTTGTATGTGCATGGTGTGTCTGTGTGTTTGATGGGTTCAGTGGTGTTCGTGTGCATTTCTGTTGTTCCGCTCTGTTGCGTCTAGTGTTGTTTGTCTTACATAGGCGTAGTTGTGGGGTGTGTGGTTGACAGGCAGTAGGGGCTACATGGACAGGACTTCAATGGTGTTTCGGTTGTGTGTGATGAGTTGCACAGTGGCTGCCGTGTGGGACTATATTCAGTGTGGCTTGTGCATGCAGACGTGGCTCCTTGGGTGTTGCTATGTCTGTGATGGGTCATGTGGGGTGTGAGTCTGCTGTTCATGTCCGTGTGCACATTGTTCACTTGTTCGTGACGGTGGGCGGTGCTGCGTGTTCGTGTGCTACGTGACATGTCCCATGTGTTGGTGGTGTTATGGTCCTCATGCCTCCAGTAATCCAGCCCTGTCCAGTTTCCCACCTGCAAGTTGTTCGTGCGTGCACTGTACTGGATGCCACATGGCTCTTAGCGGGGGTGCTCCATGTTGCAGGTCTGTGGGGGTGGGGGGGTGTAGTGGGTCGTGGGGGTGGCTGTACACCCACTGACACCGATTGCTGTGGACCGTGATGTCTGCCTTTCGGCTGTCGTTGTGCACTGCGGTGGCTGACACGTGGGTGTGGGGTGTGGGGGATGCTCCTCCTTGCTGTGCTGTGGGACTGGGGCCTGGTGTGTGTTGTACTTGGGCTGTCCACCGTCCCACCCACTGCACTTTGTGTTCCTGCCACTTACCTGTTACTTGTCAGTTGGTGCAGCTGTGCCTGACACATGGGTGTGGGGAGTGCTCCACCTTGCTGGTCTGTGGGAGTGGGGGCCTGGTGGGTGTTGTACTTCAGCTGTCCCCCTCCGACCCACTGCACTTTGTGTTCCTGCCACTTACCTGTTACTTGTCAGTTGGTGCAGCTGTGCCTGACACATGGGTGTGGGGAGTGCTCCACCTTGCTGGTCTGTGGGAGTGGGGGCCTGGTGGGTGTTGTACTTCAGCTGTCCCCCCTCCGACCCACTGCACTTTGTGTTCCTGCCACTTACCTGTTACTTGTCAGTTGGTGCAGCTGTGGCGGACACATGGGTGTGGCGGGTGCTCGTTGTGGCGCTTCTGGCATATTTGTGGACCTGTTGGTGGTTACGTGGCTGGCTTAGTGTACACATGTCCCCACGCATCTTACAGTTGTTCGGTTTGGCCTGTGTGTGGTAGTGTCTGTTGCATGTGCGTGTGATGTGTTGTGTATTGTGTGCTGGACATGGGGGTGTTTGTCCCTGGGAGCTGTGGCATGGTGGTTGCGCATGTGTGTACATAGCGGTGTGCTGGTATACATTAGTTTGTACTTACCAGCCTCCACTCCCCCTGCTAATCCGGCGAGGATCTCCGGATGGATTACGACTCGCACCTTCTCCTCCCACGCTTTGAAGGTCTTAAAGAGCGCGGGATTCCCTCCGCCAGTGACGGCAGCCAGCTCTCTGTTTTTGCCCTCCTTCTTCTTGACCAGGCTCTTTACGTCATTCCAACGTTTGTTTATCTCGGTTCTGTTCCTGGGCAGGGTCCCGACTGCATTGACCTGGTCTACGATCCGGGTCCACATTCTGTTTCTGGTGGCTAGTGGTGTGTGCTGGACCATGTTCCCATAGATTTGTGGGTACACCTTGATGATCTCGTCGACCATGACCGTCAGCTCCATGGGCGTGAACTTGGGCATCCTTTGTGGTGCCATGGTGTTTGTGGTGCTGGTGCGGTGTGTGTTGTGTAATGTGCAGGGGGTTTGTGGTGCCGGTGTTTGGTGGTGGTGGTGGTGGTGGTGGTTGTGATGTGTGCGTTTCTGTGGTGTGCTGCTGTCCTTGCTGTGTCACTGTGTCCTCTCCTCTCCTCTCTGGTTTGCAATGTAGCAAGGGGTTGTGGTCTGTGGGAGTGCTGCTTTTGTACTCACCTATGTGGGTGTGTCCTCATGGTCTGTTGTTTTCAGGTGTGTTGTGTCTGGGGTTCTGGCCTTTGTATTTTTTGTTTGTCCGGGGGGTGTTTTCGGGATGTGTACTGTGCTTGTGTATTTGTGCGTGCCTTGCTGTGTGGACTTGTTGGCCATGTTGTGTGCTATTGGTTTTGTGTGCGGATGGTTTCTGTGCAGGTACGTGGGCGCCATGGCTTCTGCCGTGTCGATTCTCATCGGCGTTGTTTGCGCTGGCGGGCGGTATTTTTGTTGTTTTTCCGCGCTCATGGCGGTGCGATCGTAATTTCACGTGCGGTGTGTCGGCCGTGAGGGCGGGCGGTTTTGTGTTGTCGTGCGTGTTTCCGTCCGTGGCGGGCGGTTTGACTCCGACTCGGACGATGGCGGGCGGTATTTTGTATGATTTTTCCGCCGATGGCGGTTTTCAGTTTGTGTACTCATAATGGCGTGGTCGGTGTTCAGGCGGTGTGTGCGGGCGGATTTTTGCCGCTTCCATGCCTGGCGGATTTTTTTACGCCGGGTATCGTAATGTGCCCCTAAGTTATTTTATTGTAAAATTGTAAAATTAATTTTAATTATTAAAATTTATAAAAGTGATATGCAGACAAACTCAGGATGTTTTTGGGTAGGGGTGATTTGATATCAAGGTATAATTATGACATATCAATAATAAATTACTATAAATATAAATTTTGATTTATAAAATTAATAATATTTTAAAAGTATTTCAATAAATTAAAAACATTAAAAACATATACGTACAAAATGAGGTTTCATAAATAGACATAAAACATGTTTAAAAACATAAAATTTAAGTTATAAAAACTTTAATAGTTAAAACAATCAATTGACACATTAATAGTATTGAAGGTAATTTTATTACATTTAAAAAATATATAATACAGTTAAAGAAATCATCAAAAAATGTTTAAAACACTTTGGGGCCCATTACGATGGCGGGCGCAAGCACTACCGCCGTGCTGGCGGATGCATAAACCACCAGTTACCGCCCGCATGCCGCAGCCCACACGCCCGCCAAATTACGATGTGATAAGGCAGCCAAACACCGCCGGCAAGCCAGCGACGCCGTCCGCCATCAAAGTGCGCCCGCTCACGTAGCGGCGCAGCCTAATGGAGACACACCGCCAGACGAAATCACGCACCGCCCGGCGTACAAATTACGATGCCGCAAACAAACAGCTCCCACGGCTAAGAGACACCGCACGCGAAAGTGAGGCGGAAACCCGAACGCCGAGCACAGACACCGAAGAGGCGACCCCCGAGCATGAATCCAGCACTGCAAGCCCTCCCCATGCTATACCTGATGCACCACCAAGGAGGCAACGTACCGCGGAGACGCAGGTAGGCACACACACAACAAGGGCACGCAAACAGCGCACACAGTGCAAGTGCGGAAAAGGAGGACATGGCACCCCCAACACCCATGCGTGGACAAGACACATCCACCACTGCACCCACAAATGTAACACAGGGCAAAGTGCAACATCTCGCAAATATCATGGGCACACCACCTGGGACCAGGAACTAACGACCCCGTCACGGCACAGCAGCACAGCGGCGATGACGCAGCCACACATGCGCACAACTCAGCGCCCAACCAGAACGCCATGTATGCGTCGCACACAAACAACACAGGGACACAACCAAGCACCACACACACGAGCCACACCAGAACGCACATGACACGTGACAGGCCTGCCACAGTCATGACCCCAACGCCCAATTCACGGACAACACCCAACGTCACACAACCGACGCCCACATGTCAGTGAAGTCACGCAACATCAGGACACACCCCTGTGTGACAAACATGGCGAAGCACACAGCGGCGGCAACACCACCCAGTAGTACATGGGCCCCGTCGGGAAGAGGTACGCCAGTACCACACAGAAACACCCATACCACCCTGCACCCATGAACCAGACATTCAAAACGGAACACCAAAGAGCCCGGGGACCGACAACAGGTGGACCCAAGAATGACACCCACACACAAGGCCCAACGCATAGCGGAAACACAGCCTGCCACCCACACACGGGAGAGCAGACAGCACTGAATGACCTTCCATTCCAACTCCGTAACCACATCCCGACTAAACAAGCCGGAGAATACAGCCATTGTCCCAAAAAGACCAACACAGGCATGCAGAGGAAACCAACCACAGGGCAGATAGCGCATATCACCTAAGAACATACCAAACGGAAAGAAAGGAATATATAAAACTCCCCATGCCGTTCCCATGCAAGTTATCTGGAAGGAGTCACACACCACTGACCTTGAACATTCAGAGAAGCACGTGGGATGAGGGCCCGTGTCCTCCGCACAAGCTAACAGAACACAAGTCCTGCCCCCTACGACCATCACAGATCTCACAGCAACCTCGGAGCCTGCACACTGCAGACTGCACACACAGCCGGAGCACGCCACCACATCGCCCCGCAGCAAAATGGCACCTACAACACACCTGCCCAACTATGCCAAACAGGTCAAGCTGTACAAACACAACCTGATACAGCTACTGGGATGCGAACCCCTATCCCTGCTGAACGTAAGTTACCGACCGACTTACCGCATCGCATTGTTCAGCTGCGTCATACCCGTCTTCTACTGTCGGAGGTGTCCCTTCCACCATCCTGTGGAGTTGTGCATCTCCAACCCGGCATGTCCAAGGGCGGACCTGCTACCACTATTCCACCCTCTGGACGCACACGACAGGGCCTGTTCAGCCTATGGGGGCATGGCGTATGTGGCGAACATCGGACCCACACTGCAATGGGACCACTGTACCTCCACACGATGGATCATGGATCACAGCTACATCGAATGTCACCCAGCATGCCCCATCATGCTCCTACAAGGGACAACTTACGAACAACACCGTGACAGCCACCATCCGCTACATTGGCTGGCAAACATGTATACCACCAATGAAATGGAAGCCCTGCAGGAAGCCATCGCATACCTGACAACCTGTCAATTCGTAGGACCCCGGCGCAATCCCCAATTGAGCCATGATGTCCGACACTGTACCCATGCTTAGCTTCCGCCACGGACTGGCCAGTAACCACCACAACAGCCATACCAAACGACCTGCAACTGATACCACACCATCAACGACACTGCCATGACATCGGATGTGTCCGGGACATGCACTCCGTTCCCCATCACATCCAGGAACTCTGCATGTATCGGGGAGGCAGTGGCATGGGATATGTGTATCGCACCCACATGGACAGAACTGCACGTACAACTATGCCATGACATGGATCCTGCGCCCATGGACATATGCACCGCCCAGTGGACAGGAATCGCCCGGCTGGAGTATGTGAGAGCTGCACCACTTTTCCCCCTCCCGGAAATCCCGTAACAGGACCATTGCATGGACGACAAGTGCATACAACAACAACACGACCCCAGTGACTGTGACATGTCCAGTATCCACCATATGGCAACAACAAGTGGGACGCCGTTGCATGCACGTAAGCCCATGCCCTGATGTCAACTCACACGCACGCGTGCATGAGTAACAACAGCAGCACACCTGTCACATGGAACTGAGATGGACTGTGCCCATGATGCCAAGCGGTCTGGTAGGCTAAATGTATCCCGTCTGTGTCAAAGTCCGCAGCACCGCAGCCACTTGCAAATGAACATTAGCACAGCAATAGCCAAGCAGATGTAACTCTGAAGCCCACATCCCACATGCAACAGCTAATCACATGTACCCCTATACCCTTAGTTATGTGTAATCATGCTCAGTATATCCCCCGCATGCATACCGCTGCCAGTAGTGTCCACTATACTGCATCACAGAGGACATAAGTCACAATACATGGTTTGAAGAAAGAAACTGTCTCTGCTGATTCCTTTCACAAGTACGTATGTGAGATGATGAGAGTGTGTGATGTACACGGCAGTCGTGACATGACTATGTAGTCCACTGTCATTCGATGTCAACGCAAATGAGTAGCACAACTGTGGAAGACACACATGTGTCGTGTGAAGCGGGGATACGCTTCGCTCAGGTGGGTGGGTGTGACGGGTAGATGCGCACATGCAAAGTTGAAACACGCTGTGTCTGGAAGGGGTCCGGAACTGCACATTACCGCTGCCCTGGGCAATGTCAAAGGCCACATGTCGGGGGATGTGAACACGTGTGTGCACAGCAGCCGGGCACCACGAACAATGCGGTATCAGGCGTACACGTCAGCCCACCCTCTGTGGACAAGCTGGATCCTGTTGTGCGCCCGCCAGGCCCTTGACAAGGCACACACAGCCCCTGCCGACCAGGTGTATCCCCAACATTGTCAACCTGCACAGGCAATCCAGGGCACGGGATGGCAGTGGAGCATGGTGGGGAGAGGACTCGGCGCGCTCCTCCGGGACACATCACGCAGGCAAAACATCCTCAATGTGTAGCATGGCTCAAGTCATATGGAAGTATTGGGGGACGCACACATCACGAGCAGGAGTGACGTCACGGAAGGTGGCTCGCACCATCCCACCCATTGCCTACATCTCCACACACGTCACATGCCGTTGCAACAGAGAAGCCAGCGCGTGCGCAAGCACCTCCAAGCCCGCCCCAGTGAGGCAAAAGAGTGAATGTGTGGGTCCATCAGCCCCAGATGGACGCGGCATGGGCCGCTAGGGCAGCTACAGCCTCTGTGTGTCGCAGGTGGTGTATCCGGACTGCGGAGACTGCTATGCATTGTCTATGTTGCCCGTGTCTCGAGTCGGGGCACCACGCAGGTGGACGGCGTCCCGCCACACATCATGCCGTGAGACAGACCACTCGTTCAACTGGACCCACACATACACTCCTTGGCCTCTCCGGGGCGAGCTTGGGGCTGCATCTGCATGCGCTAGCCCCACAGTTGCAAATGCATATTGTGGGGAGCGAGGGGAGGCCATGAGGACAGGGACAAAGACGACTGTATTACTGTCAGTGAGTTCAAGGAATGACCCTGATGTGGACAGGAAAAGACGTGCCCCATGTGTATTGCAACTAGTCGCTGATCCGATCACCCTCCCATGTCCTGCATGTAAGCCCGCACCTAGCCCCGCCCACCCACCACATTGAAATTAGCACCAGCACAAAATCATCCACATTCGAAGCACTGACTGGGGGTGACAACCATCGGACACACTTGTTGAGGCCACCCACGCGTACATGTGGGCCCTCCATGATCCATGTCACCTGCGGCCAAGTGATGACATGCGCAATGCCGGAAGTGAGGAGAGCTGTCCGCCCCACGCACAGATGGTGCATCAGCTCCACAGACCCAGCAGCAAGTGCAGCAGGGGTCACATGTGCAGGGGCAGCTGTGCCTGGTGTGAAGGCACATTCAAATTGACAGCACATCGAACAATGTGTAGTCTGCCCACATCTACAGTCCATTGTCATGCGGACATGGAAAATGAACATAGGGCAACACATCTGTGTGGGTGCACCCACTGTGACCAACACTGCGCAATCATCGACGTACTCACCCTGTGCATGGCCCACCACACAAAGGAGGTCACATTCAGTGCCACCATCCCACACACACATCCCTATCACGAGACATGGTGTGTCCAATAGTCAGTACTGTGTTAGCGCCCATCTGGAGGGTCCTGAACAGGAGACACATGCAACCCACTAGGCAGTCGGTGCTGTCACCTACTGGCATTGTGCAGTCAATGTGCAGGCCAGGCTTGCTGGGACTGAGAGGGGCAGCATGGCCCAGCCTGACATCCACACGAGCAACAAGTGCACTGAGACCTGCATTGGCAATTGCAGACGTTGGCCTGCACCCAGCTGGCCCGGGACGCCTACCTCCATAGTGGAACACGCAGGGTGCAACCGCGAGGGTCATCGGAGTTGGCCGTAATGGCCTGGCCCATGTTGGTGACAGTCCGCTGATGCCATGTGCACCACACAGTATGATGTGCGCACTGCATCGTCAGGTGTGGCCATGATGTGCGCGTGGGTGCAGGTGCACAATGGACGGGGCCACAACATGCCGTGTGCATAGGCAGGGACGGCCAGTGGCCGGCCCCCACATGTCTGTTAGCATGTCATCATCTGCACATTGGCATGGGTGCATGGTATACGCATATGCACACGCATGTCATCTCCCACTATGTACATCTGCCACTTGGCACGTGCAAGGTTACGTGTCACATGTGATGTGTATTTGCAAGCACACAGCCGTGTTGGCATGGGGCTGTCAATGTGTACACCTGTCAATGCTTCTGGAGGTGTGATCCGTACAGTGCTGCACATAGGGTGCAGTGGTGACATCAATGACTGTCTCATATCCCCTCGTGCCACAGGTCCCACTTGTCTTGGCCGCTCAGCCTGTGCCCACATCGTCGTTGGTGTGTGCCAAACTCATCCAGCCTCGGAAGCAGTGTGATGCACAGCAGCCAGTCATGTTGCCGTGGTGTTGCCGCTTGCCGAATATGCAGTCAGTCCCCATCAGCACGCCTCACAGGTCATTGAGGCCTGGATCCCCATGTGCATGCACATAGCAATGGTTTGTGTCACTGCTCATTGCTATTGGTGGGAGACCTGTGTAAGTGTATTGTAGCTGTGCTGTCCCTGCATGACAGCTGTTCTGTGACTCATGTTCTTGCTCTGTCATATCAGTTATGTGTATGTGAAAATGCCATGTGGCGTGTTGCTTTGACATGTGTCCACTCCCATCTTTCCTAGGCGGAGACCAAACATTTACCGCCCTTACCAATTGTTGGCGGACATGGAGGATTCTGAGGTCATCCGGAAATTTCGTCTGGACCGACCAACCCTGCATCGACTATGTGCCATGTTGGAACCCCACCTCCGTCCTCGCAGGGTGTATCCGACAGCATTCACCCCCACGGCTAAGGTGATGGCTGCACTGCATTTCTTCGCCACTGGGTCATTCCAGCACACAGTGGGCAGTGGAGGTGGGATGTCCCAGCCCATGTTCAGCATGGTGCTGAGGGATGTACTGGCAGCCATGATGCTGTACAGGAACAGGTACATCAGATTCCCCAGGGCACGTGAGTTGGCGGCAGTGAAGGGTGCATTCTATGCCCTTGGACGGATCCCACACGTCGTTGGTGCCATTGACTGCACCCATGTTGGCCTTGTCCCACCACAGGCCACTGAGCAGCTCTTCCGCAACCGGAAGCACACGCACTCCCTGAATGTGCAAGTGGTGTGCCTTGCGGACATGGTCATCTCCCACGTGTGTGCAAAGTTCCCAGGCTCGGCCCATGACGCGCACATCATGCGAAACAGCATATTACCACGACTGATGACCAATCTGCAACAGGACCGTGGCTGGATTGTCGGTGAGTATGTGGAGTTGTGTAGCGTGCTGGCTTAAGGATGCTGTCTACTGTCCTGTTTGAATTGCAACGGTTCTCTGTGTCCCCCACGCCCAGGTGACTCGGCTTACCCGAATGGGCCCTGGCTGCTCAGTCCATTAAGAAATCCTCGGACCCCAGCAGATGACCGCTACAATGAGGCACATGGGAGGACCAGACGTGTGGTCGAGCGTACCTTTGGCCTCCTCAAGTCCAGGTTCAGATGCCTGGACCGCACCGAGGGCGCTGGCGTACTCCCCACAGAAGGTGTGCCAGATAGTGGTGGCTTGCTGCAAGCTGCACAATCTGGCCATTCGAAAGCAGATCCCCTAATTGTGGATGACGGAGATCCACCAGGGCCCCAGCCTGCACACCAGGACAGCTCCAGTGAAGAGGACAGTGGAGAGGATGAAGCTGTGAATGTGCGTCAGCAGCTCATCGCCCGCTACTTCACTTGACGGTGAGTGACCATGTACGACGGCTGATGTGGCTGTAGTTGTGCAGGTGTATGTGTGCTCTGTTACTGGGGCCTTTTGTTCACTGAGTGCTGTGTGTCAATGGTCCATGTCCAGGTTGGTATGCCACTGTCAGTGGCTGTAGCATTGTGCCCTGTTGCTCTCAGAGATGTGTGTGCATTGCTTGTAGTTGGTGACAAGTACTGTGTGATGAGTGTGTGACACACTCATTGAATGTACTCTTGTTCTGTTTTTCACCCCTAGGTCCCTGCAGCCTCTCCTGTCCCATCGACATGCCACACAGCAGATGCTATTCTGCTCATGGTGGCGATTGCACATCTTGGAATAAACCCAGGACACATTAAGCCGATTGTGATCAAGGTGTATTTATTAACAGCGGTGACATGTGATTTTGTGCAAGGTGATGACAAATGTGGTGCATGCTGTGACAATGAGTTGACGGTCATGGCTGCGTGATGGTCAAGGTGTACCCATGGAGTTCTATGTCCACAGTCCAACAGACACATGCCATTCACATGGCAGTGTGGGCTAGGATCGTATTCCAAGTCAATGCAGTAGGTGGTCAAGGTGGCTGGCTGACTCACTGGCGTTTGGTGCGGGCGAAGTCCTCTCTGGACACCTGTTTCCACTTAGGACGGCCCCTTCCACGTTTGGGAGGGGGTGTTGATGTTCCGCTGGTGGTGGCTGAGGAGTGCTCACTCGCTGTGGACGCAGGGGAACGTGATGCTGCACGACCCAGCGCCACAGCAGGTGGTGGCGGAGGTGGTGTTGCTGGCCTTGCTTGTGCCCTCCCCCACCACCAGCTGGCCCATGAGGTCCGCGATTCGGGCCATGTGGGCGTCCATGGACCTCAACACCGCAAGGACCTCCCGCGTGTCGCTTGCCGACCTGGCCCATTCGCCTTGGGCCTCCTCATAGGCCCCAAGGACTCTGTCGATTGGCGGCAGGGCTTGGCTCCCAGGCACAGTTGGCGTTGGCCTGGCCCTGCTCCTCCTACCAGTACTGCTGCCACCGACCTGCCCACTAGCCACATTGCTCACCACGGGCCTCGCTGTGGCTCCCAGGGTGGACCCAGTCGGCCGGACCACCACTTGCGCTGGGGCCAGTGATGACGTGGTGGTGGTTGCGGCAGTGGGAGTGGCTGCAACGAGCGTGGTGGTGGCCGCCACAACAGTGGTAGTGGCCGCTACGACAGTGGCAGCAGGGGGCTGTGAGTGGTCATCAGCCCTGGATGATGGGTTGGTGGGTGGGAGGGTGCCTGGGGTGCGGTTGGGCCCTGCCACACCAGATGGGCCTGCTGGGTGGTCCGTGTCCGGATCGGAGGACAGATCCTCCACATCCGTGAGTCCTTGTTGGGGGCTTGCAGGCTGGCTGTGCTGGCTGCTGTCTCCATCTCCAGCATCCAGCAGTTCGTCACCTGTGGGGGAATGAGATATGTTATTGTGTTGCACATGACAAAGTATGTATAGGTTGTCTGACATCCACAGTTCATGCACAGTCGTGCACAGGTTTCCTGGAGCCGTGTGTGTGGCTGTGCTATTTGTTGTTGTGTGGGCATGCCAATGGGACTGTGTGCTGTGGACATGTGGCATGGGACGGATTGGCAATGCCGATGGGTGTGTTGCTGTGCCCCTGCTTTTTGTGGCTCTGGTGTATGCGGACTCCAGTCCCATCGTGGAGGTTGGTTTGTACTATGCTCTTGGGGTTCAAATGTAACGCTTCGTAACGCAGATGGCAAAATGGGGGTCAGCTCCCTGAAACGCATTTGAGATGAACTATGCTTTGGGGGTTCATATGGAACGCTTAGAAACGCAGATGGCATAATGGGGGTCAGCCCCTGAAACGCATTTGAGATGAACTATGCTTTGGGGGTACATACTGTGTGCCATGGGTGCAGAACGTGACATGTGTTGTGGCAACATGACAGTGCATGGTCTGAGGTGTGTGTATGTCTGACATACCCTGCATATTTGCTGTCTGTTGTGATTTCTGGCCATGTAATTGGACGCATTGTTATGAGTGAGTGATGGTTGTGTGCCACACGACGTATTGCAGATGGTCCAATTCCTTGGTGTGCGTGCTGCCCTGTGCCATGTGCATCACTGCAGTGCTCGGGGGTGTGTGGCCCATGTTATGTGTGTAGTTGCTCACAGTGTGACGTGCGCTTCATTCACTTCTGGCACATGATTTATCATGGGCATGTTTCTTTGCGTGACTACTGTATGTGGACCAGCTGTTCGGATGACATACCTTTCATGTGACTGGGGCTGACGGATGAGATGGATGGTATGTTGTATGTGCATTGTGTGTCTGTGTGTTTGATGGGTCCAGTGGTGTTCGTGTGCATTCATGTTGTTCCACGCTGTTGCGTCTAGTGTGGTATGTCTTACATGGGCGTAGTTGTGGGATGTGTGGTTGACAGGCAGTAGGGGCTACATGGACAGGACTTCGATGGTGTTGCAGTTGTGTGTGATGGGTTGCACTGTGCCTGCCGTGTGGTTCTGTAATCAGTGTGACTTGTGCATGCAGATGTGGCTCCTTGGGTGTTGCTGTGTCTGTGATGGGTCATGTGGGGTGTGACTCTGTGATTCATGTCCGTGTGCACATTGTTCACATGGTTGTGGCAGGGAGCTGTGCTGCGTGTTCCTCTGCTATTTGACATGTCCCATGTGTTAGTCGTAATTCAGTCCTCATGCCTCCAGTCACCCCGCCCTGTCCAGTTTCCCACCTGCAGGTTGTTTTTGAGCGTGCACTGGACTGGATGCAACATGGTTATGGGCGGGGGGTGCTCCATGTTGCAGGTCTGTGGGGGTGGGGGCGGTGTTATGGGTCGTGGTGATGGCTGGACACCCACTGACACCGTTTGTCCTGGGGCGGGATGTCTACCTGTCGGATGCCGGTGTGCACTGCAGTGGCTGCTACGTGGGTGTGGGGTGTGGGCTGTGCTCCTCTTTGCTGTGCTGTGGGACTAGGGGCCTGGTGTGTGTTGTACTTCAGCTGTCCCCCTCCCACCCACTGCGCTTTGTGTTGCTGCTGCTTACCTGTTACTTGTCAGTTGGTGCAGCTACGGCTGCCACATGGGTGTGGGGGTGCTCGTTGTGGCACTTCTGGAGTACTAGGGGACCTGTTGGTAGTTACGTGGCTGGCTGGGTGTACACATGCCCCCATGGTTTTGTTAGTTGATATGTTTGGGCTGTGTGTGTGGTGGTGCCTGTTGCATGTGTGAGTGATGTGTTGTGTATTGTGTACTGGACATGGGGGCGTTTGTCCCTCGGAGCTATGGCATGGTGGTAGTGCATGTGAGTACATAGCGGTGTGCTGGTATACATTTGTTTGTACTTACCAGCCTCCACTCCCCTGGTAATCCGGTGAGGATCTCCGGATGGATGATGACTCGCACCTTCTCCTCCCACGCTTTGAAGGTCTTGTAATGCGTGGGATTCCCTCCGCCAGTCGTGGCAGCCAGCTCTCGGTTTTTGCTCTCCTTCTTCTTGACCAGGCTTTTGATGTCGTTCCACCGTTTGTTTATCTCTCCTCTGTTTCTGGGTACGGTCCCGACTGCATTGACCTGGTCTACAATTCTGTTCCACATCCTTTTTCTGGTGGCTAGTGGGGTGTGCTGGACCTGGTTGCCATAGATTTGTGTGTGCACCTTGACGATCTCGTCGACCATGACCGTCAGCTAAGTGGAAGTGAACTTGGGCATTCTGTGTGATGCCATGGTGTTTGTGGTGCTGGTGCGGTGTGTGATGTGTGATGTGCAGGGGGTTTGTGGTGCCGGTGTTTGGTGGTGGTGGTGGTGGTGGGTGTGATGTGTGCGTATCTGTGGTGTACTGCTGTCCTTGCTGTGTCACTGTGTCCTCTCCTCTCCTCTCTGCTTTGCAATGTTCCAAGGGGTTGTGGTCTGTGGAGGGGCTGTTTTTGTACTTACCTGTTTGGGTGTGTCCTGATGGTCTGTTGTTTTCAGGTGTGTTGTGGCTGGTGTTCTGGGCTTTGTGGTTTATTTGTTTGTCCAGGGGTGGTGTGTTTTCGGGATGTGTACTTTGTCTGTGTATTTGTGCGTGGGTTGCTGTGTGGACTTGTTTGCCATGTTGTGTGTGTTTGTTTGAGTCCGGGGCTGTTTCTGTGCAGGGACGTGGCCGCCATGGCTTCTGCCGTGTCCATTTTCTTCAGTGTTGTTTCCGCTGGCGGGCGGTGTATTTGTTGTTTTTCCGCGCTCATGTCGGTGCGATCGTAATTTCACATGCGGTGTCTCGACCGTGAGGGCGGGCGGTTTCATGTTGTCGTGCGTCTTTCCGTCCGTGGCGGGCGGTTTGACTCCGACTCGGGCATGGGCGGGCGGTATTTTGTGTGTTTTTGCCGCCGCTGGCGGTTTTCGGTTCGAGGCATCATAATTGCTGGGTCGGTATTCAGAAGGTGTAGGCGGGCGGATTTTTGCCGCTTTCATGGGTGGCGGATTTTTTTACGCCCGGTATCGTAATGGGCCTTTTTATTAGTTGTATTATTTTTATAAAATATGTGAGAAGTTGGCCTGGCATATGCTGTCCACTAATTGAAGTGGGCACCGTGCACCAGTCCAAATCGACTCTTATGGTAGGTAGGTTAAAGACAACCTTATTGAAAGCTATCCTAGTGGTAGCTATGGAGAGCAGCCTTCAGGCTAAGTCTTGAAGGAATGTAAAGCAGCTTGTTTTACCAGTCTATAATCTCTTGAGTGACCAAATGAAAGAGCACCACACCAGGTATATATTCAAAATATATGTATTTATTACTAAACACACCCCTCTAGTCTCTTTATGAGGCTAGAGTTCGAAGTACATAGGTTATAAGATCTTAAATCACAGTAATAGCACAAATACACGTTTGGGCCCTAGGGGCGTACCAAACCATATACCAATAAAGTGGTATGCGAACCACGACTGAACTAGACACTAGGCCTAGAGCCTCTATAAGTGCTTGGACCACAAGGAACCACCCAAGGTAGTGACACAGGGGTCCCACGGGAGACGCGTGCAGTGTAAATACACACCCGCGATACGCCGTTAACTTCTATGGAGAAAGTCGGGATCGGGAAAATAGAGGAAAGGGACACTTTAAAGAGGACTAGGACAAAACCCTTTGAGATCTAGGACTTTGAAGAGTCTCTACCCACGGGAGCACCGGAGTACTCGTGTTACCTCACCCAGGGAAGCCGGGTGCATAGGTGCCTTTCGGGGTCGGGTTTCGTCAGTCGTTTCTTATGGCGATCTGCTGCAAAGTGCTGCTGGCGACCAGGAGAAAAGTGTCCGGGTGGATCCAAGAGTGGATCGGAGTTCTGAAGAACCTGAAAGCAGAGGGGACAGAGTCTGGGTCACTAGCCAGTGACCAGGATGGCGATGGACGGATGCCCACCGATGTCGAGTGCTTCAAGTTCATTGACGGTCGTCTTGACTCTTCAGCCACGAGGTCCGGGAGGCGTTGTCGGCGACCAGGAGCAGGATTCGGGCTGTTGCTTGATGTCTGTCGAGTGCAGAGGTGTCAGCGACCAGATTGGACCCAACAGGCCTTGGCAACGGCAAGTCTCAAGGAAGATGTAGATCGTCGATGATGCAGACCAGCAAGGTCTGGGGAACTCACCCAGCAAGGGTAAGTGAGGGCAGGCCTGGAGCAACCAGACTGCCAAGTAAAGAAAAGATTGGCCTTCGGTAAGGGCTACTAGCCAATGGGCTAGCGACCGCGAAGGAGCCTCGTGACGCCGCACGTGGAGCTGGCTTACAGGACACTCGTGGAGTGGGGGCCAGTGATCTTCGGTGCAGGTGGTACTGGAGGCTAGGGCTACTCGGAGCCCAAAGCACGACTTCTTGGGAGACCCAGAAGATGGTGCACTTGCAAGTGTGCTCGGTGTCCAGGGGTCACGGTCTCAAGTCACCCACGATAGCCACAGGCCTCAGCTTTGCTGGGGACTCAGGGTAGCCTCGGGAAAGTCTGAGAATCCACCTCTGGTGATGCGATGACTTCGGCGTCCGACGGGAGCTTCAGTAATGCGAACCGGACAGATGCTTCTTTGGTGCCTGCCAAGCAGGGGAGTCACTCCTTGACCCCAAGGGAGATTCTTCAGTCCTCTAATCGTGAGTAGAGCGTCGAAGGTCCAGGATTCTGTTTCAGAGTTTCGTCCAGGTATAATCTAATCTTGCTGTGGCAAGGGTTCCCCATTTTAACTAGTAAAACAGGGAGGGACTAACTCTATGACCCCACCTATGGGAGGGTCAAGGGAGGGGTGGCTACACCCACTTCCCTTTGTCCAGTTTCGTGCCAGAGCAGGGGCAGGTAGCCCCTGAGCTGGTTTGAACTGGCATATGCACAGAGGAGCCTTTTGCTCCCCCAGTGCAGGACTTCAAAGCACTCTAAGAGTGCACCCACCCAGCCCCAATACACATTATCCTGTCTGGGAGGTGGTCACACCTCCCTGCAACAGGAAACCTATTGTCCAGGCCTCCCCTGCCGGAGTTTCGTCCAGCAGCAGGAGGCCAGACTTGTGTCTGTGGCAGCAGCATCCATTTTGTGATGCCAGGGCTTCAGAAAGAAGTTACCGGGTAAGCCAGAGTTAACATGTCTTTCCCTCTAGAAGGGTGGAATGCTACCCCCGCCGCCAGGATTGGCGGGGGGTAGTATTCCAAGATGTTTGACACCAAACACGACATGTTTAGGTGCAGCCATTCCAAAGTTAGCATTTTACCGCGAGGATATAATGCGCTTAAGAGTATATGGTCAGGCTGCACTACAAACAGCATCAGAGATGGTCTCCGAACGCTGCAGAGGGGCCCTGCTCATGCAGGGGCACCCTCTCACATAGGAACCACGCACTCTGCCTTTAGGATTGATAAGGCCTGCCTTAGGAGTGACTTATAGGTTTATATGTGTGTATGTATTTCGTGATATAGGTAACCTATATCACAGTAAGGGGTGCATGCACCACCTTACCCAGGCTGCAGTAGCAGACCTGTGGTGTCAGTTTGGATGGCCTTCCAGGGGTGGCATAATACATGCTGCAGCCCCTGGCAGGCCTCTGAGGTACCTATGCCCTTGGTACATAGTATACCATATACTAGGGACTTATAAGGGCACTCCAGATTCCAATCAGAGATGTGCCTAAGGCACATGGAAACCATTTTACAGAGAAAGCAGATAGACTGGGGCCCTGAATAGCAGGATCCCAGTCCAACTAAGTCATAAACCAGCAAAACACCATAAAAAAAGTGGGGGCAACCATATAGTCAGATTCCACCTTCCTACAAAATAAACATACATTTTTAAATGTATGGTAACATATTCTTTGTATGTTTTCCCATGGTTTCCCAGTGAAGAAAATGAGAGAAATTGTCCTTTTTATGGAAAGAGATGACGTTGCCTCTTGTGCGTCAGTTTCGTCATTGCGAGGATCGTCGCGGTCCGGATCAGAAGCAAGTAAGGGCTGCTTCCAGGTAAGGCAAATTTAAATTATTAGAAATAGATTAAGGGTGGCATGGTTTATTGTAGGGAGAGAGGAGGGAGGATGTAAGAACTAGGAAAGATGTATTTTGATATCTTTGTATGTTTTAACTTAAAAATGTATTCCTAAACAGGTAGCTGTTGTAGTCTCACGTCGAGTTGATGCTTTCGTAACTCTTTTTGTTGAATAGAGTTATTTTAAAAGAATGATTACTTTTTCTACTAATCAAAAGTGTTATGGAAGCAATATTTTTTGATTTTTTTTTTGAAGCAATGTTTTAAAAAATTAAGTCATTGGGTCCTCAAGGTTTTCCAGAAAGGATGAAGGAACATGGACAAAGACTTCATGAATTACAGAAATACTTTTGGGACATTTTTAAAACATAGATATATGGTTTTAGGGACTTATGCTGGATTTCGGACGAGTGAGGATTTCAACAATGGATTTTTTTGGGTGGGATTTTTTTCAAAACTTTTTTACTTTTTCGAGGTTCTTTTAACTTGAATTTGTTCGAGAGAGGATTGCAACAATGGATTTGTTGTTGCGTTTTTTGCCAAATAAGTTTTCTTTTTTCGGAATTGTTTTTTGGGATACGTTTTTTTGTAGGTGAGCACAGTACAGTTTTCAGCACAATTTTTGCCGTAAAAAAATGGCTTTGCCAAACTGTGTCCAATTTGGGTAGTTTAACTCGGGTCATGGCTTACATTACAGATTATGGATTATTTCCTATGGATTAAAGGACTGCTCAAGACGCATGGTAAAATGTGGGATTGTACGCAGGTCCAATAGTTGAAAAAAGAAGACAACTGCAGGTAAGAAACCCGATTTTATTGTCAAAATAGTCAAGTAAGGTGGTTTAGGAGTTAGTGTAGATTAGAAATGTATCCTACATTTTAATGTAATCCTACAAATTAATGATTGCACAATTATCATTTCTTGGAAACTTTGCTCCTTCTTCAAAATTTCCCAAAAATTATAGAAGTTAGGATGTGGTTTACCTATAGATTTGTTGAAGGAGTTGTGCCATCCCTCCATGGCATTATTTGTTTTTGCTCCTCCATCAGAGCAGGTCGAGTAGCAGTTCCACCACTTCACATGGAAACGTGGCTTCCTCCTGCAACCTGACCGGCTTAGATGGCCAATCCATGTGTTAATCATAGGTAATTCACTTTTCTTGGACTTTTGTTCATGATTTTAGCTTTTATCACTGACAAAAATTCAGTGTGTGTTGAGGTTTGTTTATCAGAGAGTAAACTGTACACTAAGGCCACTACTGTATTATTAATGTAGGCGTGAATAGTGTATATTTTGGTAAATGGATGGGGTGTGGATTTAAACGTCCCATCCATCATCCAAATATCACTACTCTCTAACTTAACAAGAATATGGGGTGTTCTTAAGATTAGAATTCTTTTAAGAGGGTTTTTGTTGTCATGCAAAAGAAAGGTTTCATTAGTAAGCGTTAAAGTAAGTTTGGGGTGTTACACATAGGGGGTTACTTGACTTTTTTTTACACTGAATAATTCTGCATAGGTTGGGAATTGTGGGCATACAACTTGATACATGGTTAGGAATATTTTGTGATGCCTCCCTCAAAACTGAGCCACAGGGTGGGTTCATTGGAGGTGGATGCCAGGGCTATCATTTAATTTATATTTTCTCTTACCTCCATCTCCATTGCAGAGGCAGAGTGCTTATGCTCGGTGGTCCTTTCAACAGTGTCACCAAGAGTAACCACGCTGCCTGTGCAATAGAATGATTAATAATGCACACACCTCCAATGACACCTGGCTCAGTTAATCTCTTCTTGTAATAAACGTAGCCACTGTAACTTAAAAGTCTATTTCCCCTGCTTGATTGCAAATACTTGGCTTGTTTTCTTGCTGCCATTCTCTGCAGAAAGAAGAAAAAGAGAAAAAAAATGGTTTAGTGATTTTGTGTGTGGTTGTTTTTAAAAAAATGTAGCCTGCAAGTGGAAAGTTAGTGTGCATCAATTATTTTACAGCTTTTTTTAACAAAATTGTACCAGGTTTTAATTGCATTGGTTTGATAATGTTGGTTTGGAATTGTTTGCTGCTTTGATACCTTTGATTGAAAAAAAAGGTTAATTTTGGAAAGACTTGACAGAATGAAAAAGGTTATCTTTTTAGGTTTTTCTGTAGTGTGGTTGCAAAGTTCTTGTGTAGATGCTGTTTTTTTTTCCAAATGTTTCTATCAGTTGTACTTCATGTTGTATTTGGAGCTTTTGATTCTTTGGTTCTGAAAAAGTGCTTGGAAAAGTTTTAGTTTTGCAAATAGCCTGCAAAGAAATAGATTAGTGCTTATGAACTAGAAAAAAAAGTTATTTTGATTTTGTTTGTGAGGCTTGTTAATGCAATGATACATTTTCAAAACAAATGCTTCTTTACTTGAAACCTGTAAAAAAAATATTGTGGTTTTGAATCATTTTTACCTTGTATAATTTGGCTTCTTCCGTGTTGAAGGGCTTGCTTGGTTTATTGTGGTTGTGGATGTGTTCCCTGTTGGTTTTCATGAATTTATCTGTTGATAATTGTAAAGATAAACAAATGTTTGATTGCATGCTTGACAAAGAACAGAAATGAAAATGTAAAATTTACAGTTTTAATTTTTAATTTAAGAACACTCAATTTGTCCCCACGTCCATCCAGCACTTTCCCTGAGGCAAGCACCTGTCGGAGTAGGAATAGTAAACTTGCCAGCACTTTCCCTGAGCCAAGTACCTGTTGGAGTAGGAATAGTAAATTTGCCACCACCACCATCCAACACTTTCCCTGAGGCAAGCACCGGTCAGAGTAGGATTAGTAAATTTGCCCCACCACCATCCAGCACTTTCCCTGAGGCAAGCACTTGTCAGAGTAGTAATAGTAAATTTGCTCCCACCACCATAGAACACTTTCCCTGAGATACGCACAGGTTGGAGTAGGAATGGTAAATTTGTCTCCACCACCATCCAGCACTTTTCTTGAGGCAAGCACCTCTTCGAGTAGCAATAGTAAATTTGCCCCCACCACCATCCAGCACTTCCCTGAGGAAAGCACCTGTCAGAGTAGGAATAGTAAATTTGCCCCCCCACCATCCAACACTTTCCCTGAGGTAAGCATAGGTCGGAGTAGGAATAGTAAATTTGCCCCAACCACCATCCAGCACTTTTCTTGAGGCAAGCACCTCTTGGAGTAGTAATAATATATTTGCCCCACCACCATCCAGCACTTTCCCTGAGGTAAGCACAGGTCGGAGTAGGACTAGTAAATTTGCCTGCACCACAATCCAACACTTTCCCTGAGGCAAGCACCTGTCAGAGTAGGAATAGTAAATTTGCTCCCACAACCATCAAACACGTTCCCTGAGGCAAGCACCTGTTGGAGTAGGAATAGTAAATTTGCCCCACCACCATCCAACACTTTCCCTGAGGTGAGCACAGGTCAGAGTAGGAATAGTAAATTTTCTCCCGACCACCATCTAGTACTTTACATGATCATGTTACCTGAGGCAAAGTCATGAAGGTGAAACAATCTTATTTTTTAAACATATCACATATCAGTGCCTGCTAATATAGTATTTCTAACATTAATAAAGCTTTTTTTGTTCAAATCATTTTTTATTGTTCACTTACATTTGATTCTGTAAAGGTTCCCATCAGAAGCTGCACAGGCGGGAGCAAGATGGAGTCAGAGTGAGCACTCGCGCTGATCGGCCGCTCACGCTAGTTGCGTAACCGATCGGCTAGGCGCCCTGCGATGCACGGACAGACGTGGAGACTACTGGCGGGAGGATCACAGACGTCCGGTTTTCGCTCACAGCGGTATACAGTTGCTGCCGCGGTAATCTATTATATTTCCCCCGCGGATTCCCGTGTGCTGCCTGCCTTGCGCTGGAGGACTCTATTCTCTACCTGGATCTTCTGGATTATTGAAATTCTGGCCCCGGACTTGGCTGCATTCACTGCCTCAGTCCTATCAGGACACGAGAAGAATCGGCGGCAACAGCATCAGGGCAACCCTGGGATTATGAGCTGCAGGGGGTCAAGAAGGGCAGCAAGCTGAAAGCGACCATTGCCAGCACTGAGTCTAGAGACGCCGCTCCTACGGAAAGCACCACCCGATCTAGACATGAGGTTAGTGGGAGTAAAAAGCCGCTGGGGAGGTCCGGGGAGGTGGGTTGCCTAAGGACTCAGTGGGCGCTCAGCCACCGATATCTAAAATATTTTTGGGTGCTAAAGGACAGCCTCCTGTTATAAACACCAAGACTTCTATACATACTCCTCCCCTTGAGTGTGCCCCCCCAGATCGGTTAACTTCCCAACTACCCGTGCCAAGCCAGCAGCAAGAGACATGTTTAACAGAAGCAACCCCAGTGGAAGTGCTGCAAGCTGACGCAGGAATCATTTCGGTCCCACAAGGCTCGACTGAAAACTTAAATAGTTCCCCATGTCTCCCTGCTGTGGTCATCTGTAAGGGGCTAATCGAGCAGCAAAATCAGCTATCTTTAGCTGTTACAGTTCAGAACACGGACGGCTGCCCCTACATGAGTGGTTCTACGAATGGTCCTGGTGATCCCTCCATGAACTCTGAGGCTGGTATTACTAACTACATCCTGGACCTGGAAGCTGCCGCTGGTGCACAAGCACCGTGGACTCCAGAAACCGGGCCTGAGAACTTTTACTCGGTGTCTGATGGCACAGGGACCACTTCCATCGAGGGGGACCTTGACACAAGTGAAGATGACAGCGAGGAGTTGATCCAAAACACTGGAACGGTGCAACGATCCAAGAAAGCAAGGAGTAAGGGCAAAAGACGTAGCCAACTTAAGTGGGACTACTCAGACTCACAGATGTCCTACCCCTTGGCTGACGACGACGACTCCCACATGACAAAGTGGGAAAAGGCAAAGAGCTTGCCGGCAGATACTTCGGAGCCCTCACTAGCTTCAATCTTAGCCTCAATCAAAGAATTTCAGGAAGAGGTTCGGGCAGACAACCGCGCAGCCAAAGGGGCTGCTAAAAGTTGCAAGGAGGCCTAAGACGACTGAATAAAACATGTACTGATATAAGCGACCGTGTTTCTATGATTGAGGGACGTACCGAATGTCTGGAAATTGAGTCCACGGCTGTCAAAAAGCAGAGCGAGACCAACGCTGCCTGCCTAGTGTATATAATGTCCAAACTGGAGGAACAGGAAAACCGCCAACGCAGAAACAACCTTCGCTTGCTTGGAATCCCGGAGGGGAAGGAAGGCGAAGATCCCAGGCGTTTCATTGTAAAACTCTTGCAAGAATCCTTCCCCGAACATCCAGGCTGGGATTGGGATCGCGAGGTTCAGAGGGCACACCGTTTTCCCTTTAACATTAGGCGACAGCGCGATGGCAGCAGTGCAGCGGGTGGACAACCAAGGGTGTTCCTGGTGTACTTTGGGAACTTCCTTTGAGGCAATTAATATACGATCAGGCTCGCCCAAACTCTAAGAAGGGGGCTAATGGAATAACATTTTTTGCAAAACCCGACTTTTGCCACCAGACAGTAGAGCGAAGATGGCGTCTTAGACAACTAATCTCCCCATTCCAGCAACTGGGAGCACAAGTATACCTAATGAACCCTGCCAGACTTAAAGTAATTTTTAATGGGGGTACAAAAATCTTCTTGTCTGAAATTAAGGCAGGGGAATACCTGGACGAGATTAAATCTAAGAAGGGCCCAAAATAAAGAGACTACCACTCGGGCATGAGCAGGGCAGGGCAGGGGAGGACTAAGGAGGAATATATTTTGTTATTTGTCCATCATGGCTTTCTCTCGTTCCTCTTCACTCCCTCCCTGGGTTTTTTTTCTCTCAACAGGCTAGCTGTATGTTAAATTTAAAATTTGTCTATCTAGCTGAGGGGGATCTAGCCGAACTCATAACTAACATATCCTAGGCGTGGTCTGCGGCTGAGACTCACTACTGACTACCATCATTCAGGTTATTCCTGATTGCTCAAAGATAGGGGGTGGGGTGGGCTGGGGGGGGAGGAGGGGTATCTAGAATGACACAGAGGAATCAAGGACACCTTTTCACACATAATCACTCACTTAGACGTTGGGTAAGGCTAAAAAATTTACCAAATGAAGTGCACTCAAAGGATCAAGAAAATTCCGGCTTAAATCTTTTTAAAATATCCAAATGGCTAAAATAAATTCACTCAGGTTTATCTCTGCTAACATCTGTGGGCTGAATGATGCATTAAAAGGCAAAAAGTAGCGCAAGGTCTGCGCTTTCTGGGGGCGATATCATTTGCCTCCAGGAGACTCACATAGAGGGATCACAAAAACATTTACTAAACTCGTTAGGGTTTAAGGTTGTGGGGGCTACTACACAGGGTGCCAAAATTAAAGGGGTAGGCATTTTGGCTGAAAAGAGACTTCTTTTAAAAAGTCCCGCGTCAAATCTGACTCACTGGGTAGATGGGTAATCTCTGAATGCCATCTTTCCCCTAATCCCCCTTTTACCTTGTGCTCAATCTATGGAAGTAATGTAGACGACCCAGGGATCATAAATTTGATTTCTGGGGAGCTAGCTCACTGGCCTACTCCAATAATTATTTGTGGCGATCTTAATATTAACTTGCCTTGTCATTGGAAAATGGACAGCAAGTGGAGGTATAAAGGTAGAAAACCCCTAGTATACCAAGCACTTATTAATCTAGCCCAAATTCATGGGTTAAGTGATGTTTGGTCTAATATAAACTCTACTCAACCCGGCTATACCTACTTTTCTGCCCCACACCGGACATTTGCTAGACTAGATTATTTTTTAATCTCATCTTCTCTATTAAGCAAATGTACCATAGACATTGCTCCACGCTTCATGTCGGACCACAATCCACTCATTTTAAACATTGGGGGATTGGGGAACTGGAAAGAAACACCAAGATGGAGTTTCGAGAAAGCGCTATTGCATGATGTAGGCTATCGGTCTCATATTCAGGTATGGATCCAGGAGTTTCTGGAAATAAACATAGGTACGGCCCCGACTATGATAGTTTGGGATACACTGAAAGCAGGTATTCGGGGAGAGACTCTAAGATTCTCAATCAGGAAAAACTAATAATGTGTGATCTCCAGGATAAACTAAAAAAAGCAGAAATAAAATTAGTCCAAATGGCTCAAACTGGAATGGACACTGAGAACACTCAACAAGAAGTAATACTCATAAAGGCGGAAATAGGGGCAGTATTTTCAGAAAAAACCGCAGCCAAGTGGGCGGCAATACAGGAAAAAAACTATGAGTGTAGCGACTGCATTGGTCACCATCTTGCTATTAACACCAGGCAGCAGGCTACAAGCAATGAAATATCTGCAATCCAATTGTCAACAGGGATAGAGACCAGTGATCCTACTAAAATACAAGAGGGTTTTCGAGAATTCTACACCGAGTTATATACAGAAGAGAATAGTATGTCAACCGACTTAGGAGAAACTGAGATTATCAACTATATAAAAGCGGTCGATCTAAGGAAGCTTAGCCAGGATAATTGCGAGCTATTGGATGTTACTCCGACCTGGGATGACATCACAGAAGCCTTAGTCAGTCTGCCTGATGGGAAAGCTGCAGGAATGGATGGCATTCCTGTGGAATTTTATAAAATTTTCGCTCCTCAAATAAAATCTATTTTTCTGGCTGTCGTTACCGCTATATTTAATGGGGCCTCCCCTCCTGCCTCTTGGTCCAATGCTAAAATATCTATATTTCTTAAAAAAGACAAACCACCCTTAGAGATGGGCTCATACAGGCCTATCACACTTATAAATTGTGACTCCAAAGTCTTTTCCAAGATCCTCGCAATAAGAATGTCTTCAGTAGTTGAGTCCCTGGTATCAGAATGGCAACATGGATTCATTCCAAAGAAAAGTACTACCGAACACATTAGGCGGGCTATCACACTGTTTGACGCAGCACAGGTTGCGGGAGACCCGATGTCACTGATATTATTAGACGCTGAAAAAGCCTTTGATCGGGTCTCCTGGCGGTTCCTGTGGTGTGTCATGAGGAGGATGGGCTTCGGGCCAAAACTTACGCAGGCTGTACAAGCTCTGTATCAGAGCCCGACGGCCTGAGTGCTGATTAATTGGGGGCTAACTGAGCTATTTAACATCTCTCGGGGCACTAGGCAGGGTTGCCCCTGCTCCCCCTTACTCTTTGCCCTTTATATATATCCTCTAATCAAGAAAATTGAAAAGAATCCAGCAATCCTGGCAGTAAGCATGCAGGGCAGCGACACCAAAATGATGGCCTACGCTGACGACCTGGCCATAACCACCCCTGAACCTGAGAGTGCTATTTTGGCATTGGAATTGGAAGCACAGAAATTTGGGAAAATCTCGGGTACGCACTGAATCAAAAGAAACCCCAAATAATAGTCAATAAAGAAATTAACTGGATTGATAGTCGGATTGTCCCGAAGGCCAAATATTTAGGGGTAACATTAACTGCTAATATAGACCAAATTGTAACTGAGAACCTATCCCCTCTGGCCACTGAAACAAAGCGAGCCCTTAAACAAATTGACAATTTACACCTGACTATCATGGGTAGAAGCAATGTAATTAAAATGACTTACTTTCCGAAATTGCTATACTTTTTTCGGGCCATTCCACTGGAATTCAGAAAAACTAAGTTGCAGAAATTTCAGCAAATCTTCTCGCAATTTATTTGGGCTTACTCACAGCCTAGGCGGGCTCTAAAGCAACTGTCCCTCCCCAGGGAGCGGGGTGGCTGGGCTCTTCCTAATATAGTGCTTTATTACTGGGCTTCCGTTCTGCAGTACAGTACTGAACTGGTGAAGGAATACTCTTTCTCTCTTTCAACCGGGCTTCCTTCACCATTTCAGCTCCTACTGGGAGAGGAGACCCGCGGCTGTCTTCTTAGACAGGTATCTTTCGGATACTACAAGCATGTCAGATTTAAGACACTGATGAATTCGTTTAAGGTTTTCCGCAATATCCGCAGAATATACGGGCTGGGCAGACTTAATTATTACTCCCCTTTCAATGCAAACGGCAACCTGCCTGCTATCTTTGGCAGGTCTTATCTACTAGACTGGTATAAAGCTGGTATTATAAAGTTAGGAGACCTAATTTCCAGCGAAGGAGTTAAATCCTTTGCAGATTTACAAAACAAATATGGATTGAAAAACCAAGATGCCTTTAAATATTTTACTATACATGACTTTCTTTCTCGAAAGGCTGGGGGACCAGCAGGATTTTCCGAAATCGAATTCATCAAAAGGTTACGGGCCCCAGTGACTCCCCGGATAGGTCATATATACTCCGCACTAAATAGTCAAACCCCTGATGACCTACCTAGAATCGCAGATAAATGGCTTGTAAAACTGGAGGCCCCACATAGTATGTTTTATAAATCACTGGAACTTTCTCAAAGCGACTTGCTGTCAGCTAAACTGCAGGTGCAACACTTTAAAACCATCTTTTTCTTATATATTACTCCTAGTAAAATTGCCAAATGGGGAGTAGGCAAGGGAACGCTGTGCCCTCGATGTTCGTAGTTTGGAGCTGACGCCATACACATGTTCGCCACCTGCCCGAAACTTACTCCAGTCCTTCTTAAAGTACAGGATTTTCTGGGGAGGGTTATCTCTCAGGCTCTAGTGCTGACCCCCATAACCATCCTGCTGGGGACACAAGAGGAGGCCAACAGGGTAAGGGGTGGAGCGTTTATCTTTGTCGCTATGTCAGTGTGGAGGATCTGTGTTGCTTCAGCATGGATAGAGACCGACCCCCTCCTTTTTCCCAATGGTTGGCTAGGCTAATGGCGACCTACCACCTTGAAAAGGCTGTATATGCTAAAAAAGGTCGTAAAGGGCGAAAGAAGGGGTTGGAGATTTGGGGGTTTCTCACCTTCTGGTTGGCACAGCCTGGCCCAAATGGCTAAATACTTAGTTCTGAGGAGGGCAGCTCATGGCTGGCTGTAGTCCTGACTGTGCTCTCTCTTCTTTCTTCCTTCTATGTTTACGTACTTTCTTTTTTTTTTTTCTTTTGTGGTACTTTTTTTGTCTTTTCTTCTTATCTACCGCTCGTCTGCTCAGTCTTATTTCTTATCTCTATTCTTTTTTTTTTCTTTTTCTCTGATTTATAACCCAATTTCGTGGTTTATATATATATATATATTTTTTAATTATTATTTGTGTCCTTGAAAACATAGTCATCTCGTGGTTGTTTGGGGTGGGGGGTGGAGGGGTGGGAGTCGAACTGATATATCTTTGTATTTACTGCTTTGGAAAAAAAAAAAAAAAAATGATTCTGTAAAGGTTTGTTTGTTCTTGGTAGGTATTTGATTTTGCTGTATGTCCAATATCTGTTAATATCAAAAGAAAAATTGTAATATATATATATTTTTTTATTTATGGCTTTTTTACTTCGAAAAACATGTAGTGATTTCATTTACTTACTTTTCAAATTTAGTAAATGCTGTAAACAAGTTAAAAATATATTATACGTACTTGAGAGTAAGGTGTATTTATTTGGAAGCTGTTTATTTTTAAAGGTACACTTACTTCGGTCTGTAGATGGCAGTGTTCAACTAGTAAATTGCCAAAATTCCCCTGCTACTCCTGCTGTGAGTTTTCACTATGGAAGTCAGTTTACCACTGAGCACAAAATGGTGGGCTGCTTCTTTTATACGTTTTATGGGGGTAAACAAGAATTTAAAAGAAAATATGTTTTGGAAACTGTTTTTTTCGCATTATTTATACCATGACTGACTTTATATTTATATTGGCTTGTATAAAAATGTTCATTTAGACGTTTCGTCTCGGAATGTCAGCCATTTTAAGTAGATGCTGGCTCTGGGTCTGTAATAAAAATAGTTGAAGGACTGTCATTTTATGTGCTTCCAATTGATTGCATGTTTAATCTCTTTTGCCTCTGACATTAGTATTTATTTTTTTCCAAACGCTGTAATGATTTCTGTTGTTATCGCCATTTTTTCAAATATATTTTTAGATTTTATTATTAATACCCAGGTATTTTAATGGGCAGGTATTATAAAAATACATGAGTATTAAAATGAATACCTTGGTATTAATAATCTCCCATGCCCAAAACCCCTATTTCTCTTGCATCCCATCCCAGGGGATGGATGCTAAAATATTAAGTTACTGAAATTTCAGTAAAAAACAATGAAAACATAGTATGCGCTGTAATGGTATGCGTTGTATTAGTATGCATTGTAGTGGTATGTGTTGTAACAGTAGTTTTAATATATTTCAATGAGCATGTGTTGTAATGGTATTCATTGTAAAAATATGTGATGTAATGGTAATTGTATTGTAAAAACTGCAATGTAAAAGTATGCGTTGTAATGGTATGCTTTGTAACGTCATATATTCCTTTGTATGCGTGGGTGAGATGCTTCAATTATTATCACTTCAGGATTAGTAGGCAGTGTAGCTAAGACTAACACAATAATCAATGCCACAAATTGTTCATTCTGAAAATGTGCCATAGATTTAGATTGGCAGAGGGAAAAAAAACTACCAGCATGTATATGGCTGGAAATAAACCAGCCAGACTTAAAATTAACCTTTAAACACAGATTTTGTGCTGCTGCAAGCCTCCAAACTATGGATTACCAGCACTTCATCTGCTAAATAAAATAAAACACTCAAAAGATCTGACAGACTTCTTTCTATGCAAGGAGATGAAGAGTACCTTGCAAAGCATGCATATGCCTGTCAAAGTATTAACACTTATGCCTCTCTAAAGCCACAAGTTAGTTTTCCAGCCAACTCTAGATTAACTACCCCATTGGCTAAAGCCAGCCGAGACAAACTACAGACTCTGTGGGGTAGAAAAAGAAACCTTACTGTACATCCTCTTCCTCTGCCCGGACTGCAGAAGGATGGTTGACGGTGCCTTCAAACAGGCAGCTATTTGAACATGCAGGCAAGCCACCATTGTGGGACTCAACCCAGAACTTAGATAGCTTAAAATTAGTGCAGTAAAGTTCCTGGAAATCTCCGAAGCAAGTACAAAGGCCACTGAGGAGAAGCAGAGGCTTCACACAGAACAGCAAGTAGTGTAGACACTGAAGAGACATGAAATCAAAGCCGCCTTTTAAACTTGCATAACTGAGGCCAGCCCAAACCCACAATGGAGACTGACAGATGCCGAGTAGTAGTTGAGAATGCGGAGTACAACCAATGACATCAGAGAACAGTCCAACATGCTCTATAACAACTGAACATTGCCAGAGGGATGCATAGGTTTACAATTCTACATGGGCAGCCAAATACTGTTAAGTCCACTGGCATTACAGAACCTTGTCATTACAGCTAAGCTCTGCCCGAAAAACCTTTGGCCATGCACTGACACTTTGAATATTCCTGTATAATTAAACCCATAGACATCCTTGATATATCATTTAATAAAATGCATTTTAAGGTTATGCGCAGACACTTTGAACTTTCACATGCATTTAATAGTCAAGAACTGCACCTTTTACATTGTTAAAGATGTTTTTAAACTGAAACATATAAATTATCATGCTATTTTTAATCATAGATACTTTTCAGAACTGTAATTTTGTTTCCTTATGTTTGTTGTTGTCATAGCTTTAAATACTGATTCACTTTTATAATAAACAAAATGATTAGTGTATCTGGTGTCAGTGGGGAGTCATTGGAGTATTTTGCAGAGCATACGTAGGATGAAGAAACAGGAGGAGGTGACTGCATTCATGTGTTTGGCCATTGTGAGTCTGTCATCCAAGACGCTGCTGAGGTTTTTGCCTTGGTCAGTGGGGGTAGGTATGGTTCCCAGGATTTCTGTTTTATCTGTGTTCAGATTTAGGCAGTTCTGTTTATCCAATATGCTGGGATTGACATGCAGGTGGGGAAATTGGCCCTGGTACTGTGGTTGTTGTCTGTAAGGGAGGGAATGAGCGCAATGTTGTCTGCATAGGAGACAATGTTGATTCCATGGGATCTTATGACATTGATGAGTGGTGCCATGTAGCTATTGAAAAGGGTGGGGCTCAGTAATGATCCTCAAGGTCCTCTCTAAATGAGGCTCGTGGATTCTGAAGTGTGGGATGGGAGCCTGACTCGCTGAGTCCTGTTTGAGTGAAAAGAGGCCACCCATCTCAGGGAGGGACCATGTACTCCAGAGTTATGAAGTCTTGTGATAAGGGTGCTGTGGTTGATTGTGTCAAAGGTTGCAGAGGTCAAGCTGTATGAGTGCTGTGCTTTCTCCTTTACCCATGATGGTTTCCATGCTGTGGTTGCTGCAGAATCCAGACTGTGAGATGTCTAGTAGGTGGTGTTGTTCAAGATGGTTGGAGAGTTGTTTGCTGATAGCTTTCTCAACAAATTTGTATGGGAAGGGCAGGCGTGAGATGGGTATATAACTGCTTATTTCCTTTAGGTCTGTCATGGTTTTTAATAGGAGAGCTGTGATTTCTGTGTGTTTCTAGTTGTCTGGGAAGGTTCCACTTTGGATGGAGGTGTTAATGAGTGTGGTGAGGTGGGAGCTGATCAGAGTTCCTCCTAGGTTGTAGATGTAGCGGAGGCAAGGGTCTTTGGCATAGTTTCCCCTGACATTTTGCCTCTACCTCCTGTATTTTTGATGCTGTGCTGTATTTCATTTCTGCTGGCTTAGATGCTTTGGGCACTCTCCCACTGCTGATCAGTGTCAAAGTGAAAGTGCTCTCTGTGTAAATTGTTATTACAATTGGTTCTCCCTGATTGGCATATTTGATTTACTGATAAGTCCCTAGTAAAGTGCACTGAGTGTGCCAGGGCCTGTAAATCGAATGCTACTAGTGGGCCTGAAACACTGATTGTGCCACCCACATGAGTAGCCCTAAAAAGGTATCTCAGACCTGCCACTGTAGTGTCTGTGCGCAGTTTTACACTGCCATGTTGACCTGGCAAGTACACCTACTTCTGAAAAAAGTCTGAAGCACACCTTGGTTTGCCAAAGTTCTAATTTATAATCCGTTTGTCATGTTTAGCGTGCATTCACTCTATTATGCGCTCCGTTCCAAATGCGCAATGGGTAAGAATTCATCACAAAGTTGAGACACGCGAGATTCGTGTCCCAAAAGAGTTGCACAGCTGGATACACATTTGTGAAACAATTTTACACGTACTCCATAGTGTTGCCAAAGTTCATCCAATTTTATTTCCATTTTTTAACCATTTAATCCGTCATGTCAAAGAGAGGAAGTTAAAATTTTTCATGCATTTAAATTACACAGGAATTGCCCATCCGGGCCTATTCACAGGCACGTAAGTGAACTCCATCCTCCAATACATATTAATTCACCCAATGCATTTCGGTCAAATTTTGACCTTCTTCAGGGGTATCTACAATGATTAAAAAATATGCATCAATCACACACAATTTGAATACAATTAAAATTAATAATAACCCCGTGTCCTATGTGCATAACATTTAAAAAAATAAACATACATATCCTAAACCAGAGTGCTTGCTGTTTAACTTTTCCTCCAATCAATTCCCACTTTGTGCACCCAAAATCAACCTCCCCAAACCGACAAACGAAATTAAAAAACAAAATTAAATAACCGTGAAACCACTCTTACTCTACTCCGAGCCACTGGTGATTAACCCTGATAATAAAACTGCAAAGAGTTCAGATCATGGCGGCTAAGCTGGCACTAAATCGTCCGCGTAGGGCCTCGGCCTCATTGGCGCTAAAGGACCTACACTGGTTGCCCATTGAGCAAAGAGTCCAATTTAAGGCACTTTGTATTGTATATAGGGCAATACATAAAACTGGACCTAAATTGCTGCAAAGGAAATTTGTATGGTACTCCCCTGCTAGATACTTGCGCTCTTCTTCTGCTAATCTAGTTTGCGTTCCCCATGTTAGTAAGGTGCGAATGGGTGGCAGATCTTTTAGCTTTGCAGCATCTAGACTTTGGAACGCTATGCCCCCGGAAATCAGACAACTGAACACCTTGTCACGCTTCAGGAAGGAACTGAAAACCAGACTGTTTCCTAGAAACTGATTCCTGCCTATCTTAGCTTAGCTACGCGCAATGGATGAATTGGTAACTTAAGCGCCAGGATACCCTTGGGGTGGAAGCTGCGCTATATAAGTGTACCTTACATTACATTAACCCCTCAGTTATGTCATCCATCTAAGATCTCTCCCCATTGCCCCCGTTTATTCTCATGGTCATTCAGCACTTAGTACAGCCGCTATTCAGTTCAAACATCATTGTAAAACCACCCTCGTGAACTTGTGTCTGTTGTTTGTTAAACCAAATGAGTCCCTTCGGTTGTGCCGTTTATCTAAGTCTCTCCCCATCGCCCCAGTTTGTACTTTTAATTGTTCAGCAGTTGTTTACAACCGGAAAAATAATTAGCTCAAACAATGTTGTAAAAGACGCAATCTACCGCGTAACTGTTTATAAACCATGCGTCTATCTGAATCTCTCCCGAAACCCCAGTTTGTACCTTTAATCTTTTAACGATTCTTTGCCATCGGCGGAGACACGTGGGGTTTAAAAATCAGATACGAGTCAGCTGGGGTGGTTGCATAATGGAGGTTGAGCCGAGTGAGTTGAGCCGAGTGGTTTTCCGATTGCAAAGAATCATTAAAAGATTAAAGGTAAGGTACAAACTGGGGCTTGGTTGCATTTAGAGTAGTGGGAGGAGATTTCCTTGTACCTGAATAATACCTGTCTCCCTTGCAAAATGATGTCTCCATTCCCTATGGTCATATGCTCCAGTGAAGACAGACCTGGTTTGGACTGGGCTCAGAGACCCTTGCACAAAGAGAACAAAGACAACATGGGGTATAAGTGGTAGACCATAAACCCCAGAACTTTAGATCATTTCCAGACTCAAGAGGAACCTTTGCCAAGGAGAAGAGCTGGAGAGCTGTAAGTAGGAATACTGCCCCTTTGCTGTGTGCTGTGTGGGGTTGGCCTGCAGTTGCTGTTTCTGCCATGGAAAGGACAAAGACTGGAACTTTGCTGTGAATCTACTTGAAGAAGAATCTTCAAGGGACCTGTGTGGGCTGGCCTCCTGTTCTGAAGTCAGAGGAACACAAAGATTTCATCCCCAGCTCCCCAGCTCCCCTGAACTCTATTACTGGTAGTTCTGACCTACCAGGAGGTACAGTTTTTTACCTCTGGAAGTTGTTCCTGCTGTTGAGAGCAAGAAAACCTGTGACCAATGTTGTCAGCAACTCCGCTGTGATGCTGCAACCTGCACCGAGGCCAGGGGCACCGCTCGTGAAGTGAACGACACACGGCAGAGCCCGCACCACAGCTCTGATGCATCTCAATGCTGGCCGACGCCTGCAGTTATTTGCCGTGCCAGATGCCAGCACTCACACCAACTCCGTTATCGCCAATGCCTGCATCTTCCTATTTTGGCACCGATAACCACTGAGGGCAATTCCTCACTGCTGATGCAACCATATTCCCCTGTCCTGGACTCGACATGTCACCTTCTTGTAGACACGATTCCTTGCCTTCCCCATTGCAGCCAGGGAGCCAGCCTTGACACTGACCCCTAACCTCCAGGAAACCGTGCATCATCATTCCAAGGTACTGTTTGTACAGGGGTGTGAGAAGTTGGCCTGGTATATGCTGTTCACTAATTAAAGTGGACACCTTGCACCAGTACAATTCGACTCTTATGGTAGATAGGTTTAAGACAACCTTTATAGAAAGCTATCCTAGTGGTAGCTGTGGAGAGCAGCCTTCAGGCTAAGTCTTGAAGGAATGTAAAGCAGCTTGTTTTACCACACAATCTCTTGAATCACCAAATGAAAAGACACCACACAGGTATATATATCAAATATATATATATTTATTACTAAACAACTCTCTACTAATCTCTTTATGAGATTAGAAGTCAGGAACATATGCACAAATCAAAGTTATCAAAATAAGTTAGCACAAGTAAATACCACAATCTTATCTTGGCTAGACCGGGGCCTAGAGCACATAGAATCGAGGGACCCACAGAGAACCACCCAGGTAGTCGTAGGAGACCCACAGTGGACGGACGCGGTGTTCAGACACTGGTGCGAGTCCTGTACGAGTCTATGCAAGCGGACGCGATTGAGTTATCAATGTTACAGGCCCCTGGCGTGTTCGAGGCGAACACACCGATCGGTCAGTACGAGTCGAAGGACGCGGATACTGGTAGATTTACAAGGGAGTTGGACGCGATGTGTCTAACACAGACGCGAACCCTGTACGAGCCAGTGCGAGAATGGCACGGAGAAAATAGGAGTATTAGGATACTTCGGGTGAACCTACAAGCAAGTCACTTACAGGGTAAGTAGTTCTAGGGCCTACACCCACAGGAGCACCGTAGTGCTGGAGTTACCTCACCCAGGGGAGCCGGGTGCATAGGTGTCCTTTGGTGTCGGGTCGCGGCGTCGTTTTCAATGGAGAACAAAGAAGACTTGTTGTTTGTGATGTCTGAAGAAGTGTCCGGTGGAATCCAAGCCTGGATTCGGAAGAAGGATGACCTTGGCAGTGACTCGGGGCAAGGAAGATGGATGCCCACCGTCGTCGCAGGATTCAGGTCGTTCACGGTTGACTTGACTCTTCAGCCACGAGGTCCAGGAGGCGTTGACGACAACCAAGAGCGGGATTCTGCGTGTCCCATGATGTCTGCAGCTTACTGTGGTGTTAGCGACTTGATTGGAGCCAACAAACCTTGGTAACAGCAAGTCTCAAGGAAAGTGCGAAAAGGCAATTGGGCAGACCAGCAAGGTCTGAGGGACTCGCCCAATGAGGGTAAGTCAGGGCAGTCCTGGAGCAACCAGGGGAGCCCTTTGGTTTCTTGGAAAAGTCTTCAGGGGACCCACGAGCCGGCTGGCAAGGGATTGCAAAGACGCCTTGGGAGGATTTGCTCAACAGGGGCCCACGGTCACTCGGGACGGTGTAGGCCTCTGATCTTCAGAGGGATTCCTGCTGGAGGCTGGGACCACACGTGGTCTAAAGCACAGGTACTTAGAACGTTGTGAAAGGGTTTCACTTGACAATAGTGCACAGTACACAGGGGTCACGGTTCCTCGTCACTCGTGGGGTCCACGCACCTCAGCTTCGCTGGGGACTCAAGATGGCCGTGGAGAAGTCAGGAAATCAACTTCTTGGGCTGCAGGGACTTCGGACTCCGGCGGGAGCGGCATAGTTTGCGACCATCGTTGTAGTTTTTGGTGACTGCCAAGCAGGGGAGTCACTCCTTGACTCCAAGGGAGATGCTTCTGTCTTCCAAAGGTAGTGGAACGTTGAAGGGCCAGGATTCTTCTTTAGAGAATCATCCAGGGATATCTAACTTACAAGTTCAAGGGTTCCCTATCTTATACTGTAAAGAAGGGAGGGACTAGCTCTATGACCCCACCTATGGGAGGGTCAGGGGAGTGGGTGGCTACACCCACTTCCCTTTGTCCAGTTTCACGCCAGAGCAGGGGCAGGTAGCCCCTGAGCCAGTTTGAACTGGCATATGCACAGAGGAGCCTTCTGCTCCCCCAGTGCAGGACTTCAAAGCACTCTAAGAGTGCACCCACCCAGCCCCAATACACTAAACCCTGTCTGGGAGGTGGTTACACCTCCCTGTGACAGGATACCTTTTGTTGGGCTTCCTCCACTGCGAGTTTCGGTCATCAGCAGGAGGGCAGCCCCGTGTCTGTGACTGGTGGCATCCATTTTGTGATGCCAGGGCTCTTTAGGATTCTACCGCGTTTCCACAGTAGGTACATGTCTACCCCTCTAGAAGGGTGGAATGCTACCCCCGCCGCCAGGACTGGTGGGGGGGTAGTATTCCAAGATGTTTGACACCAAACACGACATGTTTTGATGCAGCCATTCCAAAGTTAGCATTTTACCGCGAGGATATAATGAACTTAAGAGTATATGGTTTAACCGCATCCACAAACAGCACCAAAGAATGGACTCTGAGAGCTGCAGAGGGGCCCTGCTCAGGCAGAGGCACCCCCTCACATAGAAGCCAAGCACCCTGCCCTCAGGATTGATAGGGCCTGCCTTAGGGGTGACTGATAGGTTTATATGTGTGTGTTGGAGAGATACAGGGAACCTATATCTCAGTGAGGAGTGCTAGCACCACCTCACCCAGGCTGCAGTAGCAGGCCTGTGGTGTCAGATTTAGTCTGCTTCCCAGGGGCGGCATAATACATGCTTCAGCCCCTGGTAGGCCTGTGAAGTACCTATGCCCTTGGCACCTAAGGTACCATATATTAGGGACTCATAAGGCACCACAGTATCCAATCACTAGTGCACCTAGAGTGCACTCCAAATCGTTTAGAGAGAACAGAGAGGCTGGGGCCCTGATTGGCAGGGATCCAGCCTGACTATAGCCAGAAACCAGTGTAACATCAGAAAAAAAGTGGGGGCAACATAAGAGGCAGATCCTACTCTCCTACACAACCCCCCCAAACGCAGGGACACTAAACTAACCTTGACCAGTTGAGTCTTCGTGTTCAAAGTGGAAATACCTTGAGAGTCCATCTGCATTGGCATGTTGGGTCCCAGGCCTGTGTTCCACTGTATAGTCCATCCCCTGTACGGAAATGGACCACCTCAAAAGTTTTGGGTTTTCACCTTTCATCTGTTTAAGCCATAGGAGGGGCTTGTGGTCAGTCTGAACTATGAAGTGAGTGCCAAACAAGTATGGCCTCAGCTTCTTCAGGGCCCACACCACAGCAAAGGCCTCCCTCTCTATAGCTGACCAATGTTTCTCTCTAGGGGTCAGCCTTCTGCTAATGAAAGCTACTGGCTGGTCTTGACCTTCATCATTCAGTTGAGACAGGACAGCTCCCACACCCAGCTCAGAAGCATCTGTTTGGACAATGAACTTTTTGGTGTAGTCTGGACTCTGTAAGATGGGGGCAGTGTACATGGCCTGCTTGAGGTCTTCAAATGCCTTTTGACAGCTAGCTGTCCACTGAACCTTTTTTGGCATTTTCTTTGAGGTCAGATCATTCAAGGGGGTCACTATAGATCCATATCCCTTGACAAACCTCCTACAGTACCCAGTCAGGCCTAAGAAGGCTCTCACCTGTGTCTGGGTGGTTGGAGCAACCCATTCCATTATGGTTTGGATTTTGCTCTGTAAAGGTTGAACCTGGCCTCCACCCACAAGGTGGCCCAGATACACAACCTGACTCTGCCCTATATGGCACTTGGTGGCCTTGATAGTGAGGCCTGCTTTCTGCAGAGCCTCCAAAACATTTCTGAGGTGGACCAGGTGATCCTGCCAGGAGGAACTAAAGACAGCAATATCATCTAGATAAGCTGAGCAATAAGTTTCCATTCCTGCCAGAACTTTATTCACCAACCTCTGAAAAGTGGCAGGTGCATTTTTCAATCCAAAGGGCATCACCACAAAGTGGTAGTGCCCACCAGGGGTCAAAAATGCTGTTTTGGCTTTTGCATCATCAGCTAGTCTGATCTGCCAGTAGCCAGCTGTTAGGTCAAATGTACTTAGATACTTGGCTGAGGCCAAAGTATCAATCAGCTCATCTGCCCTTGGTATGGGATAGGCATCAGTCCTAGTGACTGCATTGAGGCCTCTGTAGTCTACACAAAACCTCATTTCTTTCTTACCACCCTGGGTATGAGGCTTGGGTACCTGGACTACTGGTCTAGCCCATGGGCTATCTCAAGGCTCAATTACACCTAATTCCAACATTTTCTGGACTTCAGTCCTGATACAGTCCCTGACATGGTCAGGTTGCCTGTAGATTTTACTCTTGACAGGCAGACTGTCTCCAGTGTCCACCTCATGGGTGCACCAGGTAGTCTGACTGGGGGTCAGGCTAAACATATGTCTAAACTGTTGCAGAACTTGTCTGCACTCAGTTTGCTGATGGTCAGTGAGGCTGCTTGCTAAAGCAACACCATCTACTGACCCATCATCAGGGTTCTGAGAGAGCAGGTGAGGGAGAGGGTCACTCTCCTCCTCCTGGTCCTCATCAGTTGCCATGAGCAAGCCCATGTCAGCCCTGTCAACATATGGTTTTAATCTGTTGACATGGAGCACCCTCAGGGGGCTCCTGGGAGTTCCAAGATTCACCAGATAGGTGACTTCTCCCTTCTGTTCAACTATGGTATGGGGGCCTCTCCACTTGTCCTGGAGGGCTGCTGGGGCCACAGGCTCCAACACCCACACTTTCTGTCCTGACTGGTATACAGTCAGTACAGCCTTTTGGTCATGCCAAGCTTTTTGTAATTCTTGGCTGGCCTCCAGGGTTTTGGTTGCCTTTTTCATGTACTCAGCCATCCGGGAGCGGAGACTAAGTACATAGTCCATCACATCTTGTTTGGGGGGCTTGAGAGGTAACTCCCAGCCCTCTTTAACCAAACACAATGGACCTCTTACAGGATGCCCAAACAGAAGCTCAAATGGGCTGTAACCAACCCCCTTCTGTGGAACTTCTCTGTATGCAAATAACAGGCAAGGAAGAAGAAGGTCCCATTTCCGCCTAAGCTTCTCTGGGAGTCCCTTGATCATTCCCTTCAGGGTTTTGTTGAAACGTTCAACTAGCCCATTGCATTGTGGGTGATAGGGGGTGGTGAACTTATAAGTCACCCACACTCCTTCCACATTGCTTTCAGATATCCTGACAGGAAGTTTGTACCTCTGTCAGAGATGACCTCCTTTGGAAAACCCACTCTGGAGAAAACTCCAATGAGGGCTCTTGCCACCACAGGGGCTGTGGTGGTCCTCAGGGGAATTGCCTCTGGGTACCTGGTGGCATGATCCACTACCACCAGGATAAATCTGTGCCCAGATGCAGTTTGAGGGTCAAGGGGACCAACAATGTCAATCCCTACCCTTTCAAAGGGTACCCCCACCACAGGTAGTGGTATCAGGGGGGCCTTCGTTGTGCCACCTGCCTTACCACTGGCTTGGCATGTGACACAGGAGCGACAAAACTCCTTTGTGTCCTCTGACATATGTGGCCAATGAAAATGTGGAACAAGCCTGTCCCAGGTCTTGTTTTGGCCCAAGTGACCTGCTAAAGGGATATCATGTGCTAAGGTCAAGAGGAACCCCTAAACTTCTGAGGTATTACCAACCTCCTGGTGGCTCCAGGGGCTGGGTCTCTACCCTCAGAATATAGGAGTCCCTCATCCCAATAAACTTTATGGGACCCACTAGCACTCCCAGCAGCCTCAGCAGCAGCCTGCTGTCTGAGGGGTTCAAGAGAGGGGCAGCACTGTTGCTCCTTACTCAGATCTTCCCTAGAAGGGCCCCCTGCCCCCAAGAACTCAACCTGATCAGGCTCAAGTCCCTCTGGGGCAGTTCCTTCTTCAGGATCTGCTTCACCTCCCTCTGGGGGTGAATCTGTGATCTGAGACAGAGGGGAAGGCACTGCCTTTACCCTACTGCTCCTCCTCTTGGGAAGCATCTGGTCCATTGTTCCAGGATCCAGAGCTGGTTCAGTGTTATGCTTTCTTGCTTGTGACCTGGTCGCAGCAAATACCTCTGCAGGGATGCCCAACATCTCAGCATGAGTCCATAACTCCACTTCAGACCAGGCTGAAGTCTCTAGATCATTGCCCAATAGACATTCTACAGGGAGGTCTGCACTGACTACAACCTTCTTGAGGCCAGTTACCCCTCCCCAGGAGAAATTCACAACTGCCAGACTATGGTTGGTCCTGACATTGCTTGCATTGGTCACCTGGTACATTTTGCCCAGGATGATCTGTTCAGGGCCCACAAGATCCTCTGCAACCATGGTGACACTAGCACCTGTGTCCCTAAATGCCAAAGCCTGTTTGCCATTTATTACAGGCTGCTGTTTGTATTTGCCCAGATTACTGGGGCTTACTAGGAAGGACATGTCAGTGTCTCCATCACAAATCAGCATTGCCTGAGTGGGTACTCGGACTAGGTCAGAGTCCACTTCAGAACCCAGGGTCAACCCTATTACACCCTTATTCTGATTGCCACCTCCACCAGTAGCTGGACTAGGGGGAACAGTTGCCTTAGGGGCAGGAGTGGTGGTGGTTTGGTCTTTGGACTTGGTACAATCAGAAGTCCAGTGCCCTTTCTGTTTACAGAATTTGCACCAGGACTTCTTTTGGCCTTTTCCCTTGTTGGACTGTGACTCCCCACCAGATGCAGATTTTTGGGGCCCTTGTGAAGACTTCTGGTCTTTTGACTTATCCCCACCTTTCTCAGAGCCCTTAGAATCCTGCTTCTTTGTGTCACCCCCTTGGTTCTGGGTTTTCTGCCTCACCCTGGTTCTGACCCACTTGTCTGCCTTCTTTCCCAATTCTTGGGGAGAGGTCAGATCTGAGTCCACCAGGTATTGATGCAACAACTGGTTCTGGCAATTATTAAGGATCTGTTCTCTCATTATCAGATTATACAATCCCTTGAAATCAGTAACCCTACTGCCAACCAGCCAACCCTCCAGAGCCTTGGTTGCACAATCAACAAAGTCAGTCCAGTCCTGAGTCTGTGCCTTCTGGGTGTCTCTGAACTTCAACCTGTACTGCTCAGTGGTTAAGCCAAACCCATCTATCAGTGCACTCTTCAGGACTTCATAATCATCAGCATCCTCTTCTCTAACAGTGAGGAGCTTGTCTCTACCTTTATCTGAAAAGGAGAGCCACAAGATTGCTGCCCACTGCTTTTGGGGGACCTGCTGTACTCTACAGGCCCTCTCCATAGCAGTTATCCACTTGTGGATATCATCCCCACTCTGGTAGGGAGGAACAACCTTGCTCAGGTTCCTATGGTCTGGAATATATTCTCTGCCTCTAGGGACACTGTTGCTGCCACCAGGGGGTTCTATCCCCTCTCTTCTAGAAGCTCTCTGGATCTACAGGGCTTCCCTATCCAGTGCCAACTGCTTGGTTCTGAGGGCAATTCTTGCTTCCTCATACTGTAGTAGTTTGCACCTTCTTTCAGAGGAGGTCTCTCTTATGGGAAAGCATGAGCTCCTCTGTTGGACAAATTCTCTGCCAGAGTGATAAGAGTGGTCAGATTCCCTGGAAGGGGACCTGTGCCTCTCCTCCTCTCTGTCAGTTCTCTTAGGGAGAATTCCTCTGTCCTTTTCAGGCCCCTTGGAGCCTGGCCCTTCAATCACAGAGTCTTGGTCATTTGTATTTTCATCATCTGACCCAGATACTATAATTGACCCACCCACTGATTCAGACCCCTTAGCTCCTAGAGCTAATCTAAGATCATCTGTTGTTAGCAGATCTATCAGGTGCAGGGTGGAGGGACTCTGTCCTAGCTTCAGGTGTCTTTCAACACACATGGCTCTCAAGTCAGAGAAAGCCATGTCCTTATACTGAGGCTGGGTGGACCCACTGGCTCCACCTTTTAAGGACATTCTAGTGTTGTGCAGTGTTGTACTACCTACACTAGTTTGTGGCCTACTGATCCTAGCTTGAGCTGTAGAAAGGGTGTGCTATCCCTTGGCACACAGCTCTAAGTTCAGTAGAACTTATTGATACTAAGCTTGACTTTATATGTACCTTAAGTACCTATAGTGGTTTTCAGTTAGTAATTCAAATAGAGATTTTCTGGTAAAACAATAGCAAGCTGGAATCCCACACGCTGCCCACCAATGTGAGAAGTTGGCCTGGTATATGCTGTTCACTAATTAAAGTGGACACCTTGCACCAGTACAATTCGACTCTTATGGTAGATAGGTTTAAGACAACCTTTATAGAAAGCTATCCTAGTGGTAGCTGTGGAGAGCAGCCTTCAGGCTAAGTCTTGAAGGAATGTAAAGCAGCTTGTTTTACCACACAATCTCTTGAATCACCAAATGAAAAGACACCACACAGGTATATATATCAAATATATATGTATTTATTACTAAACAACTCTCTACTAATCTCTTTATGAGATTAGAAGTCAGGAACATATGCACAAATCAATTGTTATCAAAATAAGTTAGCACAAGTAAATATCACAATCTTATCTTGGCTAGACCGGGGTCTAGAGCACATAGAATCGAGGGACCCCCAGAGAACCACCCCAGGTAGTTGTAGGAGACCCACAGGGGACGGACGCGGTGTTCAGACACTGGTGCGAGTCCTGTACGAGTCTATGCAAGCGGACGCGATTGAGTTATCAATGTTACAGGCCCCTGGCGTGTTCGAGGCGAACACACCGATCGGTCAGTACGAGTCGAAGGACGCAGATACTGGTAGAGTTATAAGGGAGTTGGACGCGGTGTGTCTAACACAGATGCGAACCCTGTACGAGTCAGTGCGAGAATCGCACGGGGAAAATAGGAGTTTTAGGATACTTCGGGTGAACCTACAAGCAAGTCACTTACAGGGTAAGTAGTTCTAGGGCCCACACCCACAGGAGCACCGTAGTGCTGGAGTTACCTCACCCAGGGAAGCCGGGTGCATAGGTGTCCTTTGGTGTCGGGTCGCGGCGTCGTTTTCAATGGCGAACAAAGAAGACTTGCTGCTTGTGATGTCCGAAGAAGTGTCCGGTGGAATCCAAGCCTGGATTCAGAAGAGGAAGACCTGAAAGCAGAGGGGACAGTGTTCAAAGTCACTTGGCAGTGACTCGGGGCAAGGAAGATGGATGCCCACCGTCGTCGCAAGATTCAGGTCGTTCACAGTTGCCTTGACTCTTCAGCCACGAGGTCCAGGAGGCGTCGACGACAACCAGGAGCTGGATTCGGCGTGTCCCACGATGTCTGCAGCTTACTGCGGTGTCGGCGACTCGATTGGAGCCAACAAGCCTTGGTAACAGCAAGTCTCGTGGAAAGTGTGAAAAGGCAATGGCGCAGACCAGCAAGGTCTGAGGGACTCACCCAGCGAGGGTAAGTCAGGGCAGGCCTGGAGCAACCAGGGGAGCCCTTTGGTTTCTTGGAAAAGTCTTCAGGGGACCCACGAGCCGGCTGGCAAGGGATTGCAAAGACGCCTTGGGAGGATTCGCTCAACAGGGGCCCACGGTCACTCGGGACGGTGTAGGCCTCTGATCTTCAGAGGGATTCCTGCAGGAGGCTGGGACCACACGTGGTCCAAAGCACAGGTTCTTAGATCGTTGTGAAGGGGTTGCACTTGACAATAGTGCACGGTACACAGGGGTCACGGTTCCTCGTCACTCGTGGGGTCCACTTGCCTCAGCTTCACTGGGGACTCACGATGGCCTTGGAGAAGTCAGGAAATCTACTTCTTGGGCTGCAGGGACCTCGAACTCCGGCGGGAGCGGCATAGTTTGCGACCATCGTTGTAGTTTTTGGTGCCTGCCAAGCAGGGGAGTCACTCCTTGACTCCAAGGGAGATTCTTCTGTCTTCCAAAGGTAGTGGAACGTCGAAGGGCCAGGATTCTTCTTCAGAGCATCATCCAGGGATATCTAACTTACAGGTTCAAGGGTTCCCTATCTTATACTGTAAAGAAGGGAGGGACTAGCTCTATGACCCCACCTATGGGAGGGTCAGGGGAGTGGGTGGCTACACCCACTTCCCTTTGTCCAGTTTCGCGCCAGAGCAGGGGCAGGTAGCCCCTGAGCCGGTTTGAACTGGCATATGCACAGAGGAGCCTTCTGCTCCCCCAGTGCAGGACTTCAAAGCACTCTAAGAGTGCACCCACCCAGCCCCAATACACTAAACCCTGTCTGGGAGGTGGTTACACCTCCCTGTGACAGGATACCTTTTGTTGGGCTTCCTCCACTGCGAGTTTCGGTCATCAGCAGGAGGGCAGCCCCGTGTCTGTGACTGGTGGCATCCATTTTGTGATGCCAGGGCTCTTCAGGATTCTACCGTGTTTCCACAGTGGGTACATGTCTATCCCTCTAGAAGGGTGGAATGCTACCCCCGTCACCAGAACTGGCGGGGGGGGGTAGTATTCCAAGATGTTTGACACCAAACACGACATGTTTTGATGCAGCCATTCCAAAGTTAGCATTTTACCGCGAGGATATAATGCACTTAAGAGTATATGGTTTAACCGCATCCACAAACAGCACCAGAGAATGGACTCTGAGAGCTGCAGAGGGGCCCTGCTCAGGCAGAGGCACCCCCTCACATTAGAAACCAAGCACCCTGCCCTCAGGATTGATAGGGCCTGCCTTAGGGGTGACTGATAGGTTTAAATGTGTGTGCAGGAGAGATATAGGGAACCTATATCTCAGTGAGGAGTGCTAGCACCACCTCACCCAGGCTGCAGTAGCAGGCCTGTGGTGTCAGATTTAGTCTGCTTCCCAGGGGTGGCATAATACATGCTTCAGCCCCTGGTAGGCCTGTGAAGTACCTATGCCCTTGGCACCTAAGGTACCATATACTAGGGACTCATAAGGCACCACAGTATCCAATCACTAGTGCACCTAGAGTGCACTCCAAATCGTTTAGAGAGAACAGAGAGGCTGGGGCCCTGATTGGCAGGGATCCAGCCTGACTATAGCCAGAAACCAGTGTAACATCAGAAAAAAAGTGGGGGCAACATAAGAGGCAGATCCTACTCTCCTACACAACCCCCCCAAACGCAGGGACACTAAACTAACCTTGACCAGTTGAGTCTTCGTGTTCAAAGTGGAAATACCTTGAGAGTCCATCTGCATTGGCATGTTGGGTCCCAGGCCTGTGTTCCACTGTATAGTCCATCCCCTGTACGGAAATGGACCACCTCAAAAGTTTTGGGTTTTCACCTTTCATCTGTTTAAGCCATAGGAGGGGCTTGTGGTCAGTCTGAACTATGAAGTGAGTGCCAAACAAGTATGGCCTCAGCTTCTTCAGGGCCCACACCACAGCAAAGGCCTCCCTCTCTATAGCTGACCAATGTTTCTCTCTAGGGGTCAGCCTTCTGCTAATGAAAGCTACTGGCTGGTCTTGACCTTCATCATTCAGTTGAGACAGTACAGCTCCCACACCCAGCTCAGAAGCATCTGTTTGGACAATGAACTTTTTGGTGTAGTCTGGACTCTGTAAGATGGGGGCAGTGCACATGGCCTGCTTTAGGTCTTCAAATGCCTTTTGACAGCTAGCTGTCCACTGAACCTTTTTTGGCATTTTCTTTGAGGTCAGATCATTCAAGGGGGTCACTATAGATCCATATCCCTTGACAAACCTCCTATAGTACCCAGTCAGGCCTAAGAAGGCTCTCACCTGTGTCTGGGTGGTTGGAGCAACCCATTCCATTATGGTTTGGATTTTGCTCTGTAAAGGTTGAACCTGGCCTCCACCCACAAGGTGGCCCAGGTACACAACCTGACTCTGCCCTATCTGGCACTTGGTGGCCTTGATAGTGAGGCCTGCTTTCTGCAGAGCCTCCAAAACATTTCTGAGGTGGACCAGGTGATCCTGCCAGGAGGAACTAAAGACAGCAATATCATCTAGATAAGCTGAGCAATAAGTTTCCATTCCTGCCAGAACTTTATTCACCAACCTCTGAAAAGTGGCAGGTGCATTTTTCAATCCAAAGGGCATCACCACAAAGTGGTAGTGCCCACCAGGGGTCGAAAATGCTGTTTTGGCTTTTGCATCATCAGCTAGTCTGATCTGCCAGTAGCCAGCTGTTAGTTCAAATGTACTTAGATACTTGGCTGACGCCAAAGTATCAATCAGCTCATCTGCCCTTGGTATGGGATAGGCATCAGTCCTAGTGACTGCATTGAGGCCTCTGTAGTCTACACAAAACCTCATTTCTTTCTTACCACCCTGGGTATGAGGCTTGGGTACCAGGACTACTGGGCTAGCCCATGGGCTATCTGAAGGCTCAATTACACCTAATTCCAACATTTTCTGGACTTCAGTCCTGATACAGTCCCTGACATGGTCAGGTTGCCTGTAGATTTTACTCTTGACAGGCAGACTGTCTCCAGTGTCCACCTCATGGGTGCACCAGGTAGTCTGACTGGGGGTCAGGCTAAACATATGTCTAAACTGTTGCAGAACTTGTCTGCACTCAGTTTGCTGATGGTCAGTGAGGTTGCTTGCCAAAGCAACACCATCTACTGACCCATCATCAGGGTTCTGAGAGAGCAGGTCAGGGAGAGGGTCACTCTCCTCCTCCTGGTCCTCATCAGTTGCCATGAGCAAGCCCATGTCAGCCCTGTCAACATATGGTTTTAATCTGTTGACATGGAGCACCCTCAGGGGGCTCCTGGGAGTTCCAAGATTCACCAGATAGGTGACTTCTCCCTTCTGTTCAACTATGGTATGGGGGCCACTCCACTTGTCCTGGAGGGCTGCTGGGGCCACAGGCTCCAACACCCACACTTTCTGTCCTGGCTGGTATACAGTCAGCACAGCCTTTGGTCATGCCAAGCTTTTTGCAATTCTTGGCTGGCCTCCAGGTTTTTGGTTGCCTTTTTCATGTACTCAGCCATCCGGGAGCGGAGACCAAGTACATAGTCCATCACATCTTGTTTGGGGGTTTGAGAGGTAACTCCCAGCCCTCTTTAACCAAACACAATGGACCTCTTACAGGATGCCCAAACAGAAGCTCAAATGGGCTGTAACCAACCCCCTTCTGTGGAACTTCTCTGTATGCAAATAACAGGCAAGGAAGAAGAAGGTCCCATTTCCGCCTAAGCTTCTCTGGGAGTCCCTTGATCATTCCCTTCAGGGTTTTGTTGAAACGTTCAACTAGCCCATTGCATTGTGGGTGATAGGGGGTGGTAAACTTATAGGTTACACCACACTCCTTCCACATTGCTTTCAGATATACTGACATGAAGTTTGTATCCCTGTCAGATATAACCTCCTTTGGGAAACCCACTCTGGAGAAAACTCCAATGAGGGTTCTTGCCACCACAGGGGCTGTGGTGGTCCTCAGGGGAATTGCCTCTGGGTACCTGGTGGCATGATCCACTACCACCAGGATAAATCTGTGCCCAGATGCAGTTTGAGGGTCAAGGGGACCAACAATGTCAATCCCTACCCTTTCAAAGGGTACCCCCACCACAGGTAGTGGTATCAGGGGGCCTTTGTTGTGCCACCTGCCTTACCACTGGCTTGGCATGTGACACAGGAGCGACAAAACTCCTTTGTGTCCTCTGACATATGTGGCCAATGAAAATGTGGAACAAGCCTGTCCCAGGTCTTGTTTTGGCCCAAGTGACCTGCTAAAGGGATATCATGTGCTAAGGTCAAGAGGAACCCCCTAAACTTCTGAGGTATTACCAACCTCCTGGTGGCTCCAGGGGCTGGGTCTCTACCCTCAGAATATAGGAGTCCCTCATCCCAATAAACTTTATGGGACCCACTAGCACTCCCAGCAGCCTCAGCAGCAGCCTGCTGTCTGAGGGGTTCAAGAGAGGGGCAGCACTGTTGCTCCTTACTCAGATCTTCCCTAGAAGGGCCCCCTGCCCCCAAGAACTCAACCTGATCAGGCTCAAGTCCCTCTGGGGCAGTTCCTTCTTCAGGATCTGCTTCACCTCCCTCTGGAGGTGAATCTGTGATCTGAGACAGAGGGGAAGGCACTGCCTTTACCCTACTGCTCCTCCTCTTGGGAAGCATCTGGTCCATTGTTCCAGGATCCAGAGCTGGTTCAGTGTTATGCTTTCTTGCTTGTGACCTGGTCACAGCAAATACCTCTGCAGGGATGCCCAACATCTCAGCATGAGTCCATAACTCTACTTCAGACCAGGCTGAAGTCTCTAGATCATTGCCCAATAGACATTCTACAGGGAGGTCTGCACTGACTACAACCTTCTTGAGGCCAGTTACCCCTCCCCAGGAGAAATTCACAACTGCCAGACTATGGTTGGTCCTGACATTGCTTGCATTGGTCACCTGGTACATTTCGCCCAGGATGATCTGTTCAGGGTCCACAAGATCCTCTGCCACCATGGTGACACTAGCACCTGTGTCCCTAAATGCCAAAGCCTGTTTGCCATTTATTACAGGCTGCTGTTTGTATTTGCCCAGATTACTGGGGCTTACTAGGAAGGACATGTCAATGTCTCCATCACAAATCAGCATTGCCTGAGTGGGTACTCTGACTAGGTCAGAGTCCACTTCAGAACCCAGGGTCAACCCTATTACACCCTTATTCTGATTACCACCTCCACCAGTAGCTGGACTAGGGGGAACAGTTGCCTTGGGTGCAGGAGTGGTGGTGGTTTGGTCTTTGGACTTGGTACAATCAGAAGTCCAGTGCCCTTTCTGTTTACAGAATTTGCACCAGGACTTCTTTTGGCCTTTTCCCTTGTTGGACTGTGACTCCCCACCAGATGCAGATTTTTGGGGCCCTTGTGAAGACTTCTGGTCTTTTGACTTATCCCCACCTTTCTCAGAGCCCTTAGAATCCTGCTTCTTTGTGTCACCCCCTTGGTTCTGGGTTTTCTGCCTCACCCTGGTTCTGACCCACTTGTCTGCCTTCTTTCCCAATTCTTGGGGAGAGGTCAGATCTGAGTCCACCAGGTATTGATGCAACAACTGGTTCTGGCAATTATTAAGGATCTGTTCTCTCATTATCAGATTATACAATCCCTTGAAATCAGTAACCCTACTGCCAACCAGCCAACCCTCCAGAGCCTTGGTTGCACAATCAACAAAGTCAGTCCAGTCCTGAGTCTGTGCCTTCTGGGTGTCTCTGAACTTCAACCTGTACTGCTCAGTGGTTAAGCCAAACCCATCTATCAGTGCACTCTTCAGGACTTCATAATCATCAGCATCCTCTTCTCTAACAGTGAGGAGCTTGTCTCTACCTTTATCTGAAAAGGAGAGCCACAAGATTGCTGCCCACTGCTTTTGGGGGACCTGCTGTACTCTACAGGCCCTCTCCATAGCAGTTATCCACTTGTGGATATCATCCCCACTCTGGTAGGGAGGAACAACCTTGCTCAGGTTCCTATGGTCTGGAATATATTCTCTGCCTCTAGGGACACTGTTGCTGCCACCAAGGGGTTCTAACCCCTCTCTTCTAGAAGCTCTCTGGATCTCCAGGGCTTCTCTATCCAGTGCCAACTGCTTGGTTCTGAGGGCAACTTTTGCTTCCTCATACTGTAGTAGTTTGCACCTTCTTTCAGAGGAGGTCTCTCTTATGGGAAAGTATGAGTTCCTCTGTTGGACAAATTCTCTGCCAGTGTGATAAGAGTAGTCAGATTCCCTGGAAGGGGACCTGTGCCTCTCCTCCTCTCTGTCAGTTCTCTTAGGGAGAATTCCTCTGTCCTTTTCAGGCCCCTTGGAGCCTGGCCCTTCAATCACAGAGTCTTGGTCATTTGTATTTTCATCATCTGACCCAGATACTATAATTGACCCACCCACTGATTCAGACCCCTTAGCTCCTAGAGCTAATCTAAGATCATCTGTTGTTAGCAGATCTATCAGGTGCAGGGTGGAGGGACTCTGTCCTAGCTTCAGGTGTCTTTCAACACACATGGCTCTCAAGTCAGAGAAAGCCATGTCCTTATACTGAGGCTGGGTGGACCCACTGGCTCCACCTTTTAAGGACATTCTAGTGTTGTGCAGTGTTGTACTACCTACACTAGTTTGTGGCCTACTGATCCTAGCTTGAGCTGTAGAAAGGGTGTGCTATCCCTTGGCACACAGCTCTAAGTTCAGTAGAACTTATTGATACTAAGCTTGACTTTATATGTACCTTAAGTACCTATAGTGGTTTTCAGTTAGTAATTCAAATAGAGATTTTCTGGTAAAACAATAGCAAGCTGGAATCCCACACGCTGCCCACCAATGTGAGAAGTTGGCCTGGTATATGCTGTTCACTAATTAAAGTGGACACCTTGCACCAGTACAATTCGACTCTTATGGTAGATAGGTTTAAGACAACCTTTATAGAAAGCTATCCTAGTGGTAGCTGTGGAGAGCAGCCTTCAGGCTAAGTCTTGAAGGAATGTAAAGCAGCTTGTTTTACCACACAATCTCTTGAATCACCAAATGAAAAGACACCACACAGGTATATATATCAAATATATATGTATTTATTACTAAACAACTCTCTACTAATCTCTTTATGAGATTAGAAGTCAGGAACATATGCACAAATCAATCGTTATCAAAATAAGTTAGCACAAGTAAATATCACAATCTTATCTTGGCTAGACCGGGGTCTAGAGCACATAGAATCGAGGGACCCCCAGAGAACCACCCCAGGTAGTTGTAGGAGACCCACAGGGGACGGACGCGGTGTTCAGACACTGGTGCGAGTCCTGTACGAGTCTATGCAAGCGGACGCGATTGAGTTATCAATGTTACAGGCCCCTGGCGTGTTCGAAGCGAACACACCGAACGGTCAGTATGAGTCGAAGGACGCGGATACTGGTAGATTTACAAGAGAGATGGACGCGATGTGTCTTACACAGACGCGAACCCTGTACGAGCCAGTGCGAGAATCGCACGGGGAAAATAGGAGTTTTAGGATACTTCGGGTGAACCTACAAGCAAGTCACTTACAGGGTAAGTAGTTCTAGGGCCCACACCCACAGGAGCACCGTAGTGCTGGAGTTACCTCACCCAGGGAAGCCGGGTGCATAGGTGTCCTTTGGTGTCGGGTCGCGGCGTTTTCAATGGCGAACAAAGAAGACTTGCTGCTTGTGATGTCCGAAGAAGTGTCCGGTGGAATCCAAGCCTTGATTCAGAAGAAGGATGACCTGAAAGCAGAGGGGACAGTGTTCAAAGTCACTTGGCAGTGACTCGGGGCAAGGAAGATGGATGCCCACCGTCGTCGCAGGATTCAGGTCGTTCACGGTTGCCTTGACTCTTCAGCCACGAGGTCCAGGAGGCGTCGACGACTGACCAGGAGCTGGATTCGGCGTGTCCCACGATGTCTGCAGCTTACTGTGGTGTCGGCGACTCGATTGGAGCCAACAAGCCTTGGTAACAGCAAGTCTCGTGGAAAGTGTGAAAAGGCAATGGCGCAGACCAGCAAGTGCTCTGAGGGACTCGCCCAACGAGGGTAAGTCAGGGCAGGCCTGGAGCAACCAGGGGAGCCCTTTGGTTTCTTGGAAAAGTCTTCAGGGGACCCACGAGCCAGCTGGCAAGGGATCGCGAAGATGCCTCGGGAGGATTCGCTCAACAGGGGCCCACGGTCACTCGGGATGGTGTAGGCCTCTGATCTTCGGAGGGATTCCTGCTGGAGGCTGGGACCACACGTGGTCCAAAGCACAGGTTCTTAGAACGTTGTGAAGGGGTTGCACTCGACAATAGTGCACGGTACCCAGGGGTCGCGGTTCCTCGTCACTCGTGGGGTCCACTCGCCTAAGCTTCACTGGGGACTCACGATGGCCTTGGAGAAGTCAGGAAATCCACTTCTTGGGCTGCAGGGACTTCGGACTACGGCGGGAGCGGCGTAGTTTGCGACCGTCGTTTGTAGTTTTTGGTGCCTGCCAAGCAGGGGAGTCACTCCTTGACTCCAAGGGAGATTCTTCTGTCTTCCAAAGGTAGTGGAACGTCGAAGGGCCAGGATTCTTCTTTAGAGCATCATCCAGGGATATCTAACTTACAAGTTCAAGGGTTCCCTATCTTATACTATAAAAAAGGGAGGGACTAGCTCTATGACCCCACCTATGGGAGGGTCAGGGGAGTGGGTGGCTACACCCACTTCCCTTTGTCCAGTTTCGCACCAGAGCAGGGGCAGGTAGCCCCTGAGCCGGTTTGAACTGGCATATGCACAGAGGAGCCTTCTGCTCCCCCAGTGCAGGACTTCAAAGCACTCTAAGAGTGCACCCACCCAGCCCCAATACACTAAACCCTGTCTGGGAGGTGGTTACACCTCCCTGTGACAGGATACCTTTTGTTGGGCTTCCTCCACTGCGAGTTTCGGTCATCAGCAGGAGGGCAGCCCCGTGTCTGTGACTGGTGGCATCCATTTTGTGATGCCAGGGCTCTTCAGGATTCTACCGTGTTTCCACAGTAGGTACATGTCTATCCCTCTAGAAGGGTGGAATGCTACCCCCGCCGCCAGGACTGGCGGGGGGTAGTATTCCAAGATGTTTGACACCAAACACAACATGTTTTGATGCAGCCATTCCAAAGTTAGCATTTTACCGCGAGGATATAATGCACTTAAGAGTATATGGTTTAACCGCATCCACAAACAGCACCAGAGAATGGACTCTGAGAGCTGCAGAGGGGCCCTGCTCAGGCAGAGGCACCCCCTCACATAGAAGCCAAGCACCCTGCCCTCAGGATTGATAGGGCCTGCCTTAGGGGTGACTGATAGGTTTATATGTGTGTGCTGGAGAGATATAGGGAACCTATATCTCAGTGAGGAGTGCTAGCACCACCTCACCCAGGCTGCAGTAGCAGGCCTGTGGTGTCAGATTTAGTCTGCTTCCCAGGGGTGGCATAATACATGCTTCAGCCCCTGGTAGGCCTGTGAAGTACCTATGCCCTTGGCACCTAAGGTACCATATACTAGGGACTCATAAGGCACCACAGTATCCAATCACTAGTGCACCTAGAGTGCACTCCAAATCGTTTAGAGAGAACAGAGAGGCTGGGGCCCTGATTGGCAGGGATCCAGCCTGACTATAGCCAGAAACCAGTGTAACATCAGAAAAAAAAGTGGGGGCAACATAAGAGGCAGATCCTACTCTCCTACACAACCCCCCCCCAAATGCAGGGACACTAAACTAACCTTGACCAGTTGAGTCTTCGTGTTCAAAGTGGAAATACCTTGCGAGTCCATCTGCATTGGCATGTTGGGTCCCAGGCCTGTGTTCCACTGTATAGTCCATCCCCTGCACGGAAATGGACCACCTCAAAAGTTTTGGGTTTTCACCTTTCATCTGTTTAAGCCATAGGAGGGGCTTGTGGTCAGTCTGAACTATGAACTGAGTGCCAAACAAGTATGGCCTCAGCTTCTTCAGGGCCCACACCACAGCAAAGGCCTCCCTCTCTATAGCTGACCAATGTTTCTCTCTAGGGGTCAGCCTTCTGCTAATGAAAGCTACTGGCTGGTCTTGACCTTCATCATTCAGTTGAGACAGGACAGCTCCCACACCCAGCTCAGAAGCATCTGTTTGGACAATGAACCTTTTTGGTGTAGTCTGGACTCTGTAAAATGGGGGCAGTGTACATGGCCTGCTTGAGGTCTTCAAATGCCTTTTGACAGCTAGCTGTCCACTGAACCTTTTTTGGCATTTTCTTTGAGGTCAGATCATTCAAGGGGGTCACTATAGATCCATATCCCTTGACAAACCTTCTATAGTACCCAGTCAGGCCTTAGAAGGCTCTCACCTGTGTCTGGGTGGTTGGAGCAACCCATTCCATTATGGTTTGGATTTTGCTCTGTAAAGGTTGAACCTGGCCTCCACCCACAAGGTGGCCCAGGTACACAACCTGACTTTGCCCTATCTGGCACTTGGTGGCCTTGATAGTGAGGCCTGCTTTCTGCAGAGCCTCCAAAACATTTCTGAGGTGGACCAGGTGATCCTGCCAGGAGGAACTAAAGACAGCAATATCATCTAGATAAGCTGAGCAATAAGTTTCCATTCCTGCCAGAACTTTATTCACCAACCTCTGAAAAGTGGCAGGTGCATTTTTCAATCCAAAGGGCATCACCACAAAGTGGTAGTGCCCACCAGGGGTCGAAAATGCTGTTTTGGCTTTTGCATCATCAGCTAGTCTGATCTGCCAGTAGCCAGCTGTTAGCTCAAATGTACTTAGATACTTGGCTGAGGCCAAAGTATCAATCAGCTCATCTGCCCTTGGTATGGGATAGGCATCAGTCCTAGTGACTGCATTGAGGCCTCTGTAGTCTACAGAAAACCTCATTTCTTTCTTACCACCCTGGGTATGAGGCTTGGGTACCAGGACTACTGGGCTAGCCCATGGGCTATCTGAAGGCTCAATTACACCTAATTCCAACATTTTCTGGACTTCAGTCCTGATACAGTCCCTGACATGGTCAGGTTGCCTGTAGATTTTACTCTTGACAGGCAGACTGTCTCCAGTGTCCACCTCATGGGTGCACCAGGTAGTCTGACTGGGGGTCAGGCTAAACATATGTCTAAACTGTTGCAGAACTTGTCTGCACTCAGTTTGCTGATGGTCAGTGAGGCTGCTTGCCAAAGCAACACCATCTACTGACCCATCATCAGGGTTCTGAGAGAGCAGGTCAGGGAGAGGGTCACTCTCCTCCTCCTGGTCCTCATCAGTTGCCATGAGCAAGCCCATGTCAGCCCTGTCAACATATGGTTTTAATCTGTTGACATGGAGCACCCTCAGGGGCTCCTGGGAGTTCCAAGATTCACCAGATAGGTGACTTCTCCCTTCTGTTCAACTATGGTATGGGGCCACTCCACTTGTCCTGGAGGGCTGCTGGGGCCACAGGCTCCAACACCCACACTTTCTGTCCTGACTGGTATACAGTCAGTACAGCCTTTTGGTCATGCCAAGCTTTTTGTAATTCTTGGCTGGCCTCCAGGTTTTTGGTTGCCTTTTTCATGTACTCAGCCATCCAGGAGCGGAGACCAAGTACATAGTCCATCACATCTTTTTTGGGGGGCTTGAGAGGTAACTTCCAGACCTCTTTAACCAAACACAATGAACCTCTTACAGGATGCCCAAACAGAAGCTCAAATGGGCTGTAACCAACCCCCTTCTGTGGAACTTCTCTGTATGCAAATAACAGGCAAGGAAGAAGAAGGTCCCATTTTCGCCTAAGCTTCTCTGGGAGTCCCTTGATCATTCCCTTCAGGGTTTTGTTGAAACGTTCAGCTAGCCCATTGCATTGTGGGTGATAGGGGGTGGTGAACTTATAAGTCACACCACACTCCTTCCACATTGCTTTCAGATATCCTGACATGAAGTTTGTATCTCTGTCAGAGATGACCTCCTTTGGAAAACCCACTCTGGAGAAAACTCCAATGAGTGCTCTTGCCACCACAGGGGCTGTGGTGGTCCTCAGGGGAATTGCTTCTGGGTACCTGGTGGCATGATCCACTACCACCAGGATACATCTGTGGCCAGATGCAGTTTGAGGGTCAAGGGGACCAACAATGTCAATCCCTACCCTTTCAAAGGGTACCCCCACCACAGGTAGTGGTATCAGGGGGGCCTTCTTTTGCTGCACCTGCCTTACCACTGGCTTGGCCTGTGACACAGGAGTGACAAAACTCCTTTGTGTCCTCTGACATATGTGGCCAATGAAAATGTGGAACAAGCCTGTCCCAGGTCTTGTTTTGGCCCAAGTGACCTGCTAAAGGGATATCATGTGCTAAGGTCAAGAGGAACCCCTAAACTTCTGAGGTATTACCAACCTCCTGGTGGCTCCAGGGGCTGGGTCTCTACCCTCAGAATATAGGAGTCCCTCATCCCAATAAACTTTATGGGACCCACTAGCACTCCCAGCAGCCTCAGCAGCAGCCTGCTGTCTGAGGGGTTCAAGAGAGGGGCAGAACTGTTGCTCCTTACTCAGATCTTCCCTAGAAGGGCCCCCTGCCCCCAAGAACTCAACCTGATCAGGCTCAAGTCCCTCTGGGGCAGTTCCTTCTTCAGGATCTGCTTCACCTCCCTCTGGGGGTGAATCTGTGATCTGAGACAGAGGGGAAGGCACTGCCTTTACCCTACTGCTCCTCCTCTTGGGAAGCATCTGGTCCATTGTTCCAGGATCCAGAGCTGGTTCAGTCTTATGCTTTCTTGCTTGTGACCTGGTCACAGCAAATACCTCTGCAGGGATGCCCAAAATCTCAGCATGAGTCCATAACTCCACTTCAGACCAGGCTGAAGTCTCTAGATCATTGCCCAATAGACATTCTACAGGGAGGTCTGCACTGACTACAACCTTCTTGAGGCCAGTTACCCCTCCCCAGGAGAAATTCACCACTGCCAGACTATGGTTGGTCCTGACATTGCTTGCATTGGTCACCTGGTACATTTCGCCCAGGATGATCTGTTCAGGGCCCACAAGATCCTCTGCCACCATGGTGACACTAGCACCTGTGTCTCTAAATGCCAAAGCCTGTTTGCCATTTATTACAGGCTGCTGTTTGTATTTGCCCAGATTACTGGGGCTTACTAGGAAGGACATGACAATGTCTCCATCACAAATCAGCATTGCCTGAGTGGGTTCTCGGACTAGGTCAGAGTCCACTTCAGAACCCAGGGTCAACCCTATTACACCCTTATTCTGATTGCCACCTCCACCAGTAGCTGGACTAGGGGGAACAGTTGCCTTAGGGGCAGGAGTGGTGGTGGTTTGGTCTTTGGACTTGGTACAATCAGAAGTCCAGTGCCCTTTCTGTTTACAGAATTTGCACCAGGACTTCTTTTGGCCTTTTCCCTTGTTGGACTGTGACTCCCCACCAGATGCAGATTTTGGGGCCCTTGTGAAGACTTCTGGTCTTTTGACTTATCCCCACCTTTCTCAGAGCCCTTAGAATCCTGCTTCTTTGTGTCACGCCCTTGGTTCTGGGTTTTCTGCCTCACCCTGGTTCTGACCCACTTGTCTGCCTTCTTTCCCAATTCTTGGGGAGAGGTCAGATCTGAGTCCACCAGGTGATGATGCAACAACTGGTTCTGGCAATTATTAAGGATCTGTTCTCTCATTATCAGATTATACAATCCCTTGAAATCAGTAACCCTACTGCCAACCAGCCAACCCTCCAGAGCCTTGGTTGCACAATCAACAAAGTCAGTCCAGTCCTGAGTCTGTGCTTTCTGGGTGTCTCTGAACTTCAACCTGTACTGCTCAGTGGTTAAGCCAAACCCATCTATTAGTGCACTCTTCAGGACTTCATAATCATCAGCATCCTCTTCTCTAACAGTGAGGAGCTTGTCTCTACCTTTATCTGAAAAGGAGAGCCACAAGATTGCTGCCCACTGCTTTTGGGGGACCTGCTGTACTCTACAGACCCTCTCCATAGCAGTTATCCACTTGTGGATATCATCCCCACTCTGGTAGTGAGGAACAACCTTGCTCAGCTTCCTATGGTCTGGAATATATTCTCTGCCTTTAGGGTCACTGTTGCTGCCACCATGGGGTTCTAACCCCTCTCTTCTAGAAGCTCTCTGGATCTCCAGGGCTTCCCTATCCAGTGCCAACTGCTTGGTTCTGAGGGCAATTCTTGCTTCCTCATACTGTAGTAGTTTGCACCTTCTTTCAGAGGAGGTCTCTCTTATGGAAAAGTATGAGCTCCTCTGTTGGACAAATTCTCTGCCAGAGTGATAAGAGTGGTCAGATTCCCTGGAAGGGGACCTGTGCCTCTCCTCCTCTCTGTCAGTTCTCCTAGGGAGAATTCCTCTGTCAAGTCAAAGTCAAATCAAGCTTTATTCGGCACATACAAAAATGTCCATAAAAGCATACTATGATATCAATAAAAACAAATTTATATACAATTATTTCAATGTAAGATGAAAATACATTTTATGTACAAAAGGTTTCAGAAGATAATGCTTATTTAATTTTTAAAACAAATCTACTAACAAGTAAAATCTAATCCATTTTATAATTCAACAAGTCAACTAACGAATAAAAAACGAATCAATTTCATAATTCAATTTTTCCAAATAAAAAAGGTCCTTCCTTTGTTTGATAGCCAAAGATATAAAACAAGTTACCGCATTACAAATTAATACATTCTCCAATTTTCGAATATAATTAAAAGCAGCTTTAAAGGAGTACAGACTATTTGCTTTAAAAATGGGTCAGTAATTTTTTTTCCTAATTTCATTATAAAATTTACAAAAAGTAAAAGTGAAGGGTACTCTGTGGAGACCTACCATCACACGGACATTTTGGTAAATTGGCGCACCACTTGGCCCTTTTGGGAAATGCTAAAAGATAATGAAGAGTATTCAGCAGTAATCTAGTTAAATAAAATCTATGTTGTATATTAGTTATAAAAATAAGATATGGCTGAATACCCGTTAATATTGGCCCTTCAAGATAAAAAGATATACAAAGTTTGTTACTCGCAACAACGTCCCTTAATGAGGTCCTAACGTTTAGGAGCCTCAATTTTAATTCCTTTTTACTCAAATTCTGTATGTCCTCGGGGTTTTTTAGGTTTGCATCCAACTTACATTCATGTAAGAGACTACAAATATAACTTAACCATGTTATTTTCTTGTGATAATCTTGGGTCAGACAATCCAATATAATGTCCCTCGTAAAATGTGTCTCTTCCCGAGTCCAAATGCGGTGCCACAAAATAAGGGCAGCTGTACTGATCAAATCGAGAATATAAGGAGTATTAGTCTCCCTATGTATTATAAAAGTGGCAGTGGAAACTGGTACAGCTAATAGTCTTCTTAAAAAATTGTTTTCCAGGATTTGTAGCTGAGAAGTGTCTGCCACACCCCACAGGGCTCCCCCATAACAGCTCCCTGTGATGCACTTTGCCCCATATAATTTAAGAATTTCCCGCACTGGTTTTTTACCAATTTGTTGAGAAAATCTAAAGATGGCCTCAACCGATTTTACAAATTTCAGTTTACATAGGTTTATATGTGCGCTCCACGTACCCTTGCTATTAAAAAGAATCCCCAAATATGAAAAAGAAAGAGTCCTCTCTATCCGTATACCATCAATGTAATGTGTTTTATTCTTAATATTCCGTTTCCCACAGGACATAACTAGAGTTTTACTCAGATTAATTTTTAAATGCTTTTCCATCATATAGCTAGAAAAGTTATCCATCAATAATTGTAGGCCGTTTGATGTCCTGGAGATTAAGACAGCATCATCGGCATACAATAATAATGGGGTGACCCGCTTGCCAACCTTTGGAGCATCAGCATTCAAGTTCTGTAATAACGAGTCAACCCCATTTATATATAACGAAAATAAAAGGGGTGCAAGAGTACAACCCTGTCTTATCCCACGTGTGATGCTAAAGTGCTTAGTGCATTCTCCGTTTTCCCCAAAGCGTATTCTCGAGGACAAATGTACATATATTTGAGATAAAAAACTAATAATGTCCTGTGGGGCGCCCATCCCTTCAAGCGCCTGCCATAATTTTGAGTGATTTACCAAATCAAAGGCGCTTGACAAATCAACAAAACAGAGGTGAAGAGCGCCATCCCGTGCAAGTGTATATTTTCCTATCAACAACTCAAGATTCAAACATTGCTCGATTGTTCCAATGCCCCTTCTGAAGCCATACTGTACTACAGATAATATATTTTTTTCCTTTACCCAGTATTCCAGTCTAGCCAGCATTATTCTACCCATTACCTTAGATGTTGAATCGAGTAAAGATATTGGGCGATAGCAGCTCGCACTGCTTCTATCGCCCTTTTTGAATATAGGGACTATCACGCTCTCAGCCCAAGTTGCTGGTATCACCCCATTAAGTGTAGCATTAAACAATTTATATAGGATGGGCACCCAAAAATCCATGTTATATTTAAAAACATCAATTGGTACCCCATCCGGGCCTGCCGCTTTCCCACTAGCGCTATTCAAAAGAGCTGATCTAATCTCCTCATAACTAATACTTTCCGGTTTGATATTATTTAATCGAATGATGCTATTATTCTCTGCTATAGTGATGGACTGACATGTCACATTAAAAATGGCTTCAAAGTGGGCTAACCATTCTTCCGGAGTCACTACTACATCAACTTTAACGGACTGAACATCTTTAAAAAGTGGCTGATCCATAGTTTTCCAAAAAAGTATCGAATCTTTGGTTTCAGCAGCTTTAATCAAGTTATCCCACGCATTATCTCTAATCTCCATTTTTCTTTGGATTAATGCTTGCTTATATAATTTCCGCAAAGAACTAATGTCTTCCCTATTCCGGGGGATAGCTTTTAAAGCTTCTTTTAAATCCCTATTTAATCGCGAACATTGCTGGTTAAACCATCTTGGGCAATATACCCTATTTGTCCTAGGCTTGCGTTTCAAATTTTCCGCTATTGCAACCGAGATATTTTGGAAGGCCATAACTATATCAATACTAGTAGAGGAATTATCTAAAACAGTTGTGATATGCTGGTTGTTTTGTTGGATTATCTTTCCGAAAAGACGATTGGGTCGACTCCTGCCCATTTAATAGAAATCCCATTTTCACCCTGTGTCTTTACCTCAGCAGCAAAAATACTTGGTTCATCTACTTTAAAAAGTGGAGATTTTAATATTAATGATACAGGGTGATGGTCACTTAGTAGGCTGGGGCATACATTACATTTATAAACAAGAGGCCTGCAATTTCTTGAGATTATAAAGTGGTCAATACATGAGGATGACCTAGCTCCTTCAAATGTATAGGTAATACCCCTTCCCTCTTGCATATTCTTTTTTGCATCCATCTCCATAATTTCCAGATTATACTTGAACATAACACAATTTATAATTTCCCCATAGTTGTTATGTGGGAAGTGTGAAGGGTTATCTCCCAGTTCATCCTCGTATCCGCATTGGATCCCTGGTATAAATTTACAAAGTTCAGTATTAAAATCCCCTGCCCAAATTAAAAAATAATCAGACCCTGCACTCCTTAAAAAATTAGCTAGCTCGCTATCTAATAATGTGATAATCTCGTGCCTTGAGCTATTGAAAATATTGTTATAAAAATTGATCACTATTATATCTTGATTTCCTCCAACTGAAAGGAGTAAAAACTGAAAATGTTGTGAATTATTATATATTCTTTTTACAGTCAAAGGAGAGGATACTGATATTAATACTGCCAAGCCACCACTCGCTCTCCCTGCCTTTGAAGGGATCCCATTAGTACAGATCGTTTTGAACCCATTGATAAAAAAAATGTTTGTAAGCCATGTTTCTTGTATTAATACCAAGTCACACTTTTGTATAGTTTTAATCCAAGAAATATCACACAATTTACTCCTAACCCCTGCAACATTCCATGTCATGATATGCAATAATTCCTGCAATGAATGGCTAGGGGAATTACATTCGGCCACAATAGTAGGCGGGGTGATTTTGTTCCTGGATATTTGTATATCAAATTCTGCGAAGGATTCACTATCAGTATTGCTAATTATATGAACAGTACCTTCACGCGGTTGATCCTGATCCATATGAACCATTTCCTTCGTACTATTGACATGGGCTCTTACATCATGACCATCTTGTACAGCCATTTTTGTCAATACTGTATTACGTTCCAGTCAATCCACCTCACTACACCTACTTAGTGGTTCGAACCTATTTGCCATATTCGGAATCGTATAATGTGTTTGATTACTGGTACTGATGCTAACCTGGGCTCTACTAGAGGGTGGAGCCATTCTAAAACCATAAAAATATCCCAGGGGTAATGCAACGACATTTCCTTCAGTGTCAGTAAAATGTCGATCCTGGTTACCTATGGCCTCTTCCAGTAATAAACCCACCACATAGGGTCTACGAAAATTTACAACTACACAATCCCCCTCGCATGTTTTAATGGTTTTACCCACCCAGCTAACTCTCCTTACCATAATCACTTCATGTGATAAACACCCAAGACTACAAGTCGTATTCCTAGAGAACCATTGAATCACCCTATTTTTCAAAGAGTCCCAAGTTTCAATAGTATTTCCAGTCAATTTAGGTACGTTTTTTAATACAATCACATATGGAGTGGCTTGTGGGGGTAGACTTAAAGTGACGTCCCGTTTCCTCCCCTGGTGGACTTGACCTCCATTCTTCTTATTACCATTCCCTATGGATCCCCCAGAATTTTCTATAGATAAAACTGGTACTTCCTTTCCATGGACATTGCTAGGTGGCAAGGCACCAACCCTTTGTGGGTTATTCGTGCTGTTCAAATTATTTGCACCAACATGTGTATCGCTTCTGTCAATTAAATCTACAGTTTGTGGCGTATTTGATGCAGTTGACGGCTGAAGAGCAGTAACCATTTCCAATAGCTTTGCAATGTCCTTTTGCACTGATTTTATTTCGTTCATGACACGCCTCTCAATGGTATCAATTTTCCCATGCAATTTTTTAAGTTGTGTATTTATGGCATTATTATCGATCAGTGATTCTACAGGATTGACTCCTTGTCCATTGCCTGGTAATTTTTTTGATTTCCTCTGTCCTTTTCAGGCCCCTTGGAGCCTGGCCCTCCAATCACAGAGTCTTGGTCATTTGTATTTTCATCATCTGACCCAGATACTATAATTGACCCACCCACTGATTCAGACCCCTTAGCTCCTAGAGCTAATCTAAGATCATCTGTTGTTAGCAGATCTATCAGGTGCAGGGTGGAGGGACTCTGTCCTAGCTTCAGGTGTCTTTCAACACACATGGCTCTCAAGTCAGAGAAAGCCATGTCCTTATACTGAGGCTGGGTGGACCCACTGGCTCCACCTTTTAAGGACATTCTAGTGTTGTGCAGTGTTGTACTACCTACACTAGTTTGTGGCCTACTGATCCTAGCTTGAGCTGTAGAAAGGGTGTGCTATCCCTTGGCACACAGCTCTAAGTTCAGTAGAACTTATTGATACTAAGCTTGACTTTATATGTACCTTAAGTACATATAGTGGTTTTCAGTTAGTAATTCAAATAGAGATTTTCTGGTAAAACAATAGCAAGCTGGAATCCCGCACGCTGCCCACCAATGTGAGAAGTTGGCCTGGTGTAGGATAGTAGGATCTGCTTCACATGGGTACCCCCACTTTTTGCTGATGCTTCACTGTTTTTCGACCTTAGTCTGGCTGGGGCCCTGCTAATCAGAACCCCAGCCTAGCTGCTTCCTCTTTAAAAATGGTTTCCATGTGCCTTAGGCACATCTCTGATTGGAATCTGGAGTGCCCTTATAAGTCCCTAGTATATGGTATACTATGTACCCAGGGCATAGGTACCTCAGAGGCCTGCCAGGGGCTGCAGCATGTATTGTGCCACCCCTGGAAGGCCATCCAAACTAACACCACAGGTCTGCTACTGCAGCCTGGGTAAGGTGGTGCATGCACCCCTTACTGTGATATAGGCTACCTATATCACTACATAACCACACACATATAAACCTATAAGTCACTCCTATGGCATGCCTTGTCAATCCTGAAGGCAGAGTGCATGGTTCCTATGTGAGAGGGTGCCCCTGCATGAGCAGGGCCCTCTGCAGCATTCGGAGACCCTTCTCTGATGCTGTTTGTAGTGCAGCCTGACCATATACTCTTAAGCGCATTATAACCTCGCGTTAAATGCTAACTTTGGGATGGCTGCACGGAAAGCATGTCGTGTTTGGTGTCAAACATCTTGGAATACTACCCCGCCAATTCTGGCGGCGGGGGTAGCATTCCACCCTTCTAGAGGGAGAGACATGTACACACTGGCTTGCCCGGTAACTTCTTTCTAAAGCCCTGGCATCACAAAATGGATGCTGCTGCCACAGACACAAGTCTGGCCTCCTGCTGCTGACCGAACCTCCGGCAGGGGAGGCCTGGACAATAGGTTTCCTGTCGCAGGGAGGTGTAACCACCTCCCCAGACAGGATAGTGTGTATTGGGGCTGGGCGGGAGCACTCTCGGGTGCTTTGAAGTCTTGCACTGGGGGCACATTTGGTGTCCCTGTGCATACCCCAGTTCAAACTGGTTCAGGGGCTTCCAGCCCCTGCTCTGGCGCGAACTGGACAAAGGGAAAGGGGTGTTGCCACCTCTCTGCCCTGACCCACCCATAGGTGGGACCACAGAGTAAGTCCAACCCCTAAACTTAGTATAAGTATGGGACCCCAGTCCTTAGGACTTTAGATTATCCCTGGACGAAACTCTGACACAGAATCCTGGACCGTCGACGCTCTACTTGAAGATTAGAGGACAGAATAATTTCCCTTGGGGTCAAGGAGTGACTTCCCTGCTTGGCAGGCACCAAAGAAGCAATTGTCCGGTCTGCATCGCTGAAGCTCCCGTCGGACGCCGAAGTCTTTGCATCACCAGACGTGGATTTCCAGACTTCCCCGAGGCTGCCCTGAGTCCCCAGCAAAGCTGAGGCCCGTAGCTGTTGTGGGTAACGTGGAACCGTGACCCCTGGACACCGCACGCATTTGCAAGTGCATCCTCTTCTGGGTCTCCCATGAAGTCGTGCTTTGGGCTCCGAGTAGCCCCAGCCTCCAGCACCAACTGCACCGAAGATCACTGGCCTCCACTCCACAAGTGTCCTGTGAGCCAGCTCCACGTGCATCGTCTCGAGGCTCCTTCGCGGTCGCTAGTCAAAGTCAAAGTCAAATTTGCTTTATTCGGTTTTCATTTTAAATCACAAAACCATAAAAGCACAGTTTCAAAATATTTATCACAATTACTACAAATCACACTACACATGTTAACCCTAAAAACATTTTTCTCAATATAAATCACAGTTACTTTAAAATACCCAATTAAAATCAGTTTGTTAAAAAAAAAAAACAGAAAACATCATTAATCATAGTTTTTGGGGTGAAACTGAATTCAAAATTGTTTCCTGCATTTAATTATACCTTTCAGAAAGGAAGCAATGTTTCTTATAAAACATTCGTTATCTAAAAACTGCAATGCCAGATAGGCAGGGCGACATTGCCTCAAGCCCCAAATTCTCAGAATAGGTAGGATCCACCTCTTTCTTGGCTCCAGGTAATGTTTACAAAATAAAACCACATGGATTGATGTTTGTGGTGAAGATCCATCACAAGGGCAATTTATTAAATTTTCGGACCAATCATTTACCATGGGGAAGGATACTAGTCGGTGGAATACATCTAATCTAAAGCGTGTAAGGACAAATCTGTCGTAACCAGATAAAATATAGGTTAAGTATGGCTGCATTGCATTTGTTATACGTATCGACTGGTTCAATTGTACTGTCGGTTTATACACCTCACTAGCGTATCTAATTTGCTCCATGTGAGTCATGCATAGCTTTTTAAAAACTTTTCTAGGGATTAAACACATCAATGAGGGATTAAAAAGAGTTCAGGTTGACCCAAATCCATCATAAACTCTTTAATATATTTCAGCCACCTAATATATAGAGCTTGTTCTAGTTTAAGGGTGTCACTTAACACATTCTGATTAAATGTTGTTTTTTGCGAGGTCCAAATTCGGTGCCACAGTAAAACTGGTTGCACCTTTATTATATCCGAAATATAATGTAACCCCAGCTCAGTGTGGCAAATATAAGTTGACGTCGAGCGTGGGACGGCCAGTAAATACCTCAAAAAGGCGTTCTCTACTCTCTGTAATTCGGATACATTGCAGTATCCCCAAATCCCAGCCCCGTACGTTGCTGTACTAACACACTTTGCCTGGTAGATTTTGACCAACTCAGTTGGGGGCCTCTTACCCAACTTTTGTGAGAATTTTACTAGGGCTGTTGTAGTTCTCACGAAGAGTAGTTTCCTAGCTTTAATGGCCTGTTGCCACGTTCCCATATTGTCTATGAGAATACCCAAATAAGGGTACGTCTTAGTAGTTTCAACTTTTTTATTCTCAATAAAAATAGCCCTCTGATTACTACCACCCCTCCCGCAATTCATTATAAAAGTTTTGGTAACATTGATTTTTAAATCTAAACTTTTCATGTACTCACTATATCTGTCAAGGGCCCTTTGGAGCTCTAGTGGAGTTTGGGCCATAACTACAGCATCATCCGCATAGAGGAGGGCAGGTATGGGGCGTTTTTGTATCTGAGGTAGGTCCTGGCACCCTTCGAGCATGACTTCTTCCAAGCCGTTGGTATATAGAGAAAACAAGAAAGGTGCCAGGACGCAGCCCTGCCTAACCCCCCTCTCCACTTGGAATGGTGCTGTATATTCTCCATTCTGTCCATACCGTACCCTAGCTCTTGCATTCCAGTAGAGTTCTCTTATAAATTGGATTAAGGGAGGATCAACCCCCATAGCCCCAAGAATATTCCATAATTTGTCGTGACATACACATTCAAACGCAGTAGAGAGATCTACAAAGGCCAAGTACAATTTTCCTTTTTTACTTTTGTGTATTTCCCCATTAAAATTGTTAAATTAAGGCACTGCTCTATAGTTCCAAGACCCCCCTAAAACCAAATTGTAGGTCCGATATTACATTGTTGTCTTCAGCCCATTGCTGGAGGCGGTTTTAATATAATACGGCCTGCCACTTTTCCCACCGAATCCAACAAAGATATAGGACGATAGCATGTTGGATTCTGTCTATCACCTTTTTTGAAGATTGGTACCATAAGTGACTCAGACCAGGTTGCCATGAGTCCAACTTTACAACAGGCTGCGAGCACTTGCTTTATTAATGGACCCCATAGTTCTATGTTTTGTTTAAAAATATCAACTGGGACTCCATCTGGGCCCGGGGCCTTTCCGCCCTTACTAACTTTCAAAGCGGATTGTACCTCTTCAAGGGTGAAATCTAAATTCATTGGAATATCTTGTATTAAAGGACTAAGAATTACAGGACTCCCAGTTATACCTCTTTCCTCCTTAGTCTTACTAAACATTTTAGAGAAATGATCTATCCACTGTCCTTCATCAATTGCAATTTCTATGGTTGGAGTCTCTTCAGATCTCAAAAAAGGAGAGTTAACCACACGCCAAAAGGCGATGCTATCCCTATCTATACTTGCCTTATATAAATCAGCCCAAATATTCTTTTTAATTCGCCTTTTCGTATTTTCATTGCTTGGTTATATGCCTTCCTGCACTGCCTTATTTCCGCACCATCCCTATCTTTTTTATGTAAAGCATGCTTTAAGTTAGTATAGGCCTTTGCGCAGTTATTGTCAAACCACCCATTTTTCTTCTTTCTCCCCTTCTTTGTTTCAACTTTCAGTGTATTCCTTATTATTTCTGTTATTTGTGCGTAGGAATCCAGTACCACCTCATATGGTGTATACTCATCCAAACATTTAAAAATTTGTTCTAAACTATTCTCTACCACTGTTTTAGTAATTGTACGTGGCTCTACCTGAGCCCACTTTAGAGAGTAGCCATTTAATCTATCAATTACCAAATCTTGGATCGGTTGGATCCTCCTACTATGGGCTCCATATATTTTTGTGGGGACAGATATAGCCACACTTAATGGAAAATGATCACTTAGGGCGTTCCTATGTGTTTTAAAACTTAATATCCGGGAAGCAAATCTATTTGGGATTATTATAAAGTCAATAATAGTGCTCAACCCTCTCCCATTAAAAGTCTGGGTAAAAGGGATAGGTGGCGAGCTCAGTACATTTACAAACCCCATATCTAAAAGAAATAAAATCTCATTTAAACCATCTCCATGTGCACTATGTGAGAAGTGTGGTAAGTTACAATCATTTTCATCTGTTAGTCCACATATTCCATCATCACTATGTGGACACAAAGCAGTATTAAAATCACCCCCCCACACAAATAATACATTCTCTCTGCTGTCATTCTGGATGTCCTGTAGAGCACTTCTAAGCTGCTTTATCATAGCTACCACATGTTCTTTCTGAGCATTATTGTAAAAATGTATCAGAACAACAGAGTCCCGTTTATCTATATTCATGGTCACTATTTGATAATTTGGTTCTGTAATACTAAACGATATTTTATTTACTCTTAGAAGATTCGAGACATATATACTCAGGCCTCCCTTTGACCTCCCAGATATCGATGGTACTGCTGATGTGTGAAATGTCTTGTAACCTTCGATATGCATTTCTTTCAGTGACCAAGTCTCTTGTAAGCAGAGAATATTAAATTTCCTTACAAAATCAAGCCAGAGATGATTCGTTAATTTGGATCGTAGACCAGCTATGTTCCAATAAAGTATTGTGATGTTATTCTCATTGTTCTTTGACAGGATTTGAGTGTCGTTTTGTGTGTTTGTGGACAGGTAGGGAAGTAATTCCCACATTTTCCCCATACTTGGCCCCGGCTCCATCGTATCACATGGCCTCACTTTAGAGTTTGTGTAATTAGCTTTTTGTACATCCCTCTGTTTCTGCGGACTATCTCCCTCATATAAATAAGTAATATAGTTGGTCGAGTCAATCCTACCTAATTCTTCCATAATCTGGACTGGCGGGTTAACAGCAGCATCATTAGGTTGAATATTCAGTCAATCAATCTCCTCTAGTGAGGGCAACGGTGCAAAACAGTTTCTCACCGGAACACTATATACATTCTCATATCTTACTTCATTTACTCGATCAGTACCTCCTCTCTCCATCAGAGTAGTGAGTGGTCGGTAGAAAAAACCTATGGGCAAAATATTTATACCCCCCATATTCACGAATTTATTTCCTCCCTTCCTTAAAATCTTTTCGACCAGGTGGGGTGTTTTAAATGTTAAGACCACACAATCTCCCGGAAGGGTTTTTCGATTTTTTCCGACCCATTTCACCCTCCGACCCATTTTAAACTCCATAAAAAGTTGTTCGGTAAATCCAACCCTTGTACTTAACCAATGGAGGGCCTTATTTCTTAGGGTTTCCCAAGATTCTGTGTCCTCCATTCTTAATTTTGGTACATTGGCAAGTATTACCGTGTATGGTGTAGAAGGTGGAGGTAGATCTAGATAAGGTAGCTCATTGGGGATAGCATTCGTGGGTGGAGGTACATTATGTTGGTAAAGGGAGTCAAATTAGAGGTGTAGTTTTTAGCAATTACTTCCTTATTCCCCCTTTTGCATCATCATCAAACATTGGTCATTTTGATTAAATGGGGGAATGGGCTGAAATATACTCATGTTAGATTTTCTACAATCTCCTTCTTGATGGGGCTGACCTTTTCATTCTGTGTTTTAGGGCCCCCACTTATTTCGGCCTTGCCATCCACCCTTTCTTCGTGTTTATCGAATGAATCTTTAAGGGTGTCTACTCTAGCTAAAAGGCCCGTTAACGTCTGTTCAATCATAGTTACTCTTCCCTCTATCATTGAAAGAGATTCTCTAAGATAGTGATCTAATTTCTGTACAAGAGTATATATGTTCCTTGTATCGGCCTCCTTGGTGGATGATTTTAATTTGTTATCCATCTCCACCAATGGTTTCAGTGTCATTTTTTCCCTGCTACTACTTTTTGACGGGTTTAACCTTTTTTGGCATATTTTCTATAATCGGTTTAATAGGTATTTTATAACCCATAGCCTCTATTATCTCAATGCTCTTATCGGTATCGAGTAATATTTCTGTTCTTTTTTGTGGGGGCTGAGTAGGAAATTCCTGACTACTCGATATTATTTGGTCGGTCATGTCCTGGACACAGCCGTTCTGAAATGTAATACAGTGTACGTCTACCCCAGACGGGCATACCGCCCCAGTTTTTACCTCTCCATTTATCCCTTCAATAGGGTTTCTAATCCCTTCATGTAAATCTTGTGAAGTTGCTACTAGTGACTCCTCTACCGAGCATATTTGCTTCTCAATTGCTCCCATTGCCCCTGTCAAGTAGGTCAATAACGTTTGCTGTGTGTCCGCAGCGACCTTTTTCGGGTGCAGGAGCTGGGCTGTTAATATTTTTCTTTTCCCCATATTGTCAGTAAATCTATCTGACTATCTAACAAAACCCTCTAGCAACTATCTTGACACAAATTACGGAGTCACACAGTAACAAGGAATCAGTGTCTCGTGTGCGCACAAATACAAAGTGGAAATAAAAACCTCCTCGGGCAGTTCTGTTACAATCGGGAACAATGTTTGTAACCGTACCTCACAGCCCTATATTTTTTTTTTATTCGTATAATTACCCGTCCGGTCCACACAGCGAAGAGAGTGGGCCCAGCCCAGCCTCCTTTGGCCTCTGACGGACTCAGACGGACCCGTCTTGGCCCGGTCTTCGCCCCGGCCGGTGCCCCCCTCGCGCGTCCCGCGCAGCGGGACACCTCAGTTGGATTTATGGCACTCCTGCGCCCGTAGCTCCTCCTCGCAGGACCGTCAGGGACCAGAGGAAAAGTTCTGCAGCCAAAACGCCCGCGTGGAGGGCTCCCTTTCCTGCTACAAAGTATCCAGCAGGGATATTTTCTCAAGACTTCCCGCTTCGCCGAACACCTCAGTTGGATTTATGGCGCTCCTGCGCCCGTAGCTCCTCCTCGCAGGACCGTCAGGGACCGGAGGAAAAGTTCTGCAGCCAAAGCGCCAGCGTGAAGGGCTCCCTTTCCTGCTACAAAGTATCCAGCAGGGATATTTTCTCAAGACTTCCTGCTTCGCCGAACACCTCAGTTGGATTTATGGCGCTCCTGCGCCCGTAGCTCCTCCTCGCAGGACCGTCAGGGACCGGAGGAAAAGTTCTGCAGCCAAAGCGCCCGCGTGAAGGGCTTCCTTTCCTGCTACAAAGTATCCAGCAGGGATATTTTCTCAAGACTTCCGTTGGCTAGTAGCCCTTCACGAAAGCCAATCTTTTTGTACTTGGGCTCCCTGATTGCTCCCTGATTGCTCCAGGCTTGCCCTTACTTACCCTTGCTGGGTGAGGCCCTCAGACCTTGCTGGTCTGCACCATCGTCCTTCTTCACTTTCCACAAGACTTGCCGCTGCAAAGGCTTGTTGGGTCCAATCCGGTTGCCGACACCTCAGCAATCGACAGACATTGTGGGACAGTCCGAATCTCGCTCCTGGTCGCCGACAACGCCTCCTGGACCTCGTGGCTGAAGAGTCAAGACGACCATCAACCTACCTGAAGCACCCGATATCGGTGGGCATCTGCTCATCGCCTTCCTGGTCACTGGCTAGTGACCCAGACTCTGTCCCCTCTGCTTTCAGGTTCTTCAGATCTCCGATCCACCCTTGGATCCACCCGGACACTTTTCACTTGGTCGCCAGCAGCACTTTGCAGCAGATCGCCATTCAAATCGACGACGAAACCCGACCCAGAAAGGCACCAATGCACCCGGCTTTCCTGGGTGAGGTAACAAGAGTACTCCGGTGCTCCCGGGGGTAGAGACTCTAGAACGACCTAGTTCTCAAAGGGTTTGCTCCAAGTCCTTCTTTAAGTGTCCCTTTTCTTTAAATTCCAAACCGCGACTTTCTCCATAGAAGTTAACGGCGATTCGCGGCTGTGTTACTACACTGCACGCGTCCCCCGTGGGTCCCCTGTGTCACTACCTTGGGTGGTTCCTTGTGGTTCAAGCACTTCTATAAGCTCTAGGCATAGTGTCTAGCTCAGTCGTGGTTCTTATACCACTTTATTGGTATATGGTTTGGTACGCCCCTAGGGCCCAAACGTGTATTTGTGCTATTACTGTGTTTAAATAACTTATAACTTATGTAATTCGAACTCTAGCCTCATAAAGAGACTAGAGGGGTGTGTTTAGTAATAAATACATATATTTTGAATATATACCTGGTGTGGTGCTCTTTCATTTGGTCACTCAAGAGATTATAGACTGGTAAAACAAGCTGCTTTACATTGCTTCAAGATTTAGCCTGAAGGCTGCTCTCCATAGCTACCACTAGGATAGCTTTCAATAAAGGTTGTCTTTAACCTATCTCCAATAAGGGCTTGTTTGGACTGGTGCAAGGTGCCCACTATAATTAGTGGACAGCATATACCAGGCCAACTTCTCACACCTGGTATATGCTGTTCACTGTTCACTAATTAAAGTGGACACTTTGCACCAGTACAATTCGACTCTTATGGTAGATAGGTTTAAGACAACCTTTATGAAAGCTATCCTAGTGGTAGCTGTGGAGAGCAGCCTTCAGGCTAAGTCTTGAAGGAATGTAAAGCAGCTTGTTTTACCACACAATCTCTTGAATCACCAAATGAAAAGACACCACACAGGTATATATATCAAATATATATGTATTTATTACTAAACAACTCTCTACTAATCTCTTTATGAGATTAGAAGTCAGGAACATATGCACAAATCAACGTTATCAAAATAAGTTAGCATAAGTAAATACCACAATCTTATCTTGGCTAGACCGGGGCCTAGAGCACATAGAATCGAGGGACCCCCAGAGAACCACCCAGGTAGTCGTAGGAGACCCACATGGGACGGACGCGGTGTTCAGACACTGGTGCGAGTCCTGTACGAGTCTATGCAAGCGGACGCGATTGAGTTATCAATGTTACAGGCCCCTGGCGTGTTCGAGGCGAACACACCGAACAGTCAGTACGAGTCGAAGGACGCGGATACTGGTAGATTTACAAGGGAGTTGGACGCGATGTGTCTAACACAGACACGAACCCTGTACGAGCCAGTGCGAGAATCGCACGGAGAAAATAGGAGTATTAGGATACTTCGGGTGAACCTACAAGCAAGTCACTTACAGGTGAAGTAGTTCTAGGGCCCACACCCACAGGAGCACCGTAGTGCTGGAGTTACCTCACCCAGGGGAGCTGGGTGCATAGGTGTCCTTTGGTGTCGGGTCGCGGCGTCGTTTTCAATGGTGAACAAAGAAGACTTGCTGCTTGTGATGTCTGAAGAAGTGTCCGGTGGAATCCAAGCCTGGATTCGGAAGAAGGATGACCTGAAAGCAGAGGGGACAGTGTTCAAAGTCACTTGGCAGTGACTCGGGGCAAGGAAGATGGATGCCCACCTTCGTCGCAGGATTCAGGTCGTTCACGGTTGCCTTGACTCTTCAGCCACGAGGTCCAGGAGGCGTCGACGATGACCAGGAGCTGGATTCGGCGTGTCCCACGATGTCTGCAGCTTACTGTGGTGTCGGCGACTTGATTGGAGCCAACAAACCTTGGTAACAGCAAGTCTCAAGGAAAGTGCGAAAAGGCAATGGCGCAGACCAGCAATTGCTGGTCTGAGTGACTCGCCCAACAAGGGTAAGTCAGGGCAGGCCTGGAGCAACCAGGGGAGCCCTTTGGTTTCTTGGAAAAGTCTTCAGGGGACCCACGAGCCGGCTGGCAAGGGATCGCGAAGACGCCTCGGGAGGATTCGTTCAACAGGGGCCCACGGTCACTCGGGATGGTGTAGGCCTCTGATCTTCGGAGGGATTCCTGCTGGAGGCGGGGAACACACGTGGTCCAAAGAACAGGTTCTTAGAGGGTTGTGAAGGGGTTGCACTCAACAATAGTGCACGGTACCCAGGGTTCGCGGTTCTTCGTCACTCGTGGGGTCCACTCGCCTCAGCTTCACTGGGGACTCACGATGGCCTTGGAATAGTCAGGAAATCCACTTCTTGGGCTGCAGGGACTTCGGACTCCTGCGGGAGCGGTGTAGATTTTGACCGTCGTTGTAGTTTTTGGTGCCTGCCAAGCAGGGGAGTCACTCCTTGACTCCAAGGGAGATTCTTCTGTCTTCCAAAGGTAGTGGAACATCGAAGGGCCAGGATTCTTCTTTAGAGCGTCATCCAGGGATATCTAACTTACAAGTTCAAGGGTTCCCTATCTTATACTGTAAAGAAGGGAGGGACTAACTCTATGACCCCACCTATGGGAGGGTCAGGGGAGTGGGTGGCTACACCCACTTCCCTTTGTCCAGATTCGCGCCAGAGCAGGGGCAGGTAGCCCCTGAGCCGGTTTGAACTGGCATATGCACAGAGGAGCCTTCTGCTCCCCCAGTGCAGGACTTCAAAGCACTCTAAGAGTGCACCCACCCAGCCCCAATACACTAAACCCTGTCTGGGAAGTGGTTACACCTCCCTGTGACAGGATACCTTTTGTTGGACTTCCTCCACTGCGAGTTTCGGTCATCAGCAGGAGGGCAGCCCCGTGTCTGTGACTGGTGGCATCCATTTTGTGATGCCAGGGCTCTTCAGGATTCTACCGCGTTTCCACAGTAGGTACATGTCTACCCCTCTAGAAGGGTGGAATGCTACCCCCGCTGCCAGGACTGGCGGGGGGGTAGTATTCCAAGATGTTTGACACCAAACACAACATGTTTGATGCAGCCATTCCAAAGTTAGCATTTTACCGCGAGGATATAATGCACTTAAGAGTATATGGTTTAACTGCATCCACAAACAGCACCAGAGAATGGACTCTGAGAGCTGCAGAGGGGCCCTGCTCAGGCAGAGGCACACCCTCACATAGAAGCCAAGCACCCTGCCCTCAGGATTGATAGGGCCTGCCTTAGGGGTGACTGATAGGTTTATATGTGTGTGTTGGAGAGATATAGGGAACCTATATCTCAGTGAGGAGTGCTAGCACCACCTCACCCAGGCTGCAATAGCAGGCCTGTGGTGTCAGATTTAGTCTGCTTCCCAGGGGTGGCATAATACATGCTTCAGCCCCTGGTAGGCCTGTGAAGTACCTATGCCCTTGGCACCTAAGGTACCATATACTAGGGACTCATAAGGCACCACAGTATCCAATCACTAGTGCACCTAGAGTGCACTCCAAATCGTTTAGAGAGAACAGAGAGGCTGGGGCCCTGATTGGCAGGGATCCAGCCTGACTATAGCCAGAAACCAGTGTAACATCAGAAAAAAAAGTGGGGGCAACATAAGAGGCAGATCCTACTCTCCTACAAGGGGTCTGTGTGACTCCATGCTAATGCTGTGTTCCTCGCGGTCAGTGCCGTACAGTTATTGCTGTCAAAAAGTCACAATAGCCTCAGGTGGAGCTATTTGTGTTCTACAAGTTATATTTTTGCAATAACTGTTCTAAAGTCATATATTATTACCTGTATGTTGGATTTTTGTCATTTTGGTCTTGTTGACCAAAATGACAAATTATACTTATTTTTCTAAACTGTTGTGGTGTCCATTTGGGGTGTTATCACTGTATTGCTGTGTGTTTCGAGTACAAATACTTTGCACATTGCCTTTGGGATAAGCCTGTCTGCTCGTGTCAAGCTACCAAGGGAGTGAGCAGGGATTATCTAGAGTGTGTATCCTCCTTACCCTGACCTCAAGCAAGGGTCCCTACTTGGACAAATGTACCTACCTCTACCAATGAGAACAACCCATTTCTAACAATCACCTATGCAGGCATTCACACAGCTACTTAGTCATTGATACACACACTCATGCACCCATTTACTCATCTATATAGAAACCCACACAACCATTTACACACAGATGCAGACTGTCACACATCCAGGCACAGTGTTGTATGCACTACCTCTCCCAGGCACACAATGATACAGACCCTAACACACCGAGACATGCACTCATGTATAGACTGGTGCACTCAGGGACACACACATTGATACACTAATACATCAACCCACACACTGATCGATATACCCAGCCATTTACAGACACACCAAGAGACATTCTTGAGTATACACTGATATACCCAAGCCCACACTATTGTATACACTACTAAACCCATACACAAAATAATACAACCACTGATACATCCAGTCACATAATGATGGAAACACTGACTTAGTCATTGAAGTACCTACACACACATTCACTCACCCTGGGCATTAAAATCCGCTCCACTCGTGGAGTTTGCGGATTTTCGGCAACTCTGCGTTCCGCGCAGAACAGCGAGTTACCAAAAACTCCTTGATCTGCGGCGTAGCAGAGCTGTTTCCTTGTTCGCGCTTTAAAAATGCATTTTCGAGCGCGCAGTAGCGACTTACCGGGATCCCTGCGTTCACCGACGAGATTTCCTATCCGTTCCTGTGCGCCACAAGATTTTGGTTGCCGGCCGCACAATCCCACAAGAGTGTGCGACCGCGAACACGTCATTCGGACACGCCATCGGACATCCGGCAGAAGCTCGGTGAAGCTCGCAATGCCGAACATGCAGAAATTGAGCAGCATAAAACCTTCTCGAAAATGATTATTTGGATAAAAAAACTCCTCAGATTGACATTTGGCTGTACTTTTTTGTGCAAGGAGTCCTTTTTTTTTTTTAAGGGGAAGGAAGTGCCCCAGAGACTCCAACTTCCTGTTCCTATCCAGTAGGCTCTTCCCATTGCTTTGTCCATGTCCTTTACACTTTTCATTTGGATTTGGAGCTGGAAGGATCACTCTCTGTGTCTGCTGCATCATATATCATTGGATTTGAGGACTTTTGGATTTGAGATTTTATAAGTAAGTTGGAGAATTGGTGGTGTTTGTTTGATTGGGGTATTGCAAGTACTTGCAACTACATTTTTTTTTACTTTTCATCAGTTTTTTAAAATTTATAGTGGGTAGCCAGTAGGCCCAGAGCTACTCATGGGTGCATGAAATAACTGTCTCTGTGGTGTCTATTGAATTTAAACATTATTTAGGGCATGGATGGCATTGGATTGAATTGCAAAATGTGTTTTTTGAGGGGTATTTCACTTTTTTGGTGTGTGTTAAATAAATACCTTTGTTGGATGTGTAACATGCAAACCTTTTTTAGCCCTGTGGATTTTCATTTTTGGATTTTTGCATTAAAGCTGTGTTGTTTAGCATGCCTCCTTTGCCTGTACATTATTGGCCTGCTTGAGTTCATTGTTTTCCAGGCCTCCTGCTTGTTGTGACTGTGAGTGACCATGTGGCTGGTGGCCATTTTGTGGTTGGTGGTAGTTTAGTAGTGTGCTGCTTTTGCCATATAGGCCTGCATGTCTTTCCTTTGTTCCTCTTGGCCTATGCTTCTTGTTGTTGTGGCCTGGCCATGTGGCTGGAGGCCATTTGTGAAGCCAGGCAGTGTGCTTTAGCCATAGGCCTGCATTGTCTGTCTTCCCTTTCTTGTTGTGGGTGGCCTGGCCATGTGGCTGGCAGCCATTTTGTGGAGCCAGCCATTGTGCTTTTGCCATAGGCCTGCAAGCTTGTGGCCTAGTCTGCCAATATAGGCCTTTCAGCCAGTAGGCCCAGAGCTACTCATGGGTGCATGAAACAACTGTCTCTGTTGTGTCTGTTGAATTTAAACATCATTTGGGGCATGGATGGCATTTGATTGAATTGCAAAATGTGTTTTTTCGGGGGTATTTCACTTTTTTGGTGTGTGTTAAATAAATGCCTTTGTTGGATGTGTGTGTGTGGTGCAGTTGTTGTTGTGTAACTTGCAAACCTTGTTTAGCCCTGTGGATTTTTGTTTTTGCATTTTTGCATTAAAGCTATGTTGTTTAGCATGCCTCCTTTGCCTGGCCATTATAGGCCTGCTTGAGTACATTGTTTTCCAGGCCTCCTGCTTGTTGTGACTGTGAGTGACCATGTGGCTGGTGACCATTTTGTGGTGGTAGTTTAGTAGTGTGCTGCTTTTGCCATATAGGCATGCATGTCTTTCCTTTGTTCCTCTTGGCTTACTGCTTCCATCCGTTTACCAGCTGCAGCTCCCTGAATGACGTGATGCGCAAATTAATGCCAAACAGGTTCCACTTCCATTACATTTGTATTTTTGTTTTTGTTCTTCTTCTTTCCTATTCTTCCTGAGTGTACACAGTATACCATGAAAGCCCTTGTTGTCAAAGTCTCACAAATGGCTACACTGTTGTTTTGTTTTTTGTAATAACTGAGTTAATAAAATGTAATAATATAAGTTATAATAACACTAACAAGTGTGACCACCGCACACTAAGTTACATATTATATTTGTTTGTTTGTACTAGTAGTAATTGAACCACAACAACAAATGCAACATTTCACTGATGTTCTTCTGGCTTCTTTGCTTTTAGGTGCACAAAAGATTGAGGAGGAGGTGTCATCATCATCACCCGTTGTACTGCCAGACAGAAGTCCTGCTGTGCATGATGTCACGTGATGTGTGACCACAGACATCCCTGCAACTCGTGCAACTGCATCCTGCTGACATCTGAAGAAGATGGCTGCAAAGAAAGGTATCAGGTCCTCCAGTACCAAGAAAGTTGCCAGTGAGAAGAAGGAACAGAAGAAGGAAGAAGTGGCACTTACCAAGACTGGTGTGCCTCCCAGGTTGTTTTTGGGGAAACAAAATATTAAGCCTGCAGCAGCGGTGTCCGGGGAGCAAGCTGGGAGCAGCACCTCCGCATCAGTGGGCCCACCCCACCAACCTAGGCCCAAGCCCATGAGTGTCGCAGATGTAGCCAGTCTAATTGTGCAAACGCCAATGAGCAGTGATGTTGAAATTGACTTATCTTTATCACAAAGTAGTACCCAATCAACGCAGGAGAAAACTCAGCAGATAAGTGGGCAACAACAGCCGCAAAAACAGCAGCAAACAACAGCCGCAACAACAGCCACAACAGCTGCAACAACAGCCACAACCACTCCCCACAATAGTAATTGTTC